>OZ043938.1:6762500-8012500 GCA_964056405.1 Acronicta alni | reverse complement strand
CTCGTTGGTACACTCGCCAACAAAAAAAAGAAAAGAAAATCACCACCCATAACAAATTTAAAAAAACATACCCTATAATTTGGCTCATTACCAAACGTAGGAAAAACATATTCGTTCCTTTACTCCCCCCCATAAATAAGGACGGCGGGTTCGAAAAGGGAAAAATTTTATTATCCACCCACCCCATCCAACCCTAAGGAGAAATATGAAATAAAATGAAAATGTAATGGGGAAAAAATACTGAGCGCGCGGCAAGACAAAGGGACGGGATGGGATAAAATTGTATGGAGATGGCTTCTAGAATTAATTACCAAAAAGTTTTTATTTTTCATAGGGACATAGGTGATGCCTGTTTTAAATGTTCTTAAGGTACCAGTATTTATCATTATGGATGGGTATTTTAACAATCACTGGTTTATAATTTATTTAAACAAACTATGGGATGGACATTAATTTTCTTATAGAAAAACCTCATTATGAACTACTTGGGAATGCTTAAATAGACAGTCCATATTAGTTTGACACCAAAATTAGAATGATTTATTGCTTGTCACGGATATAGACGCGAACATTTCACGCTATCCAAAACTGCTAATTTTTTCTAATTGAATATGAACCTTATTGTTTAGGATTAAAGTTGAAAATCAATCAAAGAAATTTTACAGATTTTGGTAGCTTGATGTGCTGGCCTCGGTACATTATATAGTAAATACAAAATATTCGAATCCCGCCCGCGGTCGAATTTTTCCTTTTCTAAATAACTTTAAAATCTAAGCATGGAAAATGCCAAAAATATACAAAAAGATAGAAGGTAAGGTGGCATCGTTCGACATTGAACTAACTGTAAAGTAAGTCGTGTCGGTTGAAAAAGCAAAAACTTGCTTTTCAATAGGTGTTACTGACGTCACCATAAAGACGTAAATTCAGTATGTGAAGGAAAAATTCGACATGACGGGTAGGAATCGCGGTGGCTTAGTGGTCATAGCGTCTGGTGTACCTAACCAGAAGACGCAGGTTCGAATCCTGCCCGCGGTCGAATTTTTCCTTTTCTAAATAACAAAATATAGGTTTCACCCCCTAATTACATGAGGTCCAAAACATACCGGAAAACTATGTTAGAAGAATTGCCTGACCCTTCGGGTAGTACAGGTTTTTTAGTATCTAAGCAACGCTTTAAAAAAATTACAGGAGCCGATCAGGACTGATAATAAAACGCCCTATTCGTGTTTAAAAGAGTAGCCATTTCTTGTCGATTCTTCTCTGTAGGAAAAGAATAACTTAGAACCGTGTACCTTCTTTTTCGGGTGGGAAAATGGTCTTTATGCATGCCGCCACGCTCGAGGATGCGGGACGGTAATGACGGGCTCTTCGGCCAGGAGTGGTGGGATGGACCTTCCCGGAGGCTCAAGTGCAATGGGCGACTGACGAAAACCGTGCATCTAGACTCGACCTTTCATAATTTCCTGTATATGAAAATAAAACTATTGATTGATATCGCACTTAACGCCGAGTAAGCAGATTTGTACATTCGACTGTACAAAATGTATTCTATAAAATCTGTCTCCATGTTTAAGTACCCCGTAGGGCGGGGGTAGACGCCACAAGCCCGCGGCAATGAAGACTCGTTCCTATAAATCTGCCTTATCATAAAAATATACGCGCCTATCTGCGCACGACTTTACGATTGTGGTATTATGTACGCACTTTTATTCTTATGTACGTAGCTACTTTTGAAGTAAGTAGCTAGAATATTGAGTTTCGACATAGGAATTTATTTAAATAGATAGAGTATTTTGAAATAAAACTACTTTTTACGGATTTTATCACGTTATATTGATATTATTAATCCCCACGTTTCGGACCCTTTACAGCGTCCATGGTCACTAGTAGACTCTGTTCAATATAAAGCGATAAAATCCGTAAAAAGTAGTTTTATTCGCGTAAATGTCAGAAAGCAATAGATAGAATATTCTTTATAGTACACAATAGGATCCTCATCATTAACTCATTACTATCCCACTGCTGAACACGAGTCTCCTCTCACAGAATGAGAGGGATTAGGCTATAGTCAACCACGCTGGCCTAGTGCGGGTTGGCACTTCATACGCCGTCGAGAAAATCTCTAAAGCATGCAGGTTTCCTCAAGATGTTTTCTTTGGCCGTTTAAGCGAGTGATTATTAATTATTACTACGCACATGATGCGTACACCAAAGTATACTGGGAAAAAACATACGAGTCAGATGAGTAGAGGTAGAATTGACGGTCTTATCGTTAATAGCATTTTCTTACAGATAACAATTATATTTTTTTATTTTATTTTTATTATTTTTGGGACATTTTACACAACACCATCTAGTCCCAAACTAAGCAGAGCTTGTATTATGGGTACTAGACAATGGATATAACACTTTCTATAATATTTTGTTTTTTGTAAATTCATACTTATTACATAAGAAACACCCAGACAAACACAAATACTCATGTTTTATCCACACAAATATTTGTGTCCTGTGGGAATTGAACCCACGACCCCATGATCAGCAGTACGGCACTCGAACCGCTAGACCACAGAGGTCGTCATTATATCGACGTTATATCGACCGTCCCTACGTACAATCCCGAAAGTCGTAGATATGATTTGCATGTATTGGTACAGTTCAAGTCAATTTATAGTATGGTTTAGTTTTAAAAGATCTACTTAAATGATCAAATTGAAATAAAACTACTTTTTACGGATTTTATCTGAATCCGTAAAAAGTAGTTTTATTTCAATGTATAATATTCGCGTAAATGTCAGAAATCAATATGATCAAATTGAACTTTAAATCCACATGTACGGGCCAACCGTACAATATTATTGCGCTTACGCAGCAAAACGCATTTGTCCCAATTTATACAAATTTCACAATTTAATTCAGTTCGCGTTTCGGTAGCAAGAAAGCCGCGCGTGCTCCTTATATCAAATCATTACTTACATTATTACATTTCATTTTACGTTAGAGTCAGTGATCAATAATAAATCAGTTTAGTGCAATTCAGTGTATTACTTGACTCCTATTATCAAACTATCAGGTGTGTGGTAACAAGACTATACACCACAGACGAAATATTATCTTTGAAACTTTAAAACGATCTTCTATAAAATTTGACATTTTTAGTTCTGAGTTACCTAGTTTTTTTTAGGTAGTTGTCATTATTGGTTGGTACCTTCGAATGGAAACCATGGGTAGGAAAAACCATGGATTCTAGACATAAAGTTTGGATGGTAGTACCTACTTGAGTTCGAAATCAAGGCATATGACCCTGTTTTTTGAAACCATATTATGCGTACTCGTATTGTAAATTATACCTCGTTTAAACGGTAAAACAGTAACTTGAGTCACGGAATTTTTAATAAATTGAGGCACTCTTACGGTATTATTTAGCTTAGTGAACATAAGGTAACTGCGTGAGTTCTAAGTTCAATTCTCAGGTCGAGCAAAGTATTACTTTAACCTAAATTATCTACTTATATCCGATTTCAGAACAGGCAAGTTCGTTTTTAGAACTCGACCCAATCCAAAATAAAAACAAATTAATATATTAAAAAAATCAATATGTTAAACCTTTTATGATACGCATTAAAACCGTTCAAGTGAAAAATCCTTTCCTACGTAATCTTCAAAAGACCCCTTTTATATTCGCAGGTAAAAGAAAATCGGGGCCCTTGCAAAAATTAGTCCCCAGCAAAACAGGGGAGGGGGTGAATCGGGGGTTAAGAGCATTTTTCTCCGTATGGGGACTGCCATTGTTACGACTTTTTTGTTTAAAGTCTCAGTAAGTGAATTTTGGAGATAGAGCGGGCTTTTGGGTCGGAGTTTCGAGGTAGCATGTCTGAGTGGTATCGTTTATTTGCGTCAAAATGTGGTAAAAATTATGATTTTATAAATAACTAGCGACCCGCCCCCGCTTCGCACGGGTGCAATGTACTAATAACATACCTGTATTATACAAGAAAGAAGAAGAATTGAGAAGAAAGAAGAAGAATTAAGAAAAAAGAAGTCAATATATCATTTATACAGATCGGCTATGATGCAGTTCTTAACATCTACCCTTTTGGAAAACCATAGATTCATTCATTAATTCTAGATAAAACACCATCACGCCTGTACTCCCCGAAGGGTTAGGCAGAGGTATCATCATCATCTTCCTGCCCTTGACCCAATATTTGTGGTCGGCGCAGTATGTCCTTTTCTTCCATTCATCTCTGTCAGCCGTCACATCATCTGTTAGTTAGGCAGAGGTATAATACTAATTATAAATACTATACTAATAGAACAAAATAATATAATAATATAGACACGTCTCCCTCTCTCCTACTAAGCTGTGCTGTGCCCAACAGGGTTCATAATTGATTCCTAGATTTAAGCCTACCATCTGTTTTATATATTTTTGTACATTATGGAATGCAATAAATGAATATGAATATGAATAATTGTAAACCCACAGTTCGCCGGTATGTTTAGGTTTCATGTAATAGGGGGCGAGCCTATTGCCATTCATCATCATCATCAACCCTATATACTGTCCCACTGCTGGGCACGGGTCTCCTCCCACAAATGAGGGATTAGGCTATAGTCCACCACGCTGGCCTAGTGCGGGTTGGCAGACTTCACAAACCGTCGAGAAAAATCTCTAAGGCATGCAGGTTTCCTCACAATGTTTTCCTTCACCGTTTAAGCGAGTGATAATTAATCACTTTATTCAGAAAAGTCAGAGGTGCGTGCCTTGTATTCGAACTTGAGGCCTTCGACTTGGCTGTCCAATGGTCATATCACTAGGCTATTACTGCTTTTTATTGCCATTAACCGGGCACAAATCCAAACTCTAAGACTGAGATTTCATAGAAAAACCCAATACTTATTCAATTTATTTTCTAAGTAGAATAATTAACAGCATTAACTTCTAATCTAATTAGATTCTAACAACATTATCTTTCACATATATCCCATCTTGTAAAAAAAGGTCCTTAAATTTTTTCGCGCAGACCCCGCCTTGCCGTTCACTGGCCGGAGGACTGAGGGTCGGGGTACTGAGGTTATCCCTCCCAGCTTATAATTGGGAGAGGATCCGAAGTTACACCCTCAGATTAAAATATTTATTTTTGCGATGGAAAGAAAAAGTACGCCGAGGTACACTCGGAGTGAAAATTGTGTTGCACTTTATTTAGCTTAAATATTGATGCATGGTTTTATTTTTTATATTCTTACGGGACATATATATACCACTACTAACGCCTGTATACCCTTTGGGGTAAGCAGGATTTCTTAGTGTCATGTAATAGGGAATGAATTGCGTATAAAAATCCATACTCGGAGCTGTCACTGAAAATTTAATACAAAAACTCAATTATTAAAATTTCATACTTACCTTGACCTGGACTTGAACCTAAAATATCACATCCAACAGGCGCTCTTGTGACTAATAGACCATTGAAATATTTATTATCTTTTAATTATGTCATTCGTATTTTGAACACATTACCTACATAATTCATATCATTGTCTTGCATAATTATTAAGACACAACTAAAGTTAAAACATGAAATGAAACTGATGAATAATGACTGTGTTAAATGTAAAATATTCTCACAAGAAAAAAATATTAAGTTTTTACATTTAATTAATTAATTTTAAAAATAATTATGACAATAGCAACACAATTACTACAGGCACACTAGTTAGTAAATTTTACATTTATATAGCAATTTCTCACCGTTACGAACACAACACAGCTCAAAGCAGTGTTATATTACACTTCGATTGCAAGGCGGTACTTTCCTAGTCGGTTTCTTAGCTTATGTTATAAAAAGATAGTCTGGAGATGAGATTTATTTTTGTTTAAAAACAAAATAAATGTCATCTCTAGACAAATCAATGTCACTAGATCGTATAACAATAAGATCCCCAACTAAGATACCGTTGTGTGCGACTGTACTCAAACGCGACGATACGCGCCGTCCTTAAAAGGGTTTGTACCGAAATATAATTTCAGACTGATACTTGGTTTTCACAAAAAAATATTAGAGACGACGTGTTATAATAATTAAATTTTACAAATAAAACATAATTAATGTATGTATTTGTTTGACTAATCAATAATATTTTACAGAAATGCTATTGTAGAGGTCGCTACCAGGAGTCAGCATGAGACTGGCTGGTTTAAGAAGAAGTAATCATTTGAAATTATTGTAGAATGTTTAGTCAAAGTGATTAATGGTTGTTAGAGAGAATTCCCTTGACCTTTGAAGAATAAAGTCGCAGAGTACCTTTTAACCGAGAGTTTCTTTGAATAAGCCTCCCAGGATCCCATCAGGATCCGACAAATGGCGGAGGCGCCGGGTAGGATTGAAAAGTTATTGATAAATATATTATATTTTTAGTGGAGCGAGTGAAAATTTACCAAGCGAGTCGTCGACTAAGTATAAGGCGACAACCGATTGAATAAGCCTCCCAGGATCCCATCAGGATCCTACACTATTATATAAAACCTATTTCCAACTGATATTTAAATGTACAGAGCAGGTCAAGCTATCCAATACTATCAAATTTTACCAATTGAATATGAACCTTATCGCTTTGTATTAAAGTTGAAAATCTATCAAAGAAATTTGACAGATTGTGGTAGCTTGATGTGCTGGCCTCTGTACAAAAACATACTTATGTTGTTTTCTGACCATACAAACTAATCTATCTATATTATGTTTTAATTATATCTTTGTTAGAAAGAAAGAAACATATTTCTATCTTTTCTTTCTTTTTTTGTTAAACTATACCCATCACGTCTGTATTACGCGGAGGGTTAGGCTATGTATACAGGTGTCTAGGTCTGCGGACGAATGCTACAGCGCTCGCCGAGGTTGGTTTTAGTCGGTAGCTCGCTCTTTTCAGAGCGGAGTTCGACACACCCCACCGCTCTCCCCGGAGCGGTGGATAGTGCTTAAAGCATTTACAACCCTGTCAAAAAACAAGGTACCTCTACAGGTGAGTTTAGCTCCTATATTATAGAGGGTGTACCTATTGCTGACCGGAAATCCAAACTCTACTGCTAGCTACTGCTGAGGATTCCATAGAAAAACCCAATAACTATGCATATACACAGCAAAAATACTGAGCTAATTCTCCTGCCACACAAAACTTCTTTTTGTGTATTGTAATTTATCTTTTTTTTTAAATATATTTGTGTATGTGTGGCAAATAAATGGTTTAAATGGTTTTAAATAACCCTTTTTTTAACTTGGGAATCGAACTCAGAAACTCAGCAATCTTGCTTAGGACCACTAGACTAACCAGGCAGTAAACAGAGAGGAAGTAACAAAAAAAAAATTGAGCAATATTTAGAAAAATAATTCTCATAATACTCCACTCCACCCTCTATTCCCGAGGACTCGTCTAATGGAAAAAAGGATAAAATTTTAGGGGTACCTTTTAATATTTTTTTCATTAAAGTTTTTAATATTAATGCGTATGTATCGGAGTTGCGTGTGCCGTTAATTATTTTCCGGACTTTACCGGTTTCCGACCGGATCGGCTCAATGTACCTTTATGAGGGCGTAAAGTGAGCGATTACAGGTATTTTCTGTATAATACGGGCCTCTCAGATGATTAGTATATTTTCTTTCTATTTTGTTTTTTTATAAAACGCTGCCCCTCACTAAGATTTTCTCCTGTATCGTGGGTGCGTTTACAAACACAAACTTTAACATACACAAACACCCAGACCCGGAACAACTAAATTTAGGTTATACAAATATTTGTCCCACGTGGGGATCGAACCCACAACCCGTGGCGCACAAGCCGATCGCTCAGCCGATGCGCCGAACGTGTCATCAAATGTTTCATAATATGTTTGAGTAGCTGACATTAATTGGAGGTTTTTTTTTTGGGGAAATAACAAACAAGCAACTTTCTGCCTGATGGTAAGCAGCCTCCAAAATCTATATACGCCAGCAACACTATTGGTATCATATTGATTTCTGTCACTTAAACCACATTTAAATAATACAACTCTACGGATTTTATCGCGTATATAATTGATATTATTTATTCCGACGTTTTGGACCCCTTACAGCATCCATGGTGTCTGCCGGTGACAATGACCATTGGTATAAGGAGTGACTTTATCATCTTAAAAAAAAATCTTGAACAATTTAACACAGTCCCAAGCTAAGCAGAGTTTGTACACTGAGTACTGGACCATGGATATAATACTTCTATACTATGTTTTTTGTAAATACATACTTATAATACATAAGAAACACCCAGACAAACACAAACACTTATCATCATAATATAAATATTTGTGTTCTGTGGGAATCGAACCCACGACCTCGTGGTCAGCTGTCTGATGCGCGAACCACTAGACTATAGACGTCATCAAAGACCTCATTTGTTAACTCTTATATACCCAGGTTATTGGCTGCGAACTGTGGTAATTGTGAGAACAGACCTGACTACCAGACTACCTACTCGTACATTGCCTAACCCTTTGGGGAATACAGGCGTGATGGTATGTTATAATTTTCCCCACATCATCATCATCATCAACCCATATACTGTCCCACTGCTGGGCATGGGTTACCTCTCATATTGAGAGGGATTAGGCTATAGTCCACCACGCTGGCCTAGTGCGGGTTGGCAGACTTCACTCAAGAATGTCAAGAAAAATCTCTAAGTTTCACGATGTTTTCCTTCACCGTTTAAGCGAGTGATAATTACTTATTAATACGCACATGAATTCGAAAAGTCAGAGGTGCGTGCCTTGGGTTCGAACTCGAGATCTTCGACTTGGCAGTCCAATGGTCATACCACTAGGCTATCACTGCTGCTTCCCCACATCGACATCCCAATTTTCCAAAATCTTTGTAATTTCCCGCCGTTTTAATAGCCGAATGCCTTTTGTATATAAAAATGTGCAGGTGTATTAAAATTAATTTGTTTTTCGCAACTGTCTGGCTCTCGGCGCGAGTTAATTCCGTCTCGATGATTCGCTTCCATTTTCTGAAGCAATCCACTGCTTTGGATATTTATGTAGAATTACTTTTTCGATGTGAATTAGCTAATGTGGTTTTTGTTTTTATATTAATTTTGTGTTTGAAATTAGGTGTTTATAAAAACCAAATGTTGAAAGTATAAATATGACTTATGAAAAGGTAATCTTAGTCTTAACTGTGGGGACTGGCATAGCCAGCAACACTTCGACCAAATGTGATCTATTGTGTTAACCCCTGCATGATACATTCCTTACTCTTCAAAGACGTGGTTAATGAAGGCGGCTAACCCACTAAGAGGAAGGAACCTGTAGTCTTCCGGCTTCGGGTATCCGTTGCCGAGATTACTCATATGAAAGGTAGGCATGAATATGAAAAGGTAAAAAAGAGTAGTTTTTTAATATATCATCAACCCATATACTGTCCCACTGTTGGGAATGGGTCTCCTTTCATATTGAGAGGGATTAGGCTATAGTCCACCACGCTGGCCTAGTGCGGGTTGGCAGACTTCACAAACCGTTGAGAAAATCTCTAGGTACTTATGCAGGTTTCACCGTTTAAGCGAGTGATAATTACTTAATTATTAATACGCACATGAATTCGAAAAGTCAGGGGGTCTACTCCCTAAGCACGAAGTCTGTAGTTTCGACCTTAGTTACAGGCGTTTCCTACTCCGTATCACCTACGGATGAATGATTCGTTCGGGGCCCGAACTAAGAATAAATGACAACACAATTTGACAGTTGTCCCTACTCTCGATGTGTTTTTATCCGTTCGAAAAATTGAATTTGACTCATGTTTTATCGGACTCCGAAGTGTCGGAGAATTTTCGAACGGCTCGTAACTTCGTTGTCGGAGATAGGGAGTAGGCCCTCTGAGGTGCGTGCCTTGGATTCTTACTCGAGATATAAAATAAAAAATAATTAAAACACAATAACGAACACTACTTAATGTTTTATAGAAGAGTAATGTGGGTCGTGAAAAATGAGACTTAATAACTGACGTCGAAAGATGACAATGCGAGAGTGATTGCCCAGTCAGTGTATCTCGATCCACTTGCCATCAAGTGTGTAGAGTGATCACGAAAGTTCTTATAATTCAAATCTATGCATGTGCACCATCCACAATCTCCAATAAGAGACGTAAAACTTTATCGCAATACTCCCGCCATCTGTTATCAAGTAGCAGAACTAACAAATATATTTTTGTTAAAATTCGAAACAATTTTTAGTTTAATTACTAAATTTATTTTTAGAAATATTATATTAAATTAAAATATCAATATTTAATACGGAGTTGCAAATTATAATATAAATTTATTCAGATAATTCTTTACTTATGACATCTAGTGACGGATAGTAAAACAAATTTATTTAAAAAATCTTACAAACGTGTTACGTTTATCGGGCATATTAGAAAACTATTCGTACCTATAAGAAAAAAATATCGTATTTGAGTAAAATTTATAGTAAAACTTTAAACAAAATATTACTGTTGTGGATAATTAATATTTAATCACCATCTTAATAAAATTATCATCTAAACATATCGGTGAACTGGAGTGTGAACTGGTACACCACTGTCTTGCCTTGAGGGGAATACAGACGTGACGGCGTGATAAAATTATCAACTCATTTACTGTAAGCACTAAGTACTTACGAGTCTCCTCTCAAAATGATATGGGTTGAGCATAACAGAAATCATAATATTCACAAATTTACAAACACAACATTTTGATATCTACAAAAAACAACGCTTGCTCGTAGAGAGGTACCATGAATGAATCAAATCTAATCCCTCAATCGTGCGACAGCCGTCGACGATTTACACGCTGCCTACACAGTCATATGAATTGAATATCGTTTTCATTTCCCCCTCTATTGCCATTTTTTTTTGCACTTGGAGTTCTGTCGTTGATATTGAAATCGCGAGGTTTTTCTGTGTGCAAGAAATATGATTATAACTAATAGTAAAGAGGGAATCTCGTATTGTACGGTTTCTTTCTCTGAGACCCTGACCACCGGTAACTTGGATCCTGCTCCCGATGTCGGTGTGTTAATTTTTTTTATATTTTAAAGTGTTTTTATACTAATAATTTCAACATTCGAATATTAATTTTAGTATTAAGAATGCAAGTTGTCACTCCACCAGGCAGGTGGGCGTCCCATGCTACGTGTGCCTATATAATCAATTTCTTACAAGTGCTCTAAAACAAATTTTATTATTTTAATTACTTCTTCAGTCTGTAAATAAAAGAAAACAAACACATTCCCATGAAATTTAATCAATTAGAAACACATTAGTAAATTAATTACTCACGTGATAAAAGCCAAAAATACTACGGAACCCTTTCGTTGTTACACGCAAACACCCGGTATTTTTTCCCGACCTTTTGCAATTATGCCGCGCACGACTGAGCGTTAGCGAGAGTGACGTATTTTTTATGCCTTTTTTTCCTTTTCCCTTTTTCCAATTTATCTTTTTTTCCGCAGAAGGGCGGATTTTTCGCTTATTTACTCGCTTCATTGGCTTGTAAGTGAGATGGGGTTGGGGATGAGTTTTTTAAACTCTTTTGTATTTTTTTTAAACGAGGGCTTTTGACAAGGCTTATTGGATTTGGGTCAAAGGTTTTTTTGTTGGGGAATTCTTATTGGATTCTTTTGTTGACCTACGCTTTGTTCGCTCTAGTGGAATTAATTTGAACTATGAACTTGAACGGCGCCACCTGTTGGCGGATAGCTGTATCAATTATAGGGATGATTGTGTTTACAAAACTATATTATACAGCTTTGAGATTTCTTTGCGTTAAGTGTTATCACTATTGTTTAATGTAAAATTATATAGTATAAAATAAACTAAATAAGAATGATTATAACCCTAGCGCCCTCTTGTGTCCAATAGAATTCTTTCAGAAATAAATTAATCTTATTAGATCTCTCCCCTCAGTCTTGTATTTGAGATCAATCTTTTATTCTAACTGGTTACTCAGGTCATACTAAATATTTCTTACTGCTAGTCAGATAGGCATCTTGAAAGTGGCGACAGCAGACTAAGGAGTCTTTGAATCTGAATGACTGACGACAACCATTACAGGGTAAAGTACATTAGAGTGTATTTCGACTTGCACGTGAGAGCCAGTTCCTCCTCTCAGTTGCTATGGCCGCGGGAGTCTAACAGTCAGTAACTCATAAAATAATCGATAGATTTTCCGTACTTAAAAAGAGGGCTCTTAGAGCCGGCAACGCATCAGCAATCCCTCAAATGTTGAAAGTACCCTTAGGTGGCGATGACCACTTACAGCCTTGGTGACCACTTATTCCTTTGGTGACCACTTATTGCCTTGGTGACCACTTACTGCTTTGGTGACCACTTATTGTCTTGGTGACCGTTTACTGACTTGGTGTTCACTTAACTGGACTACTTAAGTAGTTAGGTCTGATTGTTTTCTGAGAAAAAAATATGAGAGAATTTACATTATGTTTATAATTTTTATAATTCCTTTGATTCACACTTCCATACTGATATTATCAACTGCCTCACTAGTGATCGTAGCGCAGCTGCTACGCTAGAGGCCCAGAGATCGATTCCCAGGTCAAGCAGTGTTATCGAGTTTTTGTGTCCTATAAAATTCTTAGTAGCAACTCGGAGTTTGGATGGATTGTGCCCGGTTAATGGTTACAGGCTTCTCCTTTTTTACATGGGACCTGAACATAGGGTCTGCATGTTATCTTTTTTTGTCTGCTTATCTAGTACTTTTTCATTCCTGAACCACTGAACTGATTTCAATAATATTTTGCAAGGAGAAAGATTACATCTTGAAAAAGCTATGATCTTTCTCACTAGTTTATGTCCTTTTGGGACACAAATGAAACTGCGCGTATATCAAAACATAGCCTCTTATCACAAGTATAAATACTATAGATAATAGATATTAATAACAATATCTAGGCAGTAAAGCCACAAAGGCAGTTCCAACAGTTGGGAATCAGCTCTGTGTCGTGGGAGACTTCTATCTATTCAGCTGGTAACACCCACTGCTGAGTGAAGGCCTGTTCTACCCCGCCACTGTTGCCGATCTTGAGCAAGTCGCACCCACTGATTCCCCACTGCCCTCATAATATCATCTGACCATTGGGTTGGAGGGAGACTTTATAAAAATATAATTAACGGACACAAAGTACATCCAAATTCGAAACAAATATCTATGGATCACACAAGGATTTATCTCTGGATCAAATCCACGATACTTGGCAATGATAGTGGCAAAGTGACTACTTAAATCCATCACCGATGGATGGGACCATCAGCGATGTTCGCGGAAGCTAGTACAGTCAACAAAAGAGTATGATATACAGGTAGCGAACGAAATCTGCATCTTTACACAGATTGTGATTTATATAATTACCCGTCAAAGGGTTTGATGTGTAGCAGCTTACAATACCTGCGTTTTGACACATACTGCGTGATACATAATTACACAATCTTTAAAAAAACACGATGTTTAATTAGCTGCCTATATACTTAACTCTTTTGTCGACCGTACCAATGACTTCTACGGAATAATCTGGAAAAGGAGTGCATCGATTCTGCGTCAGATCGAATGGAGTCCTGAGCGTATTGTCCGAGCGGTGGAATTCTCCTTTCTTACGGAGATGGCTGCAGTTGCATGCTAGCGCCTGTACCTACCTATTATGATTTGTGACATAATACTAATTTGTGACAATCCTCTCACTAGGGCCATACGCGTGGTGAATGAGATTCACGGGAGCGTGGATGTATTGTGGTGCAACTTGAGTGAATTCGCAAAAGTTACACTATATGTAATAAGTTATTTAGATTAAGATATTTTTTAACTAGGTATAAGGTGTAAATTTAGTTAGTAAGGCCACTCTGTCGCATTGGATCATAGATCTGTAATGATAGCGTAGGTAAGATTGTTATAAATAAATAAAAATAAATAATATTATAATTTGTGACATTTGTAATAATTAGAGGATATTCATGACCATTTTCTTTGACATTTTTACTTAAAATCTATATTATGTTGTGTTTCAAAATTTAAGTTACTTACTTGATTATTCTGTCTATATAATAGTATGTATAATTCATACTTATAAATTGTAAACTTTTAAATTGTATATGGGTGATTTTGTTACTTGAAATAAATGAATTTAATTTAAATCGCTACGCCAAACATCATCACGCTGCGAGCCTTTTCCCAACTATGTTGTGGTCGGCTTCCGGTCTAACCAGATGCGGCTGAATATCAGTATTTTACACGAAGCGACTGCCATCAGACCTCCGCTACCCAAATTCTGGGTAATACCGATATCGTGAGGATAGACTGGTTGTTAAGCTTTTTGGTCTTTTTTGGTCTTCTAAGCTTTTTGGTCTTTATGGCCGAAGGCTTTACGTGCTCTCGAACTGTTAAGAATGGTCACCGATCCACAGACTGGCTGCGACCAGTACAGCTTATCCTTGCAGATCAGTGTTGATCAGCACAGTTATTACTTAGCCACGACCCTACGCTAAACATGCAATCTAATATTATAACAATCTACAACATACAAAATTAACCAACTCAGTTCCACAAGCCAGTTTTCCCCAACAAAACCTCTTTAAGGCCCTAGATTACCCTAAAAAGCACCCTCAAAGGACAAAATTAAGTCTCAATTACAGGTATCGTGTAAAAAATATTCCCTAAACTGTGGTTATTAGAATCCCCAGTCTGTTAGGTAGGAGGGGAGCGGATGAGTAGCAAAATGGATTTTTAAGTGGCGCCTCTGTCCGGCCGGTGATTTATTGTAAGAACAACGACTTTGCGTTTGGTTAGTATGGAGATGGTTTCTTTAGTTTCAGGAACCAGTATAAGAAATTATTATTTATCTATTTCCAAACAGGATGGTACTTTCTTTATTATAGGTCTTATAACTTATTTATGTATATAAGCACTAACTTTGCTATTTTGAAATGATTTTGCTGATTATCTATCTTGTCTATGTTTTGCTTATGGTGGCTTAGCGGTCATAGCGTCTGGTGTACCTAACCAGAAGACGCAGGTTCGAATCCTGCCCGCGGTCGAATTTTTCCTTCGCTAAATAACTTTAAAATCCTCGCGTGATCAATTCTAATGAATTATTCGAAAAGCCAAAGATTCGTTCTTTAAATTCGAAATTCAAATTGAATACTGTGCTTGATTGGCCAGAGTTCTGACCAATAGCTTCGAAACGAACTAAAATCCTTTTCCACACAATGCAACTTCGTTGATCGTTTTTTTTCTACCGGACATACGCTGGAGGCTCGATTACTGCCGCCCCCACAAATCTGTTAATCGCTTACAGCGCTTTTTTACCGCTGCAAGTTAATTTAACGCTTGTTTGTGCGGTTCGCCACATGAGGGCGCTAACGTTGTTCGTTTTTTGTTGCGAGTAAAAAGAAAAAAATCGCTGTTCTTTATTTAAAATTGACATTTTGGTGGGAAATCGGAAAGTGTCAGAATAGGTTTTTATACTGTCATTGATATGACAGTATAGACAAAATAGCTTATGTAAGCAGTAATAGCCTAGTGATGTGACCATAGCCTGCCAACTCATAGTTCTCGAATTCGAATCCAAAGCACTCACCTCTGACTTTTCGATATCATGTGCGTATAAATTAATTAATTATCACTCGCTTAAACGGTGAAGGAAAATATCGCGAAGAAATCTGCTTGCCTTAGAGATTTTCTCGACGGCATGTGAAGTCTGCCAACCCACATTATGCCAGCATGGTGGACTATAGCATAATCCCTCTCATTTTGAGAGGAGACCCGTGCCCAGCAGTGGAAGAGTGTGTGGGTTGATGATGGTCAAAAATAATGTGTCTTCCTTAGGTAAGTATTATTATGTAGTAATCATCTAGTGGTCGCAAACGTGACTGCTGAACATGACGTCCTAAATTCGATTCCCAGGTCAAGCTTAACAACATACAATTTTGTAAATAGATTTTTCTACAAAATTCTCAGTAGCATCACGGAGTTTGGATTTGTTTGTGCATATGGTATTAAGCAGTGATAGCCTAGTGGTATGACCATTGGACTGCCAAGTCGAAGGTCTCGAGTTCGAACACAAGGCACCTCTGACTTTTCGAATTCATGTGCGTATTAATAATTAATTATCACTCGCATAAATGGTGAAGGAAAACATCATAAGGAAACCTGCATAGGTACCTTAGAGATTTTTCTCGACGGTTTGTGAAGTCTGCCAACCCGCACTAGGCCGGCGTGGTGGACTATAGCCTAATCCCTCTCATTCTGAGTGCCCGTGCCCAGCATTGGGAGAGTATGGGTTGATGATGGTCGAAAATATTTCCATCTGTAAGTATTATCTAGCTAGAGATATCTAGCGGTCGCAAACGTGTCTGCTGAACATGACGTCCTAAATTCGATTCCCAGGTTAACACATAACCTGTACACCCACGGGTTTGCATAACACACTGGGCGCACATTAGCTAGGACTCCGGCGCGGGCGCAGGATTAATAGCATAATCTTAACAACATACAATTTTGTAAATAGGGTTTTCTACAAAATTCTCAGTAGGATCCCGGAGTTTGGATTTGTGTGCGCATAATGGTATTAACGCCCCCTATTACATGTAACCTTAAAAGTATGAGCCAATTTATCCTTAGGATATAAATATTGTATAGGTTAAAATACTGATATTCGGCTGCACCTGGTTGGACTGAAAGTCAACCACAATCAAGTTAAGGAAAGGCTTGGAGGATAACGATTTTATACTAATAAGGTGGCAAACAAGCATACGGTCCACCTGGTAAGCGGTTACCGTAGCCTATAGACGCTTGCAACACCAGGGGTACCCCTTTGCGTTGCCGACTCTGTAAAAAGATAGAGGAATACAACTATTCCTCTAACCTAACCCAAAGGTTAGCAATATAAGCGTCAAAGTCCCCCCACAACGTTTCCTCGCGGAGCACTGGCAACCTTCCTCGCCGTAAGGAACACAACACAGCTCAAAGCAGTGTTATTTCACTCCGATTTTCTGCTACTGAGGTACTTCTTCAGTCGGGCAGCTCCAATTTGATTGGAATTACTCTCACTATGCCCTACCTCTCTTGATTGTTTTTTTTTTCTTTATATAAATAAATATTCTTGGGACATATTTTACACAGCACCATCTAGTCCCAAACTAAGCATAGCTTGTGTTATGGGTACTAGACAATGGATAATATAATACGTGTATACTTTTTTTGTAAATACATACTTGTTATACAAACGCAAGTATATTCTTCACATAAATAATATTTGTGTGTTGTGGGAATCGAAACCACGACGTAGTGAGCAGCAGTCCGACACTCGAACGACTAGACCACAGTCATCACTATCTTTCGTAAATATTCCCTTTTCCCAACAATGTTGGGGTCGGCTTCCAGTCTAACCAGATGCGGCTGAATATCAGTATTTTACACGAAGCGACTGAAATCAGACCTCCGCGACCCAATTTCAATACCGATATCCTGAGGATAGGCTGGTTGTCAGGCTTTTTGCGCTTCTGACTACCACTAACGATTGTCATAGGTGTTCGTATGAACTGGGACCGGCAGCTTTACATGCTCTGCGAGGCACAGTGTCTCGATGTGTTAATAATGTTCACCCGTCTACAAACTGACCACGACTAGCGCAGCTTAACCTTGCAGATCGGTTGATCAGCGTAGTCACAACTTATCCACGAGCCACTATAATAATAATAATATAATATTTTTGGAACATTTTACACAACACTATCTAATCTAGTCCCAAACTAAGCAGAGCTTGTACTAGTACCCATTACTAGACAATGGATATAATACTTATATACTATTTTTTGTAAATACATACTTATAATACTTAAGAAACACCCAAACACAAATACTCATGTTTTATCCACACAAATATTTGTGTCCTGTGGGTATCGAACCCACGACCCCATGACCACAGGGGTCAATACTATATATACTATCTTTCGTAAACACTCAAAAATCTTTGTGTTATCCAAATATTCTTCAAACGACACAACGTCTTCATAGAACAACACAAATCAGCGTACGTTGGATATTTAAATAATATGTTAATACTATGTTTGTGTTGCCCCCAAAAACTTGGCCGCCCCTAGCGATATTTCTTCATTCCCCCACCCCGGGGTGGTTCCCCCACATTTTAATTAAATCTCTCCGCCAAACACGGGTACGTAAGTACAAGACGTTTTGGTATTTTCTTTGTGGAACAGGTGAAAGTAGGAATTTCGTCCCTCTCATGTACCTATTGTATTTACTTAACGTTTCGGATATTTTAGACAATATTAAACTTTATATAGGTAGGTAGGTTGCTGGTTTTATATAATATTTATATACCTATGTAACTTAACATAATATTATAATATAGCATGGAGCAAGGACCTCGTGGCTAAGTAATAACTAAGCTGATCAACCGATCTGCAAGGTTAAGCTGCGCTAGTCGCGGTCAGTGTATGGATGGGTAACCATTCTTAACACATCGAGGCACGGAGGGGTCGGTTGTCATACGAACACCTATGACAATCCTTAGTGGTAGTCAGAAGCCCAAAAAGCCTGAGAACCAGTCCATCCTCAGGGTATCGGTATTACCCAAAAATTGGGTTGCGGAGGTCTGATGGCAGTCGCTTCGTGTAAAAGCCACTTCAGGGGGTCTACTCCCTAAGCACGAAGTCCATAGTTTAGACCTTCGTTACGGGCGTTTCCTACTCCGTATCACCTATGGCCGGATGATTCGTTCGGGGCCCGAACTAAGAATGAATGACAACACAATTTGACAGTTGTCCCAACTCTCGATGTGTTTTCACCCGTTCGAAAAATTGAATTTGACACTTGTCTTATCGGACTCCGAAGTTTCGGAGAACTTTCGAACGGCTCGTGACTTCGTTTACGGAGATAGAGAGTAGACCCTCTGGATAAACTGGAAGCCGACCTCAATATAGTTGCGAAAAGGCTCGGAGAAAGATTATAATATTATTATAGTATTTCTAAATCATGAAACATAACATAACATCACGCTTGAATTCCTTGAAGAGTTAGGCAGAAGTGTAGGCGTAACATTAGAATACAATACCTACGGAAGTGTAACGGCTTTTCGTATAAAATACTGATATTCAGTCCGTCTAATTAGCCTAGCGTGACTGCTATGCTAGAGGTCCTGGATATGATTACCAGGTCGAGCAGTGTTATTGAGTTTTTCTATATTTTTTATGGGATGGGGGCAAACGAGCAGACGGATTGCCTGATGGTAAGCGATTACCGCCGCCATGGACAACCGCAACACCAGAGGAGTCACAAACACGTTGCCAGCCTTTCATTAGCCATCTAGTTTAAAAACATATTGACTTGTAAAAGTGTCTTTAAAAGATCTATTTACAGAAATAAATATCATCTATCATTTTATGCTGTTCCAAAATTTCTGAAATTAATGTTTACGAGTAGTAGGGTACAATACATGCATTGTATAGCATTATCGACTTGGACAAAAATACCAGCGGTTGACATGCTCAATGTTATTGACCATTATGCTGAGTCCAAGAGTATTTTGTCTTTTTAATATTCATTCATCTTATTTAATTAATATTAGTTAGGTAAGTATAACTGAGCGAAACAAAACACAAATAAATAAAAGGTTCTTTCTTTGATTTCTGACATTTACCTACGCGAAGAAAACTACAACTACTTTTTACGGATTTTATCGCGTTACATTAATATATCCCGACGTTTCGGACCCTTTACAGTCCACCCGTGACCATGGACGCTATAAAGGGTCCCGAAACGTCGGGATTAATAATATCAATATAACGCAAAAAGTAGTTTTATTTCAATTATCTTTCTTTCTATGAAATGTTTAGTAGCATTTCGGTATTTGAATCTGTGCCCGAATAAGGGACCTAAACATAACGGCGAACTATTTGTGTACATGAGCTAAACATCTTTGTAAAAACTAACATTTAGACAACGCATAGCGTAAACCGGTCGGTCTAGAAGCAAGAAAACTTGCGCAGGAGTTGGATACATAAATTTGTTGAACACAAATCGGGAAATTCTAAGACGACGCCTTAAGTCTGTTTCCCACAGAACACAAATATTTGTGTGATTAACATAAGCGTTTGTGTTTATCTGGGTACTTTTTAAGTATGCATTTACAAAAAAGGTCATAATTATCAACCCAAATACTGTCCCACTGCTGGGCACGGGTCTCCTCTCATAATGAGAGGGATTAGGCTATATTCCACCACGCGGTCCTAGTGCGGATTGGCAGACTTCACAAACCGTCGAGAAAAATCTCTAAGGTATGCAGGTTTCCTCACGATGTTTTCCTTCACCGTTTAAGCTAGTGATAATTAATTATTAATACGCACATAAATGTGAAAAGTCAGAGGTGCGTGCTTTGGGTTCGATATATACAAAAAAGGTATATAAGTATTATATCCAATATCTAGTACCCATATTACATGTTCTGCTTAGTTTGGGACCAGATGGCACTGCGTCACTATCATCATTAACCCATATACTGTCCCACTGCTGGGCACGGGTCTCCTATCACAGAATGAGAGGGATTAGGCTATAGTTCACCACGCTGGCCTAGTGCGGGTTGGCAGTTTTAACATAACTTTCCTTCACCGTCAAAACGTCAATTAAATTAATTAATACGCACAATCGCACATGAATTTGACAAGTCAGAGGTGCGTACCTTGGATTCGAACCTTTGACTTGGCAGTCGAAAGGTCATATCACTAGGCTATCATTGCTTATGCAATGATGCTGTTGCTGTGTAAAATGTCCCAATTTATTTATTTTGGGAAATTCCTACCTAGAATGAGATCACCGCGGATACACAGCCATTTCGGATAATATTTTAGTCTGTATTTTGCTTAATTTTCAACATTAATTTATGAACTCGCAGTTTCCTGAAGAGTTGAGAATACTAATGGGAATACACATAATAATCACCCAGCTACAGATTACGTTATGGCAATAAATATTATATTATCAAGTAATTAGGGGAGAGAATTGCTTGCATGGGTTTTGTAAAACTATGTTATATAAAAAAAGAAAGTTATACCTTACTCGTACATATTTTTTATGTATGTTGACACATGGTTTTTTAATATTATTTTTACTAACTACCAATCAAAATCTCTGCTTCTTTAGCCTAGTGGTCACAAGCGCGACTACTACGCTTGATTTACTGGGTTCGATTCCCAGGTCGAACAAAGTGTCATTAGGTTTTTCTATGAAATTCTCAGTAGCAGCTCGGAGTTTGGATTTGTGCCCAGCTAATGGCAATAATATGGGACCTAAATATGCGCGGGAACTGTGGTTTACATGGGTACACCTCTGCTTAAGCCTTCGGGGAATACAGGCGTGATGGTATGTATGATATGATAATTAACAATTAGTTTAACTATATGTATAAAAAAACAACAATAGCCTGCTTTATAGAATACAGCAAAATGTATCTGCCTACCCTCAATCATACAAAATTCCAAATTCCCCAACCGTGTACATAGCCACACATCACCCTATAATTAAATCTTTCAACGTATAGAGTTTAATAAATTTATAAATTTTCCCTCTGAGAGTGCTTTCTTACAAAGAGGGAGTAATTTGGCACACACACATACACAACGCTGTATACACGACACGTACACACATACACACGTGTGCAATTTAAGATGAATAATTATGTGGCAGTACCGCCTTGCTACGTTGAGGAAATGGAGTTAGAAACAAGAGGATAAGACCGAAAATTGATTTACTTTATTTATGGAAGTAGGACTGCCTCATTAGTCTAGTGGTCCTAAGTGCGACTGCTACGCTAGAGGTCCTGGGTTCGATCCCCAGGTCGAGCAAAGTGTTATTGGGTATTTCTATGAAATTCTCATCTCTCATGAACTACATATTTTAAGAGTAAGAAATGCACAAGGCTGGGGACAACACAAAAGATCACATTTGGTCCAAGTATTGCAGGCTAAGCCGACAAAGTAAGATAATATTTATTTATTTATTTATTTATTACAGCATGGAAGGCTAACAGCTAAATACAATTTGAATAAAAACTGTTTGGGCAACATTGAGCCAATTACAAGCCTTCGCTTTTAAGAGATCGCATAGTAATTAATGTTGATGTGAGCAAAAAATATGTAGAAAACAATCATAATAACTGGAAATTATTCTTGATTAAAAAAATCTTGGTTTATGCATCGCCTTGCCTTGCGTTGACACACTAGTAACAAATGGATCAAAATCGTGCTGCTTACACAACTTATTAAAGGTTCTACTTGCTCTTACAATAAAAATATGCTAGACAGAACGCGTACTATATAAAAATGTGACATCAATATTCGTGCGCCATACAGATTTTATTCGTTTTGAATATGTTTTTCAGTATACAGTTTATTTCACTGTCAACTACTAAATTTCATAGAAAACCCCAATATCACTGCTTGACTTGTGAATAGAACAAAGGATCTGCATAGCATAGCCGTCGTACTTAGTACTACTACTTAAAAATAGCAATTAAAAAACTAAACCAAAAACTAAGCAACATCCACACTAATCCATCCCTTTCTCAAGCTTCGTACCCTAAGAAAACACATACTACACTTATTTATCTACCGGGCCCCCACTCTTTATGAAAGGAATGATTAATGTCTGCCGGCATTAGGGCTCTAACGAACCCCCCTACCCCCACTTCTAATTATTATTCGCACTTATAAGAGTTTGGAGATAACCCCCCAAGATAATGGTTCGGCTTTGTTGTTTGTAATTTTATTTAAGATGTCTTTATAATATGGTGGGTCTATATATTATAGTTACATATGCCTTCATATCTTTCATTCTGTTCTCGGCTTTACGCATTCAGCTTCTGCCAGCGATAGACCAAGGTGAATTGGCTCACATTAGGGGGCCTAAATCCAGCAGTGGACTGATATAGGCTAATGATGAAGATGATGGCATATCTTTGTGAATATTAACATTATTTACAATCATTACTGGACATGGGTCTCCTCTCAGATTGAGAGAAATTAGGCTATAGTCCATCACGCTGACCCAGTGTGGGTTGGCAGACTTCACACACCGTCGAGAAAAATCTCTTAGGCATGCAGGTTTCCCCACGATGTTTTCCTTCACCGTTTAAGCGAGTGATAATTAATTATATATTAATTATAATAGATTGAATAAAATTATACTTAGGTACACTGTTTAGTTCGACTATTGGTCCTAAGTGTGATTGCTACGCTGAATTCCTGGGTGCGATTCCTAGGTCGAGCAATGTATTATAGAGGCTTTAGCAGCAACTCAACTTTGTGCCCAGTTAATGGCAAAAGGCACGCCCCTTACTACATGGGACCTAAACATATCGGCGAACTGTAATTGGTAGACCAACAGCATTAATAATTTGAATAATTTAGTTACCATTATGCAACATATAGTTAACTAGCGGCCCGTCCCGGCTTAGCACGGGTGGACATAAGATTTTTATTTTATATAAATTTAGCCTATGTTACTCAGGGTGAATGTAGCTTTCCAATGGTGAAAGAATTTTTGAAATCGGCACAGTAGTTTTTGAGTTTATTTATTACAAACATACACACAAAAATACAAATCTTTCCTCTTTATAATAGTAGTGTAGATAGGCATTAATTTAAATGTAATATTAGACCGTGAGTGGGTCGTACGGAAATACATTTGTATTTCCGTACATACTTTTGTTTATAAGTCATTTGACTTAATACAACTATTACAAAAACAAAAGTACATATTTAAACAAGCTAAGTTGATACTTTAAGAAAAATCTTGGCTTAACAACCGTTTCATCGACGCCAAGTTCATACACCTCAAAAATGAAGCTAGCTTGTTACGTAGCCCTACTTGTTCACCAGACAAAGTTATTTTACCGATAATTTATTGGAACTAGGGGTAAGTTAAGAGGCGTATAATGTCGTAACGATTTTACTGGTAATGTAATTGTACATGTAATACACCATAAAAAGTATTTCACCATAAAAGCAATGATAGCCTAGTGGCTATGTAGTATGACCATTGGACTGCCAAGTCGAAGGTCTCGAGTTCGAACCCAAGGCACGCACCTCTGACTTTTCGAAATCATGTGCGTATTAATTGTCACTCGCTTAAAACGGTGAAGAAACCTGCATGCCTTAGAGATTTTCTCGACGGCGTGTGAAGTCTGCCAACCCGCACTAGGCCAGCGTGGTGGACTATAAGCCTAAGCCCTCTCATTCTGTGAGAGGAGACCCGTGCCCAGCAGTGAGACAGTATATGGGTTGATGATGATGATGAAAAAGTATTTCAGTAATCTCTATGAAATTGGATAGTATTCTCCGACTAGCGAAAGTTGGTAGTCAATTTAGCGAACACAAATGTCTATCTCTAGCGATGCGAAAGAGTTCCGCAACACTCGCTATCATCCACTCTCTCATGTTTCGTAACCAAGATTTCTTTCTCCAACCAACACGTCTTTTTTGCCCACGATTTTTCCCATCATAATAAGCTGCAACAACTCTTATCTTTGATGTTTAATGCATGTGCTAAGTAAGCAACTGTTTTACTCGTCGGAGAACTTCCTAATTCGTCACCTTTTCAGTCTAGCTTATAGCAAGCTTCTTTAAGCTCACATTTCAAATGCCTCTTCACGTTTCCTGAGGTCTTCTTTAATCACCCAAGCCTTACATCCATATAGAATCCATATCTATATCCTTCGTACCCATACAAAATTAAGGCGGACCTCGCGATGACGTGCCAAAATCCATTTAGTTCGACATTTTCCTTTCTTAATCCAACCTTTGTGTTCTGTGTGTGTGTGTGTGTGTGTGTGTGACGTATACGTGGTATGGAGTACGTGAAAATGTTTTTTGTTACTGAAAAGGCCTTCGCCGTCGTTAATTACAAGTCTGAGAAAATTGAGTACAGGATGTTCAAGAAAAGCGAACGGCAGGTTTCGTACCGCAGACTTTTTTTGTTGTTCTGTTATAGAATTTGTACCACTTATTAGGGCAACTAAGCCTTTTGTTTTCATGTAAGTATATTATTTTTAGAACTTCGGATTAATTAATAATATCAATAGAAATATTTTAATAAATAAACGTAATAAAATCGTAAACTAAACGCAGTTATGTTTTTAGAAGTTGCTATAATTAATTAATTATTTAGAAATAGAAATAACGTTTAATATGATCGGGAATAAGATCGTTGAGATTTGATGGACATTCTCCGAAATGTATCCGATAAAAAACGATAAGCTAACAACCCTTTGCGGCGATATTCCAGACTTCTTCATTATCAACCTGTGCACTACAAAGTCCACTACAGCAGTGGACTACAAATTCCACTGCTGGAAATAGGTATCTCCTAATGCACCCCACTGTCCATCTCAATCTACCTACTTAATGGTAAGTAAAACACTACAAAGATAGCAACAAGCAATTTAGAACATTTACTTGTATCACAAAAGCAATGTTTATGTACCTATTAACAATCTAGTATATTGGGACACTAGTACATAACCTTAAAAAATAAAACT
Organism: Acronicta alni; assembly: GCA_964056405.1. Taxonomy (NCBI): domain Eukaryota; kingdom Metazoa; phylum Arthropoda; class Insecta; order Lepidoptera; family Noctuidae; genus Acronicta; species Acronicta alni. Next base: position 7,986,876 of record OZ043938.1, on the reverse strand, counting down.
GGTTATAACTTTTACGTCCCAAGTTCTAAAAATCTAAGAATTTAAAAAGGGCTCGTCTATCATAATAACTACCAATTAAAACAAAAAATATCACAAAACACGAAATTTTTATACCGGTACGAAAGCCCCATACAAGCCTGCCATTCTTATTTTAAGGTTTCTAAGGCCCGGTATCCACCAAAGCGGAGAGGAGAGGAAACGAGAGGAGATTAATTGTTTGAATAAACCAATCCGATTTCGTTATTTCCACATCTCTTCTCCGCTTACCTTTGGTGGAAATGGATCAAGCGGAGAGGAGAGATGTCTCATTTTTCTATAGAATTTTGTGCGGCGAGCGAGCAAGCGGCGCGGGTGAGCGGAGAAGTGTCTAGTTGGCTCCAGCTCGCGCACCCCGACACCCCACTGCCTTCTAAAACCCCTTGCACACCCGAAAGCGTCACAGCTCATATCTCCGTACGCACAGCTCGCATCTCCTCTCCGCTTTTGGGGAAATAACCAGCCAGCTTCACAGCACATCTCTTCTCGTCACCTCTCCTCCACTTTGGTGGATACCGGGCCTAACTGTAAATGTTGTGGAGCTGAACCACTGCATCGCCAAATATTTTTCCGCTAAGTAACATACCATCACGTCAGTATTCCCGGAGGGTTAGGCATAGGTATACTACTGTAATACCATGGTATGTTTAGGTGCCTTGTAACAGAGAGCGAAGCACAATTTCGAGTAGCTACTGAGTATTTCATAGAAAAACTAATAACACTGCTCAACTTAGTAATAATGTGCTAACATTATTGTGTCCCAGTTGAAAGGGCGACCAGTAAAACTAACCAGTAAAACTACTGGCCATATGAGAATTAACAACGGAGGTCTCAAGATGACAACGTGCGAGTGATAGCACTCGTGTTGCTGGCGTCTATAGGTTGCAGTTTTTCTTACCATTAGCCGACCGGTGTGCTCCTTTGTCATGTTAATACAATAAAAAAATATAAATTATAATACATTTAAATAAAACTACTTTTTACGGATTTTATCGCGTATATTGATATTATTAATCCCGACGTTTCGGACCCTTTACAGCGTCCATGGTCACGGGCAGTCTACCCGTGCCCCCCAATATACGCGATAAAATCCGGAAAAAGTAGTTTTATTTCAATGTATAATATTCGCGTAAATGTCAGAAATCAATATCATAATACATTGTTTAATTACGAAAACAAATCAATACATACCATATATACAACTAGCGGACCCGACAGATGTTGTCCTGCATGATAATATAGATAATTAACCTAGATACCGACTGCAGCGACATCTGCCGGGCTTTTTTGTGAATCTAAAACATACAGGGCGCCAACCAAACGCATACAAAAAAATTCATTCAAATCGATCCAGCTGTTTAGGAGGAGTTCAGTGACATACACACGTACAGTAGAATTATATATATATAAAGATATGCAAAATGTAAATCTCTTTGAATTTTTTGGCATTTTCCACGCTAATAAAGCTATTTTAGCGAAGGAAAAATTCAACTACGGGCAGGATTCACCATAAAGACGTAAATTCGGAATGTGAAGGCAAATTTCGACCTGACAGGTGAGACTCACGGTGGCTTAGTGGTCATAGCGTGTGGTGTACCTAACCAGAAGACGTAGGATCGAATCCTGCCTGAAGTTGAATTTTTCCTTCGCTAAAATAATGCAAAATGTATGTTTCAAAAACAAATTTGTGAATACGTAATAAAATTACCGTACTAAAACCCCTCTAGCTGCATAATAAGTATTTTATCAAAAGGACCGAATAACTTCCGACCAACTAGACTTCGTTAATCCAAAAATTCGACATGCTAGGTAGATTAAACATAGTTTTTAACTAACTTCCACAACTATCTGATAAACTACAGTAATGAATTTTTATTTCTCTCTCGTTAATTCAATTTGTGATTTCAGGATAGAGGATTAGGTATTACTAGTCTATAATTGCGCTTACTGCGGTCAGTGTGTGGGTAGGTTACCAGTCTTAACACATCCAGACCCCTTCGTCGTTTTTCGCCGTCGATCCTGGTTGTTGTATGAACACCTATGATGATCGTTAGTGGTAGATAGAAGCCCATTAACTTAGGATAACGGTATTGCCCAGAAATTGTGTTGAGGAGGTGTAATAGTAGTCGCTTCGTGTAAAATATTGATATCTGGTTAGACTGGAAGCCAACCCCAACACACATTGGAACAACAATATTTCATTGGAAAAAGGGACATGACGATGATTATTTTAAGGTAATCCTTATCCTAATTCATCATCAACCCATATACTGTCCCACTGCTGGGCACGGGTCTCCTCTCATATTGAGAGGGATTAGGCTATAGTCCACCACGCTGGCCTAGTGCCTAGGGTTGGCAGACTTCACAGAACGTCGAGAAAAATCTCTAAGGTATGCAGGTTTCCTCACGATGTTTTCCTTCACCGTTTAAGCGAATGGTAATTAATTATTAATACGCCAATGAATTCGAAAAGTCAGAGGTGCGTGCCTTGGATTCGAACTTGAGACCTTCGACTTGGCAGTCCAATGGTCATACTACTAGACTATCCTAATTATAGAGATAGAAAAATTCGATCTCAGGCGGGGCTTGAACTTGCGTTCCTGCGGTTAGTCCCAACTAAGCTACAGATACCACTGCTGTGATGTCCAATTTTCTTTACTCATTTTTACGTTTTATAGGAACGAAATAGAGTCTGGAACATCGCGGCGAAGTGGAAGCTAGCTTATCAGTTTCTTATCGGTTACATTTCGGAGAGTATGCATCAGATCTCCACGATCTTATTCCCCCTTGCCCTTTCTACTATCAGACGACCAGAAGCATAAAAAAGCGACATCAATTCTTGGTGGACATCCCAAAAACCAGTACGAAACGCTTTAAGTCTACTTTTATCATGCGTACCGTTGAAATGTGGAATGAAATTCCTGAGTGGGTTCCACGATAGCTTAATCTGGGTGTCTTTAAATCTCGAGTGAATCGGTTTCTTCTAGGCAAGCGCGCTCCATCGTAGATCGCAGTGTCTAGCGGTCATGCGTAGGCCTATCCAAAATAAAAAAAAATAAAAAACGTCAGCAGGGCATAGTGGGAGTAATTCCACTCAAATTGGAGCTGCCCGTCTGGGGAAATACCTCCGCCTTGCAGAAAATCGCACTGAAATAATACTGCTTTGAGCTATGTTGTATTCCTTACGGTAGGCATGGTTGCCAGTGCTCCGCGAGGAAACGTTGTGTTGGCAGTGGGGGGACTTTGACCCTTATACTGCCAACCCAATCAGTCCTCTTTCATTTTACAGAGTTGGCAACGCGCCAGTGATACCCCCTAGAATTACAAGCATCTATAGGCTACGGTAACTGCTTACCATCAGGAGGACCGTGTACTTGTTTGCCACCTTAATCGTATAAAAAAATTAAACAATTCTCAAAAACACAACACACTGTAGCTGCCCACAAAATTCGTCTAAGAAAACGTAGGCCGGGTTCTGTAGCAATTTATCACGAGTCAAGTTATATTAATGTGGATAAATGGGGCGTTCGCGGGGCTGTGGGGAGTGGGGCCGCCCCACGGGTGGCGTGAACTGGGGAGCGTCTTGGCGATTGGTTTTTTGTTTAGCTATATACGTACTTTTGAGATATTTGTGGGATTTTGAGAGTAATTGAATGATTGTGGTAGTTAATATCTTTGTCATAATATATATAGATCGAATTGAGAATGCAAATGTACTACTTAAGCAAATTAAAAATATTAGCTTAAGAAAGAGTAGAACAGATTACAAACTACCTTATTAGTCAAATCGCGACTGCTACGCTAGAGGTCCTGGATTCTATTCCCATTCATTTCGAAAAAAAATAAAGTCATTTAGTAGAAAACACTGCAGCGATAAGATTAAACCAACGGTACAATAGCCAACTGTCCCCCACGATACAAAAAGGTATGTTACTTATAAGCAAGTGTATTTCAAGTCGTATGGACACGTACAGTCAACAAAAGAGTTAAGTATACAGATAGCAAACGAAACATGCATTTTTATACAGATTTCGACATAAATAATTACGCGCCAAAGGGTTAGGTATGTAGCTGCTTACAATACCTACATGTTGACACCTAGTCATGTTACATTATTACACAATCTTTATCAAAACACAGGTTATTAATTAGCTGCCTGTATACCTAACTCTTTTGTTGAACGTACATAAGACTTATTTTTGTAAATGATTATGGTAGATATTAGCAGCAAAATATCATAAATTTATTAGTAAGTATTTGTATTTTAGTAGTAACTTTACAACTAACTACAGTTAGGTGAGATTAATTTAGAAGAAATATGTTGTTGTTGGTATAATTTTGCTTCAAAAATCAATTAAACTATGTATTTGTGAATTACTGTAAATTTTTATGAGGAATAAAGATATCTCAAACCTTCATTTATAAACTCACTAGCTATATATTATAACTGCTTCTTAAGCTTAGTGGTCCTAAGTGCGACTGCTATTCGATAGAGGTTCTGAGTTAGATTCCCAGGTAGAGCAGTGTTATTAGGGTTTTCTATAAATTCTCAATAGCAGCCCGGAGTTTGGATTTGTGCTACCCTTCATTAATTATAACGTTAGACAAATAACGGTTATAATGGCAGCGTTATTTCGATGATAATTATTAATAAGCTACGTTATTTCACGAATACAATACTACATAATAATTTATTTACCATTTCCAAATAAATATATGATATAAAATTCAATAATTTATTTAGTATAACACAATAACTGTCGTTATTTCATCGTTATTTGTATAATGCTATAATAAGTAGAGTATATGTTAATGCAATAGAATCTTTCGCCTTTTATTACATGGAACTTAAATATACCGGTGAATTGTGGCCGCCTAAATCTTTAGGGAACTTATGCGTATGTTAATTTAGATTTTTTTCATTTATATCATGATTTTCTAATGAAACTATTACACTGATCTAAGTACACTACAAACGTTCTGATAACAATGGCGTCATAAATATTAACGCTGTCAATACGTATATATAGCAGGAACTTATCTGGTAGATATTATATAAACGCCTGAGGGTGGCGAGGCGAGGAATTTTGAGGGGTTTACACAATAGACGGGAGAAGACGCCGCGTTTTTGTTGTATGAAACGCCGCATTTATGAGATTACCCGCCATTGCCAGGTTTGCCGCATCTTAAAGAGATTTTAAAGACAAAAGGTAACTTATATCCTTCTCCAATCTCTAATCTGTCTCCGTACCAAATTTCACTAAAATCGGTTCAACGGTTTAAGCGTGACAGTAACAGACAGACGTTAGTTTTGCATTTATAATGTTAAAAATAATAATATCAATAATAAGTAGGAATTCGGAGCGCCAGGAAATAAACTTTAAACAAATGTTTAGTTAAGTTTCTTCTTAAGTGAACTATGTAATATTCTTTGAGAAATGAATTATCTTTAATCCAAAGAAGAGTAAGAAAGGAAAGTAACCCATAATCCGGATTCACCAACCTTAGGTACTATAAACCTTTTTTTTTATACTTAGTACGGAAAATCCTCATGAATCCTCCACCACCCGGGGGGGTGGCAGGGTATGTTGGACTCGTAACTACTCAAACCCTCACTTTCCTTAACTTGCCTTATAGTCATGGCCATGGGATCCGTGAAATTCACCACGACCATGACGGATAGCAAATAAACCTAAAATAATGACACTTTCAACAATCGCAGCGACTTTAAAACAAGTGTGTAAGCACCTTAAGGTTCTCCGTAATGAGCCCCGGCACAACTTTCTGCAGAGCCGCGAAAGTAGCACGGAAAACTTTAACAGCGTCTTCGTCATATACTACGACGAAACAGTCTTGATACTTTGCCGAATTAATTTATTTATTTTTGCGAAACCAACAGCTAAAAACATAAGAATAATTCGTCTTAAGTGGTACCACTGCCAAATATTTAGCAGCGAAGTTATAATATGCCAATGTTATTGTATTGCGGTTTGAAAGACGATGTAGTCAGTGAAAGTATTGGGTGTATGAGACTTAACAAATGAACTCACGGAAAACGGCAATCGTAGCCTATAGACGCCTGCAACACCAAAGAGGTTGCACTCCCCCGTTATTATCGAGACCTTAGTTGTAAAGTCTCATATTATGCCCAATAATTTTACAAGATACAATTATTAGTGTTTAGAAAATATGGACCATTTTAGAATATCAGGCATCGTGAATTCGTGATAGTATTATTAATAATAATAATATGATCTATCAGGAGTTTACTGAATGTAGAAGTCAGTATCTCCGGTAATTATTTTTATGGAATACCCTCTATAATCGGGTAAAAATCCAAACTCCAAGCTGATATTGAGAATTTCATAGAAAAACCCAATAATCCTCCTCGACCTGATAATTAATCCAGGACCATATTTGTCTTAACCATAGAATATTCTTTAATAAAACTTCTCATGATCTTGCACTAAAACCTGATTTGACGCACTAGGTACCTACCCCAATCCTTAGAATAACCCTTTCCCACGCGCTGACCACTGTCCGGTAGCGTCTTGGGGTCAAAACGACCCTTCTATTGTTATGATAAAAACCTGTTCTTTACAAGAAATAACTGATATTTCTAGAAAAACTGGTTTTTGTTCCCACACTGGACTTGAAATTGTCTTTTTATATTGAAGTAAGTATTGAATATTAGTTTTTGCTTGTAAAGGGTCGAATGGTCGAGTTGATCCATTTGATAGAACACGTTATAGTAAAGTAACTGATTTGATCAAATGTTTGTAATTCTTTTGGCTTCATTGTGTTAAATGAAATTAATATGATATATAAAAAAAAAAACATAGTGATAGCCTAGTGACTTGACTATTGGACTGCCAATTAAAGGTCTCGAGTTTAAGTCTAAGGCCTCTGACCAATCGAAATCATGTGCGTATTAATAATTAATTATCACTCGCTTAAACGCTGAAGGAAACCATCGTGGCATGGAAACCTGCATACCTTCCAACTGTCTACAAAAATAGAGCAGATTCTCATTTAGACTGTATGTTTCTTTTTGGGTATGTATGTAATTTCGTCGCTGTAGAATATTATCAATTGGTACTTCTAATTGGTCCCACATAAATTTGATTGAAAGTTTTTGAAGTCAGTGGTCTTTTTTTTTCAGAAAAAGTCATACACCTCTTCAAGCGATTCTTAATCTAACCATCAAAGTTCTTACTAAATAATTAAAACTCCTTTTTAGAAAACTCCTGATTTGACATGATGTTAATACCTAATACCTTTCCGTTTCTCTTGATCCATCCAAAGGTTGTCTGTAAGAGATCGCTTTTAGCGATAAAACCGCCCATTGTACCATTCTATAATTTAAAAACATGTACTTGGCATTTGTTTATGGTGTGCAATAAAAAATATTCTATTCTATTCTATAAATGTATAATACTACGTTCATTGCGGTGATTCTTACGTCACTTGCATAGAGTTCACATTGAATTAATTCACACGTTTATGAAATGAACACACCTAAACGTATAAAACCAGTATAGCTTGATCCGCTACAACCTTTAAAATGTGTAGGAAATAAGTTTTTTTATCGCTGAGGTGTAGTGAACGCTGGAAGTGTACCGGGCGTTTCGCAAATTGCCGTGTGCATTAAAAAATATTCTATTGTATTCTATAAATGTATAATGCTACGTTCACTGTGGTGATTCTTATGTCACTTGCATAGAGTTCACATTGAATTAATTCACACGTTTATGAAATGAACGAACTACACTAAATGCACTGGTTAAATTATTTATTATATAAATAATATATAATATTAATTTCCTTGATTTAATAGCGCGTATTACATAACACAAAGTATCAAAACGTGCGCTCCGCCTACACAGCGCTTGAGATAAATTTTGGAGCGTCAGTGAAATTTTAATAACTAATTTTCTTGTAGAACTCGCTCACGATCGCGATCCGTCGTGCAACCTGTAAATATACAGAGCATAACACATAGTAATGTATACATAAATTTACATACGTTTGATGATTATTACGTAAAGTTAACCCAGTGGTCGTGAGTGTGACTGTTGAGATAGAGATTCAGTTCTAGGTCGAGTAAAATTCTTAGCTCGGAGTTATAATTTATTCCCTATTACTGGCAATATTCTGGTCCAACTATGTAGAATCTAAAACATTCAACTTGAGAATGCTTTCGGATCAAATTTCATCCAAATTTTCAATATCAACTTCAGCTGTTCAGTTCAGTAGTTTTTGCGTGACAGAGTAACAAACATACATACATACTCACAAGCTTTCACATTGATAATAATGTCAAAGTCAAAATCAAATGTTTTATTTGAATTAGACCATTAAAATAACACTTTTGAAAAGTCAAAACTAGTTGCACGGTTCCAAAAAGTGGGTCTTACGGAGAAGAACCGGCAAGAAACTCCATAAGTAGTCATAGGACCTCCTATAATAATAATACAATTAATAGATTAATGGGCTATAAGATCAACTCGTCTCGATGTGTTAAGAATGGTCACCCATCCACAAACTGACCGTGACTAGCATAGCTTAACCTAGCAGATCGGTTGATCAGCTTAGTTATTATATAGCCACGGCCCCTCCTCCTAATTCTCCTCCTTGGTGACTCCATAAGACCTACAAAAGCATCCTGCTGATCTGAATCACAAGGCTGCCTCTTTCTTCAAAACACCATTCCAGACATTTCCCATTCCAGACATTACCTTTATTGTAAAGACTTCTACTGTGTCTACACTTTGAAAGAGGACTGGATCTATGAGTGGGTTTCGAAATATCTTCTCAGCTGTTGACATGTAGACGTTCTAGTTTTAAAAATTCTTCATTTATTTTTTTAATCTGAAGATTTCAAAGTTCTAAGTATTATTGTAGGTCCTAGTACCAAAAATAATTAAAGATATATCGTAGTGCCACAAAAGAAATCTTTATTGGCACTTGAATCTATTAACATAACATTCTTGAAACTGAAATGTAAGGAACCAAAATAATCAACTATAATTAATTATAAATCAATTAAAAACTTACACTCGTGTGAATACGAATTTAAGGCACCTAAACGTATAAAACCAGTATAGCTTGATCCGCTACAACCTTTAAAATGTGTAGGAAATAAGTTCTTTTATCGCTGGGGTGTAGTGAACGCTCGAAGTGTACCGGGCGTTTCGCAAATTGCCTTAGGGGAGGGGAGGGGAGTGTGTGGGTGGAAAAGCGTGAAAATTACACAAGAAAATTTCACCATTCAGCATCTTTGTGTTTTCCTTCAAGATGGCGTACGCGCGTTGATAGGTTTAGGAGAATGGCGTAAATGTATCTTCAGGATTTATAAGCATATTTTCACGCCTGAATTTCTCGAGGAGTTACACAGATGTGTACTGCTCTACACCCACAGTGCGTCGGTATGCTTAGGTCCCATGTAATAGGGGGCAAGCCTATTGCCACTAACCGGTCAAAAGCAAACATTAAGCTGTCACTGAGAATTTCATAAAAAATCCAATAACACTTTGCTCGACCTGGGAATCGAACCTAGGAGCTCTAGCGTAGCAGTCGCGCTGTGTCGCGACAGTAGTCCTAACCACTAGACTAACGATTTATTAATGTTGTATTTTTTGGTGTCCGTGCCTTAAAGCCGTAAAGCACGAAAAGCCGTCCGCCCCGATTGTCATACGAACACATAATGACAGTCAATTAGTCAATTAGTGGTTCTCAGAAACCAGTAAAGCCTGACAACCAGTTTACTTTTTGCATATTGGCATTAACCAGAAATGGAATTATTCCACTTCGATTTTCTGCAAGGTGGAGGTACTTCCACAATCGGGCAGCTCCAATTTGAGTGGAATTGCTCCCACTATGCCCTACCTCTCTTTAAAATATATCTACACAAAACTCACTTGCCTCCGTATCCGCGTCGCTCGTAACAGGAAGTCGGCACAATGGCTTTACTCAGCTTCTTTGATCATCGTTAATTAATGCCTCTTGTTTTGTTCAAATATTTAATTATGTTCGTATATTTCTTTCGTCATTGTTCTATTTATAATATTCTTGTTTGTGTTTTGTTTAAGTAATTAAAATCGGTTCATAGTAAAAATATCTATCGATATTTTTATTTCTAAAGAGTCATTGTCAGTATCTTTTAATCGATTTTGTTCAAATTAAGCTTATTTTATATTTGACTTACACAATTTTCTTAAAGAAGATTTAAATGACCCCTTGGCACACTCTGGACTCCTTGCTTATAGTATTTTACAACAGCATAGTTTATGTACCTACTATTATGTTCAAAATTTTATTTCAAATAACTACTGCGGATATCTGTACTCTTATTATTAAAAAAATTTTTGCTCCGCAGTAGGATTTTCTCCTGTATCGTGGGTGCGTTTACAAAACACAAATTTCACATACACAAACACCCAGACCCGGAACAACTGTCTGTAGATCATACAAATATTTATCCCGTGTAAGGATCAAACCCAACCGATCAACCCGTGGCGTAGAAGCCGATCGCTCAGCCGCTGCACCAAACGTGTCGTTTAAGTAATAATGTATAATAATAATATTATAAACATATATATAACACTAAATATTTGCATGCCAAAACTAATGGCGTAATGTGTCTTTGCACATTAGTTATAACTTAAGTCAGGATGGTGTTGGACACTTCCCCCAGAAACTGCCTAGCCAGTTACGATGCCACGAATGTCACATGACAGCACGTTGGGAATGTAAAAAATGCCGCAAAACATTTTGCATCGAAAAAGGATGTTTTGAAAAATATCATACATGAGCCCATTGGCCCCATTTGAGGACGGTGTTTTTTAATACATAAGGAAGTATTTTTTTTTGCATGTTTTTTTATAAATTTTCTTTCTAGCCTCTAATAGTCACGTTAATAAAGTACATACATACACTCACGCCTTTTTCCCATAGGGGTAGGCAGAAACTAAAGAACGCCACTTGCTACGATTCTTGCATACTTCTTTCGCTTCGACCACATTCATACATCTTGTCATACATACACGCCGGTTGCGAGTACTACGCACCTGACCTTTTTGAAGAACCTCACCAATAAGGTCGGTATAAGTTTTTCTAGGGCGTCCCCTCTCGGCGTTTCCACTGACATTCGCCATATAAATCCTTTTTGTTAGTCGCCTTTCATCCATTCTCTCGACATGCCCAAACCATCTCAGCATATTCTTCTCAATTCTCGTCACTACATCGTCTTTTAAGCCGCAACGTTCTCTTATCACACTATTTCTCAATCTGTCATTCCGAGTTACACCGCACATACTTCGCAGGGAACGCATTTCTACAGCATTTATTCTACTTTCATGTCTCTTCTGCCATACCCAACTTTCACTTCCATACATAAGTGTAGGTACCAACACACCGTTGTGGATAGCCATCCGTGCCTTTTTTGACACCGACTGGTTAGCCACAACCGCATGTATAGCACCATTCACTTTATTTCCCGCATTTACTCTTCTTTCCACATCCGCATCAATCTTACCATCCCTTGTAAACATACTTCCCAAATACACAAATTCATTCACTTGCTCTATACTCTTACCTTCAATCTTTATATCACACACACATACATCTTCATCTCTTTCGAAAACCATAACTTTCGTCTTACTCCATTCATTACTGTTACCATGTCTTGCAACTCTTCTGCCGACGATGCAAGTAAAGTTAATAAAGTTTTTTTCAAAAATTTACTACTGGTTTATATTTGGGTCCAAATGGATAGATCATCGTGTTTATAACACCTTTGACGCAAATAAACGATTTTGATTTGAAGTATGCATTATAGATAATTTGTGTGATTATTTTTTTTAGTCACTGGTTGCTGTAAAATATTTACACTGACTTTTCTGTTGAGGTTCTTCAAAAAGGTCAAGTGCGAAGTATTCTCAATCGACTTAAGGATAATTATGTCAAGATGAATGAATGTGGACGCAGCAAAAGAATTAAGTATGCAACAATCGTAGCAAGTGGTGTTCTTTAGACTGCCTACCTCTATGGGAAAAGGGCGTGAGTATTAATAATAATATATGTATATATTTTTACATAAATTGTATTTTTTTAAAGACTGCTTCGGCTCTAGGGAAGCCTGTGTCACGGGGGTCTTTACAAATATACATAATTAACGGACACAAAGTACTCGTAATAAATAATAATAATAAAGATAAGAAAATAGATTAATAAAGGAAATAATAATAATATTTTTGGGACATTTTACACAACACCATCTAGTCCCAAACTAAGCAGAGCTTGTACTATGGGTACTAGACAATGGATATAATACATATATAGGTACTTTTTTTTTGTAAATACTAACTTATAATACATAAGAAACACCCTCAACATATATCTGTGAATCACACAAAGATTTGTTTCGGGTGGGAATCGAACCCACGACACCCGGCGTAATGGCAGCGGCGAGGTCACAACCTTTACCGTAACGCTAAACGTGCAAGCAAAAAAAATATAATGTAATATCTTAAGTAAATTATGTTAGAAGAAATACTTCTACTTACTTTCACTATGTACTTTATTACTTTATTTCAATATATAGGTACCTACTATTATACATAATAAGTACTTTTTAAATTATTTTGTGTTGTGAACTTAAACTGGAAGCCGAAATTCCTGTTAATATTTTTTGAACACGTGTTCCAAATGGAATACCAGTAAAAAGAATCAATAACAAGAAAATCAAGTTTCAATTTAAAAATCGAATTAAAAAAGAACATGATTTCCAAACCGGTTCTCTTTTCAAAATGATATCAATTTATCGGTTGAGAGCCGGTCAACCCTTCACTTTGATGACAAAAAGGTGAAACTAGTGTCGAAGCCATTTGGTCAACTGGACCCGTTACGAAACTAGTTTTAAGTGCTTTGAAAAGAACTGGTTTAGGTTTTAGTGTTTTGTGTTATTGGTTTTTCGCTTTTGGTATTATTTTTGACTGCATCTGCTTAGACTAGAAGCCGACTCCAACAGTACCAGGAGAATAATGAATATTATTTTTGAGCTTTTTGATGACTATTTTGTTATTGTAGTATTGATGAACTGAATTTATTCTAGTTAAGATAATTTTTTGTATAATAAATTATGCTAAATAAGTTTAATGACATATTATAATAGTAGGTATCATTGTCTTTTGATATTTTAGTGTATACAATGTCTTAATTTTCGCGATCCCTTTCTAATAGCAAGATTAGTAATAAATACCTAGTTATTTTTTATTTTTTAAACGTTTATTCCTCCCCACAAAAAAAAATACAGACAGTGATATATAGAAAAGAAAGATTACATTGAATAATTTTTGGTTGTGGATCGCTGGTACCTGTGGTAGGTAACGTGTAATGCAAGTCATCAGGTCTAGGTCAAGTTATACATAACTTATCATCACGCCTATATTCCTCGCTGGTTTAGGTTAGGTTAATCGGGCGAGTCTATTGCCATTAACCGGTCACTAATCCAAATTCTGAGCTCCTACTTTCATAGAAAAAATTTATAACACTGTTCGACCGGAGAATTGCGGCATTTCAGTGTAGTAGTCCCAATTACTAGGCTAAGAAATAATTATAATTAAAAAGGGAACAAACCTAATAACCTACCCATCTCTATTCAACCATAAAAACTATCTGACGTTTACTATCGAATCGCTATCATTTAGAACAAAATCAGCGATACAAAAGCCCGGGGTGGCAGACCCCACAAAGGCTGGGCAAATAAGCCATTAAAAGCGTTGCGACGGTACTGGGCTATAAAATCTCTGCTTCTTGCCCCCTTCCGCACCCCTGGGTGGGGAAGTACCCCCCACCCCTTCGCGATAAACTGCTTTTATGCCGTTCCGTAGTATAATTAAAATGGTATGACATTTTCTGGAGTTAGATAAAATATCTAAGACGCATTGGCAGGGTTGGCTTTCAAATTTTAGTTTTGACTGTCATTATTTTGATTTGGGTTCTTTATAGGGGGGAATTTGTTTGAATGTATTTTAGGGATTGTGTGGAAGTTTATAGGGTTGACACTACGATATAAATGTTATTTTAAATGTTGTGCTGAGATAGGGACCTATTCTGACATCGCACAGGACTTAGGTACTTCCTTAGTTTAAGACTTGAATATGTGGTTGAATATTCTGTTGTGGCTGTCAGAATAATTTTCTATCTTTCTTTGTTTCTATTTTACTAGAAATTGGAAAAGATAAACATATTTTGTAATTAAAGATGTATTCTATAGATAAAGAAAACGAGGTTAAAGTATAGAGGTGGTATGATGTGCGATGAGGTGTGATGGTACTCTTGTATTCCTCAAAATGTGAGGCAGAGGTCTACCAATGTTCTACCAAAGTTCACCGATATTATGTGTAGGTCCCATGTAATAGAAGGCGAGCCTATTGCCATTAACCGGGCACAAATCCAAACTCCAAGCTGCTAATGAGAGTTTCATAGAAAATCCCGATAACGGTTTGCTCGATCTGGGAATCGAACCCGGGACCTCCAGAGTAGTAGTCTCGCTTAGGACCACTAAACCAATTGTCAAGATGTGTTAAGAATAGTCACCCATCCACAGATTGACCGCGGATAGGGTAGCTTAACCTTGCAGAGTGATTGATCAGCGTAATTAGTACTTAGCCACGAGCCTCTCCATAGTATATAAATAAATATACTATATACATACTTTAATAATTTTGCTTCATAAAATACATAACTCCATTACAGTGGTTGCATAAAAAATAAAAAAGTTACATCAGCAACTCGTAGCGCTACGAATTCCAAAACAGCTACGGCGTAGCGCTCCCGTAGTATTTTCGTAGTCGAATATAAAATAAAATTATGCATACTTTTGAAAATTTGTTTTATTGAAGTGTGTATTTTAGTGTTGTCTATTTTAGTAGTGTATTAAATTATGAAGCAGATAGCCTAGTGATCTGACCATTGGCCTGGCAAGTCTAAGGTCTCAAGTTCGAATCCAAGGCACGCACCTCTGACTTTTCGAATTTATGTGCGTATTAATAATTAATTATCAGTCGCTCAAACGGTGAAGGAACACATCGTAAGGAAACCTGCATGCCTTTCTCGACAGTGTGTGAAGTCTGCCAACCCGCACTAGGCCAGCGTGGTGAACTATAGCCTAATCCCTCTAAATGTGAGAGGAGACCCGGGCCCAGCAGTGGAACAGTATATGGGTTGACCGCGTAATATATAATTTTGAATATACGGTTATAATAAAACACTAAATTTCACATATTATAATATTTATTTCAGTAATTACAATAAAAAATTACAGGTGAACAATTTTCACCCTTATTAGGCTTAAGCTGAGGTCTAAAAATTGCCGCCAATGAGTCGCCGGTGAGTCAAGTCACAAGATAATATTATGGTGACTGAATTGCATTTATTTAATATTAATACATGAAGCGAAAACTCCTCGATTTTATGTTCTTGTTGCAACCTGTAATAGAAATTCAAAATGCACAGGTTTTTTCTGAGCTTCCACGTAAGTCTAGTTGTCCCAAGCGCGACTGCTATGCTATCCTGGGTTCGATTCTCAGGATGAGCAAAGTGTTATTGGGTTATTCTCAGTAGCATTTCGAAGTTTGGTTTTGTGCCCGGTTTGTGGTGTGTGTGTGTGTGTGTGTTAAACACACACACACACAAACACACACACACACGTACGCATAGGTACAAAATCATCCATGTATAAACATACAATGTTGGCAAAACTACACTGTCACTTCCATTATTGGGGGGCCTGGAGCTCTAAAATACAGGCCAAGGCTTAGTTTAGACTCCAGATCACCCACAAATTACAAATGTAAAAAATTGTCAACTTAGATACTAAAACTTGTGTAATTTGTGGAGATAAATAAAAAACTTATTATTATTATTATTATAATGACAATAGGCTCTCCCCCTATTACATGGGACCTGAACATCCCGGTAATTTGTAGGTGTACATTGATACGTCTCTGCCTAACCCTGCGGAGATTACAGGAATGACGGTATGGTATGTTATTTAAATCCTTTGTTTACGCATAATTACGTTAATAGATACATTTTAAAATTATTTAACCATTTTGCCGATAACAAGCATACGGCCCACCTGATGGTAAGCGGTTACCGTAGTCTATATACCGCTTGCAACAACAGTAGTTAATTTGGCAGTATAAGGGTCAAAATCCCTTCATTTCCAACACAACGTTTCCTTTCGGATCACTGGCACTTCGGAACAACCTTGTAAAGGCACAGAACACAGCTCAAAGCAGTGTTATTTTACTTCGATTTTCTGCAAGGCAGAGGCACTTCTCCAGTCGTGCAGCTTGAATTTGAGTGGAATTACAACCTACTTATCTACTTACCTACCTCTCATAAATTCATAAAAAAACAACATCTCCACGAATCAGTAGAAGTTACCAAATCTGAACACAACAATTTTGGGGAGAAAATAACAAACCGCACCACGTTCCTAAGATCATTGATCCACGCAAACTTTTGAAATTTATAATCTTCGACATAAAACCCGGAGTGCGAACAACCACAAAATATACCCACAATAGACACAACTAATCTCCCAAAATCAATACCTTTTTACCTCTAACCCCCTAAAATTTTCCAAACTACCCCCTATTCCCCCTTTTCAATTTAAACGACAAAGTATTATTTAATTTTCGCCGTCTTTTCACCATTGTAAGGCACTGAGAGAGAGGGAACGATTGTCCCGAGTACTAGCTTCTTTACTAAGACATTGTCTATCTCTCTCTAGCGTTTGTATTCGAATGCGTGTGAGCGGGACGGGTATGCGCAAGACGATCGCTCTCCGTTTTCTTAGTGACGTCATATAGATTTATAGATGTGTTGGGAGGGTGTTTCTCCGCCCCGTGGGGTGCCCAAGTTTTTACGACCCCTATATGAATGTTTTAATAGGATTTTTCTGCATTTTTTTTTCATAGTATTTTTTGCCAGAATGAAACAAGAGTTATGTTGTTAAAACTGATGAACTTTTAATTTTTAATAAGGCTTTGATAGTTTTTGTTTAAGTGTGTTTGTCTAGGTCATTGTGTGTGTGAAAGATTAATGTGTCCCTAGAAATTTCCAGAAAAAAACAGTATTCGGATGAATAATATTCGCCAACCGGGATGGTACTTGCACTTTTTTGGCTTTTATTACTATAAAAGACACAAATTTACTTTGCAGAAACATGACTTTAAGACAATTCTATGTAGGTAAATAGACATTAAATTATCATAATTCATTAGTAATACGTACGTGTGCCCAACAAAACCGCCAAAAATCCAACCCTAAAAAACCTCAACTAATTCCATATTCAAACCTTCTAATTAAAAAGAAATCACCACGTTCCACATTTAAATTACTAGCGGCATTACATTCGAATCCATTTATATTCGAGGCCGCACGAAGGCATAAAACGCTTCAGCCGAAGCATCGTGCGTTCGAAATACGAAAAAGCCAATGTAAATCGCCTAATCTTGAGACCGCGCTCATGACGTATGTACGGCACGTCGCTTCGAATCGAAGTTCAAATTAGGAACGCGCGCCATCTTGGACATGCCACAGCATAATCAAATTCTATTGTACCTTGTTTAGAACGACACAGTAAACCAAAACATTGGTAGGCATTTTTTTAAGCTGTGTACAGTCAAGGTACGGTAGTTTGTACTGGAATTGGGAGGCAAATAGAGGAATCTTGGGCGCTTTAATCCAGCAATTACGCATTTTAATGGCTTTCGTTGGTGCCTCTGGTTTTAATATTCCGTTCCTTGTTTTACTGCTCAGCTTAGCTGCTTAGGCCGTAAGGTATTAATGTATTTAGTTATTTTAATTGTAATCTCGGCAAGGTTTTGATATCGTGAAGACGATTACAGAAAGGTTTCGTTTATTAGTGGGTGTTGTAATAAAATTTGGGTCAGAGTAATTTTCAAAATACAGATAATTTTAGATAATAGTTTATATCCTTCTATAATTTTTAAAACGTTCTTAATGAACAGCACAAGAAAGCCAAAGAAGGTGTCTTTTAAAGTCGCTTCGACGTAAACTTTAAAAGACACACTGCCAGTTGCCATTTAATTAAAAAAAAATACCTTTTAATATTTTTTTTGGGTCTCCTTACATAATCTGTGACTTTTCTATCATTTTTTTTAAACGTTGCCCCTCACTAGGATTTTCTCCTGTATCGTGGGTGCGTTTAAAAATACAAACTTTCACATACACAAACACTCAGACCCGCAACAATTGCCTGTAGGTCATACTTGAACCGCAACCCGTGGCACAGAAGCCGATTGCTCAGGCGCTGTGCCAAACGTGTCATCAAAGTGTGCTTACTTTAATGATCTAATGATCGACATATTCGTAATACTATCACGCCTGTATTCCCCGAAGGGTTAGGCAGAGGTGTACTAATTGTACAGACGTCATCAAGTCAACCTATCCAAAACTTACTTAACGAATATTATACATTGAAATAAAACTACTTTTTACGGTTACAGTCTACCCGTGACCATGGACGCTGTAAAGGGTCTGAATGGCCGGGATTAATAGTATCAATATAACGCGATAAAATCCATAAAAAGTAGTTTTATTTCAATCTATCCAAAACTGTCAAATTTTCCCAATTGAATATGAACCTTATTGTTTTGGATTAAAGTTGAAAATCAATCAAAAAAATTTGACAGATTGTGGTGGCTTGATTTGCTCGCCTCTGTACATCCACAGTTCGCCGGTATGTTTAATGTAGTTACTGATGGCCGCTAGGGCAAGAAGTGGAGTGCAGACCACGCACCGGAAAGCGCAGCTTGGGACGGCCTCCAACGAGATGGACGGACGACCTGGTAAAGGTCACTGGAAGTCGTTGGTTGCAGGTGGCTTATAACCGGTCTTTGTGGAAGTTTATGCGGGAGGCCTTTGTTCAGCAGTGGACCTCTTGTGGCTGATATGATGATGATGATGATGCTAATGTACCTACACCCACAGTTTGCCCGTATGTTGAAGCTCCATGTAATAGGCGGCGAGCCAGTAACCGAGCACAAATTCAAAAATCCAGGGCCTCTAGCGTAGCAGTCGGGCTTGGAACCACTAGGCTAATAGCAAAGTTAAACGTTTATTGAAAAAAAATAAAGGTAGATAGGTATGTGTAGGTATGTAACCAAGATGAACACTGTAATCATGTTTTTTTAGTAAAGCGTGTCTATGGAGTTTCTTGCCGGTTCTTCTCCATAAGACCCACTTTTTGGAACCGTGCAACTAGTTTTGACTTTTCAAAAGTACCGTAATAGTCAAATTGAAATAAAATGTTTCACTTTGACTTTGATGTACTGAACATCTAGAAGCATAACCTGGAATGCAGATACATATAAACCGTATCATATTTAGGGCTAGTTAAAGTGTTTTTACCCTCCGGCGGCCACATGACGAGGTAAAACCACTATACAAAAATTTGACGAGACGCTTAACTTCTAATAGTGAGCTGATCACAAGGGCACGTGTTCAA
The DNA here is from genome assembly GCA_964056405.1 of Acronicta alni. Taxonomy (NCBI): domain Eukaryota; kingdom Metazoa; phylum Arthropoda; class Insecta; order Lepidoptera; family Noctuidae; genus Acronicta; species Acronicta alni. The sequence goes on along the minus strand of OZ043938.1, from coordinate 7,967,294 downwards.
TTCCCACAGTAGAGGCACGGTATGCTTTGCAAACATTTAATTATCTTATTTACCTCAAAACATTAAAAACTCAACAAAACAGTTTACAAATACCCTTAAATAGCGACTGTAGTTATTCACAAAGCAAACAAAAAAACGTGACATTAAAATAAAATGTCCCGCTACGCCACACGAAACGATACGCCATAACAAAACGACACGCAATTTTTCCATGACTGAAACGCGAAACTAATTTGAACACAATAAAACTTTTCGCGTCTCCAGTGTGGCATTAAAACGAAATTCTCATTTGAAACGCAAAAGGTTGCTGGCAGAGCATAAAATTCTGTATGCGAAAGACGACCAGCGTTTATTAAAACGCCGGTTTTGCAAAGTTAAAATTAAACATGAAAAACGACGCCTCCCTAACTCCCTGACTACCTGGGGGGCGACCCGCCAACTATGCTCTAGCATTAGGGTTGTAACTATGATTTTTTGTTATTGTTCGACGCTGTTTATGGATTTTTTTCCTGTTTTGAATGATAACTTTTGAAATGTATCGTTTTCAAATTCTTTCTTATCGGTATGTAAGTATTTTGACGTCGGTCCTTGTGTGATGTGCTTTGTACACTAAGTAAATTCTTCTTCCGAATATCATTGATATTTTTCTAAAGTTGTTTTTGTTAAAAAAATCTTAAATATAATTCTAAATCAATCAAATAAAGGATACTAGAATGTTGACACTATTACATAGCCGTTTTAACTGTATTTTTTTCTGAATTTAAGTTAAAAACTTGTCTCTAAATATTATAATTCTTATAGCAGAGATACGAGTATATGTCTCATAATTCTCATTTGTTGCCTGTCAAACATCGTAGTACTACAAAATGTAAAAGCGATAATTTTTAGATGGACAGAAAGAGATGGTGCCATTTAATGTGTTGAACGACAACCCTCCGTCTCAATTCAATCGCAAAACAATCGCAATAACAAGTACGGCCTCGGGTGAAGTATATAATTATAGTGTTCAAAAAACGTACAACTTTTGTAAAGGAAAATAAATCAACATGGTGTATAATCTAAAACAACCACGTGGCAGCCCTACAAAATTTTATTTCGCCGCGAAATTTGTAAATTTATGTAAATATTCCGCGTCTTGGGGTATGAGTGGGGGTATGAGAAGGACCAAGAGTTATAAGTGTGAGTGAAGCCGCGGCGTGGAGCATGTTCGTGCGTCTAGCTTTTATATACGTTATTTATTTTATTAATATTATAATCTGTTATTTGTTTATGTTATACGTTGCTACACACACACTAGGCCAATGTAGTGATGGTCTGCAGCCCAACCTGATTGTCTCGTCGCGTAAATAGATTTATGAGACAGTAAATAGGTTTATGAGAGTTAAATATCCGATAAATGGCCTAATATGGCCTAATTCGGCCTATTTTTGAGGCAGCACTGGCATATCAATTTTATTTTTTATTTTTGTTATTTTTTCACCACCTAAGCTGTAGACATAAGAGATTGGTCGTAATCCCCGACCGAATGTCATGACGTAGCACTTGCTTGTGTTAAAAAACAGTTTATTTACTAAACTCCACTCGTAAATAGCATTTATATCCCTTTGGAGGAGTATGCAGTCCTCACTCGCTCTGATGTGAGCCACCAGTTTAAGGTCGTCAGCATATAGCAAGCACTTTGCAAACATAACCTTATTGACAAGGTCGTTGATCATAATCAGAAATAAGAGCGGCCCTAACACGGATCCCTGACTCACACCAGAGCGGGTGATATATGGTTTGGACTCAAAGTAGCCATGTCTGACGAACTGTTTGCGATCCCGTAGGTAGTCAGAGAAAAACTTAAGGTAACTAGACGAGAATCCCATGGCTCCTAGCTTTGACAGGAGTATATCGTTATCGACTTTGTCGAACGCTTTACGAAAGTCAAAATAGAGGACATCGACCTGCCTACCGATATCCAAACCGCTGGATACATAGTCTGTGTGAATCAGTAGGTTTGTGTTTACGGAGCGACCTGGGCGAAAACCGTGCTGGGCATCCGAGAGTAGCATATCAATCCTCTTGTAGATAAGTGCGAAAAAATAACTCGAGTCACCAATGTAAGGGACTTGGGAGTGACCTTCGACCGTTGTCTAACATTCAGAGATCACATTTCCATTCTTGCGAAAGAGTCCTTCAGGCGCCTAGGATTTGTTTTACGAAACGCTCGTGATTTTCACAACCCGTATGTTATAACATTACTGTATACCACCTTAGTTCGTAGTAAGCTGGAGACTAGTAGCTGTGTCTGGCATCCCTATACCGCGACTCAAACACTAATGCTCGAGAAAGTGCAGAAGACTTTTCTGAGGTATCTGTTTAAAAGAACATACGGTTTTTACCCCTACATGTACCCTACCAACTACATCCTAGGGACTCTGGGTTTCAATTCATTGGAGGTAAGAAGAGGCCGCGATCAGCTCGCGGTAGCCTTTAAGACCTTTAACGGTCGTATCGACTGCTCCGAGCTCCATGACCTTTTCTGTCGACTATTTGTGCCCGACAAATACATCAGTCGCCGGCAAAGTCGTCGGCACAATCTGTTCGCGCTGCTGCCTTATAGAACTGTCGCCAGATCTGAGTCGCCGATATGTCGCACTTTAAGGATGCTCAATGCCCTCTTGACGGCCAACTCTGAATGCGATGTGTTTGCGGACAAATGGAGTAAAATAATGAGAGTATGTTTGATGTTCTGTGAGAAACAGTACGCGAGGGTGTCCACTGTTCCATGTTAGTACGTAGCGAATAACTGTCTGTTATAGAAAATTGGCTACATTGTATAGTTTTTGTATATATTGTGTTTCTTTCTAAGTTAATTAATGTAATTGGTGTTGTACCGTGTTAATTAACTATAAATAAATAAATAAATAAATAAATAAATAAATAAATAAATAAATCAACAATGGCATGGAATGGAAACTGAGGCAGATCCTACTCCTATCCAGACTCCTATAGCTATGAAGGTAAGGGAAATTGGTAGCCTCTCAAGGAAACTTAATATGGTGCTAAATTGGGTTCAACAGTGTTTGAACCCACGACCTCTCGACCAACACGTAGCGCGTTCATAAATTCTTGTCCTTTAATAATAAACAAACTTAAAACTAAAACTAAATTTCAAGTTCAAAGTTTTACACTAAAACTAAATTTCAAGTTTTAAATTATGAGCTCTAATACACTCCTTGTTTACTCGAAAACAACTATAAAATCTTAAGTATTTTCATTTACTTATAACTCCGCCCGAACTTTTCAAGTGTACTTATTTACTTTAAGAAAACTCATTAAAACTTAAAATACATGTACATGAAGTTAGAACGAGAAAATCAATACGTCTGAAGTTAGCTTCAGAATTGAATTGAGCTTTTAATTTGTATCGTAAAATCAATTTAATTGACACGTGCTTAGTTGTTTAAAATGAAATTGTAATGAGAAATCGTATTATATATAAATCTAAAGACTTACTTATATTTATTTTGCGGATTACTTTGAAGTTATCTTATCTTTTTAGTAATAACTATGGTGCTCAACAGATGCAAGGTTATCGCTGTCAATTTGTGGATGGGTCTCTGACCTTAATACATTGAGACACTTACGAGCCTCGGAGAGTACGTAAAGCCGTCAGTCTCGGTTATCATAACCTATAATGGACTTATTGGATAGACTAGTCGTCAAGGTTTTTTGTGCTTCTGACTATCTCTAACAACTGTTTTAGGTGTTCGTTCGTATGACAACCGGGACTTCACGTTGATGGGGATAATGTCATGTTGTTATATTGATGTTTTTGATATGTTGTGGCATGTGTATGTGGCATCCGTGATGTATTTGAACAGTCCCAAATGAAAACAAGCGTTAAGCAGGTATGTCCTCTTCATAATGATAAACGCATTATGTCAAACACATAATGCGTTAATGATCATGAAGGTATATAATCATGATTATATTTCGTCGTTTATTTAGGTTTAATAATGGTTTTACGCGTTTAGTGTTATGTGTTTGGTTGAACGCTCTTGATGTTATAATAAAAATCCGATAAAATCCGCAAAAAAATAGTTTTATTGAAATATAAAACTATTTTTTACGGATTTTATCGCGTATATTGATATTATTAATCCCGACGTTTCGGACCCTTTACAGTGTCCATGGTCACGGGTAGCCTGAAGTGGTGGGCGTCTTGATGATATAATAAAATAGTTTTATTCCAATAATAAGTCTTATTCGCGTAAATCTCAGAAATTTTCTAGCTCTGTTAATATTTTTTCGTACCAAAATCTTCGCACACTAACATAAAGCGGCATTCACACATAACGACCTTTATTGTGTACATAAAACATTGTGATTGCCTTTGACAGTGCGCCCCGCCACTGCCAAGTTTTAATAGAAATTTAAATTAGCCGTAGCTCGTTTGAAACGCTTGTATTGCGAACACAGACGTATTAATAATATATTTTATTATTATATATATACCGGGACCGAGTATAGCAATATTTTTTCTTAAAAAAATGATACCGGGATAGACTATATCAATACGGCTTGTTCTTAAAAAATGCATTTGGATCGTAAACAGAGGCTACGATTTGGATTGCCTAGTATGACATATTTTGATATGTAGTATGACATATTTTGACATGTAGTATGACATTTGACGACGTCCGTGGTCTAGTAGGCCGCGTGTTGGACTGCTGATCACGAGGTCGTGAGTTCGATTCCCATAGAGCACAAATATTTTATGTGATGAGCATTAAGTGTTTGTGTTTGTCTGGGTGTTTGTTATAGAATAATTTAAGTATGTAAAAAGTATCTAAGTACCTATTATATCCATTATCCAGTACCCATAGTACAAGCTCTTCTTAGTTTGGGACTAGATGGTGCTGCGTAAAAATGTCCAAGAATATTTAGAAGAAGAGAAGAAAAGCTTTGAATTCAGAATATTCTATATTTAAAAACTCAAATGCATCACGTCGCTCGTTAAGAATAAAGGGTTTTTGGAGTAGGAACTTCAGTGAAAATAAAAATAATTATTTCTAACTTATTACGTGGACTATCCATCACTATAACAATTATTAATCAAGCTAATGAAGGCTTTAAGTCTGAATTAGAATAAGATGTTGGAGAAATAATGGCGGCATCAACTTTTGATTGTCAAACACGAGGCAAGGCGGAACTTAACTTTGGACCGTTTCGTTCATACAGGAATAGTGACGTGACACATGTATTTAGAACAGTGACACGATACTGGTACAAGGAGATTGAATAAGATATTTTTATGTGTTAAAATGTCACAGTTGGCTTAACCATCCTTACTTTGGTTAGTTGAATTTCTAAACTAAGACTCCAAACTTAGACTAGGTATAAGATTTTGGTTTAAATGTCAATGAAAGATAATACTTGATAGAAAATTAACAACAAAAAGGAAAATATTCAACGTGGACTAGACTAAAACTCATTTTGAATTTAACATCTATAATTTTTACACAATTTCTAATGATTTTAAAGTTATTAAGCAAGGGAAAAATTCGACCGCGGGCAGGATTCGAACATGCGTCTTCTGGTTAGGTACACCAGACGCTATAACCACTAAGCCATCGCGATACCTACCCGCCATGTCAAATTTTGCTTTCGCTTTCAGAATTTACATCATTATGGTGACGTCAGTGAAACCTATTGAAAAGCAAGTATTTTGCTCCTCAACCGACACGACTTACTTTACAGTTAGTTCAATGCCGAACGATGCTTCGCGGTGGCTTAGTGGTCATAGCGTCTGGTGTACCTAACCAGAAGACGCATGTTCGAATCCTGCCCGCGGTCGAATTTTTCCTTTACTTAATAACTTTAAAATCTTAGCATGGAAAATGCCAAAAAAAAAAACAAAAAGATAATTTCTAAAGAGGCAACAAACAAGCAAAACTTTTGAATTTCGAAATTATTTTCCAACAATTGCAAAATGAACAGGTTTAAATCACCGTTCCCAATCTCTAGCCTGTAACTCGCTAGCTCTCCAACTAGCTTCGTTGGCTTCGTTCGTGGCAAGTTTTGATAGAATTTTCAATTACCTTCCTTTGTTTCAAGAGTTTCCTGAGCGCCTCTCTAGTCGCTACTTCTCAACTTGCTGTTTGTCTTTGTACTCGTCTGAGGGTGTACTTGCACGAGGACGAAAATTGCATTGTATCTGGCTTTTTGTATGTACTCTATCATTTATTTACAAAAAGTTTAAAGAGTAGTTTCCAATGTGTCCCAAGGTTTATGTAAGAAAATTTAAAAATATAACAGCAATTAAAGTAAATGTTAACGGAAAGATAAGAATTCTCTTTCTCCCTCATTCTCTTTATTTCAGTTATTTTCTTAATAAGTACTGATTTTTTTTTAAATTACTTTTTATAGATTCATTTCTGACACTACACGAATATTATCATCAACCCATATACTGTCCCACTGCTGGGTACGAGTCTTCTCTCATATTGAGGGGGATTAGGCTATACTCCACCACGCTAGTCTAGTGCGGGTTGGCAGACTTCACAAACCGTCGAGAAAAATCTCTAAGGCATGCAGGTTTCCTCACGATGTTTTCCTTCACCGTTTAAGCGAGTGATAATTAATTTTTAATACGCACATGAATTCGAAAAGTCAGAGGTGCGTGCCTTGGGTTCGACCTCGAGACCTTTGACTTGGCAGTCCAATGGTCATACCACTAGGCTATCACTGCTTACACGAATATTATATACATTAAAATGAAACTACTTTTTTTAAGGATTTTATCGTGTTAAATAATTGATATTATTAATCCCGAAGTTTCAGACCCTATAAAGCGTCCATTACTGACAGCTCCCTACATTTTTGTTAATTATTGGCAATCCGATTCACGTAGAACTAGCTCACCGTATCCTGTGGTCTTGTAGCTGTAGGCCTGGATTTTGATTTAATAGAATCTATAACAGGATTCCAAGCAGGTGGTAAGAACCAACCATATTATGTACTGACATTTTTTATGTATTCTAAACTGTAAAGCTGTAAAGGGTAAATATCGGGATTAATAATATCAATTTAACGCGATAAAATCCGTAAAAAAGTAGTTTTATTTCAATTACTTTTTATATTTTATTTAAAGCAAAACAAGCAAATCAATCTTCTAAATTACAAGAATTCAATTAAGTGAGTTTGATACAGCGTGTGATCCAACGCCATCTTGCTTTGCAAAATTCAAATGAAGCTTGACGTCTGCATAATATTGTCATAACAGACGGCCTGAGGTTACAGAGTGTTTGATACATACGAAACTTTGGTGTATTAATAAAAATTATAGAAACAACATCTACATATCTCATATTATAGGTCCGATATGAAGGGTTAAGTTGTGCTAGCAGCGGTCAGTCTGCGGATAGGTGACCATACTTAACACATCGAGAACCTCACACCTCGAAGAGCACATAAAGCCATGGTTCCCGGTTATTTCATTATCCATAATATACGTTAACAATATTTTTGATTTGCGTAATATTAGCCCTACCTAATTCCATTAGTATCTATAATTATTAGTGTTTTAGTTCAAAAGGATGACCATGAATTCAAATTCTCCCTGTATATAGTGTATATTGTCCCTCACACATATTATCTGTCTACTATGGCTCCTACTGATGGCCTACTATTGAACTACATCATTAACCTAGTGGTCATAAACACGACCTCTACGCTTGGGGGATCGATTCCCAAGTCAAGCAGTGGTATTGGGTTTTTATAAAATGCTCAAGAGCAGCTCGGAATTTGGATCTGTGCTCAGTTGATGGTAATAGTCTCACCTCCTATTACATGGGATCTAAACATACTGGCGTAGTGTATGTACGTAATATACACCTCTGCCTAACCCTTCGGGGAATACAGGCGTATGATACGATGGTATGTTATCTTATGTTAATAGTAATTTCCGTTATTAAACACTGAATGCAATTTCAGAATCTAGTTCATCATCAACCCATATATCTACTGTCCCACTGCTGGGCACGGGTCTCCTCACAGATTTATTTATTTTGGACTATCAGTAGTTAAAACATTATTTTGAAAATTGTAAAATCAATATTCTATCTATCAGCCACGGACGTCCACTGCTGAACATAGGCCTCCCCTAATGATCGTGAAATCAATATTAATAAAGAGCACAACATTTTGAGGTGTCACAACATTTATTGTAGTGTGGTTAACTTATTGCATAATTATGTACACGCCAGCAGGTCAAGTTATCCAAAATTGACAAATTTTCCCAATCGAAAATGAACCAAATGTGAAAGTTGAAAATCTATGAAATAAATTTGATTAGAGATTGGGTTAGCTTGGTGTGCAGGCCTCTGTACCTACCTATTATTACCAAAAGAAAAATAAGGTTAACAAAAAAATTCATATTTATACTGCCTCATTAGTCTAGTGGTCCTAAGAGCGACTGCTACGCTAGAGGTCCTGGGTTCGATCCCCAGGTCGAGCAAAGTATTATTGGGTTTTTCTATGAAATTCTCAGTAGCAGCGCGGAGTATGGATTAATTGTGCCCGGTTAATGGCAATAGGCTCGCCCCCTATTACATGGGACCTAAACATACCGGCGAAATGTGGGTGTACATTAGTACACCTCTGCCTAACCCTTCGGGGAATACAGGCGTGATGGTCATATTTATATTGAGAGGGATTAAGCAATAGTCCACCACGTTGGCCTAGTGCGGGTTGGCAGACTTCGCACACCGTCGAGAAAAATCTCTAAGGTATGCAGGTTTCCTCACGAAGTTTTCCTTCACCGTAAAAAAATCTGGTAAATAAAATTATAACGTATAAAGAAACCCAACAATACTCTAAATATAAACTTCTCCAATCCGTCTTCGTGCTGGTGGTTCATTTTTGCCCCCTTTTCAAGCCCCCTAACGCCCCCTCGCGAAACTTTGACGGTTCCGTGGAGGTACTAACCCCCCTGAAGCTCGGTGCGGTTGGTGGGGCTTTAATCAATTTTTCAACTTCATTTCGTGGCTTGGTTAATTAATTTCAGTTCTAATCTTAGTTCTATGTCGTAGAATTATAGTAGAATAGTTTTAGGTTGGATATTGGTGATACCAGGATTAAAAAAACTTGTGGTGTCTAGCGCTAATTGGCAACTCATTGTTATATACATATACCATCACGCTTATACTCCCCAAAGGGTGAGGTAGAGATGTACTAATTGTTCGCCGATATGTTTACGGGGCAGGTCTATTTACTCTAAACTCCGAGCTGCTACTGAGATTTCGTAGCAAAATCCAATAGCATTACTCGAACTGGGAACTGAACCTAGGACCGATAGTGTAACAGTCACGCTTCACTAAGCTAATGAGGCAGTAATTGGTAGATACTAGTATAAAATCCAAACCCAAACCCAAATACTTATAACTTAAAATTAAAAATCGATGACTTCTTTCATACGTCATCGACTGAATTAGATATGTTACTGCATACTGTACTTTCCATAAGTGCTAATAACATTAATATTATAAATGCAAAAGTTACTCTGTCTGTCTGATACGCTTTCATGCCTAAACCGCATAACCGATTTTGATGAAAATAGGTACAGAGAAAGATTAGACCTTCGAAAAGGACATAATACCTTTTGTTTTGAAAAGTCCTTTTTTCCATGCGTAGTTAAGATATTAATTAAAAAGATACGATTCCAATTTTGGTACACTTTTCTACAATAATTCTCAATTCAAATATAATATAATCTCTGCAAACAATATCTTACAATCTAAAACACACTTTAACACAACTACTTAAACATCAAAATTCAATGACTTTCCTCTACCCAAACAAATTATACACAACACTACACAAAATATAACAATAACCCGGTAAAATTCTCGAAACTAATAGTGAATCGAAAAACACCACCCTTTGCAGTAACTTTTCCGAACGTAATTCTCAAAATTTTACAGCGACCAAACTAAAACTATCTGGGGGCCCGAAAGGCTAAAAAAGGTCGGCCTAACCAAACAGACCCTTATAAAACACCCCTTGACCAGCTACTATGAAAACGCGAAATGTTTTCCCAATTATTTTAACATACATTGCGTGATCAGTTAGCATGGTAATTAATATTTTTCATGAATTGATTAATTTTCATGATTCAGCGGATCTTAAAAAAAATAACACGAATGTGCTTCCCGATTAATTCATTTCATTTACGTTGACAACATCTATTATAGTCCAGTGGTTCGAATTTTGGACATCTGTTCACGTCGTAAGGGTACTAATATTAATGTGATGCACGTAAGTAGTTTTTTTGGTCTGGGTGTTTGTTATGTATTATAAGTACTTATTTACAAAAAAGGATTATATCCATTGTCTGGTACCGATAGTACAAGCTCTGCTTAGTTTGGGACTAGATGGCGCTGTTTAAAAATGTCTCATGCCTGCACTAAGCTCAATATATTGAAATATTATGTTCAAAATAAAGAGAAATGAATACTGCACAGTATCATCAATTTCGATTATCGTGGCGACTTTCATCAAATACAAGTGGGATATTCAGTAATGTGTAAAACGTACCTGTCTACAGCAACAGTTACCTAACATAAATATTTTATGAATTTCTTTACATCAAATGGACGAAAAACGCTAATATGAAGAAGGTATTTGATGAAAGATGACTATTAAAAAAAATATTTTATCTAGATGATTTTTTGATGATTAAACAACGTCATGAACACAAAAATAGCTCTTCATAATACTGGTATCGGCTTTTTAATTTTCATTTTTTATGTATGCGTCTCATGCATCCCAGCGTTCATATCAGGGTCCAATTAATTATAAAAGAAAGAGTGAAAATAAATAATAATGAAAACATTAGTTTTTCTGTCATATTGTATATTTTTTCAAGTTTAGTTTGTATTTCCCATTTTTTTTATTAATAGTAAAACCTAATTTTGAGCAAAACAAAATTAACAAATTATTCCATTTCTAAATTCTGTCATGGTTTAACGCGCAATGGACGATGAAGTGGGAACGCGAATGGCAAACGAATATATCGTATTTTCATAGTTACGCCGGAGGTCCAAAAACCATCCAAAAAGGCAGTAAAACTAAAGGAATTAAGGGCGACTACGAACTACTTTTCAAAACACTTTTGTGCCCCTAAAATATATGAAGGCCAATTTATATTTTGCGGAGTAAGCGTATCTGGTAGTGTGAGTATTGATTTTGATGAGAACACCGAGACCGTGTTTTTCAAAGCGAAATAAAGACTATAAAAAGGGATATTATAATTCAATGTATGAAATTTTGTGGTAAAGCAAATCAAGTGGGTAGTCGTTGTGGTTTTTAAAGATGATAGACATTAAACGTTCGTGGATATTTTAATACTGATTATTATTATCAAGTTTGCGGGGTCTTTATTTTCTATTGATTTCTGACATTTACGCGAATATTATACATTGAAATAAAACTACTTTTTACGGATTTTATCGCGTATCTTGATATTATTAATCCCGACGTTTCGGACCCTTTACAGCGTCCATGGTCACGGGTAGACTGAGGTGGTGGGCGTCTTGATGATATAATTACTGACAGCTACCCTACATTTTTTTTATTGTTACATGATCAATGACATTTATTACTAATTATTAATTAAAACTAGATGGAGCCGGCATTTCCTAGCTGACGACCTCTGAAAAGAAACGCCGAAACAAACTCAGAGAATCATGGTCATCATCTTTATTTTCTATTTTAAAATATGCAAATAAGTTGTAAGTATTTTTTTTTTGTTTTTAAGATTTATAAAAGAAAATATTTATTTATTTAAACGCTATATTGCACACCAATAACACAATTTCCAAAGTAATGAACGCTAATATAGGTAGGTACAATGATCTTATCGCAGAAGGCGATCTAAATGTTATATTTTATATATTCTAGAACTTTCTTAACATCTGAGTCTTCTTTTGAAGTTTTGCGGATTTTTAATAAGGATATGATAGAAGATTTTTTGTCAATCGAATCAAATTGTTAACGATCAACAAGATCTTTATAGTCGAAGTGAACAAAATTTGTGAACATAAAACATGATCATAATATAGAAGCATGTTCTATATTCTACCTTTTCACAAGAAAATTTAATTCACCGCTATTATCTGAACAAGAAATTACAGCGTAATTCTAAGGCGCGTAATTTTATACTTCCCTCCACACACAATTCTATAGTTCGCCGTAACGATAAGAGTGCTTTCTTGGAGCGGGCCATAAATTTACGCGATACCTCCGTAATTGCTTCTCCTTCCAATTTTCTATTTACTGTACTATTGTGCGATTCTGTTTTATTAATTGGTTTTGGGAGGAGATTATTTTTATTTTATAATAAATAGAGTTAAAGTTTGTGCAGTGATGTTTGTTTAGTTGCGTATTTATCTAAGTCTATTTATTCTAACTCTACTATCTGTTTTTGGGGGGACTCGTGACTAAGCTATAACTACACTGATCAACCGATCTGCAAAGTTAAGCTTCACTAACTGGGTTCAGTTTGTGGATGGGTGACCATTTTTAACACATAGAGTCCCTTTCTTGCCTCAGACAGTACGTAAAGCCGTCGGTCCCGGTTGTCATATAAACAATCGTTGACTCTGACAATTGTTAGTGGTGTCAGAAACAAAAAGTCCTTCTCCAAGGTCTAATCTAACTCAGTACCAAATTCCATCAAAATTTGTTCAGCGGTTTAGGTGTGAAAGCGTAACAGACAGACATACATACAGAGTTACTTTCGCATTGATAATATTAGTAGGATAAGTAGATAGTCATAGTTATCTAAACATTTCGAAGTTTTATTCGATTAAGATTAAGTAAAAGTTAAGTACTGCATTTACTTTTAGAGAGTAGGTTTCGCTGCTACTTGTATCCAGCTTACTAGGAAGTGTTGAGAAGTTGGCCCGTACTAGAGGAACGTATGTAAAACTCACTACGTTCCCAAAGCTCTCCGTTTTAATCTTATTTGAATTCTTAGACTGTCATTTTATCCTAGTTTTTTATTCTAAGCCTTAATATCCTAGTTGTCATAAGCGTGACCCTCGTGTTATGTGCGATCCCCAGGTCGAACGATGTTTTTCTATGATATTCTCAGTAGCAGCTCCGAGTTGAGATTCGTGCCCGGTTATCAGGAATAGACCTCGCGTCTTATTACATGGGACCTAAACTTACCGGCGAACTGTAGATGTAATTAATCCACCTCTGCCTACTTCTTCTGGGAATACAGGCTTGATGGTATGGTTTATTATTACACGAAATCATGTGCGTATTAATATTGTATTACCTGAGAAATATTATTATTTTAATTGCAACACTGGAAGATTGCTGGTACTTTTAGCACATGTTTTTTTATCATTAAGATGGCAAACAAGCATACGGCCCACCTATTGGTAAACGGTTACTGCAGCCTTTAGACACTTGCAACACCAGGGGTATCACTTACGCGTTGCCGACCTTGTAAAACGATAGAGGAATAGCAGTGTAAGGGTCAAAGTCCTCCCACTGCCAACACAACGTTTCCTCGCGGAGCACTGGCAACCTCGTTCACCATAAGGAACACAACATAGCAGTGTTGTTTCACTTCGATTTTCTGCAAGGCGGAGGTACTTCCCAGTCGGGCAGCTCCAATTTGAGTGGAATTGCTCCCACTATGCCCTGCCTCTCTTAGGTATATAATAATGTATGTAGGTATACATACATTATTATACTATCATTACTTAGTCTAGGGACCAAAAATTATCAACTAACTGAGTTACAAAACAACACGGTTCAAATATTCCGTTGAGGATTACATTTAATACGAAGATGATAAGACGTCTCCGATGAACATACAGTGTCAGTCTTCATAATGAGCATTTAGTAGTTAGGAACAGACGTTCAAAGTTCAAATTGGTCCTACTATGGATGGTTCGACCATCCTGGTTGCTTTGGGATTCTCTTGTCGTTAACTGTATCTAGAATTACTCTGGTAGAACATACCATCACGCCTGTATTCCCCGAAGAGTTAGGCAGAGGTCCTAATGTACTGATGGCCGCTGGGGCAAGAAGTGGAGTGGAGATCACGTACCGGATAGCGCAGCGTGGGACGGCCTCCAACGAGATGGACAAACGACCCGGTAAAGGTCGCTGGAAGTCGTTGGACGCAGGCGGCTTATAACTGGTCTTTGTGGAAGTCTATGGGGGAGGCCTTTGTTCAGCAGTGGACCTCCTGTGGCTCATATGATAATGATGATTATGCTAATGTACCTACGCCCACAGTTCGCCGGTAAGTTTAGGTTCCATGTAATAGGCTCGCTATTGCCATTAACCGGGCACAAATCCAACATGTTACTGAGATTTCATAGCAAAACTCAATAACACTTTGCTTGAATTGGGAATCTAAACCAGGGCCTTCGGCGTAGCATTCGTGCTACACTTGAGGCAGTCAGTCTGGTATCAGTATGATAATCAAGCTATAAGGCTCAATTCCCACTGGGGCAGAATCGAAGCAAAGCATTGTGACTTATACTTTACACTTTAATAGTATATTGAATTTTATCTCCATTAACTAACGTACAAATTTGTATATAGAAAATATTATTAGGTATCGACCGAATTCAATCCGATGTCATAAAGCGCGCCTTTTTATATTTAAAAAAAAAATGGCATCTATTAACAGCGTCTAACGAAGTGAAATACTCGCATTCAAATCACGATCACCTGACAAAAGTACTGCGTTCGAATCCCGACTGCGAACGCCTCGGAACAAATTCAATAAAGTTGAGCCGAACTACGCTAAGGGGAATACATAATTTCTTAGTGTCTCTTTGTGTGGGGACTAGGGATGGGAAAAGGCAGACAATATCGATAGCATAGGCATGATTTCGTAAGACACTATGAATTATTATGATACGGAATTTGGTAAATTATCTTTATTGTTGAAGATTTGTAATTGGCACGTGACTATTTGTATATTTTTTATGTTACTTTTATTATTTATCTGTAAATCTGCTTTACAAAATAGATAAACGTATATTGTTTACGTTAATTTTCCATCAACTTATTCATTCAATAATTAATTAAATGCACGTCCTGCTAGTCGACCACATTATCTTAGTAAAACGACTTTTATATTGATTTATATAGAGCCACATAAGTACTTCACCAATCATAACCCACATACATCACTCATTCGTCATTCACAATAATACATATAATTTGTACTCATACATTCAAAATAAAGTTATTAAAAGTCTGTGGGTATATAATAGTTACAACTTTTTTTTATAATAAACAATTTTTTGTACTTTTCATCAAGAAGAGCGAACTGTGAATGGCTTGGCGCTAGTTTTTTTGGAACTTAGATTTAATTTAATACTTTATTTTTATTATTTTACAGAATACTGGGCCTTTTTTTGTTTTTACTTTATCTTTGGTGAAATAAACGATATGTAGGTATTTGTATTATTGTTCGATATTTTGAGGGTGGTGGTAAAACAGTGGGTGCTACTTGCACTAGATCGACAACAGTGTTATAGAGAAGAGGCCTTAATTTAGAAGTAGATTATACCGGCTGAACACATACATAAATATTAGAAAATTAATACAAAACATATCGATAAACACATCGATAAGTAATCTCCTTGTCCCATCCCTAAAACGCCAGTAGCGTTACTATTTAAATCTAGTTACAAGTTCTGAATGTATTTTGTTAATTACAGGCAAGTTTGTACATGAAAATTTCGAGGCAGGTGCGCCCCCGCCGTTCTTAAGAAATATTGTTACTTTATTGTGTGCTACTATGGAGGTTAATGCATTCGTTGTTATAATAAACGAACGCTTAATAAACGAGCGTTTATTAAGCGTTGATTAAGTAATGCGTGCGTTAAGTATGTTGGTGACGTCAGCAGTTCTGTTTTTAATTTTTGTGACTATGTAGCTAGTCGTTTTTGGAGTAGTTAGGTATTGTTTTATATTGTTTAATAAAAATATATATTTTGTGTTTCGTCTTAATATGTACAGTTTTTTTATTTATATTAGGATATCATTAATTTTTAAGTTTCATGTCAGTAGGTATTATTCACTTACGGTGCGCAAAATAAAGCAAATGCGAGTGCTTATTAAGTGACGATATGTTTTCTAATGCATTTTTAATCGTTGCTACGAGTAGTGTGAGTTTTTTACATGCCTTAAGTTATCGATAGATATCCCAAATCTCAGTTTCAATTATTTCACTAAAAACTTGATCAAGGCATCCATAACTTTATTTTTCGTCATCAAAACTCAACAAACTCCGCCATATTGTGTTTAATTCCCGCCAAGTCGCTTTAATTTCCAAATTTGGAAACTTGGAACGCGCCGTTCCACGTTTAAATTCAAGTTTGAATTGAGCGCGTTCCGTATTCGAGGCACGAGTTTTCATATCACGCCCCCTCACCCCTCAGCCCCTCCCCCCGCTTGTGATCACTAGTGAACATTAAATTGACTTGCGAGGTTAGTTTAGAAAAAAAAATATGCTGTATTTTTTTTAAACGAGGACTTAGGGACAACCACGTAAGTGCAGAGAACAAAATTATCCTACCTTTACAAGCCATCATCATAATGCTTGTGTATTTATACTTTGCTTTGATTTTTTTAATACTTTATAACTGAATGTCAATAAATGTAAAATAGGAATTCTCAGGTTTTTTTAGGTAAGTCTATTTGTAAACTTATTGTTCATAACAACACAATAAAAAATATTGACATATATGGCCATATATAGTCTACGACAATATGACGTACTAATACAAAAATTACCAATTTAAAACAATTACTAGCAATACCTCAAGCATTCAATCAAGGTATTCGCTACCACCAATCATTAATTTTCTGTCAATTACATACAAATACATTCCATTAAACACGAACGCATCATTCAACATAAACAAAAAACAAAACGCCAATCATAACTCCTTATTCAAAAAATTAAAACAAGAACACAAAGCCAATAACGTTCCAATTTCGAACGCAGACATTTCCCGGAACGGTACGTCGCGTCAGTTCCTTCCTAAGAGAGAGAAGTAAACAAAATTCCTGTAAGGATATGAGGGCGGGGGTGGGGTGTTCGAACAAGGGGGGAGAGAACACGACTAGTTAACGTTTTTTGTCTGTGTACGTAACTAGTTTTTACACTTGTGTGCGTTTTTTTCGCATGTGTGCAACGCTTTTTCGGATAAGCTTTTTAGCGAGAAAAGGGTTAAATTTAATAGTCGGTTTTACTAAAAACTGTTATATGTTGGAAGTTGAAAAACGTCGGGCGGAAATTTTCCAGTTTTATAGTTGATAACTTGGGTGAGGATTTGAATGTGTTACACAACTTATTGTATGAGGTTTGTGTGGGTTGTAAATTTTGTGTTTTTGTTCATGAATGGGTTTAGCAGCTTGTAAATTGGACTAATTGTGTTACGTAGGTAGTTATTTATAGTTATTAAATGTTTCACAACATGGCACCGAGGAAGAACAAGAAGGTACCTAGTTAATTATAGAATATGATAACGAGGCTTTTAATTAATCTTGCAGGGCTCTTAAGGTTCATTATAGGTAAGCGGGCTAATAACTACGCCGATCAACCGATCTGGAAGGTTAAGCTGCGCTAGCCGTGGTCAGTCTATGGATGGGTGACCATTATTAACATATCGAGACACTGTGCCTCGGAGAGCACGTAAAGCCAATGGTCCTGGTTGTCATACACTCACCTATGATAAACGTTAGTGGTATTCAGAAGACCAAAAAGCCTGATAACTGTTTTTTTTATATCACTAAGGTATGAAACTAGCATAAGGCTCACCACCAGATGATACGGTTACCGTAGCCTATTGACGCTTGTAAGTTTGTAACATCAGAGGTATCATATCTAGTCATCATCACCCTCCTTATCCCAAATTACTTGACATTTACGCGAATATTATACATTGAAATAAATACCGTCTACCCGTGACCATGGACGCTGTAAAGGAACCGAAACGTCGGGATTAATAATATCAATATAACGCGATAAAATCCATAAAAAGTAGTTTTATTTCAATGTAATCTCATTATTTACTTCCTTTGTAGCCATATCATCTCTCACACAGTCCATTTACCTTTTCTTTGGCCCCCTCTTCCCTTATATCGATCTACGTTCATGCTTAGCACCTTCCTGGTAACAAATAGACTTCACTTCTCCGCATCACATGTCCATACCACGACGAAGATAGTATCTAACAAATTAGAGAAATTTTACAAAGCACCATCTACTCCCAAACAAAAAAGAGTATAGTATGGGTAGATAATGGATATAATATTTATATACTTTTATACCCACCATTTTTTCAAATGTTCCTGTCCATCCAAAGGTTGTCTGGTAGATATCGCTATTAGCGATAAGACCGCCATTGTACCCTTAGTTTTTTTTATAAATTCCAGAATGTTTGTTTCTTGTCTTGGTGTACAATAAAGTTTTATTCTATTCTATTCTACTTTTGTAATAATAACACATACGAAACACCCAGACCAACACGAACGGTTATCTTTATCGCATAAATATTTTTGTCCTGTACGAATCGAACCCACGACCTCTAGCTTACGACTACAAGGCTGAAGAGGGATTTACAGATTCAGGCAGTTAGACAGTCGTGCAAAGTCAGAATGCTTTTGTTTCTCTAGTTGTAATAACACATGTCACTTTTATTCTTCTTAGCGTGTCGATGGTAAATAAAATATAGGATATACCTAATACATATATATAACTAGCTGACCCCGCAAACGTTGTTTTGCCATAAAAAAAAAATTAGGGGTATGAAAAATAGATGTTGGCCTATTCTCAGACCTCCCCGATAAGCACAAAAAATTTCATCAAAATCGGTCAAGCCGTTTCGGAGGAGTATGGCAACGAAAACTGTGACACGAGAATTTTATATATTAGATTTATCTATTGTAGGTTCGCTTTAAATCAAGTTTCATCATGCGTACCGCTGAAATGTGGAATGAGCTTCCTGAATGGGTCTTCCCCAATAACTATAATCTGTGTGTCTTTAAATCTCGAGTGAATCGGTTTCTTCTAGGCAAGCGCGCTCCACCGTAGATCGCAGTGTCGCTTAACATCAGGCGAACTAGTGGTCAAGCGTAGGCCTATCGTGAATTAAAAAAAAATATCATCCGGGCCAGAATTCGGCAACGTGGACTGCGTTTGCTGATGCGGCCACCAAATCCTCGGGTGTTCAGTTAACAGGGCATTTGGGGCAAGATGGGAGGTGAGCCTTCGTCTACGGAGAGACCCTGAACGCACACTGAAGATCTCAAGCGTCTATGAACTCACACACACATAGTTAATTTTTATTATGTATTGGTAATAACGCATGCTAAATGTTTCTAAAGCTTTTTTATTAGTTGTTGTTGACTAAAGCGTCCGGTGTATTTAATTGCAGGGGCGCAGGTTCGAGCTCTGCTTAAGATTGAATTTATCTTTCTCTAAAATTTATATTCTCCACATACGCACATCAAAAAAAGTTTGTGATCACTTTGAAAAATCTAAATCTTTTTTGTTACGGTAGATTATATTATTATTTTTTCTTCTTTTTAGATTCTTTCAAACAGGGTATTTCTATTTAAAGATAACACACAACAAAGATTTTTTCTTGATAAAGTTCAATTTAAAATATTTAAATTATATCAGCTTATGTTATGCTTATAAGTTTGCGATCACTAGCGCAAACTTTTTTGATGTGTGTACATACATTCGCTTTAAACATACCACCGTGCCTGTATTCCGCAAAGGGCAGAAATTTAGGTACCATTGCAAAGCCACAGTTCGCTAATAGGTCCCCTGCAATAGGGAGCGAGCCTATTGCCATTAACCGCCACAAATCCCAACTCCGAGCTGCTACTGATAAATTTCTTAGAAAAATTCAATAAAAATGCTCGAATAGGGCATCGAACTCAGGACCTCTAGCGTAGCAGTCGCGCTTAGGACCACTAGACTAACGACGCAGTTAAAATCCATCATCAACCCATATACTGTCCCACTGCTGGGCACGGGTCTCCTCCTCAGATTGTGAGGGATTAGGTCATCATTAAAACCCATCTAAATTAAATATATAAGCTAGAAATTTCCACATATAATACACAAAGACATCCAAATCTCACTAACTACTCAGAACAATAAGTTACATATTCACTCGCCTGCTTAATTGCAAAAGCTTTGTTCTAAACTGAATCGTAATGCCAATTAAAATTCATATTAATTACGTAATTGTTATTCGTTAATCTGGCTTGACAATGAGATGACAGTTAATGAGTTAGTATTAATGAGTGAAGATATATTATACTTAGGTTTATAAGGAAAATGATAAATTTAGGACCAAAATTACTATGTAAAAAAAATACACTAGTTGTTTCACACCTTGTATACAATAAAAATCACTTTTTTTTTCTAACCAACAAGCAGTTCATTAATAAAAATATTCTTTACTCTAATCAACATTATACTGAAAAATAAGACTATAAACTCCTTAACAAAATACTTATAATAAAAACATTTTTTTTTTATAAAAAATATCAGCTAACTAGACACGCGTTAACTTCATAAAATTCTAATTTCAAAATACTAGTCCACCGCGCATTCCAAACTCAAACTAGCGGCGTTCTAAAACCGGCAACAAAAATCAATCCCCCTGCATAGTTGGTTGCTAGGTATCCACCCCTTTTTTAACCCAAGAATTGGTTAAGGCGGATCGGGGGTTGGGGAAGGGGTAGTTTTTTCACCCTTTGAAGAATTGCCCCAAGGCGCGGGGAGGTTTTTGCGCGAGCGGGGCGGGATCCGCGCGAATGTGTGTGTAGTAAGTATTATTAAACGAATTTAGAAAGGGACATAGTTTTTGAACGTAGCGGTCGATACGCGCGGTTTGTTTGCCTTTAGAATGGCGCGCTATTTTTTGTAGTTTGTTTTTTTTTGTCTTTATTATGAAATTTTAAATATGTTCTCTTTATGTTGGATTGGAGAGAAAAGGCTTTTATTAGGCAAATAGAGACGGATATAGGAGATGCCTTTATCCAGTAGCGAGGCATTAGAGGTTAA
Organism: Acronicta alni; assembly: GCA_964056405.1. Lineage (NCBI taxonomy): Eukaryota > Metazoa > Arthropoda > Insecta > Lepidoptera > Noctuidae > Acronicta > Acronicta alni. The sequence continues at coordinate 7,946,170 of OZ043938.1, read as the reverse complement.
AAATACCTCGTCTGTATGGGTAAAACAGAGGTGTACCAATGTAAGTACATATGCCAGCACATCAAGCTACCACAATCTGTCAATTTTTTTTGATTGATTTTCAACTTTAATACAAAAGAATAAGGTTCATATTCAATTGGGAAAATTTGACAGTTCTGGATAGCTTGACCTGCAGGCGTCTGTACACCCACAGTTCGCCGGTATGTCTACTACGTACAAATCAAAACTGCGAACTGCTACTGAGAACCTATGAGAAAAGCCTACTAATTCTTTGCTCGACTTGGGAATGGAACCCAAGACCTATAGCATAGCAGACGCGGTTACGCCCACTAGACCAATGAGGCAGTCAGAAATTAAATCTATTTATTAGCCTGCACGAAGTATTAACCACCATATTATTGCAGATTCCATAGGTAGGTAGTAATGGATTCAATTTTTTAAATTATACCTTGTTGCGTGCATGCGTTCCAGATATGTACACCAAACGCTTAATCACTAACTCACAGAAAAGAAGGAAAGACAGAAGGAAAGAAAGAAAAAAAGAAAGAAATAATGAAAATTTATTCTGACAGCCACAACACAAGACAAAATACAAACAACAAAACAATAATTATATTCAAGTCTTAAACTAAGGAACTACGTTATCCTATCGGATGTCAGAATAGGTACTTATAATTATCTCAGCACTATGCTGCAGCAAGCAAATCAAGCTGCAGCGCTGATATTCTGATAGGGCCCGTTGATGAAGCCCGGGCCAGTCTGTATAATTTAACAAAAGACTTCATCTTATAAGACGTAGAATGGGGTAGAGAAATTCAAAATCACAGGCTAACTTAAAATATTATTTATACCTGCGACTCAACCCTAGAAAGTATTTGTATCCGACTGCGCGACGCAAAGGAGGGTAATGTGTTTATCATCCTATGTATGTCTGTATGTTTGTGCCTTTGTAGAACTCTAGAGACCAAACGGGTGGGTTGACACGCGTTCTTACAAAATCGATTTGTCTTAATTTTGCGAGTATCAAGAAAAAAAAACAAGACGTCATGAACATAGCGACTTTAACAGTCGGGACCCATTATTGGGAAAATTTGATACAGTCTAGAATTTTTAGTAGGTCCCGACTGTTAAAAATGCTTTGTTCCTGACGTTTTGCTTTTTAAATATTATATTTGGCATTAATTTAGCAAAGATTTAAATTTTAGAGAAATAAAATTTCGATCTCAGGCCAGGTTTGAACTTGCGTCCCGCTACCGAAACCACTGAGGTTCAAAACCTTTTTTTTTATAAGGTGGCAAACAAGCATACGGCCCACCTGATGATAAGCGGTTACCGTAGCCTCTAGACGCTTGCAATACCAGAGGTATCACTTGCGCGTTGCCGATCCTGTAAAAATCTTTTCAAACTCTTCTTGAAGGACCGTATGCTATAGTCTCTTGGGAAAACCTGGGCCGGGAGCTGATTCCACAACCTACTTAAGCGTGCCTGAAATCCGATTTTTCTAAAATTTATAACTTCAACCCTAGAAAATATCACACACAATCATGATGTTTGTTACATATGTGCCTTAAATTACAAAACATGGAAACTCAAGATTCAACCCTCCGCCGCTAAATAATGCATTATAAAAGTGTAGGGGTGCGAGCGACCCTGCCGAGTTAACCCGCGCAAGCCACCGCCGTCTCAAAGAGAGTAAAGATAAGTAAACGACTCACACTGTACACGTATTTTGTATACAGGCTGCGCTTTTATAAAAAAAAAAGAAAAAAAAATACCTATTATATAAATTTGCATCAGAAATGCAAACTCACTCAATACATTCAAAACACAACTTAGCGAATACCTAACCGACTAATCAATCTTCTGAAGCAATGAATGCATAGATGAGTGATTTATAAACGAATAACTAATTTGTAGCTGATAAAAACCTATGGTAGTTTTAAGATTTTAGTATAATTGTTCTCAAGTAATTGATATTATCTTTTTGTATATTTTTGGCATTTTCCATGCCAATCATCACCATACAGACGTAAATTCACAATGCGAAGGCAAAATTCGACATGACGGGTAGGAATCGCGGTGGCTTAGTGGTCATAGCGTCTGGTGTACCTAACCAGAAGACGCAAATTCGAATCCTGCCCGCGGTCGAATTTTTCCTTTGATAAATAACTTTAAAATCTTAGCATGGAAAATGCCAAATAATACAAAAAATATAGTAGGCAAGGTGGCATTAATTATATCATCAAGACGCCCACCACCTCTGTCAGTCTACCCGTGACCATGGACGCTGTAAAGGGTCCGAAACGTCGGGATTAATAATATCAATATACGCGATAAAATCCGTAAAAAGTAGTTTTATTTCAAGGTAGCATTGTTCGACATTGGACTAACTATAAATTAGGTAAGTCATGTCGGTTGAAAAGAAAAACAACTTGCTTTTCAATAGGTGTTTCACATTCTGAATTTACTTCTTTATGGTGACGTCAGGTCACCATAAAGAAGTAAATGTGAAAGCAAAATTCGACATGGCGGGTGGGAGTCGCGGTGGCTTAGTGGTCATAGCGTCTGGTGTACCTAACCAGAAGACACAGGTTGGAAGCCTGCCCGCGGTCAACTTTTTCCTTTGCTAAATAACTTTCCATTAATTTTTACTGAGACATCGATGTCTGTTAGATCTCGCAGCGTGAACTTAACGCATTTTTAGACCTCAAATCAGGCGGCGCCGGCGCCTTAACGAACATAAATTCACACCCTATATAAACATTTGCACCCCAGTGAAAATCTTCGCGACTCATTACTCGCGAGGGTGTCTTGGGGGCAAGCCGCGGGTGGGGGCGAGTGGGGGTACGGAATCTTCGTTCAAATCTCTGACGTTTTATCTAAATGGGCCTCGGAATGGGTGTCGTTTCTGCTAATGACCCCCAAGAAATAGTAAGACGTAGATGCGTGACAGTGAGTTAGTGGGTGCCTGCCTTAACGTTCAATGTTTATGTAAATGTTAGAAATTTAAGTGTTGGAAAGTGACTGGAGGTTACGTCACACAACGGAAAGCAATTTCAAAACAATATGTTGTCATTTCATAATATAACATCATGCCTGTATTCCCCGAAGGGTTAGGCAGAGGTGTACCAATATACACCTAAAAGTTCGCTGGTATTTTTAGAACCCATTAGGGGCGAGCCTATTGCCATTAGCAGATATCCGAACTGAGCCATTGTCTGCGGAGAGATGCAGCACGCACACTGAAGATCTGAGGCTTCTATTTGTAAAGATTTATCTTTACTAAAAATTAAAAAAAAGCAGTGATAGCCTAGTAGTATGAACTGCCAAATCGAAGGTCTCGAGTTCGAATCCAAGGCAGGCATCTCTGACTTTTTGAAATCATGTGCGTATTAATAATAATTCATTATCACTCGCTTAAACGGTGAAGGAAAACATCGTGAGGAAACCTGCATGCCTTAGAGATTTTCTCAACGGCGTGTGAAGTCTGCCAATACGCATTAAGCATGTGGTGGACTATAGCCTAATCCCTCTCATACTGTGAGAGGAGACCCGTACCCAACAGTGGGACAGTATATGGGTTGATGATGATTATCTTTACTACGACCGACCTGGGTTTAGGGCCTGTTAAGGCTTTTCCAAGTCGTCCACGGCAGTGTGGCCAGGTGCGAGATTCTCATTTGGGATAATAAAGAAATTAGGGGGCCACTCAGCACATCATCACGCAGCTCTCCATAGGTCACATTTTCCCGAAGAATCGTAGCCGATTAGTGGGCTTTTGCTGAATCGCATACATAATTTTCCAGTTAAATTTGACCTTTCATTGAGGGTTTTCGTACACTCAGAGACATATACATATTTTCAAAATATACGTACCTAAATAAAAATTGGCGTTTAATTTTTATTGGTTTAAGTTATATTTAATTGTATTGTTGTAGTATTTTATATTATATGGCCTTGTATCCTGAATTAATTAAATAATAAAAAAAGACGCTAGTAAGTGTCTTTCTGTAATTATTTTCTCTCTTAATTAAAAAATATCATCATAAATTATTACAATACAATTTGACTGATTCTGAATTTAAACTCCGTTTGATCAAGTCGAAATTGTATCTGCAATCATCACTCTCGGAGCCTTTTCTCGACTATATTGGGGTCGGCTTCCAGTCTAACCAGATGCGGCTAAATATCAGTATTTTACACGAAGCGACTGCCATCAAACCTCCGCAACCCAATTTCTTGGCAACACCGATATCCTTAGGATCTAACTAGGTGTCTGGCTTTTTGTGCTTCTGACTACCACTAACGATTGTCATAGGTGTTTGCATGACAACCGGGAAAGCACTTAAGCCGAACGTGCTTTCCAAGGCACGGAGGGATCTCGATATGTTAATAATAGTGTAAGAGTAGACTCCAACATTTTTAGGAATATTAAAAAAAACAGCACACTAATACATAGCTACAGGTAAATAAATACAAAAACCAGTATAATTATTCTGTATATAAGACATTGTACCGAGCGGATATTTTGCCGGTAGTGCTGCGGCAAAGCGGCAATTTAGCCTTAACTGAGTCATTTGCAGGGAGGCGTCTTCGTGAACGCAGATGATTCGTAATTTGTTTTCTGTAGCTCTTGGCTTACAGCGCTGGCTGTGGGTAAGTTGGTAAGTGTGTTTTTGGTTAAATCTAACTTACTATAATCTACTAAAATTTTCTTTCTTATATAAAAAGAAAAGTTGGAACGTTTCTTTACAAAGAACACAGATTCCTACATACACTAACACCCCAATATTGTAACTGTCGGCTATTATTTATTACTCGTACAAATATTTGCTCACAAATTAATATTGTAACCCAAGACCATAAACCTACACACCATGGTAGCTACTGCGCAATTTTTTCCGTTATTTTCTATAGTGGATTAAATTAAATTAAATTAATATGAGAATGTAGAATGAGCTTCCCGAGTTTGCTCGATAGATATAAAAATCTGAGTGTTTTTAAGTCACGAAAGAATTGCTTTCTGCTAGGCAAGCGCGCTCTATCGCAGATCTCAGTGCCACTTAACATCAGGCGAAGTGGCGTTAAAGCGTAGGCCGGTAATCGTAGATAGAATAAGAATAAAAATGGAGGTAAAATAAACCAGTAAAAGCTACAACAGGACAAATGAGGAATTATAAAAGGTTATATAAATGAATCCTTCTTTGCAGGAGCATCAATGATTGCAGTTTTTATAAAAAAACAGGTTGGTAGAAAGTATAAAATAGGAATAAAGTAAGGTATAAAATATTTAATTTTATTAATATGATCCGAATAATGCGAGTCATCGAAAATTACAATAAAAACGTAAAATATCTTACTATTTAAAACAACAATGCTACACCTCAGTGATTCCATCTTCCAAATATCCATCGAATTTTCTCAACTCAACCGGGTAAAACATTTTAAAGTGTGAATGTACGCCCGTATGCACGATAGCCGTTCTGACTGATGCCTCTAGGAGAAAACGCGCAGCGTTTCATTACGTTTTGCCGGGAAACGCCTGGATTTATGTCCCTACCTGCTAGCTGCGACTATAAAGTCGCAGTCGTATGAAAAGTCACGTTACATTGTAAGATAACAATAAAATGTTTTTGTCAAAGGAAATATGTATGTACATTAGGTACATTTTAGGTATTTTATTTAAGAGACGTAGAGCATAGTAATTCCACTCAAATTGGAGCTGCCCAATTGGGAAGTACCTCCACCTTGCAGAAAATCAAAGTGAAATAAGCCTTGAGCTGTGTTATGTTCCTAACAGTGAGCAAGGTTGCCAGTGCTCCGCGAGGAAGCGTTTTGTTGGCAGTGAGGGGACTTCGACTCTTATACAGCCAACCCAACTATTCCTTTTTCGTTATAGGTACAAAGTCGGCAATGCACGAGTGTCTGGTGTTGCAAGAGGAAACGATAACTGCTTACCATCAGGTGGGGCGTATGCTTGTTTGCCACTTTAGTGAAAAAAGGTAGATACTCTTATTTTATTCTAAAGCTATGAGCAGAGATACTTAGTGAGTACAGTCGAGTCCAGGCGAGATTTTCTAGACTGGACTATGCTGCAGACTGTAGTTTAACTCTTCTCATTCTGAAAGGTGATACGTGCCCAGCAGTAGGACATCAAAATGTGTCGATGAATTTCGAGGAAGAAAATTAGACGTAGGTACTTAACACCTCAATCGTCAACTGCTAAATGTTTAACCTCAATGTTGCTCAATATTGGTAATGAATAAGTGCTTTAAACGATATTAGGAAATCTGTAAAGGCAGACTCTCAAAGAGGGCAATTATAAAGCTATGAGCAACGTTACCTACTTAGAATTTTCAAACTATATGTTGACTAAAATAATAAATTATACTTACACGCTGATTTGTTTCGTTTCATAGTTCCAACTATATTTTATCAAAGTGTAACTATTTATTGCCCGTAACACTTTATTTTCTTAATAATTAAATGCGGCCCAGACACATTTTTGTGTACTATTCTCTGCTAATTGGTAGATAGCTTATACTTGGCCCTTTAATTCAGTAAATCGCTTAAGGACCCTCAAGAACAATAGATTTGCATTGTGTTTGTTATTAGTTACTTGTTTACTAATTTGATTTTCTCAATTAGCAACACTGGATAAATTTGACAACACACTACACTATCACAAAACACCTAAATAATCAAAATAATGTTCTAAACTGATTTCGCACAAATAAAAACAGTTCTTAACTGATTTCGCACAAATGAACACAGAAATTGATTTCGCACAAATAAACTCATATAGAAATTTGATTTCGCACAAATGAACACAGCAGTATCACAAAAAAACGTCCAAGGTTAATAACTCAGCTGACACCTAATATCTTCCTAAGATATACACTTCAACCCTACGAATGTTAACACTAAAATGAAGGAGATGCCCACGATGTCCACTGTGGGAAACAAAACTGGTATTAAAAAAGACACGTCTTAAGAAACGAGTTCTGTCATTATGGGGTCGAAATGATTCGCCGGACAGCGGTCAGTGTGGGAAAATAGGGTTGTGAAGGGGTTGGTGTGACGTAGTGATGAGTTATGTTGATCAATTTTGGTGAATTTAATGGTCAATTGAATTCTTGGGATCATTGAAGATTTTTGTTTTAATTTTTTATAATTAATTATTTTATTGTCATATTATAAACATCTCTTTTATGAATAATAATATATAATAATATATTTATTTGCTAGAAACACGGTACAAAGTTTTTATAAATTATACATCATGTCCATCATGTCTCACCGTCACAGCGGCATGCAAATCAATTAAGTTTGTACAATAGGAAACTTATAGTATAAAAGAATTCGTAAGTTACAATTAAATTATAATTACAATATTATTCATAATAATTATTTATGTCTATATTTCAAAGCAAGGTTAAGAGTATAAAATTTATAGGGATTTTTTATAAAAAACTCATTAATAGAATAAAAACGTTCCTGTAACAACCACTTGCGTAATTCAGTGCAAAATCTTTTTTGGGGCAGTTGGGTGATAGACTTTATGAAACTGATATTAATAATAATATAAATCAAATTAAATATAACATATTATACCATCACGCCTGTATTCGCAGAAGGGTTAGGCAGAGGTATATTAACGTACACCCACAGTTCAACACTATGCTTAGGTCCTATGTACCTAATAGGTGGCGAGCTTATTGCCATTAACCGGGCTCAAATCCAAAACTGAATGGGAAATTCGCCATGACCATGACAGGCTGTGGTCAGCAGTCGCTGGACCCCGTCAATTAGCAAAGCCTTGCCTTGCATCCTTTTTGAAGGCACGCGTGTGATGAGCATGAGGACACCTACCGGGGCTATTATCTGGTCGATAAATTCGACCACCTGCATGCCAAAACTCAAGGAACAATTTTGATTTTCTAAATAACAAAACCTATTCAATAAAAAAATGTCTTGACCACTTCTTCATAAAGCCATGAGAACTAAAACCTGTTTGGATAAAATACTCGTTTCTTATGCCAAAACTAGTTATTATCATTTAAATAACAAAGGGTACTTTCGTCCCAAGACGGACAATACACAATAAAGTGGACATAGGTCATCGTAAGGGTTATTTTGTTAAAAAACTTGTTCGAATTTTAATTTATTTTGTAATCGTATTATTATATTTTAACAAAATTTTTAGGTAGGTACTACTTCATTAGTCTAGTAGCCATAAACGCGACCTGCTAGAGACCCTGGTTTCCATTCCCGGGTCGAGTAGTATTATTGGGTTTTTATAAAATTCTTAGTAGCAGCTCGGACGGAGTTCGGATTTAAAGCTGGATAAATGGCATTATGCTCACCCCTATTACCTAGGACCTAAACGTAGCGGCGAACTGTGGGTACTGAGTACAGACGCCAGCGAAACTGTAAAATTTTCCCAATTGAAAACTGAACCTTATTCAGTTGTCTTAAAGTTGAAAATCTGTCAAATAAATTTGTATGTGGTAGCTTGATGTGCTGGCCTCTATACATTAGTACTTACACTTCTGCCCTTCGAGGAATATTTATGTTAAAATATGACGTAATTATAGTACTATAACGCCTTATTCCCCGAACATAAGACATCGTCATCAACCCTTATTACTGCTGGGCACGGGTCTCCTCACAGATCGAGAGGGATTAGGCTATAGTCTACCACACTGGCCTAGTGCGGGTTGGCAGACTTCACACACCGTAGAGAACAATCTCTAAAGCATGCAGTTTTCTTCACAATGTTTTCCTTTACAGTTTTAACTTAATTTTAATTCCGGAAATTTCTCATGGATCGTCTACCACCGTAATGTTGGACTCCTACTAACTAAAAACTGCACTACCTTCCCATCCCCTTTGTGTCACGACCGTGAAAGGAGGTAGCTGATACCTACTACCTATGTATTAATACCAACGATCCTTCTTCTTTTCGTGTCAATGGTAAATACATTATTAGCGTCCATGGTCACGGGTAGACGGGTAGACTGTAGTCTACCCGTGACCATGGACGCTGTAAATGGTCCGAAACGTTGGGATTAATAATATCAATATACGCGATAAAATCCGTAAAAAGTAGTTTTATTTCAATGTATAATATTCGCGTAAATGTCAGAAATCAATATACATTATTTATATTATTTGAGCCCTTGACCACGTTAATTGCAGCATTAGTGGCATTCTTTAGGTCCTCAAAGATGCCTACTACCTATGTAGTATTTATTACCAACGACACTAGTTTTGTATTTGAAATTGGAGCTGCCCCACTGGGCAACCTCCGCCTTGCAGAAAATCAAAGTGAAACACTGCTTTGAGCTGTGTTGTATAACAATTACATTAATAATAATTATAATTCTCATGCTCTGATATGTGAACCTTGTAGGTAAATAGGTTAATTTAATAATCGTTTAATATCTATTAAGTTCCAGATGTGTGTATTCGGCTTTATACAAATCTAAGTGTGATGTCAGGTTTTTATAGAACCAAAGTCTAATGGGAATGTTATTGGGAAATGAACAGACTATTGGTCAATTTCAAAAACTTATAAGAATTAATCTAGTAACATGTGCTGCCATCTATTAGCAAGTAGACAAAATATAAAGCGACAACTATAAAAACTTTACCAGCAACTAGCGCCATCTGTTATCGAATAGAATTAAACCGAAATATTTCAAACTTTGATAAATTATTTTGTTTTTCATCGTATTTTTGATAGAAAACCAATGATGTTATCAATTTTTCAGTTCAAAATAATTAAATTAACATTAAATATACCAAATAAGTTTAACTTTGTGTCGTTTTCATTTTCTTATAAGTAGAAGCTATTTTACCGCCATCTGTCGGTTAATAGATGATTAAACAAAATCAATCATTCCTTCAAATAATCTTAGTTTAGGATTCCCTTTTTTTATAGTTCGGATAATCGTCATGGATAGTCCACCTAGGGACGTGGCAGGGTAAGTTGGACTCGTACCGACTAAATACCGCACTTGCCTTCACTGGTCCTATAGTCATGGCCATGGGATCCGTGAAATTCGCCACAACCATGACAACAGTCTATTGAATATACTTAGACGCCTTCTAGCGTTTTTATTTTCTTTTATTTTTTGTTATGGTATAGGTAAGTATGTATATTTTGTAAATATGTAAGTATTATTTTAGTAAGTTTATTGTAAATTCATTCTCATAAATAAATAAATATTGACTACTGTAATGATCATGGCATGAAAGTTAAGACACCTTGAAAGCAGTGATAGCCTAGTGGTGTGACCACTGGATTGCCAAGTCGAAGGTCTCGAGTTCGAATCCAAGGCACGCACCTCTCACTTTTCAAAATCATGTGCATATTAATAATTAGTTATTATTATTTAAACGGTGATGGAAAACATCGTGAGGAAACCTGTATGCCTTAGAGATTTTCTCAACGGTGCGGCGCGGCGTGTGAAGTCTGCCGACACGCACTGGGCCAGCGTGGTGGCTATAGCCTAATCCCTCTTATTCTGTGAGAGGAGACCCGTGCTCGGGAGTGGGACAGTACATAAATGGGTTGATGTTGATAAAAGAATCCTTAATTTTTTCTAGTACGTATCTTTAAATGTCATGCTTTGCATTAAAAAAAATAATAGTTACCTATTTCCTATAATTATAGCTAGCTATTTCATTTTAAATAATGATGAAATAAGGTAAATAATTTGTTGATGGCGGATTTAAATTTGCGGGATTATTTAAACAAAAAGAAACATTTAAATTTAATGTCATAATTTTAGGTCGCTGGGTCGTAATTTAATTATTATAAACATTGTCTTGGGCACATATTATCACTCGCTTAAATGGTGGAAGGAAAACCTCGCGGAGAAACCTGCATGCGCGCATGACGTATGCGCGAGGAAACATTGTGTTGGCAGTGGGAGGACTTTGACGCTTATACTGCCAACCCAACTATTTATCTTTCGTTTTACAGGATCGGCAACGCGCAAGTGATACCCCTGGTGTCACAAGCGTCTATAGGCTACGGCAACCGCTTACCATCAGGTGTGCCATATGCTTGTCTGGCACCTTCATCATCATCATCATCAACCCATATACTGTCCCACTGCTGGGCACGGGTCTCCTCTCATATTGAGAGGGATTAGGCTGTAGTCCACCACGCTGGCCTAGTGCGGGTTGGCAGACTTCTGTCTGGCACCTTAGTGCTATATATATTTTTATTACACATTTGCTCGTAAAGGGTCTTTTATTTCACCAATTTCAATATTGTATTGTATCTCATTACACACTTGTGCGATAATGTAATGTAAAACGCACGGTTTATCAAGATGTTCCATCTAAAACGAACGGTACTTTTTTAAATCTTAGCAAAGAGTTTTTATGTGAGAAAAGTGGTCAACATTTTATGAATAAAGTTAACTTTGGGAGATAAAATATAATAAATAAACATTGAATTCTTTAATTTAATTGATTTTGACAATAAATTACAACCATTTATCTGTAACAAAAACACAAAAACATTAATTTACTTTATTAGTAATACTGGCAGTTTTTTATGCCTTTGCCTTAAAAAAAGCGCTGATGCTCGCGCATCGCTAATTTGTGAACAAGTAATCGATTTTAGAAATTGATCAAATTTTTATAACTGCTTTAAAAAGTGATCTAACAAAGTCCGAGTTTTATTTATTTCCTCCCAAATATGTTATAAAACGCCGTATAACATACGTGCGCTTTGATAATTACAGCGTCTGCTTTCTTGTAGCAATATCGCCTCGGCTGTAATTTTCAACTTACTATCATAATGTACTATTTTAATCAGTAGAAAACATACCATAATATAACATACCATTACGCCTGTATTTCCCTAAGGGTTAGACAGAGGTACACTACTGTGTACTTATAGTTCACAGTATAGACGGCCTAAAGAAAAACCAATTACACTTTTCTCGACCTGGACATTGAACCGAGGAGCACTTGGGTAGCAATCAACCACTGCCGACCATTATACTAATGATAATCTAAAATAATCTGTTATGGCAAGAAATTAATCTAGAAACCAGAAATCTTGGCTAAAGACGCGTCTAGCATATTTTAGGGCTCTCCGTCTAGAATACCTACAATTTGCTAGACTTGAAATCTCATCTCTAATTGTTTTCCTAATTAAATCTTGGTTGTAATTAATTTTATGACGGGACTATAGCTTCTTCTGTTTATCTGTATGTATAGAATCTGTCTCTGAAAACCAGTGATAACCTAGTGGTATGACCATTGGACTGCCAAGGTCACGAGTTCGAACCCAAGGCACGCACCTCTAACATTTCGAAATCATGTGCGTATTAATCATTAATTATCACTCGCTTAAACGATGAAGGAAAACATCGTGAGGAAACCTGCATGCCTTAGACATTTTCTCGACGGCGTCTGAACGGCCAGCGTAGTGGACTGTAACCTAATCCCTTTCATTCTGTGAGAGGAGACCCGTGCCCAGCAGTGGGACAGTATATGGGTTGTTGATCGATAGAATCTGTTCTCTAAGTCATCATTGTCCAAGTCTTTCACAACTATCTTGAGGTCAGCTTCCAGTCTAACCAGATGCGGCCGACTATCAGTATCTGTCACGCAGCATCTGTCATTATTGGTTGAACATCAGTATTTGTGACGATAGCCTAGTGGTATGACCATTGGACTAGCAAGTCAAAGGTCTCGAGTTCGCATCCAAGGCACGCACCTCTGACTTTTCTAAATCATGTGTTTATTAATAATTAATTATCACTCGCTTAAAGAGTGAAGGAAAACATCGTGAGGAAACCTGCATGCCTTAGAGATTTTTCTCGACGGTGTGTGAAGTCTATCAACCTGCATTAGGCCAGCGTGGTGGACTATAGCCTAATCCCCCTCATCCTGAGAGGAGACCCGTGCCCAGCTGTGGAACAGTATATGGGTTGATGATGAGACACCTAAGCAGTTTATTAAAAATGTGACATGTGACTTTTTTTAAATGTTGTTCTTTAAAATGAAATCATTATCTATGGTCTGATTTTAGATTGGCATGTAAATGTTTTTTCAATTATGTTTCGCAGGTCTTCAGCAAAGTGCGATGTATTGTGACGTCGATACGTGACATCACGGCTGACTGACCGGCCGATGACCCCGCACAAAAGAGCTGTTGAGACGACTTTGTTCTAAAATACTTGTACAATTGTGCAATAACGTAAAATATGATATACGGTATTGTACTTTAAGTTATATAAATAACCTGATTGAATATGATACCTATATATAATAATACATAAATCAGTCTACTTTAACAAAAAAAAGGAACAAAGGAACCTCTTGGTCACTAAATATAGGTTAGGTTAGGTTATATATATTTAGTTATAGATTATAGCCTATAATATAGGTAATTCTATATTTCAAGCAATTACAATTCTAGCTTTTCAAAAATGTCCTGAATGACTTCGAGAAAAGATGGCTGTGTCTTTTATTGCTCGACTCGGCGGGGGCACTTCCGTGCTCACAAATATAACCACCTTAAAACGTAGGTACTCGTAGGTACATCTTTAAAATGATTGTTTATCCTGCTGGGATGTCACTTATAACAATGAAATAAATTGTATAAACTCAATTGAGTTAATACAATTTATTTTATACCAATAAACATAATATTTAGTTTTAATTCTAACTAGAATTAGGACTAATTATTAATCCTAATATGTAGTTAGCAGACTAATTTTTATTTTTATTGTTATATTGAGTGTAGGGAAGTTCGATTTAAAGGTAACAATTCTCGTCTGAGTGACAGGATGATTTCCTTACACAATATTTTATATAATATGAATTTCTTATTGGAACTAGAGAATCTAAAATAATCTGGTATAGATAGGCTACCTAATAAACAAACATGATGACAAAAGCTCTAAAATTACTTATTCTGATGATAAAAAGATTTAAATTGTTTTGTTCTTATTGGTAAAAAATAATCTTTTGATACTGTTGTGACCAGCAACGGCTTTTTTGGGAACTTCTAAAAAATAGAAGTTCTAAGACTTTACTTGTAAAAGTGGTTATATTTATAATATTTGTTTTATCGCATCATATACAATATTATTATATAATAAGCATACCTACCTAAAAAATATTAAGAGAAAAGCCTGAAAAATAAATTTTATTATTATTTTAGCAGAAAGTCGACTCCACGGATGTCCGCGTGTGGTCACCGCGGTCTGACCGTAATGTCACACGTGTTGATATGTTGTGTCGCATCGTTGTGCACACAGTTGTTCTATAGTAAGCATGTGTCTGTAGTTATAAAGGCTGAGTTTACAAATACATTAATTTATTAACAGATAACGGTAACTAGTTGAAAGATTCTGATGGTTTTTTTTTTATAATTTGACGTCGGTAAACGAGTAATCGAGCCATCAACTGATGGGCCCTTATGAACCCTGTATAATAAATATGTGCCGTTTGAAGAGCCCTATGTCATAGAACACCTCAGCATGAAGACTATTATCTTAGAGGTGCGTAGAAGAAAACTGCGATGCGTTAATAACATGCTTGAAGACCCACAACATGACAATGATTGTGATGTTTTAAGGTGGTATGCTTTGCTCATGCTGCAAAGTTTTCCTGGGGAGGTACAGTCAGCAACGAAAGTCGCTGACCATGTTGCAATCTACAATATCATTTTTAATATACTTACTGTACAAAGGTACTGACTTGTGAAGGTTATGCGGTATAATTTCATAGATGACTTTTAATCATTAAGCTGAAAGATACTTTGTTTTCTTATGAACCATCTGTAGTACCTACTAAGACTTAAATTCACACAATCTTATAAGATAGCATCTCTGCTTACCTTGGAATGGTAAAAATATCTACTACAGGAAAATGAATATTCTATAAAATTCCAAACCTTTATTAGTCCACTATTATGTGGTACTAGTAAAATTTCTATTATAAAAACAGTTTTATTCCAACTAAAATAGACAGCTCTCTGTTTTAATTTCAATGAGCGCCATTGATATTCAAATGACGAGTGTTCCGTGAACCATTACCGTACTCTACTAAAATCCAATAAAATCTACCAAAAGCTACCCTCTTCCGAACTTCTTCCAAACTTCCACTATCCTAACTATTCCGCCACGCCCCTTGAAATGCAACTGTATGCATGTATTCGTCTCTCTCTATCGCATTAGAAACTAATCGCGTGAAACGAGATGGCAGCTAGTTTAACCGCGTGCATTGTTATTATAGTTTTATGACGATGTAACAAAGTGACGTTACTCCATTAACAGCACATACAGATTCCAATCCTAAAGTTGAAATCGTAAAGTTGAAATTAGAATGTGAGTGTTAAAAGTTGGTATGCTTTAAAATAAGCCAAGACGCGGGATGTAGGACCATTTTTCCGCGAGCGATTTACCAACGTAAGGTGTCGTCATAAGAGCTATAGTGGCGTAAAAATGTCTAACTTAAGACGTTTCGCTGAAAAAAGTACGTATAGTTATTCTATACCAGCGTCTTGCGCAAGATGGCGGTGCGAGGCGTTCGTTATTTGAATTTCTCTGAGGAATAGGGGTACGTTGTATGGAGCAGCCGCTGTAGCGCTTTAAGCGATTTTGTATGGCTGTTTGAGATAAAGCGTCTAGTAAGTTTTCGCTGAGTTGTATAAATTGGGTTAGGGTGAAATGTAAGGACTTTAATGTCGCGGGTTATGAATGTAATGTTTTTATGTACTTACTGACTGGGTGAAATATATTTTTGGATGTATTTTGTAGGCTTGTTTTGATAGTTGGTAGAAGAGTAGGTTTTTCTCAAACTACAAGCTACGTTGTAGTCTGTAAAGTAGATGGAAAATTGTATATAAGTAACTAGGTATCTACTTAAAGACAACTAAGAGATAAGTATGTAGGTACTGAACCAGCTAGTGGGTAACTTTTGAAATTTAAAATCATTTTTAGAAATAATTATATATTATACAGGACAGTTTGCCAAATAGACTACCTACTTCAAATCTATGCAGGTAGGTACATACCTAATTTATTTTGTATAAATTGAAATAATAGATATACCTACCCATGACATGATATAAAAGAGTAACCATGAAGTTTCTTGCCGGTTCTTCTCCATAGGAAACGACTAATTTGAACCGTGCACCTAGACTCAACATTTCATAAGTGCATTTTCATTTTCATATGGTTTGAAAATAAAATTATTTTGATTGATTGATGAGGTATTTTAAACCCTAGGCTTCTCACAATTATGTTTTTTGGGCTCAATATCAGTATTTAACAGGGTACATCAGACCTCAGCTACCCAATTTCTAGACAATACCCTTTCTTTTTGGTTTACGGGGGGAAACCTTCAAAAGGCTACCGGTCTACGAGGTTAGGGGGGCACTGTGTCCTCTTAATAGACCACCCCAGAACCTCTCAATTTCTAGACAGTACCTACTGATATCCTAGTCAATTCTCAATATACTGATAGACTGATAGACTTACCGTGGCAAGCGCAGATTAATCTTGCATATATCAATCAACATAGTTATTAGATACTTAACTCCTAAAATCTATACTTAATAAGTAACAAACCCGAGTCAATGTTTGTTAGTTCCCATGATAACCAGTACTTACTATTTTTACTTACAATATTATAACGGTTTGTTACAAGAATCATAATACTCCCCTACACAACCCTCATTCCCATGACATCTTAACCTATAACACAATTGCAATTCCCGTAATCGTACAAATCAAAAGCAGTAAAAACCAGTTTTATCCAATTCGAGTCAGTTTGAACCAGATCGAAGCAGCATACAAGTTCTTGTGAGAATTTAAATAAAATAGAACAGGTTACTGTAGATAAGAATTGAAATTCAAATCTGGAACAGGTGGGGTGATGTATAAAGAAAACAGGTTACAGTTTAAGGTCCGTTTCAAGTGGACTCACATTTTTAAAGAGTAGATAAAACTCCTTGGAGTTTCTTTTAAAAGAAATTGACTGGAACCGGAGGGTTAGACTACCTAATAAAATGAATTAACAGTCTCTTTATATGATTGGATTCAAAAAATCATTTATGAATCGAACTAGTATAAGTTATTGTTGGCGCGGAGATCGAGTTAAAGTAAAATTTTCTACCATTTAGTCCAAAATTGCCGTTGTTCGACTAATCGAACAATCAAAAAATTTCAGCCTTAATAAATAACTTAGCTTTTGCCCGCGGTTTTAATATACAATATGAGTTTTATTCGCATCGAAAAATACTTTTGAGTTAGAATATCAGCAATGTCCTTCCTCAGGAAACAATCTTTCTCCTTGTCAAATATTATCAACAAGAAACATTGTAGGTACACAAATAATGTTTCTTTTTCAATTGTTTCATATTTTCTATTACTTAAACATGTTATGTAGATAGGTACTTAGGTAGCTACTTACTCTTGAAGTATTTCATCATGCTTATCTTTTTTATTAAATCTTAAACAATCGGTAGGTACTTAACTGTAATGACCGAATCACTGTCTCTTAAGAAACAGGTTCTCCTAGTTTAAGAGGCAGGATTTATAATTTATCTGTGCATAGATTTTTGCTGCCTAGAGTTAAATTGTAGGTAGATACATCTGTTTCCTACTTTTTGTAACTATATTATTAGTAAATAAATTATTATTATTATTATAATGCATACTGCCTCATTAGTCTAGTGGTCCTAAGCGCGACTGCTACGCTAGAGGTCCTGGGTTCGATGTCCAGGTCGAGCAAAGTGTTATTATTGGGTTTTTCTATGAAATTCTCAGTAGCAGCTCAGAGTCTGGATTTGTGCCCGATTAATGGCAATAGGTTCGCCCCCTATTACATGGGACCTAAACATACCGGCGAAATGTGGGTGTACATTAGTACACCTCTGCCTAACCCTTCGGGGAATCCAGGCGTGATCGTATGTAATGCATACTTTATGCCTACTTAAAGCGTAAAAGATTGTTGCGTGATGTATCAATCTTACAAAAAACTTAAACACAATTATTTTAATTGTTGTTTATGTTACTCACGTCATAAAGAACCCTAGTGAGGTGTTGAAAAAAAATAAGAATGCAAGAACCTTTTACAAAAGAACAGGTATCTTATTGTGTGGAGGGATTCAAAGATGGGCAACAACACTAACAATTTATGAGTAAGTGTAGTAGATCCTTTGAATTTGAAGTAAAAAGTTGAATTGAAGAGTAAGAGGTATCGTTACAGTGTGTGGAAAACTAGTGTGAAAGAATTTATTTTCTCAAAAGATTGACACAACACTTACAGAGAAAATACAATATTAAAGTCTAAAAACATTTTTCGCCGATTGGCATAGTGAGT
The DNA here is from genome assembly GCA_964056405.1 of Acronicta alni. Classification (NCBI taxonomy): domain Eukaryota; kingdom Metazoa; phylum Arthropoda; class Insecta; order Lepidoptera; family Noctuidae; genus Acronicta; species Acronicta alni. The sequence continues at coordinate 7,927,801 of OZ043938.1, read as the reverse complement.
TAGGGTTACCTACGTAGGTATTAATACTAGTACTAAAATATTGTTAATAAGATGAAGTAGTCGCAGAAAAAAAAGTGTTACACAAAATTAACCTAATGCGCATCGCCAATGCAGGTAGGCGCAAGCGATGGATACAGTAGCATTTTTGTTTATTAAGGCCTATGACATAGTGAGTATATCATTACGCCTAGAGAAATAGAATATATGATAAAATAATTAGGTATTTTGGTGAATAATAACGCAAGTGATTTTAAACAATACAAAATAACATGGAAGTGTTCGTTCTCTTCAAGTGTTAACGATATGGAAAGAAACCGGTCAACTGCTTACTATTAGGCAATCAAGGAATAATGGTATAAGAAATTATCGGGAGGAAAACTGCATGCCTGAAAGATTTTCTCTACGGCAGGTGAGTGCTGCACGAGGAAACGTTGTGTTTGGCAGTGGGGAGGATATTGACCCTTATACTGCCAACCCAAATATTCCTCTTTCGTTTTACAGGGTCGGCAACACGTAAGTGATACCCCTGGTGTTACAAGCATCTACAGGATCAGTAACCGCTGACCACCAGGCGGGCCGTATGCTTGTTTGCCACTTTAGTGGTATATAAAATAAAAATATTGTAATACATGCCTTTGTACCTATTTTATAGTACTAAGCTATTCATCATCAACTCATATACCTACTGTCCCACTGCTGGGCACTAATCACACGTACCGCCTACGGGGGCCATTATATGGTCGGGCAGCGGAATCTCCAATTCCCACGCAAGCCTAGTGGTACCCGCCTAGACGAACGGCAGAATTCTGGAACCAAAAACCAATTATAACATGTGCATTTAGGTAGCACATGAGTGCATGAATCCATTACTGCCAATCAATATTTTCAACCCTGACACAAATACCAGCTGCCCCATTAACTATTAGTCTAACGGTATAACACAATATATACCGCTACATACCGGTACGTACCTAGTCTTATAATACCGATCGATATACAACTAATGCCCATTCAAGTCGGCATATCATGTAAAGGGTTAGAGCAATGAGTTGCTTATAAATTGCTGCACGAATTGGAAATCGAATAGCATAATATAGCATCACACCTGTATTCCCCGAAGGGTTAGCAGAGGTACTTACTAAAGTTCACCCACAGTTCATCAGTATATTTAGATCCCATATATACGTCAAGGAGGGCGAGCCTATTGCCATTCTTCTTCTTCTTCAATTTAAGAGCTCAGCTCTTGTCGGTGGAGCAATCGCCACTGTTCTATCTTCAGCTTTCCGTTTTACCTCTTGATACGACACGATCCCCACTCTTTCCTTCACTTGTTCCACAAAACTTCGTCTAGGTCTTCCCCTTCCTCGTTTTCCTTCAATTTTACCTTCTAGTATAGTTTTGAAGTAGTAATGTATGTATCTGTATGCCATTAACCGGACACAAATCCAAACTCTGACTCGTGAGTGTGAGTACCTACTGAGAATTTCATAGAACTGTAACAATTTGCTCGAATCAAGTCTGAAAATATTTTTTTATCGTTGATTAGAATGAACACATAGACCCCGCCGTGCCTCGGGGAGCACGTCAGTCGTGTTTAGCATACGAGTACCTTTGACAATCTTCAGAAGCTCAATAAGCCTGAAAATCAGTCTATCCTCAGTATTAGGGTATTGCCCAGAGGTAGACATTGGGTTGCGGATATTTGATGACAGTCGCTGTGTATAAAATACTGGGGCCATACCACAACGTGTTAACGCGATGATTTTTAGGTTGTGAGAAAGGGATAGCGCTATTTAATTTATAGAGCGACATCCCTCTCTCTCAATCGGAAAATGATCACAATAATAAGTGGTGGTACGGCCTCTGATATTCAGCCGCATCTGGTTAGACTGGAAGTGGACCCCAACATAGTTGGGAAAAGGCTCGGAGAAGCTTTTGAGGGGCCAAGACTAAAGTAATAGTATATGTATACTATAGTACGCAATACAAGTATCGAAAATACCCGTTTCTTTCACATAATCGATTAATAATAAAGTAATCGATTGTTACCTACTTAGTTTATATGTACTTATTCTTAATTTGTATTTTTCCTTTGCACACCATTGTATGGTATAATATGTGGCAACTATTTCGACTTAGCAATTAGAACTGTCTGTACCCATATTTATTGCAAATAAATCTTATCTTATCTTATCTTCATACATACGATGTAACATAAAAATTGTTTGGATGTTAGTTAAACAAGTGGATCACTGGTTCCTGTCATATATCTTATCTTAATAAGGGGGATGGCATGGCCAGCAACACTTCGAAAAATGTGATCTGTTGTGTTGTCCCCAGCATGGATTTTCATTATGGACATTCCTTACTCTTCAAAGACAAAAATCAAGCATACGGCCCACCTGATGGTAAGCGTTGCCGACCCTGTATTGAAAGAGGAATTGTTGGGTTGGCAGTTTACGGGTCAAAGTCCCCCCACTGCCAACACAACGTTTCCTCGTGGAGCACAGGCAACCTTGCTTACCGTACGAAACACAACACAGCTCAAAGCAGTGTTGTTATTTTACTTCGATTTTCTGCAAGGAAGAAGGTACTTCCTCAGTCGGGCAGCTCCAATTTGAGTGGAATTACTCCCACTATAATAATAATAATAATTTTTATTTCAGACAACAAGAGGATCCATATTTTGTTAGTAAGATTACTTATGAGCTAATGTTAGTATTAAAATGTTGAAACATTTTTATAAGATAGGCAAGAATAGTCCGTGCAGAACGCAACAATGCAATAAAGCCCCCCTTATTACCTTATTACCCTCTGCACGAACTTAACTAAAAAAAAAAACTATGTCCTACCTCTCTTAAAATGTGAATAAATAAGAATGTGTCTTAGATAAATATAAAAATTCAGATTAATTCCTTACTAACATAGCATTAAATATAATGTAATACTAAATATTACACTCGAGAATCAATCAATCAATCAAAATAGTTTTATTTTCATATAAACCATATACAGGCACTTATGAAATGTCGAGTCTAGGTGCACGGTTCCAAATTGGTCGTTTCCTATGGAGAAGAACCGGCAAGAAACTCCATGGTTACTCTTTTAAATTATAGTGGTTTACAATGATGTTCGGTACAATAATAATTATAAATTGGATACTTACATGAGAGGACAATTTAGGGATGTTGCGAAGATTACAATTAAATAAAATACAGCTAGGCATAAAATAAAGTTCTAAAGAGTTCTCCCATTTACAAACAGATAGTCTATTGTTACTAACAAAATATGGACCTAGCCTGAAATAAATGTTTATTATTAATTATAAACTATATAAAGGAACAGACAAAACTCACCAAGATTTACGGAAGTAGATGTAAGTATGTATAGTATTACAACCTCAACATATACGTCCGTAGGTCCGAGGGTTAAGTCAAGGTCACTGACCCGCCCCAATTGACTACGTCTAAACTTTAGGATTAATTGTTTCTTGTTGCAATCACTTTAATTATTTTCTTGCAACTCGTAACTGATTTGAAATAAAACTACTTTTTCGACTTTCCAAGATACAAGATATTATATTTATACAACCCAGAGTTCCTTGTTTCATTATATTTTTATTCAGTCGTTTATTTCAGGCATCTTTGGCCCATAGATAAATACCTTACAAACTGACATGTATACAGTAAATACAAAACAATAATTCCGTGTTTATACCCTGTTATATACAATTTTATTTAGGCCATATTAACACCTTTTGAATTTCTACTACTCCAAATATATGTAAGTATTCTTATTTTCTTAAAAACATTTTTTATTTATTTAATCACAGACTAAGATAGACACAGATACAACACGACTCAGCAATTGCAATTGCATGAAAATTGCAATGTTTACACGATGATGTTAAGTGTCCGAGCGGACGGATGTCTCGGTAAGGTCAAGGGCGGCGTTCAGTCGGACACTAAGGACCATTTACGTTGTGTATTAATATACTAAACTTCATGCCCGATTTCATTGTGGGGTAGACAGAAGTCCTGGTTAACATATCATTGCTAAAAGAACAATCATAATGTCTTTAATATTAATAATAATAAATATTACGGTACAGTTTTACACAGCAGTATCTAGTCCCAAACTAAGCGGAGCTTGTACTATGAGTACTAGGTAGACAATGGATATAATACTTATATACTTTTTTTATGTAAATACATACTTATAATACATAAGAAACACACTTTACAGAGGCGTTTGATTAATCGTTTAAAGTCACTTTCTCTTGGAAGATCAATATTAAAACTGCTAACACCTGAGTTACAATTAATACAAAAGCAATCATAGTCATCATCATTATCATCATTAACTCATTTACTGTCCCACTGGGCACAGGTTTCCTCTCCGAGTGAGAAGGATTAGGCCACCACTTCTGCCTAATGTGGGTTGGAAAATAAAAATATTTTACAAAAATGCTATTAAAAAAACGCGGGCCCCGAGCTCCAAGCGTTTAATTAAGCCCTTCACATAAATATTTGTGTGCTGTGGGAATCAAACCTACGGCCTCGTGATCAGGAGTCCAACACTTAAGCGACTAGACTACAGAGGCTGTCAAGATTATAATATAGCCTCAGCCTGATGGAAGAAGAAGTTCGAAACCTTAGGACCAATGGAGTAACCGACAAGGGTCAAAGACTGTCCCACTGGACTATGGAAGTTGATCGCTCTGAAACTTTATTGATAACTAGCTTAACACCCTGACATACCTATGTAGGCTAACACATCAAGCTACCATAATTTGTCTAATTTCTTAGATAGAGTTTAAACTTTAATACAAAATAAAGGTTCATGTTCAATTGGGAAAATTTGACAGTTTTGGATAGCTTCACCTGCTAGCGTCTATATTTACCTACCTATGCAAAAAGTTTGTTATCCATGTTAAGATTTTTAGGAAAAAAATGAAGTGAGCTAAGGGAAAAACTGAAATCGTGTGCGTATTAATAATCACTCGCGTAAACGATGAAGGAAAACATCGTGAGGAAACCTGCATGCCTTAGAGATTTTCTCGACAGCGTGTGAAGTTTGCCAACACGCACTAATCTCAATTTTAAATTAAAACTGGCATCGAGTTTTTGGAATTAAGTATTAAAAAAAAAAAAACAACCGAACTAAGCCTAGGTAAGTTTTTTTATTATGATTTTTTACTAATATACAACTACTAATATACGTTTACAACGCGTTATGAGTTGTTTTCGATCTTTGAGCGTAAGATATACATTATTTATTTACTTGCCATTTCGGATTTAGGTGGTAGACTGATGCTAACGCTGTTGTAATATCTCCAAGTCTCTCCAGTCTAATCAGATGCGGCTGAAATCAGTATTTCACACAAAATGACCGCCATCAGACCTCTGCAAACCAATTTCTGAGCAATACCGATATCCTAAGGATAGACTGTCATACTTTTTGTTTGAAGAGCAATGTAGCCAGTGAAATTACTGAGCATAACTGGTGTTGCTAGTATCTATAAGCTGTGATTGCCGCTGACCATCACGCAGCCTGTAACCTTGTTTGTGATCTTATTAAAATAAAATAAACCGATTTGACAATGACTTATCGCTACAAATTGCCTCACACTGACAAAATACTTGTTGATTAATAGGATATCTATTCTGTTTATCTACATTTCACATCAAGTTTAATTTCAATTGCAATTATCTACGTTTAAGTTAGAACACGTTACATTATGTTGTCAGTTGACAACTGTAACTGTGTGTGTCCGGCCGGACAGCCAAGGTCAAGGACATCGCCGGACGTCTATTATCGTACGTGCGGACATTTTGGAGTAAACAATTGTTGCGTGTAGCTTAAACTGTTTAGATAAAAAAGGATGGGTAGATTGCCTACTGTTTACACAAAATGTGTAGATTTCTGATAGGGATTTTCATATAAATTGTTGATAACGAGGAATCTAATTTATTGTTACTAAATTATAATAAACTATTAACCTTTTGACCGCCACGGACTTGTATAGACGTCAAATGAAAACTTGCTCACGACGCCAACGACGGAATGGCACGTCAAAAATAACACTTTTTTTTTAGTTCAAAACAAATACCTACACAAAAATGTGTTGTTTTTTTTAACTATTATTAGATACTAGAATTTGTCGCTTGTCGTAGAGAACACGGATTTTCGTTATCGACGTGCCGGTCAAAAGGTTAAGAGACCTTAGTGGCATTAAACATCAAATAGTTAATTGAAACTGCAAATCCTTTTCAAAATATTTATTTCTGACATTTACGCGAATATTATACATTGAAATAAAACTACTTTTTACGGATTTTATCGCGTATATTGATATTATTAATCCCGACGTTTCGGTCCCTTTACAGCGTCCATGGTCACGGGTAGTCCTAAAAAAGTAGTTTTATTTCAATCCTTTTCAAAATGTTGTCCCAATTCTCTTCTGCATCCATATTTGCCCCATATGACGTAGAGGAAATCAAACATATCTATATTCGGTATTAAGCCATTGGTTATTGAACTCCGAGTATCCGATACCTTTGAAGCTAAAATCTCCACAACCCACCCCAGATCACCAAGCAATCTAATAATATAGCCAATATTATCTCAATAGGCTATACCTACTGACCTTGACAAATCCGGGCATCGATCCGGGTATGCATCGATTGTGGCCGGTAATTGAGTTGAGTGACCGGGTAACTTGTCGACTAATTGGGGCTTGTATTGTATGTATGTATAGTTATTGATATGTACTTATGTATGTGGTGTTTGTAGTGATTTTGACAACGTCTGTGGTTTAGTGGTACCGGATTGCTGACCACGAGGTCGTGGGTTCGATGCCCAAAGGACACAAATATTTATGTAATGAAAGTAAGCGTTTGTGTTTGGCTGAGTGTTTATTATGTGTTATAAGTGTGTATTTATAAAAAAAGAGTAGGTATATCAGTATTATGTCCAGATGAATAAGTCCATTGCGCAAGCTCCCAAAAGAATTTAAATTATTATAAATACATTAATAACACATTTAAAAATAAATGGCTAAAATGAACACAACTTTTAAGATTATAAGATTTTTTTCAATATTATTATTTATTTGATGTATTCATATTTAAACCTGACATTGTAATTAATTATTTTTACATGGAATTGATACAATTATTTAAGTACAGCTGAACTTATGGACATAATATTAAAACCATAATGTAACATCTTCATAACATGTTATTTTTCGCTAAAATAACTTTAAAATCTTAGCATGGAAAATGGTAAAAAAAAAATACAAAAAGATAATCTTCATACCATGTATAATGGAAATAAAAACTTATCTGCTTAGTTTGGGACTAGATGGTGCTGTGTAAAATATCCCAAATAGGTATTTATTATTTTTATTTAGAGTTCAACTCCAAGGCACGCACCTCTGACTTTTCGATTTCATGTGCGTATTAGCAATGAATTATCACTCGCTTAAACAGTACGGAGACCTGCGTGCCTTAGAGATTTTTCCCGACGGTGTGTGAAGTCTGCCAACCCGCACTAGGCCAGCGTGGTGGACTATAGCCTAATTCTTCTCATTCTATGAGAGGAGACCCGTGCCCAGCAGTGAGACAGTATATGAGTTGATGATGATTGATATTATTTAATTTCATTAAATCTAAATCCAGACCTAAAACTGCAAGAACAAATAACATAGTGAGCCTTCCGGTAATACAGGTTTGGTGGTATTTTATGTTAGGTTACATAAACCTTCAAGTATGAAACATAACACACCGTTACGCCAATAATCTCCAAAGGGTTAGGCAGAGGCGTTCTAAAAGGAGACCCACAGTTATCCGGTACATATAGGTTCCAGGCAATATAGGCACAAATTCAAACTCCGAGCTAAGAAGCGAACTAAGAATTTTAAAAACTTAATAACATTGCTCGAACTGGGTATGGAACCGGGGACCTCGAGCGTAGCAGTCATGCTTACGACTACTAGGCTATTGAAGCAGTTATACAAGCAAATAAACAACATGTTTACATCCCAAATACTTGTATAAACAGCTGATATTGCCAGCCCACGAGTATATTTAAGTTGGGACGTCAATCAAATCTCAGTAAAGGACCGAAATAGCCTTGGTCAGCGAGGACGTTGCCCCTACTAAGCAACTGACCCGAATATAAGTGATACAATGTATTTATATGCCATAGAATCTCGAGTGAATAGGTTTCTTATTGAAAGAAGAAAGAAAAAGTATTTATTTTCGCACAAATAACAAATAACGACGCACGACACTTGGACCAAAAGCCAATGCGTCAAAAATAAAAACAATAAAGATTATAACAATGACTCCTGATCACGTGACTACCGCAAAGTAAGGTCTGTCAAGTGCCAGCAACGCGCAAGTGATACCCCTGGTGTTGCAAGCGTCTATAGGCTACGGTAACCGCTTACCATCAGGTGGGCCGTATGCTTGTTTGCCACCTTAGTGGTAATTTTGATTTGCCATCGTAGATCGCTGTGTCGCTTAACATCAGGCGAACTGGCGGAAAAGCGTAGGCTTACCAAGAATTAAAATATATGGGTGTATGTAGTGATCAAATATGTTCGAGACTATTATATTTGATATGTTTTGAACCAACTCCCATCAGTTTCGACGTCTCATAATATATCGAAGATTTTTTTTATTTTTCAACCCGTGACCATGGACGCTGTAAAGGGTCCGAAACGTCGGGATTAATAATATCAATATACGCGGTAAAATCCGTAAAAAGTAGTTTTATTTCAATGTATAATATTCGCGTGAATGTCAGAAATCAATTTATTACTTACTTAGTGATTATAGTTACTTATCTTAATAATAATTGATTCATCATGTTAACCTTGGGTTAGGTACAATTTTTCCTAACCGACGACCTTTTAGAAGAAACGCCGAAACTATCTCAGAGTCTCATGGTCTCTTTGAAATCATTCAAAATCAAAATAGTTTTATTTTTATATAAAACATATTATACAGGCACTTATGAAATGTCGAGTCTAGGTGCATGGTTCCAAATCAGTCGTTTTCTATGGAGAAGAACCGGCAAGAAACTCCTTTTTAAATTATAGTTATTTAGAATAATTTTCGATACAATAATAATTATAAATTGGATACTTACATGAGAGAACAATTTAGGAATGTTGGGAAGATTACAAATATATAAAATAAAGCTAGGCATAAAAGAAAGTTCTAAACAGTTCTCCCATTTACAAAGAGTAACTTAACTAATAATTTATACAATAAAGCAACTGACAAAACTTGTCACCGACATTTACGGAATTAGATGTAAGTATCACGTCAAAATCATTCGACTCTGATTCGAGATTTCATAGTAACGCTATGCGTATTGTCAGAGCCATTTAATTGTAGCGAGGACTATCGTGTTTGCGGTGCCCAGCAGTGGGACAGTGGCCTTGGCCTCACACCTAGTTTTAAGGACATATACGAGTGCATGTAATAATGTTGGTTGTTTCTTGTTGATTTTATTAGTGGTATGGTAAGCAGTGATAGCCTAGTGGAAGCAGTGATAGCCTAGTGGTGTGACCATTGGACTGCCAAGTCGAAGGTCTCGAGTTCGAACCCAAGGCACGCTGCTCTGTCTTTTCGAATTCATGTGCGTATTAATAATTAATTATAACTCGCTTAAACGGTGAAGGAAAACATCGTGAGGAAACCTGCATACCTTAGAGATTTTTCTCGACGGTTTGTGAAGTCTGCCAACCCGCACTAGGCCAGCGTGGTGGACTATAGCCTAATCCATCTCAATATGAGAGGAGACCCGTGCCCAGCAGTGGGACAGTATATGGGTTGATTATGATGATGATGATGATGGTAAGTATAACCAAATTTATTGTGTTTATGTGGGTATAGATCATTTGCTAGAGCATCACATTGTAATGTAACGTTTTTACGAATGGTACAATACAGGCAAATGCTCAGTTTTTTAGGCTATAGTCCACCACGCTGGCCTAGTGCTGGTTGGCAGACTTCACACACCGTTGAGTAAAATCTCTAAGGCATGCAGGTTTCCTCACGATGTTTTCCTTTACCGTTTAAGCGAGTGATAATTAAATTATTAATACGCACATGAATTCGAAAACTCAGAGGTGCGTGCTTTGGATTCGAACTTGAGCCTTTGACTTAGAAGTCCAATGTTCACATCACCAGGTTATCACTGCTATTGTGTTCTTATTCAACAAATGAAAACTGACTTTCAGCATTGTATGGTGCCTCTTCAGAACCGCAGTATGTTTAGGTTCCATGTATCAGCAACAACAGCAGCAGTAACAGCTCGGAGTTTGGATTTGTGCCCGGTTAATGGCAATAGGTTCGCCCCCCATTACATGGTTCCTAAACATATCGGCGAACAGTGGGTTATATTGGTACACCTCTGCCTAACCCTTCGGGGAATACAGGCGTGATGCGATGATTATTATTCTAAACTAATTTTTAGTACTATATGGATGTGGATAGTAGGGATTCTTGCTTCCTTTCAATTATTATTATTATAAATAATTTAGGGTCACGCGTAAGTGATACCTCTGGTGTTGCAAGCGTCTATAGGCTTCGGTAACCGCTTATCTTGTTTGCCATCTTAGTAAAAAAAAGGTTACCATCAGGTGTGCCGTATGCTTGTTAGCAACCTTTGTGGTACAAAACAAGGAAAAACAATGTTTCTAAGGTGCTGTTTTTCTTTATTATATTTATGTAAATTATTTTTTTCTTTACCGCTTCGTAGGTCAAGTATTTTTCTCCTCTCTATTTCGATAATTAACTGTTACAATAATAAAATTAATGTACAGTCAGCAAAAAAGTCGCTGAACACAACTAAATTTTAAAAACATCACAGCTCTAAAACTTGTCAAGAGTTTTTTTCTATTAAGGTAACCTTAATATGTAATGGTCATCTATGCAATTATTTCGAATAACCTGTACAGGTTAGTAACTTCATACTTATTAAAAATCATATTGAAGATAGCAACTTGTTCAACGACTTTCGTTGCTGACTGTACAAATAAATTATAGTAACAATGAATTATCCAAATACATATCTAGTACATTTAAAATTACAGTTTGCGTTTTGTGACCTGAAATTTTCTAGTAAAATCACAAAGTATTTAAAGTTGCCGACGGCAGCATTGCGACGGGCGGGCGGCTCCGTAGGGCGGAACGAACCGAGATATATAAAAAAAACATTTATGTAAAGAAGGAGGTTATCAATTATTTCTCTGTACTTAAATATAAATGTAATAATAAAAAATATGTAATGTTTAATAAATTCAATTTTTTTTTTTAATATTTTGTGCACACTGAGTGAACTCGCAAGAGTTTTGTTGAATTTTGTTAGTTATATTTAATTATGAATATTCTAAGTCATGAAAATTGTTTGCAAACCACTAGTGTATTAGGGTTATCCTGTAAAGATAGTGTTTGAAGTAAATAAATAATAAGTAAATAAATAAAAGAGACTATGATTCTTTGCGTTTGTTTCAGTATTTCTTCTCAGAGGTCGTCAGTTAGGAAATGCCGGAGCCATCTAGCTTAAAAAATGTAAAATATTAACTTGTGAAAGTGTCTTTAAAAGATATATTTACAGAAATAAATGTAATTAATCATTCTTTTTTTATTAGACCGGTGTGGTGGACTATAGCCTAATCCCTTTTCTCCCGAGAAGAGACCCGTGCCCAGTAGTGGGACAGTGTAATTGATGATGATGACTATTTTTTTATATTTATATATTTTCCGTCTTATTCATAAAAATATAAAACGTCTTTTTTTTTTCTTCATTTAAATTAGGGACTTTTATATACAATACATGACAGTCCCATCGTACCTTATAACAACATAATATTTACAAAATTAACTACATAAAGCGAAGACTTACAAATCTAAATAAATCTTTAGCGGCATCAGACAACGGCATAGACAAAATTTCGTGAAATAATCCTATATTGTTTTTAGATAATTGAAGGTCGTTTACTAATATTTCTCTCTCGGCATGGAACCGGACACATTCCGTCAGCAAATGTACAACGTCTTCCACCGTACCACATACCTCACAGTTTAGGGAAATGCATTTTTTCATTAGGTAGCAAAAATTGTTGAGCGGCATGTGTCCAGATCTTAACCTAAAGACTATTTATTACCAACAACTGTCTACTCAAATAAAACGTCTTATAAATCTCCAATTGCTAAAATGTATTTTGTCTTCTTTTCTCCGTAATAAAATATTACTGGTCAAAACAAGACAAAACATATTTAGCAATTATAGGAGATTTATAAGACGTTTTATATTTTTATGAATAACAGAAACAGTTCATGTTTGAGTGTTGAAAGAAGGAAAGAAGAAAGAAAGAAAAAAGAAAGAAAGAAGAAAGAAAGAAAAAGTATTTATTTTCGCCAAATACGATGCATGACAATATAGTGGGCCAAAGGCCAACTTGTCAGTTTAGACACTACTAAATAAAATTGGCAACCAGATGCAATCAAGTGCCAACATATTAAAAAAAATAAAAAGAAGTAAACAAACAATAACAAATACTTACTTAATTAAATGTTAAATGAGTTTTATAAATTAATTTATGCCATAATATGTTTTAATAAAAGAGAGGGATGTGCATCGTGTAAGCGAAAAAAGGTCAAAGCTCAGCTCAATGTTGCTGCGGAGATGAAACACCGACAGCGCTGGTGCGCTTTGGAGCTTGGGCTTCGGAATAAACCTTGAAGTTTGATGAAATAACTTATATTGTGGCAAATTTGGTTTACCCATGGTTATTTGATGGCAGTTGCAATAATAAAAAAAAAGAAACATTATACATTAAGTTGCCAACTCGAAAAAATAGCTAGTGGGTATCTACTCGTAATAACGAACAGTGCAATGTGTAAAAAAATAATTATAACATATCGATTTTGTTTTTTTTAAGTAACTTAATAAACACTTCTTAGAAGGTAAATAACTTTTAAAGAAAAAGACAACCGACTTCAATCATTTTGTGGCGTATCTTCAAACCGATGGTCAGACAAAAATATATTTAAATATAGGAGCTAGAAAGTATATTCTACCAGATAAAAAAAGAAACATGATAATCGGTTCATGATCACCGAAGATGGTGTAATAATTTTACACAAATAATACAATCAGTTTGAGAACCATCTTCTTTTGGAACGAAGTTCCTTATCGCGCGTTGTGAAAGGGGGCTAGACGGAAAAAAATCTTACGAAAAAGTTGTCACGACACTTTTTTCGAAATTCAAATATTGTTGACAAGCATTCAAATATTATTGAGTGAATGACAATATTTGAATTTCACGCGTTGTGAATTGTTGAGTGTACCTATACAGGTTTTTTTATTTTTAATTATTAAATTTTAATGAAAGGAACTTCGTTCCATCCGGGTGTCCCTTGACACCTCTCAAGTTTTTTTTTTTAAAGTCAGTTAAATATTTGAATGAAATCAAACATTTTGAATTAGTTTTTTCTAAAATGTAAATTAATTTATTTTGCGGGAAAATATTTAATGGGAGCGAGCTATTGCTACACGTAACTAAATACCCGATTAACAATAACTATAAATATATATTTGGGACATTTTTACATAGCACGATCTAGTTCTAACTAAGCAGAGCTTGTACTATGGGTACTAGACAATGATCTTACTTATAATACCTACTTTTTATAATACCCAGACAAATAAAAAACCATTATGTTCATCACATAATGTGGGTTGGAAAAACATGAGTATTTGTGTTTGTCTGGGTGTTTCTTATGTATTATAAGTAGGTATAAATTTACAAAAAAAAAGTACATAAATATTATATCCATTGTCTAGTACCCATAGTACAAGCTCTGCTTAGTTTGGGACTAGATGATGTTGTGTAAAATGTCCCAAAAGTATTTATTTATTTATTCATAATATATTTGTGTCCTGTGGGATTTGAACCCACGACCTCGTAAACAGCAGCACTCTAAACACTAGACCACAGACGTTGTCAAACTTTTCTAGATCTAGGAATTCAATCTCACGTGTAACTAATATGCTAATGAGGCGAGAAACTCCAGACTCTCTTTTAAAAAAAACATGATTACAGTGTTCATCTTGGTTTAGTCTAAATCTGAATAGTTCATGAGAACAATGCAGTTTGATAATATGTTCTATTAAATTAATCCAGTATAATAAACACCACCGAACCTTATCTTTAGCTCTTAATAATGAGATAAACGATTCTATTTATTTTTGTAATTAGATCTATTAAAAACACTTTTACAAGTCAATATTTAATTAATAGATACTAGCTGACGACCTCTGAGAAGAAATGCCGAAACAAACTCAGAGAACCATGTGGTCTCTTTTAAAGTTCAGACAGTAACAGTATTCAATGCTATTAACATGTGTTTTACAACGAGCCATGGCAGTTTTGAGTTGACCAGTACTTACTGACAGCACGCATACATCAGTTATCGTGTAGCTCAACCGTTATTTAGGGAGCTCAACGACCCGTCGCACGACGATACCAGATCAGCAAGACGTTTGCGTTACGTGAGATACTCAAACAGCTTCATTCATTGTCTAGTACCCATAGTACAAGCTCTGCCTTTGGGACTAGATGGTGCTATGTTAAAATGTCTCAAAATATTCATTTATTTATTGAGATTTTTTTTTTATTTATAAATCAATAGACCTAACATCCGAATGAAAGGCGACCCCAACATAAAAACGATGAAGATGACCTGAAAAAAATCCATGAAATTTTATGTTTATAATTTGGGGAATATTGATGTATTGTTTATACTATATTATATTACTTATAGGCTATTATTTTATTACCTAGAAATATAATTATGCATGTACCTACCATATACACCGCCAACTGCCCATTTATGTTTTTCTTACATGATCTGTGTCCATCCAATGGTCGTCTGTAAGCAATTGCTCTTAGCGATAAGACCGCCAATTGTACTACTTTAAGTGTATTGTTTAATTTTATTATGCATTTTGGTGTACAATAAAGAATATTCTATCTATGTATCTATCTAATATATCGCTACAGGTACGGACTCCAAACACTCACAAATATCTTACCTACCTATATCTTACTCAGCTAATTACCCTATTAAAATCGATACCTACCCTCGCCACCCTAAGTCACCTGCGTGATTAATTCATTTTAAGACGACGAAGCCGCATCCCCTTAGACTCAACATTTGCATATTACAAAGTATGGAAGTTCACTAACGAACTACGCGAGCGGGTGGGGGGTGCGGTTGGGTGGGGGCGTCTAAGGTTGCTGGTGTAAGACGGGGAATTGAGTGCAGGGACGGATTTGGGGCTGTGAAATTGCGGTAACGTAATTTTGTGTTGAATTATTTTGGACAATTTTATTATTGGTGTTTGTTCAATTTTAGGAAACTTTTTACTAAAATAATAACAATAATACAAGTTATGTAGTGGTAAAGCAGTGATAGCGTAGTGGTATGACCATTGGACTGCCAAGTCGAAGGTCTCGAGTTCGAATCCAAGGCACGCACCATCGACGAAGTGGTGAAGTCTGCCAGCGTGGAGGACTGTAGCCTGATGCCTCTCATTCTGTGAGAGGAGACCCGTGCCCAGCAGTGGGACAGTATATGGGTTGATGATGATGTAGTGGTAATGTTGACGAATAAGTTTGTCGTTACTTCGTAACCCATACTACGTGCACGTTTGTAATTAATTGTATTCAGATAGACCTTAGGAGTTTTAGATCATTAAGGATCAATTAACAGACTCAATATTAAAAAAATTGTTTCGACCCTCTGGAGGGTCATAATTTTTTCAATGAATTTTAATGTGGCAGGTACTGATAAATATGTACTTAAGAATAAATATCTAATACCTTCAAGCCTTTTCCCAACTATATTAGGGTCGGCTTCCAGTCTAACCAAATGCGGCTGAATATCAGTATTTCACACGAAGCGACTGCCATCAGACCAGCAACCCAATTTCTGCGCAATACCGATATCCTGAGGACCAGTCTACACTGGTTGGCAGGCTTTTTGAGCTTCCAACTGTAGACTGTAGATGTTCATATAACAACCTAAACTTTAGACTTAGAGGCTTTACATGCTCTCTGAGGTACGGAGGGGTCTCAATGTGTTGAAAATTATCGTTCACCCACACATATACTGACCGTGGCTAGCGCAGCTTAAGCTTACAGATCGGTTGATACAGCGTAGTTAGTACTTAGCCACGAGCCCCTCCTTTTAAAATACCGCAAATATTTCTACTGTTACAAAACTTCAGCATAAATTTCAACATTGTTTGTTATGCTCTACCTCTGGTGTTTAATATAAAAACAACTAGTTTGCATAATTATATTGCTGCACGTTTCGAAAGTATGTTAAATGAGCAACGCTTGTATTTTCTGTTTAAAATGTAACTCATAAAATGTAAGAACCACGACTGTGTTATTTTAAAATAAAAAATGCAATTTTGAAGTCCTTCCTCGTTGGTCTTGTAAAGTAAATTACTGCTATGCTAACGGTTCCAGGTCGAGCAAATTGTTATTGGATTTTTCAATGAAATTCTCAGTAGCAGTTAATGACAATAGGCTCACCCCCGTATAATAATACGAGACCTAGACATACGGGCGAGCTGTGAGTATTGCTGGTACAGTCAGCAACGAAAGTCGCTGAACATGTTGCAATTTTCAATACAATTTTTAATATCAAGTTACTGACCTGTGAAGGTTATGCGAAATCATTGTATAGATTACCTTCATAATAAAAAAAATCTCTTGACAAGTTTTGGAGCTGTCATGTTTTGAAAATTTTGCTGTGTTCAGCGAATTTCGTTGCTGACCGTACCTACACCTCGGACTAAACCTTCGGGGAAAACAGGCGTGAGGTTTTTCAATAGACAGATAAAGTTTCTCATGTTAATAATAATAATAAATAAAGTAATGCAAAATGAATGCTATGTTGGAATAAGGACACTTTCAATAATCTGTATAATCAAACCGATCTGAACCCTGGGCAAAAATATATAGATAGCAAGTATTTATACAGTAACAAAAAATAACTTTAATATATCATCGACCCATTACTGTCCCACTGCTGGGCACGGGTCTTCGCTCAGATTGAGAAGTATTAGACTATAATGGCCATTTGGCTTTAATAGAAGTACCTATATCTATCTATCTATAATACCTCTCAAAAAAAACACCATGCCTGCTTTCCCTGAAGGGCTAAGCAAAGGTGTACTAAAGTAAACCCACAGTTCGACGAACCGGGCACAAATCCAAACATCAAGCTGCTACTGATAATTTAATAGAAAATCCCAATAATCTTAACAGTGGAACATAAATGCGACCCAAATCCGTCCCTGTCTCCCTCGAAAGCGGAGAAAGATGAAGGAAATGAAAATGTACGTCGCAAAAAGGGGGTATACCTCCCAACACCCCGCCAAAGTGGAAAGCCCGAAAATTCTATAAAGAGGGGAGTTGGGACTCGATACCTTTTGTGCGATAAGCCCTTCCTCCCCTCGCCCTAAGGAAAAGGAGGGGCGGGAAAAGCGGAAACATTACTCTAACAGACGTCTCCATACTTCTTATCAGTCTTGGATAATTTCCTTCATTCTGAAGGCGTGATGCGGGCCGTTTTGTTCGGAGGGTAGTTTGGTATTTAGTAAATAATTTTCGTAGGTATCTGTATTGTTGAGTTTGAGGGATATGGGTGTTGGAGAAGCGGTTTGTTTAAAGGGTGATCTACATCTACGTTCCTTAAGATGATTTGGATCCTATAAAGTGGTCTTAATGGTGTATTATGACTTAATTGATATGGAAGAACAATATTCAAATAGGTACATTATTAAAAAAGATACAGTTTTACGTTTCTTTCTCAAATATACTGGGGTCGGCTTCCAGACTAACCAGATGTGGCTGAATATCAATATTTTACACGAATCGACCGCTATCAGACCTTCACAACCCAATTTTTGGGAAGTACCGATTCCCTCAGGATAGACTTGTTGTCAGGCTTTCTGGGCTTTTGACAACCTCTAACTAAATTGTCATAGGTCTTCGTATAACAACCGGGCCCGACGGCTTTTAGGGGTCTCGATTTGTTTAAAATGGTCACCCAACCACAGACTGACCGCGACTATCGCTTAACCTTGCAGATCGGTTGATTAGCT
Organism: Acronicta alni; assembly: GCA_964056405.1. Lineage (NCBI taxonomy): Eukaryota > Metazoa > Arthropoda > Insecta > Lepidoptera > Noctuidae > Acronicta > Acronicta alni. The sequence continues at coordinate 7,909,594 of OZ043938.1, read as the reverse complement.
TAGTTATTATTCAGCCACGAGCCCCTCCACACAGTTTTACGTTTCATATTATATACATAAGAGTATAAAGAGAGCAATCTTCAAATTTATTATTTATTATATTACAGTTTATCATTTCGTTTTATTTGTGTTTTTGAGTTTTTCTATGAAATTCTCGTAGCGTTAAAGTAGCAGCTCGGAGTCTGGATTTGTTCCCGGTTAATGGCAATAGGCTCGCCCCCTATTACATGGGACCTAAACATACCGGCGAAATGTGGGTGTACACCTCTGCCTAACCCTACGGAATCTAGGCGATGGTATGTAATGTTAATACTAAAAGAAAATAAAATAAAACTTTCACATCGAATTAAAAAAACATGTTTCTATTCCCATACAATGATGTAAGAAGTCCACTATCACACATCATTTCTTTTATACACCACCCGAGAATCGTACCCACGACCTGTCGGTCACAAAACTTACAAAACAGGTCGAATCACTCCACAAAACTACTTTAACTTTATATCAAAGGGTTGTAAATTCCCATTCCTTGAAAACGGGCTACCTTTTACGAAAGATAGACTTGTTGTTGGTCAAAGAGAACAGGTTTTATTAGTAAAATTTATCTTTTATCTGAGTTACTACAAAATGGGTCATTATACATAAACGCCAGTAGGTCAAGCTATCCAAAACTGTCAAATTTTCCCAATTGAAAATGTTGTTGCTTTCTGTCTTTATAATGGATCACACAAGTCACAAAAAATAAAATGTGATAATTGAAATAAAACTACTTTTTACGGATTGTATCGCGTTATATTGATATTATTAATCCCGATGTTTCGGACCCTTTACAGCGTCCATGGTCACGGGTAGACTCCACACACTCCAGAGTCTACCAATATGACGCGATAAAATCCGTAAAAAGTAGTTTTATTTCAATGTATAATATTCGCGTAAATGTCAGAAATCAAAATGTGACAAGTTACAATAGACCAAAATCTTCTATTTTTCTGAATAATCAATCCGACCAATCGTCCACAAAATACCATTGAATCCAGAAATATTTTTCCACGAGTCCCAATTTATCATAAGAATTAGTTGTTACAACTATTGGCCGGTCGTAATTAATGGACGTTGGGGGTGGCTTAATGAAAAGGGTTGACTGTCTGGTACAACGAAAATACTGTTATTTTGTTTCGATTTTGTCCATTCGTTTTTCGTGTGCATTTTGAGTTGGAAAATGATTAATGTACAGTCATTTTTATTGTTGTATTTCGCGTAGAAAAGTTTCTAGATAGATAGATATATTTATTTATTTGCATAGAATTTAGGTAATACAATTACATAATATTTTTAATGCCTAGGTCTACATTCTGCCTCATGGCATGCAAAATTTTATCAACTTACAAAAATTCCATTTTATTATTCTATTTACTAAAAGGGTTGTAAATAATACTTTGACGCTTGGACGTGATAATTATTTATTAGTTCTTTTCATTTTCCTTTTTTTTGTACATTATGTAAATAGATAATAAATAATATACATTTAGTTTTGAATTATAGTTGCAATGAATGTTAATATTTTAAAATTAAATTTACAAAGAATAAAAACATTGATGGTATTTACTAAAATTATTGAATTACTTTGTATGAGCACTGTAAACTAAATAGACTTGTCATTTAAGAAATCGATACATGATAGTGTAGGAAAAATCCAATAACACTATGCTCGAACTGTGAATCGAACCCAGGACCTCAAGCGTAGCAGTCGTGCTTAGAAATAGACTAACGAAGCAGTTTTACTTAATAGTGTCAAAATGAAGTATAATTGGACGATCATTCTCTCTCTCTCTTTTTCTGGGGTCAGTCCCTCGTGTCTGAGGATCGTGGTCTCAGCATCAGGGTTGCATCTAGAGCCAATGATCTGCCTCCACCGGTTTCTGTCCAGCGCGTCTCGCATAACTATAAAGTGATGTAGGTAATTCCACTCAAATTGGAGCTGCCCGACTGGGGAAGTACTTCCACCTTGCAGAAAATCGAAGTGAAATAACACTGCTTTGAGCTGCGTGCTCCACGAGGAAACATTGTGTTGGCAGTGGGGGAGAATTTGACTCTTACTGCCAACTCAACTGTTCCTCTTTCATTTTACAGGGTCGACAACGCGCAATTGATACCCCTGGTGTTACAAGCGTCTATAGGCTACGGTAACCGTTTACCATCAGGTGGGCCGTATGCATGTTTGTCACCTTAGTGGTATAAAAACACCGTATACAATTAGGAGGCCGACGAGTCTTTCACTTGATCGGTCCATCTTGTTGGTGAACGACCGCGCAAACATTCCAGTACGGCAAAATATTAGTTGGATATTACTTATTTCAGATATTAACAAAAGCCTCTACGAACATTATTTCAGACATCCCTTCATCAACGTCTTATAAATATTGAAGAGGCTTAACAAAACAAGTGATGTGTGCTTATGGGGAGGTAATTAAGCGGAGAGGGACGTTCCCTCGCGAATACCGCCTCATCTTTCCACTTACGTCGAGATTCTCAAAGTTCTTGACAACAATTTTAAATGTACAATTTTGATGTTCTCTCATAAGTTTCCTGTATGGAGAACTTTAAACTTTTTGTTCTCCAAATTCACAAATATTTAATTTACAAATTTATTGAATACGTGCTTACGTTTATTTGTATGGAATCAATATTTTTTGTGGATTTCCCTAACTCGTAGAACAATAGTTGTTAGTTAAAATATAAACCAACCAACTTTTGCCCGTCAACACTAAAAATTTAATTTCGAAAAGTTATAAACATCGTAAAAGAAAAGAATACTCCAGGCAGAATTACATGAAGAAAAACGTAGGTTTGAATAATTCGAGGTTAAATTTCTTTTCACAAAATATATATCTTTATTTTATCCTATTTCTGACACTTACGTGAATATTAGACATTGAAATAAAACTATTTTTTACATATTATTAATAATATCAATGTGACGTGATAAAGTCCGTAAAAAGTAGTTTATTTTACCCTTTCATATTTATTTTTTACGTATTACGGATAAAGTAAAGTTTGAGAACCATATGCCACTAGTATTGTCTCCAACTCTAAGTGGCTTTATGAAATTCCTTACACCCACATACCTACATCGAAACGACGGTCTTGTTTCTTATTAGCTGGGCTGTGTGTTCCAGTCCAGCCCCGAATTTTATGGCTAATAATGTAATATGGGCAATATTATGTTTGTATTACTGTTATTTCTCATGCGATCGAGCAATATTATGGCTTGTGGTCGTATTTTCGAGATTGAGTTTTGAAGGCGAATGTATTGTTCAGGAAGGTAGATTTTATTTTTACATATACGGTATGTATATGTATTCCTCGAAGGGTTAGGCAGAGGTGTGCCAATGTACAGACGCCAGCAGGTCAAGCTACCCAAAACTGTCAAACTTTCCCAATTGAATATGAACCTTATTTCTTTGTATTAAAGTTGAAAATCAATCAAAGAAATTTGACAGATTGTAGTAGCTTGATGTGCTCTGTACACCCACAGTTCACTGGGATGTTTAGGTCCCATGTAATAAGCCTCCCAAAAACTCAGAAATTTTCGGTTTATTCTTCGTTCGTTTAAAGTTTTGTCCCACATTCCAAAAAAATCTTAGTTTGTCCCATATCACTATTGAAGTTGTGTTTCGTCTCAAATTCTAAGTACTCTAAAGGTACAGTCAACAAGAAAAATAATATATTTATTTGAAAATGTTGGAACAATAATTCAATAATAAAACAATTCTAAACATTTCGGTATAAACCATCTTTATTATCCAGTATCACAATCGAAAGCTAGGCACAAAACAATGGTATAATAACCAGCTTACATCAAAAACCCAATAACGCTGTTGAACCTCAGAATCAAACTCAAAAATCAGGAGCTTGTGTAGCATACGAAGACTAGGCTAATGATCATTATCATCATATCAGCCACAAGAGGTCCACTGCTGAACAAAGGCCTCCCCCATAGACATCCACAAGGACCGGTTATATGCCGTCTGCATCCAACGATTCCTAGCGACCTTTACCAGGTCATCAATCCGTCTCGTTGGAGGCCGTCCTACTCTGTGTTTTCTTGTGCGTGGTCTCCACTCAAGAACCTTTTTGCCTCAGCCATCAGTTCTACAAGCTTTGTTTAGAATCACTACATAGAATAAAACAAAGTCGCTTTCTCTGTCCCTATATCCCTATGTATGCTTAAATCTTTAAAACTACGCAACGGATTTTGATGCGGTTTTTTTTAATAGATAGAGTGATTGAAGAGGAAGGTTTATATGTATAATACATGTATTTTATTAGTACATTGCACCCGTGCGAAGCGGGGGCGGGTCGCTAGTAGTATAATCTAATATATAAAATTCTCGTGTCACAGTTTTCGTTGCCATACTCCTCCGAAACGGCTTGACCGATTTTGATGAAATTTTTTGTGCTTATCGGGGAGGTCTGAGAATAGGCCAACATCTATTTTTCATACCCCTAAATTTTTTTTTATGGCAAAACAACGTTTGCGGGGGCAGCTAGTAATATGTACTATTCTTTATGAAGAATAGTTGGTTATATACTTTTTTTCACGTAGTCGTGGTAGACATTTGCCAAATATCAATTTTCATTCATAATTGCCAAACTTTTCTCTTCGTAATACAATAAAAAATTTAATCATCTTCATCTAAATTATTTGTTTTATTTTGTTTTAGAAAACAAAGTTCTTGTTGAAAAACCCGTTAGTACCGTGAATTTATACCCTAACAATACAATTTAAATACCCAGCCGAAGCAACCTAACATCAATTTATCACAAAATTCAACTCCTTTAAGACGGCAAGAGTAATTTAATTAAAATTTCAATTAAATTGAAACGTCTTGGATATAGTGTTATAGTTTGCGCTCTGTTTATGTAATTTTATACGCACGCGCTGTAGACCCCACAGGGTGCTCGCGGCACCCCCCACCCACCTACCAGTGGTGGGATTAACAAGATTCCATTAAAATTATTATAATGCTCTCTATATTACAGCTAAGTTGAGCTTCTTCGGTGGTGTTTGTGTGTGTTAGTGAGATTATATAGATACCTACACATGACATATACATAAATGATATTTATTCCTGTAAATAGATCTTTTAAAGACACTTTTACAAGTCAAGGCTCCGGCATTTCCTAGCTGACGACCTCTGAAAAGAAACGCCGAAACAAACTCAGCGAATCATAGTCTCTTTTAAAGTCCAGACATAGAATAGTAACAAATATGTGTCTTACAATGTAGGGCATATGGAATGGAGAAGTTTTAAAATGGTTACTCAAAAACATAACATACCATCACGCCTGTACCTCAAGTGTTCGGCAGAGGTAGGTATATACACCCTATTTCCATTACCCTTTCGACCCTATTGCCATTAATCGGGCACAAATTCTAACGTTGAGGTGCTATTGAGAATTTCATGAAACTCAATAATATTTTGGTCAACCTGGGAGTCGAAAACAAGATCACAAGTATTGCTCGTGGCGAATTTCAAGGATCCCATGGCCATGACTGTAAGAAAGCAAGTGCAGTTTTTAATCGGTACGAGTTTGACATACCCTGTCACCTCTGCAGGTGGCGGGCGATCCATGATGATTATTCGTACCGGGCAAGTGCGAGTCAGACTAGCGCACAAAATGTTTCGTACCAATATTTCCGAGCAAAGACGACCTCTGTGGTCTAGCGGTCCGAGTGCCGGACCGCTGATCATGGGGTCGTGGGTTCGATTCCCACAGGACACAAATATTTGTGTGGATAAAACATGAGTATTTGTGTTTGTCTGGGTGTTTCTTATGTATTTTAAGTATGTATTTACAAAAAAAAAAGTATATACGTATTATATCCATTGTCTAGTACCCATAGTACAAGCTGCTTAGTTTGGGACTAGATGGTGTTGTGTAAAATGTCCCAAAATATTATTATATTATTATTATTAAAGAACGGCAAAAAAATCATGTTTGTTGTATGGGAGCCCCCCTAAATATTTATTTTATTATATAGGGGCAACAGAAATACATCATTTGTGAAAATTTCAACTGTCTAACTATCACGGTTCATGAGATAGCGCCTAGTGACAGACGGACGGACAGCGGAGTCTTAGTTATAAGATCCCGGTTTTACCCTTTGGGTACGGAACCCTTAAAAAAGGACCACAATCATAGCAATCGCACTTACTACTGCTAGACTAATGAGAGAATTAAATGAGTCAGCAGTAAATTAGTCTGTCCATTTTGCTGAAATTTATAGAATAAAATAGAATATTCTTTATTGTAAACCATATAGAAATGCCGAGTATAATGGGAAATAGAGAGGCGATAATTAGGTAGTCTGGTGTACATAAAAATAGACAAAACAGATACTGAAAAAATCATTTTATATAAAGCTTTGATGAGGCTTCGACTTGATAGACTTCACTTCATTTTCACGCTTACACTAAAAAAACTTAGCCAATCAGCATCAGAAATTACCAATGACAACTGTAGCAACATTCCCTTTTTTTATACCACTAAGGTGGCAAACAGGCATACGGGCCACCTGATGGTAAGCGGTTGCCGTAGCGTAAACGCTAGCAACACCAGAGATATCACTCCTTAATTTATGGTGAACAAAAATGAGTCGGCTCTGCAGATTTCAGCTTCTAAGCTTTTCCTAATGTTGATGTCGGCTTCCAGTCTAACCAAATGTAGTAGCATATTATCAATATTTCACACGAATTGACTGCCATCAGACTTCTGCAACCCAATTTGAGAAAAAGCAATAACCGACTCACAAATAATTAGGAGGAGGCTTGAACAATCAGCAAGATGAGGATAGACATCCCTTAAGTATCCCTTAACCCTCCAAATACAACCATGATCAACACCTCACAAATATAACAAACTTCTGTAAAACTTTGCACAGTAAAACTAATTAATTTCACAGTATATTCATGTTATATAAGCGAAATTTTGAGTGCCCCGTCTTCGCAGTGTCTCAGGTGGTTTCTCCTACCCTAGTCCCCCCACATAGGGGGTTAACCCTCCCGCGAAGCGTCTATTTTCGCGAGTTGGAATAAGTAACTGTACGGCTATGTTGTAACACTGTTATTGATTTTCTTGGCGGCTTTTAAGGCGGTGTCTTGCGTTCATGTGAAGGGTTAATATGTCATTTGGTTGTGTAAAAATAAATAAAGGTTTTATATACATATATAGTTAAAGGAAAGTTTGACCTTGGAAAGGATTTGAGATGCATCCATCCTCCAAACCTTTTCGTCTTCCTCAGATGCGGCTGAATATCAATATTTTACACGAAGCAACTGCCATCAGTTCTCCGCAATCTTAAAGATAGACTGGTTGTCATATTTGTTGTCCTTCTGGCTACTAATTATTTATTTTTTTCTTCTTCATAATACCCACTATTTGAAACTGTGTAAAGTATTACACGTAAATAACCTGCTTACGTCTGTATTATTGCTCATTGAAATGTAATTTAAAACTGATAAAACATTCCGAAATTGAACTTAAAACATAAAATTAACCAAAACTGTTATCAAAACCCAAACATCTTAACCTACCCGTCTTACATCTATAAATTACCCCGAATACTAAGAGTTGCAAGCCTCACCCCACAACGAGGGAAATATATTTCGAATTAGTGGCAACACAAATAAATCAGGCACTCGCCAACCGACAATATAATCGGGAACTTAGAAACACGTACTTACTTATGAAACCCCCCCACCCCGCGCTACGTTTTGAATTTCGAATAGGTAGGGTTGCAAGAAATCTTGAAGAATTTTTATTTTTTTTAGTGGAGTGGTCCAAAGTGCCACTGCTACGCTAGAAAAAAAAAAAACAAAAAAAACCTTTGCTCGACCTGGGAATCGAAACCAAGACCGGTTTCGATTCCCAGGTCGAGTAAAGGTTTTTTTTATACTACTAAGGTGGCAAACAAGCATACGGCCCACCACTATAGACGCTTGCAACACCAGAGGTATCACTTGCGCGTTGCCAACCCTGTAAAACGAAAGAGGAACAGATGGGTTGGCGTATAATAAATAAATAAATAAATATTCTTGGACAAATTTTACACAACACAATTACAAGTACAAGCTCTGCTTAGTTTGGGACTAGCCCAAACTAAGCAGAGCTTGTACTATGGGTACTAGACAATGGATATAATACTTATATACTTTTTTTTTGTAAATACATACTTATAATACATAGGAAACACCCAGACAAACACAAACACTTATGTTCATCACATAAATATTTGTGGTTTGTGGGAATCGAACCCACGACCTCGTGATCAGAAGTCCGACACGCGCAGCTCAAAGCAGTGTTATTCCACTTTAATTTTCTGCAAGGTGGAGGTACTTCCCCAACTATGCCATTTGAAATTTTCTATGAAATTCTCTCGCAGATCGAAGTAAGGATTGGCAATAGGCTCCTCTAACAGTGAGTATACATTAGTACACCTCTGCATAACCTTTAGAGGTATACAGGCGTGGGTTTAATACAGAAAATTTAAAAAAATAGTTAAATATTATCTGCCAGCCCTATCCTAAGGAACAAGATCTAGAACAAAGTTAGATTGAGAGCGAAGGAATCGAGGACATTCTGTTCTAAAGATTTTCCGCTTGCCTCATCTGAATTCTGTGCTCTTTGGTGCAAGAAATATGATAGTAAATTGTTTGCATTCGTTTTTGATGTGGAATAAAGAATATTCTTTCTAGTATAACGACTAAAATTAATAGGAATAGGCAGATAAGTAGGTAACTTAACCTTCCTTCATACCATTCACACTAGCGAGTCCTGCCTGCAACATTGAACTATATTTAAATAGTACCTAGATTGTATCTGGTATTATATACGGGAGCAAAATAATATTTTTACGGCGGGGGCGGTTTTTTGAATCCAGAGCGAAGTGAGGGATTACAATGCTGCAAATCTTAAAGGTGATAGCCTAGAGGTATTACCATTGGACTGGCTAGTCAAAGATCTCGCGTTCGAATCCAAGGCATGCATCTCTGACTTTTCAAATTCATATCGTGTGTATTAATAATTAATTATCACTTTCTTAAACGGTGAAGGAAAACATCGTGAGGAAACCTGCATGCCTTGTTGCTCGACGGTGTGAAGTCTGCCAACCCGCACTAGGCCAGCATGGTGGGCTATAGCCTATATCCCTCTCATCTTGAAAGGAGACCCGTGCCCAGCACTGGGACAGTATCTGATTTAATGATGATGATGAAATCTTAAAGGCATCTACTACTCATCGTTGCATCGACCTTTAAAAGGACGATACATATTGAAGAGAAATTTTTGTGAACATAATTATTTAGAATATAACAAAGCACGACAATCCATTAAAACCACAAATAACGTGAAATATACACACACACTCACATAAATTAGGTATCAAGTGTCACGTAGATATACATCTTATACACTTCGCAAGCCGCACGTACTATACACGTTGGTATGTACATATTTTAATACATTATCTCGCGGCACGTAAGGAGATGAGATCCAAGATGGCTGCCTTTGAAACACTTCTTAGAGCGCGCGTAGCGTCGGCGGCTATACTATGGAGACAGCTTCATACATTATCCTCAAAATACACAGTAATTTTAACATATTATCATCACATACTATCACACCTGTATTCCCCGATGGGTTAGGCAGAAGTGTACTAATTGTAATCAATATCTACAATATAAATTGTACCTTTTCCCATTAACCAGGCATAAATATGGATTTATGCCTGGTTGATGGGAAAAGGCTCAGTAGGAAATTCTTAGTAGCAGCTCGGAGTATCGACTCCAAGCTTCTACTTAGAATTTTTTGGTAAAACCTAATAACACTACTCGACCTGGGAATGGAACCCAGGACCTCTAGCGTAGCAGTTTCGCTTATGACCACTTGGCTTATGAGGCAGTCAGTACTTTTAATTTTAATAATGTTAGAAACAGTACCACCTTGCAGAAAATCGAAGTGAAATAACACTGCTTTAAGCTGTGTTGTATTCCTTACGGCGAGCAAGATTGCCAGAGCTCCTCGAGGAAACGTTGTATTGGCAGTAGGGGGTTTTTGCCTTGTATTGGCTTTGACCCTTATACTGCCAACCCAACTATTTCTATTTCGATTTATAGGGTCGACAACGCGCAAGTGATACCTCTGGTGTAGCAAGCGTCTAAAGACTACGGTAACTGCTTACCATCTAGCTGTATACTTGTTTGCCACCCCAGTGGTATGATAAAAAAACATCTTATAAATTAAAATGACTTGAGACAAAGGCACTTACAAATTCGCCGAACATTAACTACACTTCCTTGTCAATAAATTCATGTGCATGTCTAACGCTTCAACATGTGGACAAAATCAAATATTTGGGAATTGCTATTGACAAGAACCTAAACTTTCATGAACATATAGACCTTGTTACAACAAGAATCAGGAAGCTCATCTACGTATTCAGAAATATTCGCCATGTTGCTGACATTAATATTATCAAATCGACATACTTTGCTCTTTGTCAGTCCCTGCTGTCGTACTGTATAACGGTTTGGAAGGCTCATCAAAAACTTCATTGATCAAACTTGAACGCGCTCAAAGAGCAGTACTCAAAGTTAGCTTCTGTCTCCCATTTTTCCACCCAGCCAAAGATTTATATAACACTTGCCAAGTCCTTACTGTTCGGCAACTTTTTATTCTTTCTACTGTCATTAAACAACATTCGCTCCTAAAATACGACCCTGCCTTATTAACTAACAAGCGAAACAAAAAGTTGATTTGTTTTTCCAAATTCTGCCATACAAGCTTCGCTCAAAAATTCTTTTATTTCCTTGGTAACTATCTTTATAAGAAAATAAACTCATTTCTAAAAATATATTCACTCCCAAAGTTTAAGTGTAAACAAGTCCTCAAAACCTAGTTACTTCAGTACTACAGCTGATTACTGTAGTACTGAAGATCTTCTTACAGTTTTAAAATAATATGTGATACTAATGGATCCACCCACTCTCTAAAGGATCTCACATACCCACCCATCCACCCGCGCAGATGTATCACACACACACACACACACACTCACTCACTCACTCACACACACATACATACATACACATGTACCCGTACCCATTTTATTTTATTTATTATTATTTCTTATTTTTGTGTAAGTAGGTACTTCTATTGTCATCAATGTATACAGTTCATTGAGGGTTCGAATGGGGCCTGGTAATCTGTTAGACAGGGAAACCTAGTACGGATACCAGTCCTTCACAAAGGCCATATGTACTATCCTAAGCACTGTTCTTATGTAACTATATCTTTAAGTACCCACCTTTGTGAATGAGAAATAAAACTTTTTATTATTATTTTTTATTATTATTATTACTTTTGCCTAACACTAAATACGCCTATATTAAATACACTTTAGCGTAACATTAAATACGCTTGCCTAACCCTTCAAGGTACATACGTTCACAAAAAAGTTCCATCTCCACACATTTATACCGACCACACGAAGTTATTATATCGCTGGCAGTATTCGCGGGGTGGGCAGGGGATGAGGTGGGGTGGCGCGCCCCGTGATAACTCGCTACTTCACCGTTTACTTATTTACATAATTACATATAATTCACAACTGTGTTCCACTGAAAATACCGTATTGGGGACTTGGGGATGTGTTCAGTACTGTAGGCAAGCCGGTAGGTTAGGTATATAATTCATTAAATATTTTGTTATGTTAATTCACTTTAAAAAAAGCACTGATAGCCTACTGATATGATCATTGGACTGCCAAGTCGAAGGTCAGGGCACGCACCTCGGACTTTTCGAAATAATGAGCGTATTAATAATGAATTATCACTCGCTTAAACGGTGAAGGAAAACATTGGGAGGAAACCTGCATGCCTTAGAGATTTTCGCGACGGCGTGTGAAGCCTGCCAATCCGCACCAGGCCAGCATGGTGGACTGTAGCCTAATCTCTCTCGTTGTGTGAGAGAAGCCCGTGCCTAGCTGGCAACTGTATATTACGTACTGCCTCATCAGCCTAGTGGTCGTTATTGCGACTGCTAAGCTGGAGTGCGAGTGTTGGAACCATAAACCAGCGACCAAAAAAATCAAAGTACTAACCTTATGTAGCCATACTTTTTCAAAAACTTACAACAAAAACCATTAAAAGAAATTAAAAATGAAACCATATTATCTCTTTTTGACATAGAGTAATGTACTCATTATTTTCGAAGTATATAATTTATTTTCGTTAAGTACTTTTTTTTTAAATAACTTCCTAAATGGATAATACTGATGTTGTCATAGCTGGGGCGCCATCCCCAAGGGACTTCGATGTATTCCTGCCATGGGCTTGCTATGAACTCTCGCTCAAAGTCAATGTTATGGTCCATAGAAGTGTCCAAAGTAAGTTGCCCTAAGACATTTAAATATTACTAGAAGCAGATGGTACAACACGAACGAAATCACAATCCTATAAAGAAGAATCACGAAAATACTGTAGGGTTTTTTATATCACTAAGGTGGCTACACCAGGGGTATCACTTGCGCGTTGCCGACCCCATAAAACGAAAGAGGAATAATTGCATTAGTAGTATTAGGATCGAAGTCCCCCCCACTGCTAACACAATGTTTCCTCGCGGAGCACTGGCAACCTAGCTCACCGTTAGAAACACAACACAGCTCAGAGCTGTGTTGTTTCACTTAATTTTTTGCAAGGCGGAGGAATTAGCCCCACTATGCCCTACCTCTCTTAAAAGTTTAAACCTCGATGTGTTAAGATTGGTTATCCATCCACAGACTCACCGCGGGAAGCGCAGCTTAATCTTGTAGATAGTTATAACTTAGCCACAAACAAAAAAACCTAATTTAATATAATCATGATAATGTTACCACGCTTGCACTTAGTCCAATAATTGTAAATGCATATTTCAAAATCTTGTATAATTATTTTCATCTTACAGAACAGTATGTGAGTGCTGTAGTCAGCGATCGTGCTAAGGCGAAATCAAAGTCCAAATCTCGGTCATCGTCTCCCACCGAAACAATAGTGGCATCCGGCGAATTGAAAACTAACTCGGCATTAGCCCAAAGTGCTATGGACATGGAACCATGTATCAGAATCGAATCAATTTACGACACTCATCTTAACTTGCTGCAGATAAAATTTTTGAACAACCGTACTATACCTAGGCAGATCATGAAAATTATTGGGTTCATACTCCCGTTCCACAAACACTTGACTGCAATTGTCATCAACAGCGGTTTACAAGTGGAAGCAATGTATGAAATGGCAAAGATTTTACCTATATCGCGAATAACAGAATTACGCCTCGACAACACTTTTCTTGCTGAAGCAAACTACAGCGTTCTACTGGGTCAGAATAATTTGAAACATCTCTCTTTGTCCAAATGCAAAATTAATGATGCAGTAGTAAAAACAATTGCTGCTAGACTAGTGTCCTCATGTCCTGCATCAAACACATTATCTGCATTAAATATGGCCACTAATAGAATTACAGATTTAGGTGCAAAATATTTGGCGGAAGCATTAAGATCCAATAGACATCTAAGTTACTTAAATTTAGCGGATAATATGATCACTGACAAAGGCGCAATTCACATTTTTGACACTTTAATAGATTTCGTTTTGAATGAGGAAGAACTAGCAGACGTAAGAAGAAGGTATATAAATTACTTGAAGGAATATAATGACGCGATGAACGCAATGGCCAAAGAAATTCGGACTGGGGACGCCGATAAGAAAACTGTCAAAAGGAAATCTATTAAATCAAGCGGCAATCCCACAAAGAAGAACAAAACTGACAAAGATACTTTTTCTTTGGATTCTAAGGGATTATCACAGGATACATTAAAAATTATTAAAAGTGAACATACCGTTGAGAGAAAATTGGGTCCATTTATCGATCCTTTCTGCCCAAATAACACTGAAAAGAGAGATGGAGTTACATATTGCTACGGTAATAATACTTTGTGCTATTTGAATCTTGCTTACAACAACCTTACTTATTTCAGTATCAAAAAGTTATATGAAGTTTTATTAACACAGAATTTACGTGCTAGAACTCCTAAGGGATTGGCCAATGTAAGGATCGAAGGGAACATCTTGCCATTAACTTGTAAAGAATATGAAGAGATTGACGACCTGATTGGGTCAGGATTACAACTTCTAAAGACAATTTCTGAGGGTGTAAGAAAGAAGGCAACGAATTCTTCTGGAACGACTAGTGCTATTTTAAAATAGTTTTTCATAGACGGTTAATCAAGTGAATAAGGTTGATACTTTAGAAAAAGAAATTTTACTTGAATTTAATCATTTGTATAGATATACTTAATACTGTTATCTTGTGTAATTGTGTAAAATGTCATAATTATTACGATAACGTTTCTATAGATTTTTAATTTAGATGGTACCTATTTTATTCATAATTTTTAGATTTACTTCTATTACTTTTATGCTTTGTTTAATTTTAAATAAATATGTTATTTAGATGTGGTTATTTAAGTTTAAATAAAAATAGTAACTAATAACTTTCTGATCATTTATTAGTTATTTACTACACTTGGTATTATTGTATCTGAATATAATATTACTTTACAAACAGGAAAACCAATCATAAATGTAGTATTAATAATATGAATGAAATGAAATGAAATGAAAAATATTTATTTCAGACCAAGAACAATAATTGATACTAGTTCATATTTTGTTAATAGTTATGTACTTATATCTATGTTAGTAAAATTTAAAAATTTTATTATTATTTTGGACATGGATGTGCGACCAATGCTTCAGGATTTGGTTATCCACTCTGACCGATACCACGTTCAGAAGCGTGTTGGTGCTGTCCTTTACCCGCGACCACAGGGAGGCCGTTCTTTTGCGAAGCACCTCTTGGAAACCGTCCGTGCTGTGGTTGGCGAACATACCGGAGGCACTGCACCGCCATGGAAGCCCCACCAAACCCCGAAAAGCGTTGTTATATTGGACGCGCAGAGCATTGTAGGCTTTTTTAGTGTAATTGCTCCACAGGTTGCACGTGTATAGCGTACGTAGCGTAACGTAAATATAATAATAACTAATACACGTTGGACCTGTGTCCCCGTGCAAGCCTGCCAAAGGACAGGATGTCTACCATACGGGAGAAATGCCGTGATATCCAAAGTGGAGATCCAAATAATATTTTTGGGACATTTTACATAACACCATCTAGTCCCAACTAAGCAAAGCTTGAATACTGTAAATACATACTTACAGAAACACCCAAACAAACACAAATGTTTGTGTCTTGTGGGAATCGAACCCACGACCTCGTAATCAGCAGGCCGACACTCGAACCGCTAGACTAAAGACGTCTTCAAAACTAATGAACTAATGAATCGTCAGACATAATAATATGGATGTAGCATCGTCTTGACGTCAGTTCAATCTAAATCTTCTATGACAGCTGATGTAGAAGGTAAAAAACCTTAAATTAAGAAGATAAGGTTAAAAATGTTATGTAGAATAATTTAAGGTAATTTTTCATTCTATCTTCTGCCCGCGACTTCGTTTGCGTTGACATTACCTGGATAAAAAGTAGATATTATCTAGTTGTAATGTTTTCTGAAATTTTCCAATTTTCTGCGCTTTTGTGCTTTGGACTTTAGTACTGAAAAAAAAATATTTTTATTTATTTAGAATGTAGATCCAACAGAAACTCCAGCCGTATCCCGGAAATCGTCAACTGATATTTTCATCTCATCGACAAACAACATAAATAAATACTTCTTCTACCAATGTCATAGACATGCTTTATAGCGTGTCAACTGTTGTCATTATGACACTTACTATTTCTTATGATTTACAAGGACGAGTATATTTCTAAATATTTATTTTTAAATGGATCAACATAACCCCAAACATGTTGAGGCTACTAACCCATCGGACCCGCCTCCCCCTACTGATTTTGATAAGTTTCTGCCATGGGCTTGCGGTCAACTGAGTGTCGATGCTACTGTTACCATCATCAGAAGTGTTCAAAGTGAGTATGTACTGGTATTGCATTAAAATTGAGGTGCATTGGAAGAGTGTCCATTTATTCATGTCATTCAGAGTACCTTTCGACGTTCAGAGTGCCGTTCAGATTAGGGCCGTGAACGGCATATTTTTACCAATGATAATTATAATATAGTTTAAAAATAATAATATATAATTGAACACAACATGAACTGTGAAGTAGCTCGTGCCTAAACAGTAAAAAAAGGAAAATTCTTATTATAATAATAAGGTCTTTGACAATACAGGTGATGTAACTGAATCTAAAAGTGTTCTGAATGTTAGGTACATATGGCACATACGGTTCTTTTTGAAATTCGTATATGGAAAAAAAACACATTGTCTAAGTATGAAATCCCAAGTAAATTTTGTATGTTGGTCAGAGATGTGTTAGCTTCCACGCTGACACCACCACGACATCTTTGACAGCATACTGTGTATGTGACGGAGAGGTTCACAATTTCATGTTGAAAATAAATTTCTTCCAGGCCAATACGTGAGTGCCGCACTTGATCGAACAAAATCAAAAGCTAAGCTTCCTAAGCACCCCAAGCCAGTAACATCTGATAATATTTCTGAAATGGAGATGTCGAGATACGATAAAACAGCTTTTACATTCAGACAAAATATGGCGGAATGCCCTATCATAGTCGAAACAATTTACGATAGCCACCTCAATCTAGTGCAGCTGAAGTTCCTTAAAAATAAACCTATTCCTAGGCAGATTATGAAAATCATTGGATTCATGATCCCCTTCCACAAACATTTAAATTCAATTACCATCAACAGCGGATTACACATAGGAGCAATTTATGAAATATCAAAATTTTTACCCTTATCTCGTATCACGGAATTATGTCTCGACCATACTTTTCTTGCCGAAGCAAACTATCATATACTTTTACAACAGGGTTCCATAAAACACCTCTCTTTGTCTAAATGTAAAATTAACGATGCTGTAGTTAAAACAATAGCTTCTCAGTTAGTATATCCATGTCCTGCGTCAAAGATATTATCTGTATTGAATTTGGCAACTAATAGAATCACAGATGTTGGTGTGAAATTATTGGCCGATGCACTGCGATCAAACAGACATCTCAGCTACTTGAACTTAGCAGATAACATGATCACAGATACCGGAGCAGTAAGCCTTTTAAGCATGCTAATAGAATTTCCGTTGACAAGCTCAGAAATTATGGGCAGAAACGAAAGACTAATGGCTTACTCGAAAGAAAAGAGGATCTTAGTTCTCAAAACTATTAAAGAACTCCAAACTGGTGACTTTGATAAAAGATTACAGAAACGCAAGTCAATCAGACCAGCAACACAAAAAAAGAGTAAACTTCTAGAGAAAGATTCAATGACTGTAAATACTAAAAGTGCTGGTAACATGGATGCGTTCCATGTCGAAAGAGCTAAAATTGTCGCTGAAGGCATTCTAGGCCCGTTTCAAGATCCTTTTAATTCAGATAATACTCTGATAAGAGATAATACAGTGTATTGCATTGGTAATTATAACTTGTGCTATTTGAATCTTGCGTACAATGACCTCACATACCTCTGCCTCCGGAAATTGCACGAAGTTTTGTTGACTCAAAAGCTTCTTTGTAGGAAGCCCAGAGGTCTGATCAATATTATTATTGAAGGTAACTTCTTACCTACAGAATGCACAGAATTGCTGCAAATCGATGACCTACTTGAATCTGGTTTGGCGAGTATTAGAAAACTATCAGAGACCAGAAAGAAATCACCTGGTTCAAGATCCAGTAGGTACTAAGTGAAGAGTGACGTCACATCGGGACTGTTGTTCATTTACTCAAAGCAACTTGTATTTTAAAAATTAAGTATGGCATTGCTTCTTTATTACTTTATCATGAGTTTTTAGATTTAGAGTGACGAAAAGCTCCTGTTTTGGAATAAAGTTCACGTTTATCGGTTTTATAGAATTATAATTATATGACTGTGATCCAGGAATATCATTGACTTCTTTTTAGATTAACTTATAAAGTTTAATTTTGTCTTGTTTAATTTTAGATTCATAAATGTAATTTTAGAAACCTTTGTAGTCTTTAATAATTACTTTAGTTTTAATAATTAAACTAATATTTTATGTGTATGACCAGTCTTTTTATTTTAATAAAAAGTATTTAATATAAAAATAAACATTACTAGCTGCGTAAAAAGGTTCAGGCTTAACCTATCAAGTATCAAAGTCGAATTTAAAATTGCGTCGAAACTATTTTTGACGCCTTAGAGGGATAGATTTATTTAATAAATTCATCTGCAACCTCCGTGATATTCTATTGTGGGATAGGTATTAGCAAAGCGATTTTACTTTTCCCCACTTTGATTAATGTCAATTAAGTTGGGCTCAGTGCTTCCATTTTCTGTATTGTGTTTAAATTTTTATTACTAAAAGTCAATGTTTTTTTTTTCAATTAGACTATTATTAACAGGTACTTTGAATTCTCCGAGCTTTTTGTCATTTTTTCGAACTATGGCTTTCAGTCTAACCAGATGTGGCTGTGAATCAGCATTTTACACAACTCGACTGCTATCAGACCTCCGCAATCCAATTTCTGGACAATACCAAGACTAGGTGATAGGTTGGTTATCAGGTTTTCTTTTTAGGCTTATGATTACCACCAAGGTTTTTCATGGCTGTTATTATGAAAACCAGCATATAGGTTTTCATAATAACAGCCATGGTTTTACGTGTTCTCGGGAGGCATGAAGGGATCTCAATGTATTAAGAAAGGTCACCCATCCACAGACTGACCGCGGCTAGCGCAGTTTAACCTTGCAGATCGGTTGATCAGAGTAGTTATAACTTAGCCCTTAGATAAGTAAGTATAAGTATGTATTTACAAAAAAAAAAGTATACAAATTATATTTATAAGCATTGTCTAGCGCCAACAGTACAAGCCCTGCTTAGTTTGGGACTGGATGGTGGTGTGTAAAATTGACCAAGAATATTTATTTATTAGTGTAAGAATTATGCAGTTTGATAATTCTTAAACTACAAACCGAATTAATATGATCTTGAGTACACCGGGTCGGATCAGTTTGTCGCACTGTGATGCAGTGCATGAAGGATATTGTTCTGTTGGTTTTTTTTACTCATATCGATAAAAATATCAACCTGGCTTAATATAAAAAAACACTATTCTTCTTTTTTGGCAACTGTCATTTTCTCACAATTTTCGATGATTTACATGAAAAAAACTATTTTCCTTTAACTTTTTTTCTAATGGACTCGCCGAAAAACCAAGGTGAATGGAAACCTGTTCGTCCAACCCCTGATGACTTCGATAACTATCTGCCATGGGCCTGCACTCAACTTTCTGTAGAAGTCGTGATTACAATCACTAAAACGTTTCTAGGTAACGCATTTCTTCTTCTCTTTTGTTGGCATTTGATTGACTACCTCGTTAATTTTTTGGTCCTAAACGCGACTGCTGCACTAGGGGTCTTGGGGTCAAGCAAAAGTGTTATTGGGTTTTTCTATGAAATTTTCAGTAGCAGCTCGGAGTTTGGATTTGTGCCCGGTTAATAGCCCTCTCAATTTGAGAGAAGACCCCAGCAGTGGGACAGTATATGAGTTGATGATGATAATGATGAATGGGAAAAGGCTCGCCCCCTATTACATGGAACCTAAACATACCGGCGAACTGTGGTGTACATTAGTACACCTCAGCCTAACACTTCAGATTATACAGACGTGATGGTATGTTTGTTTTTGTTAGTTGGATAAGGTAGTTACAAATAGTCCATTCCATAATCAAAAGATCTACCACTATTATCTCCTGTCGACCTCATCCACTAATGCCGTAGTTTCAATGCTGTCACACTAGTTCTTTTATTTTCAGCTGATTACGTCAGTGCTGTTACAAGTGATCGTTCTAAACAAAAAGGCAAAACTAAATCCAAAACGCCATCCTATTCTGAAACCGAACAAATAGTAGACCAAGATTCATCATCCTTCGCGGTTTTTGGACTCGAAAGCGAAAGAATCTACATAGAAACAGTTTATGATAGCAACTTGAACTTAGTAAAAATAAAGTTTCTAAAAAACAAAGCCATACCTCGGATAGTTATGAAAATCATCGGACTCATAATCCCGTTCCATAAACACTTAAATTCAATTACTATCAACAGCGGCCTACACATGGAAGCAATGTACGAAATATCCAAATTTTTGCCCATTTCTCGAATAACAGAAGTATGCCTGGATCATACTTTCCTTGTCGAAGCTAACTACTACGTCCTGCTGGATCTGAATTCTTTAAAACACCTATCCTTGGCTAAATGTAAGATTACTGATGCTGTGGTGAAAACAATTGCTTTTAAATTGACATACCCTTATCCTGCGTCACAGAAATTGTCTGCATTAAACCTGGCGACTAACAGAATAACAGATATCGGTGTAAAGTACTTAGCGGAAGTGTTGCGTTCGAACAGACAACTTAGCTATCTATCTTTAGCCGACAACATGATCACGGATAAAGGAGCAACAAGTCTTTTTGAAATCTTAGCAGAATTTCCTTTGACCATTCAAGAAATGAGGACCACGAAGACAAGACACATGGCATATTTGAAAGAAAAAACTGACGTAGTACTCAAAATGGCGAAAGAACTCCGTGCTAATGATTTTGAAAAAAGGACTATGAGAAAAAAGCCCACGAAATCTTTAGTTCCAAAAAAGATGACATCAAAAACTGTTCAAAAAGATATATCTGCCACAGGAGTCACCACAAGAAGTGTCTTGAACGAAGATGTAGTTTATTATGAACGAGCTAAAACTTTAGTTAAAGGAGTATTGAGGTCGTTTGAAGATCCTTTTGATACAAGTAATACTGCAATAAGAGATGAAACGCTATATTGCCTCGGTAACAATACCTTATGCTATTTAAATCTCGCATATAACGACCTAACAATACTTAGTATAAAGAAATTACTTCAAGTTTTACTAACGCAGAAACTTCTTAACAGAAAACCTAGAGGCTTGATTAATGTTATGATTAACGGTAATTTACTGCCTGAGCTATGTCCAGAATTACTTGAAATTGATGATATACTTGAATCAGAACTTGTATCTTATAAAAGAACATCAAACAGTAAGAGACGGCCCAGTTCTAGGTCTGGTACAAAATAAAAGAAATTAGAATAGTCTGTTGAATAAATGTATTTAAGAAAGCTTTCTTAGAAATAATGATAAAAACAACAGAACAAGCTTTCTTCTGTATTAATAACAAGTGCTAAAATCCGTTTAATCGACAGACTACTTTCAATTTTATATGTATGATTATTTTGAGGATAGATGTGGAATTGAGAATATTACTTAGATATAAGAATAGCTGATAGATCTAACGTGAAATGTCATTCTTTAATAAAAAAAAACTGTTTCGAAATAGGCCCTGCTAGAATTAACTATTATGCCAGCACCACACTACTCGCGAAGTTGATCGAAGTAAAGCGAAAACGATAGTGTAGAAGGGCACTTCGGTTCGCTCCATGCAATCTCGCCTCGTTCTAGGCGACTTCCGATCGTTGTCGGTTTTTGCGCCCGAGTCTAAGGACTCGAAGCGCCCCGTCCCAGCTCCTGACGAGGTTGCTCGAGGGTATAGTCACATACTTCGAACTTCAGTCAAATTCGACCATTACTTCGTCGAAGCAACTTCGCCAGTAGTGTAATGGAGGCATTATAATAACACTGCTATTTATATATAATTTTAATTTAGATGTTATTTTAAAAAACCTTTAGATTGTACTTACCTAATTTAGTGTGGTGTATAATTTTAGAGTTACATATAATTTTAGCTAATTAAAATATTGTAATAATTATGCTATTTTAAATGTTGTAATAGTGAATTTTAGTTTTAATAAAATTAATATTATATTTTATTCACTGCTCTATTTTTTATTTTATGAAAGTTTTGTTGCCGTGGTAGACTTAGTTCTACAAGTGTCGTACCTACTGAATTGAATTGCTGCTAAGAATTTCATAGAGAATCGTAAAAACCACTTTGCTCGGCCTGCGAATAGAACCCAAGACTTCTGGCGTAGTAGTCGTGTAGAACTACTAAACTAACGAGGCAGTTAAATATAAAATACGCTGTAACTATATTTTGAAGTTGATTTCTAAGTCTGAGCACACATAATATTGATAATTTGATTTATATATACATACACTTAACATGGTCACAACAAAAAAAAAAGAAAACTTAAGACTATAAATTACTTGTTTCTAAATATATCTTGAGAGTGGAGAAATTAAAAATTAAACGATACTATTTTATTGAATATGAACCTTATACTTTTCAATTAAAGTTGAAAATCCATCAAAGAAATTTGACAGATTAGGATATCTTGATGTGCTGGCCTTTGTACATGTTTATAATGTCTACTCCTTATTTGACTTATAATTTGTATGTGTAGTGTATTACCTAATTAAATAGGTACCTCCTAATCAAATTTATTCCATCGAATGAAAAAATCCATTCACTCATTCGTTCATATTCGTTACAAATATGCATTACGGACATCATTAAAGCTATTTAAGGTCATTGACGTTTCTTTCTGACATAACTTCTCACGACGTGTTGGAATAGGGTACAGTCAAACGGGGTGAATAGGAATGCAGGGGTCAATCGAGACAAACTTTGAAAGAGATTTTCAGCTTTAATTAACAAGCCAATTAATGCCAACAAGTTCTTCTAATGGTTTATTTTAATTTAGGAACAATATTAGAGTCTCTTTTTCCAGCAAACTATAATAATCAAAGCTAAAAATCCCTTTTAAAGTTTGTCTCGATTCACCCCTGCATTCCTATTCACCCCGTTTGACGGATAGATACCTTATTTTTATAGTATGGAATGTCCTCATGAATCATCCTGCCACCTGGGGAGGGAAACCTAGGGGGTATGTCGGACACTTACCAATTAAAAATCGCACTTACTCTATATTAGTCATGGCCATTCTGTGTAAAATTCGACACGACCATGACATGCTGTAGTCCATCATCATCATCATCATCAACCCATATACTGTCCCACTGCTGGGCACGGGTCTCCTCTCACATTGAGAGGGATTAGGCTATAGTCCACCACGCTGGCCTAGTGCGGGTTCGCACACTTCACAAACCGTCGAGAAAAATCTCTAAGGTATGTAGGTTTCCTCACGATGTTTTCCTTCACCGTTTTTAAGCGAGTGATAATTAATTATTAATACGCACATGAATTCGAAAAGTCATAGGTGTGCCTTGGATTCGAACTCGAGACCTTTGACTTGGCAGTTCAACGTGTTACTACCGGCACTCTACACAAATACGTCTTACAAATATCCTACCAATTAAAGCCTTATAAGACTGTTTTATTAGAATTCATGGTTCCCATTGCTTTAAATAATTAATAAATAGTAATTGTTGATCATTAATTAACATCATATTGACCATTAATCAATAATAAGGAATAAATATGATTGTATAGCCGCTAGTTGTCAATGTTATGTTGTAATTATTGCTTGTTGTATAAAATGAGCGGGAAACTGGGAATCTGGCGCATTTTCTCTTGTTGACGATTGATTGGTAATAAAAATTGGTACTAAAGTGTACGGATTATTAAATTTTATTACGGATATCCTGCTGCTTCAATATTTCTCCGCCGCACTGCTTTGTGGTCCATACAAATACATAATTACAAAATCGTGAATTTATTTTATCGAAAATAATAACCCAAATAGATGTTATAATGACGACCTCTGTGGTCTAGCGGTTCGAGTGCCGGACTGCTGATCATGGGGTCTTGGATTCGATTCCCACAGGATACAAATATTTGTGTGGATAAAACATGAGTATTTGTGTTTGTCTGGGTGTTGCTTATGTATTATAAGTATGTATTTACAAAAAAAAAAGTATATAAGTATTATATCCCTTGTCTAGTACCCATAGTACAAGCTCTGCTTAGTTTGGGACTAGATGGTGTTGTGTCAAATGTCCCAATAATATTATATTATATTATTATTAATTATCATTAGAGTATGAATAATGTAAAGAGACAAACGACAATCGGCTTGATCTATTGACTTCTTTTGAACCCTCTTTTTGTATATTTTTTTTTGTATTTTTCATTCTTAGAAGTTATTTTAGCGACGGAAAACCTGTAAACTTAGTAGTACCAATGTAAAAAAAATTAAAGCAATTTTTTTTACAATATACGAATAAGTTAGCACGATTATGTACGGATGTTATTCTGAATATATCTGCTTGAACATTATATTAAATTTATGTCTACGTTCTTGACAAAGCAAAACATCGGCTTATTTGAACCCGAGAATACAGCGCACCTACAGCTTTACTAAAAAAATGTAACAATATAAGGCAAGCGCTCACTATACCACAAATCAGTGTGCCAGTGAAATAGCGCGGCGTAAGTGCGGGGGCGAGACGCGCGGGCGGAGGACGCGCGTCGATATTCGTGCTCGCTCGGAAGCCATCTTAAAATATAAGTGCCCCCCGCGCGCCCCACGCCTCCTTAGACGCTCGCTTTTTCAAACTCCGCCGGTGTGCGGTGTGGGGTCGTCAACATTTTGTCGAGTTAACGCGGAGGTTTGTTATGGTGATATTTTTGGAAATGAGAGTAAAATATAAAAATTAAGACATCTTTGATAACTTCCGCGTACAGTGAACAATTTGTGTAAGGTTTATTAGTTTTTGTGGACCAACTAGGTACTACATGAAATTTTAAATGTTTACTTTTATGCTATGTTACCTCACATCTCCGAAAATATACGGATCTAACATTTTTTTTTATTCAGAACAAGACTGCGCCAAGTAGGTATGTCTCATAATTATAATTTTTATTATTTCAGTTGTCCAAAAAAACAATGATTCGTTTAGGACACAACTCACATTGTGAGGAGGGTCTTCATAGCTAGCATTATAAAATATCATATATCAGGACGAGTTACTTCAAGGATTGCTAGCTTTTCAGTTTCTATAATTTTCAGTAAGTAACAAAGATAATTCATATATTATATTACGTACTTTTTTATAGTACGGAAAATCCTGATGGATCATCCGCCACTTGGGGAAAAGGCAAGGTATTTCGGACCCGTACCGACTAAAAACCGTATTTACCTTCACTTGCCTTATAGTCATGGCCATGGGATCCGTTTAAATCGCCACTACCATGACAGGAAAGATAATTTCTCAACCAAAATGTGACGGAATGTATAAAATTAAGGAACATAAACGATTTGGATATACTATGTATATGTTGCACATAACATAAATTAAGCATCCAATCAGTAATATTATCAGCCGAAGTAGTGTTTTATATAGCAGTGATAGTCTAGTAGTATGACCATTGGACTGCCATGTCGAAGGTCCCTAATTTGAATCCAGGGCACGCACTTCTGACTTTTCGAAATCATGTGCGTATTAATAATAATAGAATATATATCACTCGCTTAAACGGTAAAGGAAAACATTTTGAGGAAACCTGCACGCCTTAGAGATTTTCAGGAAGGCATGTGAAGTCTACCAACCCGCACTAGACCAGCGTGGTGGACTATAGCCTAATACCTCCCATTCTGTGATAGGAGATCCGTGCCGAGTAGTGGGACAGTAAATGGGTTGATGATGGATGATGGAGTCTTAAATGCCAAATTTTAGTACTTATTCAAGTTACCTATAGGTAATATGATAAAATAAAACAGATTATTTTTGTAACTAACTTATTTTAGTTATAGATACCTAATGCATATTAAAGAAACAGCATCTTTGGTCTAGTGGTCGTAAATTCGACTCGATCCCCAAATCAAGCAGCGTTATTGGACTTTTCTACGAAATTCTCAGTAACACTTCGGAGTTTGGATTTGCCTAATTTTGTGGTAATAAGCTCGCCCCTATTATATGGGACTTACAAAATACTAGCGAACTGTCATTAGTACTCCTCTGCCTAACCCTTCAAGGAATACAGGCATGATGGTAGATTTATAATATTTATGTAATATTCAAGACTACCTTAAATTCTCAAAATATTTCATCGTTATCTAAAGTAGACACACAAGAGTTCAAAAGCAGAATAGATATTTATAACCACTTAACACAAAGTTATAACTCAGTCGGCTGGAAACTTTTATATCTAAAATACGCGTCTTAAAGATCATAAACTTGCTAACTCCGCGGTACAGGCTGAATCAATACGGTATTAACGCACACATTTACAACTTACACCCACCGTTGCAATGCAAAAACTATTGAAATGAAAATATAAACCCACATTTACAGCTCACACGTACACAGACGCAATCCGCAGGTGTATACATGAGCCACGGTGCCTCCCCCTCCCCCCATCCCTCGCTGTTCCGTGCGCCTTAGACGTTGGCTTTTTACATGAGTATAAGCAGCCGGGCAGGTGCTGCAAACATTTGGCGTAACGCGTTTTTTCTGGAATTTGATAATTTATTTTTGCAGTAGGTATTTATTACATACATTACTTTGCAGTTTAGTAAAATTACTGCAACTTGATTATTTCCATAATCCGCTTTTCTTCGTTTACATCATTCAGTTTTGGTATCAAGAATAATTATAACAAATTCAAAAGAATATCTTCCTACCACTTCGTGTAGGCCAACACAAGTGTACAATACACTTTTTAAAGCTGTTCTTTATAAATTTTACAAAAAATGCTTTTTATAAAAAAAACTTATTCATAGAAACGTCCAAGACACTGTCCACCCTTTTAAAAAACCAGTTTTTTTATTTGTATCCTAATTTTTATTTGTGTATCTGCGATCATCCTTTATTCAGCAAGTTTCAAACTCAGGGACTTGGGATAGCTGTGGGAATATAAGTCCAAAAATAGTGTCTTTTCAATATATCTTGACTAACCTGTCGGAATAGTGGTATCAATCTAGTTTATTCCAAACCAGTTTGATTTACTCGAGATTTTATTTTTGACACAATTCGGGTCAACATGCTATTGGATTCCAGTTTATAGGAATTGTTGGGGTCATGAGAATCGGGAGCGTTTACGAGAAAGTATTTTGAGAATTTAGGGTTATATTTCTTGCTTGACTGCTTGTGATTATCCTTTCAATTTCTTCTGAATAATCTTTGTGATTAAGGTGATCTAATATCCTTATAGAATATGTATAATCCTTTTACTTTTTTTTATGTTAACGTTTATATAATTATATTATTTATTAAGGTAATGTAATGGGGCGAAAATTAATATTTTTGGGACATTTTTACACAACACCATCTAGTCCCAAACTAAGCAGAGCTTGTACTATGGGAACTAGATAATAGTTATAATACTTATATATTTTTTGTATATACATACTTATAATTTATAAGACATACCCAAACAAACACGAACACTAAAAAATAAGAAAATAAATAAATTGTCTTCACTCTTCTTTTTCTAGTTTTCGAAAATGAGCCGTAGTTGTAAAATGCAGAATATAATTGTTATTAAGGTATAAAACCTTATTTCGAATAATTAATTATATTACAGGTCTTTTTAAAATATTTTTTATTAACAAAATAAATGTTAAAAATAATACACACTTCTCGTTCTAGATTTTAGCAAAAAAATATATTTTTTGTATCACACCCCATAAGTAAACAGGTTTGCTTTTTATGTCGATATTCCCACGTAAGATGTAGGTACTTGAACCAGTTCCTTTGATATGGTCATCTTTCGGACACATCACATTGTTAAAACCTACAAGGACTTGACGTAACCTGTTTTGTGGGAAGAATGGGGTGACACAGGTGAAATCTGGTTTTTTAATAACATTTTTAATGTTAATAATAGAATTGAATGTCTTGTTATTTTATAAATACTCGAAGGAGTAAGTTTGGGTCTTTTTAACTGTAATCTGTCAGTAGTTATGTGATTGTTCACAGTGTTAGATCGGTAACACGTGAAAGACCATTTATTTAAATTAAAATGCGATATTATATGAACTGAGTGGAACTGTGCAAGTGAAATGAAAAAACAAAAACCATTGTGTTTTTGATCTGTGAAAACTAATTTATTTGTTAAAATTATTAAGGCTAGGGTGCTAAATCCTATCCGTCAGGCTATTGTGAAGGCTAATAATGAGGTAAGTTAAAAATATTTTTGGTATGTTAATAAGTTAATCATCATCATCAACCCATTTATTGTCCCACTGTTGGGAACAGGTTTCCTCTGAAAATTAAGAGGGTTAGGCTACTAGGTCCACCACGCTGACTATAAGTTAGTAAATAATTTATGTAATATTAATTTATTTATATTTGAGCATGTATATTATATATATATATATACGGGCTTACAACATATTTAAAATTTAAAATATATTTATTATGGTTTGAGTAAATTTTATTTCACAATAAATGCATTTTAAAAACATAATCAATATTAAACAGAGCCACTACCAACGCAATGGCATCCCATGGAAAACAAAACCCAGGCTACCCCAAGTTAAAATTCATATGCGTCTCATGTTATGAAAACAACGCAATACCTTAATTAGGCATTTAATTATAAATCCGCCATGAATTCTTAACCGACTAGACATATTAAAATTTCACTTCCCCCATCCTAACTACGCCTATACCGTATCGCGCGGCCCCATCTCCGCTGTCTTTCTAAGGGGACCACATAAAATAGTTATAGAGGGTAGGGGGAGCTACTTAACCGTTTTTAGGAGACACCCCGCCCGACGCAGAAACACCCCGCTACTTCAACCCCATTTCCTGCTCCTACCCCCTCCTTCGAGCAAGGGGTTGGGTCGACTATAACTATCGCTATATTTTTGCAAAATAGAATTCTTACCGTGGGTTGACGATACCTGCGTTTTAATAGTTGAGTTTCAAATTTAAATACGCGCTGTTCATTGGTGTTTTTGTTTTTGTAGTGGTGTGCAGGGGGTGTTCGAAATTTAAATTCGGGTCGCGCGATTTAGTTTTAATTTGGGTAAAACTGTGTTTTTGTTATGGCGGTCCTTGAGATCCGCATAATAAGTCAGTCAAAAAGAGGTTTTAGCCGATTTTTGTTTATTTTTCTGCCTAGCTTTTGTCTGTATTGGGTTTAATTTCCACTCTAAGCAGGTGGAATAGTCCTTGTCAGTGAAGAATCGTCCTACTCAATAATTTTACGGCGGCCTACACCCAACCTAGCTAGCGTAGCCTACAACCTACTCTCGGTTCTTAATCAATATCCCCAAAGGAGATCCTAGTGTGGGTCAACGTTTTTTTAATTAAAAACGTGGTAGATGTAGGCAGAGGTGTGCTATAAACCAAGACTTTCTAGGTATGTTTTAAGTTTCCTACAATACGGGCAAACCTATCGCCTCTATTCATAGACAAACCCAAACTCCGAGCAGCTACCTGGGAATTTCTAAATAACATTACCTTATAACACTTTGCTCGACCTGGAAATTAATCCCAGCACCTCACGCTTAGTAGACGTACGTGAGACTACTCACTTGTCACCACTAAAACCAATCAACAATTAAGTACATATTTTTCATTTGTAAGTTCATATTTTCTTCGGCTAAGAATTTCTAAATATTAAATCACAAGCGACGAGGCAGTAACATTACGATATGAAAATATGTTTGACAACATAGTTATATAGTTAAGTTTGGAAAAGTATCACTGGTATTATACATCGTGCTTATTAAAATACATGGTGTGTTAATCTTTAAGGGAAAATAATCATGATTATAAATAACTTTTACTAAAAGACCTAACCTAAAAAATCAAAACAAAAATATTATATACAATTATATAACTGCCTCATTAGCCTAGGTTCAATTCCCACGTCAAGCAAAGTGTTATTGGGGCTTTCTATGAAATTCTCAGTAGCAGCACGGAATTTGGCTTTTGCCCGGTTAATGGCAATAGGTTCTTTATTACATGGGTCTTAAAAATATCGGCGAACTGTTGGTGTACTTTAGTACACCTTTTGGTTCGGGATATACAGTCATGATGGTATGTTTCATATATTTTTATTGAGTAAATAATGCATTAAGCAAGATCGTAATATGATAAAGAAAAGTTGATGTCTATCAAGACATGATGATTTTTCATTCATTTTCATTCATTTTGCCGCCATTGTTAATCAAATTACTGTGTCCAAGTAGCTATTATCATGACTACCATCCGACATTTCAAAAGATAATATGTACCTATTATATTAACTGTAACTAAAGATACAATATTCAAACTCTCACGCTTGCCTCTTCATGAATCTTTCTAACACTTTTAGTTCCTGCCTTTTGTGACAGAGGGCGCTTCCGGCACATTCTACGAGAAATAAGTACATACGTTATGAATTTATTATTTATGCACGGGTAACCTTTTTCCCCTTATCTTTCATTGTTTTGACTGTTTCCCTGTACCAGAACATTATAAAGTTAATAGGTACGAAGTTAGTTGTCCCGATCGATATAGTGTGCAAAGGTATTTAAATTCAGAATATTTTTTTATAACATTTTTACTCTGTGTGCCTGCGAACGATGTTAAAGGTTTTTTTTTTAATTTTTTAATTCATTTCAGGACACAAATATTTATGTGATGGATATTATGTGTTTGTGTTTGTCTGGGTGCTTCCTATGTAATTATAAGTATAAATAATAATTATACAATATTTTTGGGACATTTTACACAACATCATCTAGTCCCAAACTAAGCAGAGCTTGTACTATGGGTACTAGACAATGGATATAATACTTATATACTTATTCTTTTGTAAATACATACTTATAATACATAAAAAACACCCAGACAAACACAAATACTCATGTTTTATCCACACAAATATTTGTGTCTTGTGGGAATCGAACCCACGCCCCATGATCAGCAGTCCGGACTTGAACCGCTAGACCACAGAGGTCGTCAAAAAATTGGTCGAGAAACAGTATTATCTTTATATTCTATATTGTCTAGTACCGATAGTACCTACAAGCTCTGCTTGGTTTGGGATTAAATGGAGATGTGTAAAATTGTCCAAAAATATGCGACTGCTACGCAAGATGTCCTAGGTTTGATTCCCAGGTCTAGCAGTGTTATTGGGTTTTACTATGAAATTGTCAGTAGCAGCTTGGAGTTCGTGGAGTTTAAAATCATCATATTAGAATATGCTCGCTCCCTATTCTACTTTATATAATTCATTTTCTAAAAACACTTACCAGTGAATGGTATAATATATCAAAATAATTCTACCTAACCCTTCGGGGAATACAGGCGTTAGTATGCAAAGAACAGTTTACCAGATAAGACAGTAATACTGGTATGAATACAATTTATTCACAAAGGACTAAACCTATATAATCCTGCGCCATACAACATAAAACTTTATCATATATGAGGAGTCTCCCAAGATGATATTAATATTAAGATGGTCGGGTGTACCAAAGAAACTTGCTCCTAAAACACCCCTGCGAATTTCTACCTTAACATCCACTAACAAGGGTGGTTTCGGCGTGGATATAAAGTGTGGATTGTGGAGTTTCGCGGTGGGGTGGGTACTCTTGTGGGGTGAATGTAAAAACCACCCCGCGATCGACTTATATGCTGTATCAAGACGCGGGCGGTGTTGGTTTAAGGGGGGGTAACTGAAAATTGTGTTTTGAGTGTAAGTAAGGTAGGTGTTTGTATTATGCTGCAAGCAAATGTTATGTTGCGCAGTTTGTTGCAAAACATAACCTCCCTTTTTAACTCCGTCACAATCGGGTACATGGAATATAGGTAATATATGGGTAAGCAGAAATAATAATCATGAACCCATTTATTTTCTCGTGCTAAGTTGATTATAGCCTAACCCCTCTCATTCTGGGGGGGATTAAGTTCAATAGGTTTTGTATGAAATTCTCAGCAGTAGCTCACAGTTAGGATTGGTAAAGTGAGGTGAGTGACGTCCGTGCCTTCCTTTTAAACTCGACGAGACACTGACATTATAAAACGGGCGATAGTCTTATAAAAAAATATCCTAACAGTAGTCTATATTTCAGGACGTATAAAACCAAAATGTTCACTAGCGTTTCTATGCAGAGCGCGCGGTGTAGCGCCCCCACAAATTTTACGTCGCCTCGTGCCTCGTGCCTCGCGCTTCACACACTACATATTTATTATATACTCCATCGTCTTGTCTCCATGTGCTCCACAAAGACGGTAATTACTTATATTAGGTAAACTGGTTTCATGGTTACATGTAAAAGGAATATTTTGGAAGCAGAATGTTGGTTGTATTTTATAAGAATATTATTCTCAGATTTTCTTATGAATAATTCTATTGTAACATTTTTTTAAGAAAAGAACACCGATATTAAGAATATTGTCGTACATTAAACCATGGCATGCTGTCCTTTGGTGTGACTGTACTGCCAACATTACATTTAATAATTATTTAAATAAGTAGATATTTTAGCGAAAGAAAAATTCGACTGCAGGCAAGATACATGATTAAGAAAAGTCACAATAAACACATGCCATTTTTAACAACTTCTTATTCATTTTTGACGAAAATATCTGTCCCGATCGGTTGCATGCAGCGGAATGAAGATGATTCACAATCACAACATGAATTAGGTATCTATATTAAAACGCGTCGACTGTATCGGCCTGGCTCGCTAGAAAACAGCCTTCTGTGAGAGGCAAAATGAGTCGAGCAACTTAGTTTTTATGCCTACATAGGTATAATCAATATTATTTTATCCGTCAAACAAACATACCTATTAATCAAACCTATTATTTCCTATTATGCCTCATTAGTCTAGTGGTCCTAGGCGCGACTGCTACGCTAGAGGTCCTGGGTTCGATCCCCAGGTCGAGCAAAGTGTTATTGGGTTTTTCTATGAAATTCTCAGTAGCAGCTCGGAGTCTGGATTTGTGCCCGGTTAATGGCAATAGGCTCGCCCCCTATTACATGGGACCTAAACATACCGGCGAAATGTGGGTGTACATTAGTACACCTCTGCCTAACCCTTCGGGGAATACAGGCGTGATGGTATGTATTATTTCTTTTCATTTATTAATATTATAACGACATGAACTATACCTATGTCTATTTAATTACTGTTTACTTACAGTTATTGAAAACTGGTTTGCATCCGTAACACATCACACCATTGTAAAGGTCCAGTTGAAAACCAGCGCCAGGCAGCTCACCAGCGGTCTGGCATTTAGCTGAACTGGAGCCTATTTGACGCAGTCGTGGGACACTCAATTTTTTTTTCCTTATTTTATATGTACTTCCATCATGTTTTTAATATTACTGTGTGCATTGTCCAAGACTGTGTCAATAAATATTTTTCTTTCTTTCTTTCTTTCTATGCCTTGGATTCGTACTCAAAACCTTTGCTTTGTCCGCCGAATGGTCCCATGACTAGGCTTTTTTACTATGCTCTAATATAATAATAATAACTATCCACTATATAAACACACCAACATCCAATAGAACATTTTTAACATAACTCAAGCAGCCAAGAATTCATTATAAGACAACAAAGCTAACTTACTGGGTACGGTCCGCAAAGCAAGCAAGTTGCGCTATGCGGGGAGATACATAAATTTTATTGCCATAATCTTGGGCCGCCACAAGATTCACTGGGTGGAAATTTTAAGATATACGGATTTGGTAGCGTCGGCAAAACAGTTTTGCTATAGTAATTTATTTTAATTATATTTATTTCAGCAGCAGATTCAGAGCAGTGATAGCCTAGTGGTATGACCATTGGACTGCCAAGTCAAAGATCTCGAGTTCGAACCCAAGGCACGCACCTCTAACTTTTCGAATTTATGTGCGTATTAATAATTAATTATCACTCGTTTAAACGGTGAAGGAAAACATCGTGACAAACCTACATACCTTAGAGATTTTTCTCGACGGTTTGTGAAGTCTGCCCACCCGCACTAGGCCAGCGTGGTGGACTATGGCCTAATCCCTCTCAATATGAGAGGAGACCCGTGCCCAGCAGTGGGACAGTATATGGGTTGATGATTGATTGATATTTATTTCTGTAAATAGATAATAGAAAGACACTTTTCAAATCATATGTTTTCCGTGCCTCAGCGAGCACGTCGAGCTATCCCGGTTGTCATACGAACACCTATGAAAATCGTCAGTGGTAGTCAGAAGCCCAAAAAGCCTGTATACTCTAAAGAAATCGGAAATTCGGTTGCAGAGGTCTGATGGCAGTCGCTTCGTGTAAAATACTGATATTCAGCCGCATCTGGTTAGACTGGAAGTCGACCGTAACATAAATGGGGAAAAGGCTCGGAGAAAGAAGAAGACATCGAAGTTTTACATTATTTTTTGTTAGATGGTTAATGGTTTCCTAACTGACGACCTCTCAGAAGAAACACCATAACAAACTGAGAGAATCATAGTTTCTTTTAAAGTCCAGACGCTTACTTAGTAGTAGCATATATGTGACTGTTAAAATGCAGGACAATGTCTGAAATGGCCTTTTGAAGCAAGAGCCACACAGGCTTTTAGTAGACCAGTCCCAGCTGATGGTACGCATGCATCAGTCATTGTATAGCTCGACCGTAATTTAGGGAGCTCAATAACCTGTCGCACGACGATACCATGAGGTATTGGTGAGGTCAAAAAGGTCGGTTGCGTAATACCGACGTGCAAGTATGACAAGATGTATGAACGAGGATGAAGCAAAAGAAGAATAATCGCAGCAAGTGGCGTCCCGTAGTTTCTGCCTCTCCCTATTAAAAAGGCGAGAGTAGAAGAGACGTAATCCTACTTCCTACAATCTTACTTCCTACTAATCCTACTAATATTATACATGTGAAAGTTTGTGAGGATGCGTGGATTGATGAATGGATGCATGTTTGTAATTCTTTCACGCTAAAACTATTGAACGGATTTTGATGAAACTTTACTGTATGTATTATTTATACATCAGAATAACATAAAGTGTATAATTTATAACGATTTTGAGTTATTTAGCCAAATTACAACGATAATTAAAAGTAACTTTTCCACGCGGACGTAGTCGCGGGCAGAAGCTAGTTACATTATATCTACACCGTTAAGAAATTTTAAAGAAATCTTGAGGGTGAACTGTGGGCCATTTGTTTCTGAATAGAGACTCTAGCAGTGAGGCAGTGAGCCAGTGAGGAATTGAGCGAGTGAGCTAGTGAGGCAGCGAGCCAATGAGCCAGTGAGGCAGCAAGCCAGTGAGGCTGAGAGCCTGTGAACAGTGAGCCTGTGAGCCAGTAAGCCACTGAGGCAGAAAGCCAGTAAGCCAATGAGCCAGTGAGGCAGCTAGCCAGTGATCCAGTGAGCCAAGGAGGCAGCAAGCCAGTGATCAGTATTGGGCAAAATGTAATCTAACTACTGATTACTAACTACGACTACATAAAGTAAGAAGTAATCATAAC
The DNA here is from genome assembly GCA_964056405.1 of Acronicta alni. NCBI lineage: Eukaryota > Metazoa > Arthropoda > Insecta > Lepidoptera > Noctuidae > Acronicta > Acronicta alni. The sequence continues at coordinate 7,874,095 of OZ043938.1, read as the reverse complement.
TACAAACTACATAAAAAAATCGAAAAATGTAGTTAAAAATTTTGACTACTAACTACTAATTGTAGTTGCAATCACGATTACTTGATTACTTTTTATAACTACAGATTTAAAATTATGTTGGGTCATTAAACAAGCCAACACGCGCAATAGGCGTTCATGTAAGTACAAAACGACTATCGTGCGTGTTTCGTCTTGTCGTTTGGTAGGTAGTTAGCGCATCGCATAGAGGTCAAAAGCAGATCTGATTGTTTCTTGTTATTTATCAGATATGGATCGAGAACTAAATTGTCTTCATAGATATCCAGAAGTGAAAAAAGTATTCATAAAATACAATACTCCATTACCTTCTTCGGCTCCAGTGGAAAGACTGTTTTCATACGCAACTATGATAAACCATCCCAAATCCCACAGGCTATCGAATGAAATGTTTGAAAAACGTGTAGTACTAAAAGCTAATTTAAATGAATAACCCAATCAACCTTTTTTGGTTATTTATTTGATTAGCAAATAATTTGAATCAAGTTGATGTTTGCTGAGTTTTTTTTATTACATGTCAATAAAAAGTAATTAAGATCTGATAAGTACGAGTATAAGTACATAATATCTACGACTTTAATCCTTGCATTTCATTATTCATAAAAATAAACATAGGTATGTGCAATCAACTGTTTTTTTTTTATGCAGCCATATTCCAAAACATATAGTATTACTTCACATTATATGTTTATTTAATTGCAAAAAAAATAATTAAATAATAATCAGTAATTATAACTACTAGATTGCAGCAATCAAATTAACAACTACTTAATGTAGTTTGATTACTGTAGTTAAGTTACATGTAATCATAACTACATGTAGTTAACTACTTTTAATCGTAACTACATGTAGTTAACTACTTTTAATCGTAATTAGTAACCAGATTACAAAATTATAGTTAACTATGCCCTACACTGCCAGTGATCCAGTGAGCCAAGGAGGCAGTGAGCCAGTGAGGCAGCAAGCCAGTGATCCAGTGAGCCAAGGAGGCAGTGAGCCAAAGAGGCAGTGAGCCAGTGAGGCAGCAAGCCAGTGAGGCAGCGAGCAAGTGAGGCAGCGAGCCAAAGAGCCAGTGTTACAACAGTGAGCCAGTATTTGTCTCTATGAACAGTCGTCTGCTAACCCTACCTGTTTTATTAGGTCAACTTCTAACAACGTCTTTGCGTTTAATCAAAGGAAATTTCCAATTAAATTGATTACGATCTCGGCCGGGCCCGCAGTTTCCCCGCAGTCGCCCCGCACCCGCGCCGCAACCGCGCCGCAACGCTTGCTACTTATACGCGAGAGTTTGATACTAATATAATGTATAGGTCTAATAACATAGTGACCTACACACGATAATGATGAACGTGTTCTGTGTAGGTACCGGAGTACTTATTTATTTACAAAAAATATATTTAAGTATTAAATATATCCATCGTCTAGTAGGTACTTACCCAAAGTACAAGCTCTGCTTACTTTGGGACCTGATTGGTTTTGGGTAAAATGTTCAAAAATATTATTTTATTTATTTTATTTATAAATGTTACCGGCCAAACCCGATTTTAGGACAAACTAGTTTCGCCTAGGATCAACTAGTTCTTACTATCGCACTAACTATTTAACTTATCTGAACAATTTTATATATTTTTTGTATTATGTATAAATATTTACATTTAATAGGTATGTATGTAACATTTTACGGTCTAAACCAGATAGATGATAATATTATATACGTAGGTACTTATAAGGTCAAAAAAAAAACCTAACAACTTAACCTAGCCTTAGTGAAGGAAGAACTAGTTTAGCCTAGGCAAAACTAGTTTGTCCTGAAATCGGGTTTGGCCGGTAACATAAATAAGCATTAGGCCAGCATGGTGGACTATCCTACCTAACCCCTCTCTTTCTAATCAGTCCCGTGCCCAGCACTGGGACCACAAATAGGTTGATGATCTGGATTTGAACATATTTGACCCCATTTATATGCCCGCCTGATGGACAGCACAAGCCGAGGTACAAGCTGGAGTACACTTCATCAACCCATATACTGTCCCACTGCTGGGCACGCATCTGCGTCAGTATATGGTTTGGCCAGCGAGGTGAAGTTTAACCTAATTCCTCTCAATCTGATGAATAATAAATGAATTAGTTTAAAGTTCACCTCACTGGCCAAGTGCGGGTTGGCAGACTTCACACCGTCGAGAAAAATCTCTAAGGCATGCAGGTTTTCTCACGATGTTTTCCTTCACCATTTAAGCGAATGATAATTCATTATTAATACGCACATGAGTTCAAAAAGTCAGAGCTGCGTGCCTTGGATTCGAACTCGAGACATTTTCCCTGCTTACTAGCTTGAGTATTCAGTTCAAGTAAAATTCTAAAATCAACAACATTTATAAAAATCCCAGACACATAATATCCATGAAACAACTCCATTACATTCATTTGAAAAAAAAAACCGCTTCATATCAAATTTTATTATAAAAAAGTCTTTATCACCAAACCGGGACTGTATTACCACAAAAACGTAAATAAACCTTCACACTGAATTATAAAAAAATCATCGGCGCCGTGTAAAGCGTCCCTCGGAGCGTGTAAACGCGGTGGAAAATAAAAAAAAACGGGAAAAAAGTAAAATAAACGCCAATGAATGTTAACAAGCTGTTTAGGTTAGAGACACACACGGGACACAAATATCATTTGAACATTTAAAAAAATATTAATTTAAATTGTTATTTTAAAACTACTATTATAGTGTTCGCAAATATTTGTGTGGATAAAACATGAGTATTTGTGTTTGTCTGGGTGTTTCCTATGTATTATAAGTATGTATTTACAAAAAAAAAGTATATATGTAGGTATTATATCCAATGTCTAGTACCCATAGTACAAGCTCTGCTTAGTTTGGGACTAGATGGTGTTGTGTAAAATGTCCCAAAAATATTAATATTAATATATATTACAGTGTAGGTACCTAACAATTGTAAAATATTTATTTATTTATATTTGAAATTCAAATATCAGAGCCCAGTCCTTAAGAGATCGCTTTTAGCGATAAGACCGCTCATTGTACCATTCTATCATTTATAAATATGTACTTGGCATTTGTTTATAGTGTACAATAGAATGTTCTATTCTATTCCTAACAATATTTTATTTTCTTTGAAGATTAAAAAAAAAATTAAAATTTCTAATTCAAGTTTAAAATAATCAAATAACCTATTATTAATAATTAATGATTCCTTTTTGATGGTGAGTACGTAAAAAAAGTACCCTAAATCTTTTTTTACATTATTTTTATGTTTTGATATTAAAAAATAAACTTGTCTCCTATATCAAGTCTACAAAAACGAATTCTCTTAATCTGTGACCCACAATAATTATATTTATCGGCTTTGTCATTGCACTGCACACAAGTCAACCCACAGCGTGGAAATGTTATCTACTGGAATTGATTAGGAGAGTAAAATAAAACTAATAGTTTTCAGGGTGACTTGATGTGGGAACAGCGAGGTTATACATTTTTGTGAGTGTCTATTAGTATTTACAGAATAAATACATTTTTCACGTTTTCAGATATTAATGTATGTTTTTTTAGTTTTGAGCTACATGCAAAAAAATCTCGACCATACCACAACGTTGTGAGAAAGGGATGGCGATATTTAATTTATAGAGCGACATCCCTCTCTCTCAATCGGAAAACGATCGCAATAACAGGTTCTGGTACGTCCTCGGTCATTAAAATAAAAAAAAATATTATACTTATCATCAAAATAAAAAATAAATGATTTCTTAGTACAGGAATAATGAACATTCGCAATTCTCGCAAATTATTTCGTGTACTGATTACACCACTGACCTAAGACACCCTCGGGACGGTCCGGTAGCGGCCGGGCATACGGGTGCGGGCGCGCTAAGTAACTTGTTGTCCCGAACACCGGACAACAGACGATCAACACCAGGAGCGGACGGGACGAAAAAATGATTCGAAAGAGATTATCAATGATAATAATGAGATGGATCACGGGTCTCCTCTTATATTGAGAGGGATTGGGCTTATAGTCCACCACGCTGGCCTAGTGCGGGTTGACTTCACACACCATCGAGAAAAATCTCAAAAAAAAGGAAAAAACGTAAAAAAAACAACGTAAAACGTATGCAGGTTTTCTCACGATGTTTTCCTTCACCGTTTAAGCGAGTGATAATTAATTATTAATACGCACATGATTTCGAAAAGTCAGAAGTGCGTGCCCTGGGTTCGAACTCGAGACCTTCGACTTGGCAGTCCAATGGTCATACCACTAGGCTATCACAGCTTCTTATTATTAAGCTTGTTATTAATGTTATTGTTAAATTAATATTGAAAATAATCATACCCTATAATAACGGGATCTACGGGTGTAGCCCTTAGTAGATCCTAGTGTATCTTCAGAAATTTCATCATGAGAATCTTCAAAAGAAAATTCTACATTCGGCATGTGCTCAATTACCATAAACACTCTCCCACAGCTAATTAAACAACAAGATACACAAGAAAATCCCTTTAACCCACCACATGCCGAAAACAACGGAAAAACCCGAAATTAACCGGAAAATAACCATATCAGATTCCCCCTTTTAACCCCTCTCCCTTCGGAGCATATTTCACTTCTTTTTTCGTACACACGCCAAGGGAATATAAATGACTTTTTAAGTGTTCACGGACATTTTTTGCCCGGCGAAGTGCGGTATGTTAACAGATTTTTTTACCCGGATATCCGGAGCGCTTATTGAGGTGATTAATTCAGTGTTAAACTCTTGGCATGTCGGCACTTTTTTAACGTGAAAACGTGTAATTTGTCAAGTAATTTGTGTACGGTCAAGCTGATGGGCTGACTTTATGAGGTTGGTTGTTTGTTTTTATTAATTTTGTTGTGTTTTTTTGTAGGCGTGGGAATTTTTCGTGAGAATTCGAGGCTGTCGGTTTTTTGAGTGACAGGTATGATGGTTAATTCAAAATACTCTTGGATATATAGAGCTCGATTCTTCTTCTTAGTCTTTACACTCTGGGCAGAGTGGTCGTGTTCATCATGTCGTTCGTGGCTACCTTAACAATCCTGCGCCACTTCTCTCTGGTTGCTGCTTTTCTGGTGCATGAATTTAGAGAACAATCCAGCGCTGTTTTGGCCTGCTTTCCCTTGCACCACAAGGCGTTCGATGGAATTTTTTTCTCCACGTCACGATACGTGCCCGAAAAACGTGAACGAAAGCTCAATTAGATCATAAATAGGCTGTGGAGACGTCTGTAAACACACAAACAATAAATACAGTTTTAAGAACATTGTACCGTTTTTTTTTAATAATCTAAGCAGTATTTAGTGTTATGTGTTTCTGGTGGTACCACTACATTGCCAAAAGTCCTTCCGCTAAGCATAATGTTATGCTTACATTATTATGTTCTGGTTTAAGGTCTAATATAAAAATAAATAGGTATTTGTAGGTATTTCTCTATATTTATATTTATCTCTACTTTTCTAAAAAAACCTAACAGAGTAAAAAGGTTTTTGTTAGAGAGTCAAGCACCGCTATTAAGTTAATCAATTTTGTCATTCAAAAATTATTCTCCAAAGGGATAGGCAGACGTGTAGGCTAGGCACAAATCCAACCTTCCAATGTTGCCTGCTGCTCCTGGGAATCGAACCTCACGTTCAGCAGCCGCCTTTATTGCATCACATTATATTTGTATCACACTAACAAAACTGAAATAATAGCTATTAAGGTGTTACTTCTAAATTTAGCTATTTCTACTTAGTAGAGTTTTTTCTGATCCTTGCATATTGAGTGAACAAAATCGATAGTCCTTTTATTGTATACTGGGCAGGTGTATATCTGCAAAGTAATAAGAAATAAAAATGATACACTATCTAATATATAAAATTCTCGTGTCACAGTTTTCGTTGCCGTACTCCTCCGAAACGGCTTGACCGATTTTGATGAAATTTTTTGTGCTTATCGGGGAGGTCTGAGAATAGGCCAACATCTATTTTTTTTTTTTATGGCAAAACAACGTTTGCGGGGGCAGCTAGTAATTATGTAATTTTTAACTTGTTTACTAACAAACTACTAACACCTTTTTAAATTATTATGTGTAATACTAACAACCTTACTAACACTACCTATGTACAAATGCTATGGACTATATGTCTGAAAATAAAGATTATTATTATTATTATATTAATGGAAGTTTCTTACTGGAAAGTTGCCTTCTTGGTTTATTTTATTTACCTAACCTTTTCCCTTCTTTATTTGGGACAACTTTCGGTCTAGATAAAAGCGGCTAGTGGTATGACCATTGAACTTCCAAGTCGAAGGTATCGAGTATTAAATAATATTTCGCACCCTACTCGATGTGAACGAAGGGTGACTGAATTGAAAGCCGAGGTGTTTAGTTGGACCCTTAGCGCCATCTAGCAGCGAATAGTGCATACTTAAAGTATACGATTTTAATATTGGTTTTTATAAAATAATGCAATAATTAAATTAAGCTGAGTAATTAAATAACAGTTTAATTTATTTATATCATAAACTGCACTGTGCGTAATTATTGCTACATTTATTAAAGCCATCGTTCTTCTACTCGGCAACAGATGACGCACTAAACGTTAGTTCCATATTTCAACTAAAGATGTCGTTACTTAGTGCTACCTACTAGACAATAGATGGCGGTGTATTTACTATTGGATACAAGATGGCGCTTATGGTATTAGTTCTTCTATTAGATACTAGATGCCGCGTTAGATTACCCTACATTAAAAGTATTTCTAAATTTTAACTTCGTGCATTTTGGTGGACTTCTCAAGGACTAAGGCTGTGCCAGACTCCACTTGTGATTGGAAGAGTAATAATCATTTGTGTTAAACATAAAATTGCTTTGAATATTCTGCGGCAGAAGATAATTTACATTGTAATAATTATTCAATTGTAAATTAAAAATGTAAAATAACTATGAAAATCTATGCATACATCAGTAGTACCTACTCTCTATGAATACATTTCTAGGTAATAAATCTAATTACATCATCGGACTGGTCCTGAAAGTACTTGAAAGGAACCTAATGACCACTCGGATAGTCCTGTCATATCCTTGCATAGTCACTGTACCACATTGTTATTTGAAATCAATCTATAGGTATCTAGGTAAGTACACTACTAATATTAAAAAGTAACAACGGATATTTATAAGAATAAAATAAGGCGTAAAAAAACTCCTCCACCTCCTTTATTGTTTTTTAATTTTAATGTGTTAGGAAATAATTTAGGTAAAGGTAAACTTTGTAGTTTTGTGTGTTTGTTTGTTTACCATCACGATATAAAATATAGAGAACTATATTAACCACCACCTACTATGATAATAATCTGTCTATAACATAGAAAGTAGCTTTCTTAGTATTTTAGAAACCATGTTTTTGTGATCAAACGTTCAACGAAATTGGAAGCGAATTGTCATAAAATGATTACTAAGAACCAAACACCAAAAATTACTCATCCATAGCACATTCAATCAGAGCGACTCACTCATTAAAAACCGTTAATAATCCCAAGCTATCTCTCAAGATGCCCATAACCATCTAAAGACACCCCTAAAACGCTCTCAAGAAAAAAAACAAAGGTCAATTATTCGACCCCAAGTTATTGTTATTCAAATTAATTGCGTATTATCACGCTATAACTTAGGGGAACTTACAATAATGTTTGTCTTGCAGAGGAGAGGACAATGGGCAAGATGGTGATAAAAAATATATTAATTTGGACCAGTGGTTACCTTGGGAAGATCAGCTGTGAATCTTCCGGGTCTTTGTCACCTGAGAGAAATGCTAAGTCATTGTATCCAATGACTTAGTTATTTCTATCTCCCCTTGCTCATCTAATTATAGGCGAAACTCATATGTCGTGCGAGCGAGTAAAGATTTTAATCACTATCACTACATAGTATAAAACAAAGTCGCTTTCTCTGTCCCTATATCCCTATGTATGCTTAAATCTTTAAAACTACGCAACGGATTTTGATGCGGTGTTTTATAATAGATAGAGTGATTCAAGAGGAAGGTTTATATGTATAATATATGTATTTTATTAGTACATTGCACCCGTGCGAAGCGGGAGCGGGTCGCTAGAAGTATATAAAAAGTTTTCATTCGACCCATTTATTACAAAAAGCTGTACCTACGGCACGTAATAGACCAAACCTTAACTTTTTCCAATAGGTAAGTTTGTTAACTTCTACATTATTTGAGCTTATAAGTGATTGTTAAAACTTCAGTTATTTATTCTGTCACTAACCGTGAGAACCTGTAATTGGCTTAGTGTAGCTTAACCTAATTATTAACATTTTCTGTACATCTGTTGGTTTTCCTATACGAAATAAATAAATTAGATACTAACTAGCGATCCGTGCCCAGCAGTGGGACAGTATATAAGTTGATGATGACCCGCCTCGGCTTCGCACTGGTGCAATGTACTACGTAATGACATGCATAATATTAAACATAAATATAAACTTTGTTACTGGGGATAGTATAGCATTCTAATGGTGACAGAATATTTGAAATCGGTCCAGTAGTTTTTGAGTTTATTAGAATCATACAAAAATACAAGCCTTTCCTCTTTATAATATTATAGCAACCCTATCCATAACCCTATAATAATCCAACAATATGCAACAAAAAAAAAACTTAAGAACGTTGTGCATTCGTAGCAAGCCTACGCGTTTCGTAGCGCTACGCCCACGTAGCAATCTCAACCCTAACAACGCAATATTTAAATTAAAAGTCAAGCTTTATTTTGTTTTAATAGGTAATAAAATATAAATAAATATGAGCATTGTTACAACAGATCAAAGATATTTTTACGTACAATAGAAATACTCATAATTAATTTATTTCCTATTCTAAAGCTAGAAACAGACTGATCCTACGTACGCAACGTATCCAACGCATTATGACTACGATTTATATGAAAATGTACGTATTGTGTTGCATACGATAAGTGTGTCTCTGATGATTACGTTTTTTATATAAAATCAAGAGTCCAGCTGATATCATAACCAATTGTATACGTTGCGCACATGGGATCAGTGTATTTCTACCTTTAAAATAACTAAATATTAATTTAGTTACATTAAAGGTAGAAATAAAAAAAAAACTAGTTTGTTCAACCTCCCAATTCCAATAGTTATATACTACATTCACAGTTTTTGCATTCTTTATTGTTCTAGTGGTTACAAGCATGACTGGCGAGTATGGGGTCCTAGATTCGATTAAGAAAGTTGGTCGGACAAAGTTTTTAAATAAACTAACGTACCTAAGTTCTGTATAGCTATAGCTCTACCTAACCTTTCAAAATATACAGGCGTAATAGACTTGTTGAGAGGACTCAAATCTAAACTTGTTAATAATAGTAGGTATTTATTATTTTGTCATGCTATATATAAACATTAAAAAAAACTGTGATCGATTTTTTATTTCGCTAAAACCTAATCTATAAATAATTATTAAATATAAAATGTTTCAGAACTGCATACGTTGTTAGTTTCCGAGTCTATTACTAATCTGGTCCGAGATTATAACTAATTTTTTATAACACTCGGGCCATTTTAATACCTCGCTTAATCTGCATTTACTGACTGAATTAAATGTATAGATATATAAAAAATATTTAAAATCCAACGCATAAAATTGGCCACATTGGTCCGACCATGAGGTGTGAAATGAAGACATACGCTTTGGCCGGCTGCAACCCTTCCGCTGCCGTGAGAACCGGTCCGGCGAGAATGCAAATCAGGCACATTGTACCCCTGGACAATTCTTCGCTTTTTAATTGTTATTTTTTTTATGTGGACCGTTGGACACGTTGTCTCATCTATCGATAGGTGTAGTGTGTCGATATTTTTGGAGCTTTTAAATACATATTAAATGATTTTAATTGAATGTTTAATTTTTAAATCAATATTAGACATGTATTATTATAATATAATGCAATTTTAAGGTAAAATCTGGAACAAGATTTTCTCTCTCAAATTCATAATAATAAAATATTATTTAAGTTGTATGAGAGTATTCAATCATACAATTTACTCATTAATTTTATAAAATACTAACATCACATACATTTTTCCTTTTCCATATTTTTTATACAATTAATATAAGACAAGGTAAGACATTATCAATTTAATCATAACGTTCGACTTAACTCTTTATAAATCAAAAACTATCGACAAAGCCCAACTCGACATCACTAACCGAAACCTACCGAAAACCGGTCAGGTCAGTTCTGCAAAAATCACAATAGACGACCCATTGGATACTTAAATAGGTCCAAATATTATAATGCGTCCCGGTATTATTAGTACCGCGTCCGTTCCCTTTTTTAGCAAAAGGTGATTCTTTTATGTCCAGTTGGCACCCTCCTGTCCTTTGTCCCGTTCCCTGCGGCAAGATAACCGGTAAGACAACTTTTTTGACCCCATCGCGTTGATAGGGTTAACTTCAGTTGTATTTTGACCATGTCAGTGAGGTGTAGCATTGGAAGTTTGAGTTTAAGAAATTTATTTGCTAAAATAATGAAATTTGGACGCCATAGTCGCATTTCAGGGTTAATAAGTCAATTCTGTGTAAAATACCCATATGTCTATGATCGTTAGATTAAGTTTATTCTGTTACCTGTACAAGTTGAGCCGTCTCTCCCATCAATCATCTTACTTAGCCATAGAATAACTAAGAAACCCAGTTTTCAAACAACTGAAAATCTCAGCGAAAGCATTTCAGCGGTAAGTTAAATTGATTTCATATCTCTCAATTACTAACTATGAAAAAAAAATATTGTGAGGAAACCTTCACGCCTGAAAGCATTACTCGATGACGTGTGTATTCAACCCAGCAGAGGGACATAATATTTCTAAACTAAAAAATAAAACACTTTTTGTATTACATCTTAAATAATTTTATGTTTAATTTACAAATTAATCAGATTTATTCATCCACTATTAAAATATACAAAATTTAAAAGTAACATTGCTCTGCATTCACACACATAATTATTTGCAACTACTGCTATATCTGGACTTTATAAGAGACCATGATTCTCTGAATTTATATCTGTGTTTCTTCTCAGAGGTCGTCAGTTAGGAAATACCGGAGCCATCTAGCTTAAAAAAATAACATATTGATTTCTGACATTTACGCGAATATTATACATTGAAATAAAACTACTTTTTACGGATTTTATCGCGTATATTGATATTATTAATCCCGACGTTTCAGACTCTTTACAGCGTCCATGGTCACGGGTAGACTGAGGTGGTGGGCGTCTTGATGATATAATTACTGACCCTACATTTTTTATTGTTACATGATCAATGACATTTATTACTAATTCTAAACTAGATGGAGACTTAAAAAAATAAGAAAAAATCTAGCTTATAAAATTTAAGACATTGACTTGTTAAAGTGTCTTTAAAAGATCTATTTACAGAAATAAATATATTTTATCGTAAATAATGGTAAACGCACTATGAACGACATCTAAGATAGCAAACTCTTTGCTCACTGGAGCAACTCATTCTATTCATCCATCGTCTCAATTTTTTTTCCAGCCCACCCCCGCCTTGCTATTGATTATATTTTTAAAAGCGCCCCTCTTTGGCGCGGACATTTTTGTTGAATTCAAAAGGTATTTATGTCGTAGGCGTCTTTGGGGAGTGGGGTGGCATTCAATATGGCCGGTGCTTCTTAAAAAATAAATTTTGAAAAGCGTTCTCAATTTAAAATGAGGTCTTTCTTAGTATTCGCTTTGTGCTCTTTATAATTAGATATGTAACACTTTATGATTTTATTTTCGTTTTTGCGAAATTATTTCGAATTCGTCAACATGTTAACTGAAGATAAATTACAAAGTACTTACGTAGGTACTTCAATCATCAAATTAAAAGTTTTAGCTTCTAAAATATATTTAAGATTAATTATTTATGTAAGTATCGATATTATGAATATTAAACCAATCTTAGCATTATTTTAGTTCTGGACAAAGTTGCTTTCCTAGTGGCCAACAAAGACCTCAGCAGTGCAGCAGTTTGCTCACTAGGCCAGTATGGTGGACTATATAGCACAACCCCTCTTATACTAAGAGGAGACGTCTGCCCAAGAATGTGCACTAAATAGACTGAATTTGAACTGATTTCTGAAACTAACTTGAAAATTAAGCATTAAAAATAAAATTACATTATACGCTGCTAATTAAACTTCTTAGTAGTAGTTATTTTAACATCAAAGATACCCAACACCTCAGTGGATTCTCTAAAGGATACGACACGTCTTAAATAATATCAATATATTAGGATAAAATCCGGAAAACGTTGTCTATTTGTAATAAACTTTTATCATCATGAAAGTCTTTGATAATTTTAATAATAATGATTATTTATTTTGTGCTTTAATTCCAGTATATTTTTTGTAATCTACTCCAATTATAATATTATTAAATTCGAATACTTACGCGAATATTAGAAATTCAAATGCAACAACTTTTTACGGGATTATTAATATCAATATGACGCGATGAAATCCATAAAAAGTAGTTTTATTTCAATAATTTAAATCATTAGTATCAGTTTACCTATTCTGGAGAAAGGTGATGTCATTCGTGATACAGAGCATACCTAGTACGAATGCCAAAGCACTCCTCAGACACCTAAAGTCGCAATTTTTTAATAAGTTTCTACATAATGCACCTATGTAAGTAATATATCCATTGTCTAGTGCCCATAGTACAAACTCTACTTAGTTTGGGACTAGATGGTGCTGTGTAAAATTGTCCAAGAATATTTATTTGTTTATAATGTAAGGAGATTAATTTTCATGGAATATTATTTAATTATTGTTATCATTGAAGAGGCTAGACTGTCCAGAGGTTCGTCAGAATCGTTTTTCTATTGTATGTTGTGTAATGTTTTTTGGACAGATTATTATCAATCAAAAAATGATTTTATTAATTGGTGCTATACAGTATACATTCATCCAAGAGTATTCCCTACACGTTCTTTTCATGAAGTTGGTGTTCTTAAACACGAATTTTATTAAAATAACGTTACAAAAACTTACGTAATAATGGTTTGGATCAGTCCATCAAAACTTTTCACTCATTATATAAATATAATTACGACAGAACAGAAAGGGATAAGAAAAACTCCTCGGAACTCTCAGTGAGGGCGAAAACGGGGTGGAATTGATTTTATTTGCCCTTCGACACGATTTTTTAATTAGGGGACGAGAGTTTTAGACGAAATTTTAATGATGGCTGCCATCTTGGAATTAATCTTACAGGAGTGACGCGAAATTGGATTTTTATAATCATAACTTTTACTGCAAGGTTGGTGTAGCGCTTGTTCACCTCGGCATTACCACTCCAACGTGTTAGGTTCGATTCACACCTGATACAGGTTTATGCATATCATCCTGCCTGTATTCCTCGAAAGGTCAGGCAGAAGTGTACCAATTTACACCCTATTACGTTTATGTTTAGGTCACATGTACCTAATAGGGGACGAGCCCAATGCTATTAACCTGCCACTAATACAAACTCCGAGCTGTTACTGAGAATTTCATAGAAAAACCCAATAACACTTTGCTCAATCGAGCCGAGGACCTCTAGCATAGCAGTCGCGCTTAGGACCACTAGACTAACGAGACATTCATTATATAATATAAACATTATACTTAGTAGATATATAGAATATTTGGCAACGCGATGTTACCTGTTTGACGACAAAAAACGGAGTCAAAAAACGATATCCCATTATACCACTAAGGTGGCAAACAAGCATATGACCCACCTGATGGTAAGCGGTTACCGTAGCCTATAGACGCTTCCAACACCAGGGGTATCACTTGCGCGTTGCCGACTCTGTAAAATGAAAGAGGAATAGTAGGGTCAAAGCCCCGCACTGCCAATACAACACGTTTCCTCGTGGAACACTAGCAATCTTGCTCACCGTTGGGAACACAACACGGCTCAAAGCAGTGTTATTTCACTTCGATTTTTTTCAAGGCGGAGGTACTTCCCCAGTCGGGCAGCTACAATTTTTGAGTGGAATTACTCTCACTTTGCCCTATCTCTCTTAATCTATTTTTTTAACACACATAATACGCGCCTATCAGCCCAAGTATCACAACAAAACACTATCAATGACAATTACGTCGGGTTCTGCACAAATTTTTCAAGTTGTCACTCCGTTCGGTGCTTCAGCAAAACTTTTCGAAGCCAATTTTCTCTTTAATGGGACCCATTTGTTTGTTAAAAACATTCTAGAGATATCTCGGCTGTAGAGTTGAACCACTTTTGCTTGTTTGTTTGGCGGCTAAAAAGAAACGCCGAAAGGGTTTTTGGGGATGGTTTAAGGATTCTTGATAGCAGATGGTCTAGAGAGATTGATTGGCTTTAAATGGGTTATAGATTAGAAATTAGGTCAAGCTAGAAAATATAAATTCAGTATGAAGTACTTAGGTACATTATATACCTCAGGGATGTGCCTTAATAGGCGGTGCACAGGGGGGTTCTGGAGTGGTCTATTAAGAGGACCCAGTGCCCCCCTCCATGTGCTGATGGTGGCCACCGGGGTGGTTTTAGTGGGTAAGAATCCCACACTCCCCGGTCTAACTCCCATAGACCGGTAGCCTTTTGAAGTTTCCCCCCGTAAACAAAAAAAAAAGGTACATTTTATACATATTTTAATATTAGATAGCATGGTCGACTACCTAATCCCTCTCAATCTGAGAGGAAACCCGTGGCCAGCAGTGGGACAGTATATAGGTTGATGATGATGATTTAGGTAACCTATTATGAGAATTTCACAGGAAAACCCAACAACAATTTGCTCGACCCAGGATTGGAACCCAGGATCTCTAGCGTAGCAGCCGAAAAATTTTGTTATGAATGTTAAATAAAATAAGTATTAAGTAGTAGAGTTTCATGTGTTTCTGCTCTCAATACTTCATTAGTTTAGTGGTTGAATGAATCTACTCAGCAGGAGATCCTGGATTTGACTACGTGGTAGAGCAAAGCGTTATTAGGCTTTTCTAAAACATTCTAAGTAGCATCTTGAGGTCCCAAACCCTATTACATGTGAAGAACTGTGGTACATCAGTGTATTTCTACCTAACCCCTTTAAGGAATAGAAGCTTAGCATGATTTAATAAAATCTTAGTTCTCATTTTTTGCAACACAAGATACTTTTCCTCCAAGACATCAAATTGAGAGTAAATCTCAGCTTACCCCGCTTAGCCAAACAGTAATATCTTCGATAACAAGAAACTCCGAAAAATATTAATTCCGAAGGGTAGCCACCCTCCTCTTAGGTACTTTTTTGACGCCCACTAGCCCTTTTTTCAGAGGGGGTGCGTTTTGCAATTTAAATTTTATCTCTTCGTAATGAGTGAGATGGAAAATAGAAGGAAATCTAAGAACAACTGTCGTACTTTTTATAAAGGGGGAACTTTTTAAATCGATATCCTTAAGTGTAAAGCTTTTGATAACATTATAATATATCGTATTTATCTCTGATACTTACTGGAATATTAGACATTGAAATAATACTATAAAGTAGTTACAATCCATAAAAGATATTTTTATTTTAGTTTTTTTTTGTTTGTTCTCATCAAGTGTTTTTTTTTTTCTCTCTATGTGTAAAGATAATTTTGCATGTCGTGGTCTCTTTTAAGTGAGAAAGCATATGATTTATAACCTTTTTTGTTTTTTGTACATCCAACTTGAGTAATGTATTTCTTGTTAGAGATCCAATTAAATAAATAACGCGATAAAATCCGTAAAAAGTAGTTTCATTTTTATATAACGCGATAAAATCCGTAAAATATAGATTTATTACAATATAATGCGATAAAATCCGTAAAAAGTAGCTCTATTACAAAATGATGTTGGTTAAAATAATGTCCATAACCGGTATTTATAACCAAAACTAAGTTTTCTATACATCATAATTTATCCTAGCCTTTTCTTTACTGTGTTTCCCACTTCCAGTCTAACCATATCAGTATTTTACACGAAGCCATCAAACCTCCATAACTCTGAATACCCATATTTTAAGGTTGTCAGATAATCTGAGCTAAAAACATTTGAGTCAGCAGTAAAATTAAAAAATAATTTGACTGTGTTTTAATACTCTTTCTAAAGATATTCAATGTATATTAAAACTAATCATAATTATGAAATAGGGTTAATAATCATATAAGTAACCATCTTCGAGCTAAGAACCCAATTAGCTACGTTTTCATCGTAATCAAAATTACCAACAAATAAGCACGAAATTCATTTATTTTTTGTTTTGCTAGTAAAATACTCAATCAAAATATCATAATTTGATTTGAAAGGGCACAAATAGATTCATTAGAACTTATTCAAAATATCGGGGTGAGTCGTAAGGAGATAATTTTGTTTTACGTTTACTGGGACATGATTTTATGTATCTTAAGGTATATTTAAATATACATAGAGATTATATACATTACTAGCTTCCGCCCGCGACCTCGTCCGCGTGGAAAAATTACTTTTAATTATAATATATTTTTATCGTAGTAATTTGAAATTGTTATAAATTATAGCCTAATATGTTATTCTGACGCGCTAGACAGAAATCGGTGGAGGCAGATCATTCGCTCTTAATGCAACCCTGATGCTGACCACGATCCTCAGACATGAGGGACCGACCCCAGAGAGAGAGGGATGTTATTCTGATGTATAAATAGTAGTAATACTGTAAAGTTTCATCAAAATCCTTTCAGGTAGTTTTAGCGTGAAAAAATAACAAACATCCATCCACACAAACTTTCACATAATTATAATATTAATAGGATAGTAGGATAGTAGGATAGTAGGATAGGATTATAGTAGGATCTAAGTCTAACTAGATACATAAATTCTTATTGCAGGACTAACATAGATTCTAATCTAATTTTTACAAACTACTTTCATATAATAATCTGAAAATATTCGCATTAAAAAAAAATACAAATTATAAAATCTTTCTTTAATCATTTATAGGGCATAACAAACATCAAACAGGACGAAAGCCAAATACAGGCGTCAAAGAGTGAAAATTTAAAAGTTAAACGTTTAAAACCAAAATGGCGGACGGAATAGTTGAAAGTTTGCGAGCGAAAGTGTTCGGCAACTTTTTAATTTGCGAACGGGTAGCGACCTCGTTCTTACTGCGAGCGATTGGCGGGTTAACAAAATACTTGTTTTTTTTTTAAATATTAACGGCTCCTTATTAATCATAATCGTAGCCTTTTCCGCTGCTAATTATTAATTACACTGACCAATCGGTCTGTAAGATAAAGCTGCGATTACTACGGTCAGTCAATGGATGGGTGGTTGGAATTGATAACACATTGAGATCCCTCCGTGCTTCTAAGAGCACGTTGAGCAATCATTCCCAGTTTTTATAGAAACACCTATGATAATAGTTGGTAAGCAGCCTTAATAAACCTCTCAACCAGGATAAACAGGTTGTCAGGCTTTTTCGTACTGCTTATTATGCTTGGAGATCTGTATTGTCAAGAAATTATTATTCTGTTGACGGTTGAGTTCTCGTGGCAGACGCTTCGTGTTGACTATCTACTGATATTCAGGTAAATTTGGTTAGACTGTAAGCTGACCCAAACATAGTTGAAGAAAATTCGACGAAGATATCACACAAACGCTCCGCTTTCCGCTTGCAATAGGACGTAGCTTTTAGCATCGAATTTTTCATCGTCTCGGAGTAAGCGACTAGTTCGAGGTGCGAATATTAACAGTCTAAACTTGAACGAGTTAGTGCAAAAACTTGAGAAAAACCTCCTTACAATCGCTAATGGATGAACCGAGAATGTGGGTTTATTTAAAAAAAGAAAAGTATACGGTGTGAAAAGAGGTTTTATACCTACTTGATCCTTATAAAAGAACGACGTACTCATAATAATGACTGTATTTTTTTTTACTTCTACTAATTTCGGTTAGTTTGTGGTATACATAAGTCAATAAAGTCATCCGTACTGATATTAAAAATCTAAAGTACCTACATAATGATGTGTCTCTTTCTTTTTCCGCTCAACAGATTTTGATGAAATTTTGCAAGACAGACTTTTTTCTCAAAATGAACTAGTGTCTAGGTACACGGTTAAAATTGTGGGCAATAGCTAGTATGTTTATAATATTTTGCTTGCACGAAAATTGATTAATTAAAAACCAATACTTACTTTACCCTGTCGGTCATCAAGTGAATAATATTATTATGACACTATATGAGGTTCTTCCGGTGGTACTTCCTGTGGAGCCGGAACTCGGCCATTACGCCACTTCCGCTCAGATGGGAGCGCCTGAAACTTTGGAATTGGAGCAATTTTTCACGTTCACCTACCGGGGTAAATTTAAACTAAGTTTTAAGTATAATTTGCTATCCTTGGGGAGTTTTTAGAGGAAAATGTGTAGTTTAGGTAGTATTAAGTGGGTACTGTATTATTACATTTTATTTAAAACTATAGTTCTCATTAGTCTTGTGGCCGTAAACACGTATGCTACGCTAGAGGTCCTGGGTTCAAGCTGTGTTCTTAAAAGTAGCCTAGAGTTTGGCTAAGCTCTCCCCCTATTAAATGGGACCTAAACATACTGGCGAAATTATAGTGTCCAGTAACAGTTGCTCAATCCTTCGGGGAACACAGGCGTGATGGTATATTAAAACAAACTGTGCAATGCCAATAGTTAATCGCACTAAAGTTTAATCGTAACTCCATTATGTACCTAATGGTCTTATAGGAATGTATAGAGGATGAACACAACAACAAAATATAAATTATAGTTTATAGATCTATAGATAGAATATTCTTTATTTTACACCAAGAAGCTTAATAAAATTAAACAAATAAACTCAAAGTAGTACAATTGGAGGTCTTCTCGCTAACAGCAATTTCTTACAGACAACCATTGGATGTTAAGTTTAAGTTATTAGAAAAAACTTAGGTAATGAAATGATTATTTCGTCACATACGCTGGCTTAGTTGTCAAAAATTGACATCTACTCATTTTATTCTCACAGATTAATTAGTACTTAAATCAAATGTTTTACGCTAATTAGAAAAGGAATAGGATAATAAACCGCGCATCAAAAATACTGATTGAGCGACAAAATGACTGATTAAGCAGCAAAATACAGATATCGGTTACGTTAGGTTAGAACTGGGACCACACATCGCCAGAACCAAATCAGAATGATACCGAATCTGAAAACCAAGAAAGTGTATATAATAACACTTTGATGAGCAAATTTAGTGTGCAATTCAGTATTTTTGGTGCTAATTTCGAATATTTTGATTGAAAAAAGGGGATTTACAGTTAAAGTATTAATAGAAAATGCAAGATGGAGTGATGATTTTCGAATGGCTGCTGGTAGAAGCTGGATGCGATAAGCCGAGGACCGACTGATATAGCGCACATTAGGGGAGGCCTACGTCCAACAGTGGACTAATATAAGCTGATGATGATGAGACTATTATTACTAGGGTGCTTGTTATCAAAAACTACCCACACTGTTCCAAATAGTAAATCAATTGGTAAGAAAGTCCATAGCTACTCTTACAAATATCATAAAATAGTAATTCATCTGACAAACGTCCAATCCAAATTATAATAAATTTCACTTGCTCTGACTTTTTTCTTTTTGCTCAGCTTTTAAGAGTCGTAGCGTAATGTTAAATACCCTTTAATCTTCCTCAAAAATTGGGCTATGAAATACCAAAAGAATGTTTCAAATCGGACTGTTAGTTTCAGAGATTAACGCGGTCAAATAAACAAAAAATTCTTCAGCTTCATTATATTAGTATAAATGTTAACGCTGAAATGCAAATTAGCAACATAAATTGCCAAACATGAACTAAAATACATATAGACATTAATATTTTTAATCGCCACCCCTACTACATTAAAATATCAACTCTACCCAATTCCAATAAGATCCAAAATTGCTAAATGAAACTACTTTCTTAAGTTACTTGTGCGACAATTATTCTCTGTAACGGTGAAGTAGAAAAAGTGGGGGATTTCAAAGGATTGGGCCAATTTAGATTTATTTTTCTCCCCGTTCGGGGGTCCGAGGACTAAGTTTTGTTGCCACCTAGCCGGGGAGTTTGTTGGGAGTACAACCGTAAGAAAGTTTAGCATTCGAAAAAAAAAATTCAGTTGTCTAAAATTGCGGTTGAAAGCTATAAAGTTTTTTTTATCTGGAAACGATACCAGATGACGGCGATGTGGAAGAGTACTTTGTCGGCAAGACATAGTAATTTATTACCTGTTGTTTTTTACATTATATAAATCGGTTTTTTAATCGTTTTTCAGTATTATTTATACTGTGATTCTCGTGTAAAATGAAATACTAATAAGAAAATATATACCATCACGCCGTGTTCCAGAAGGGTATGGCAGTAGATCAGAGATATTGTCATCCCTTTTAGCTATATCGTGCATTTGAACAGTTCTAAGACAAAGACTGACACTAGTATTAACATTGCAAAGGATTTTTTTAACGATTTTTCTACTAAGAATCTCATTCAACTTTGATTAAACTTATTTAATTCTTACACATGTTGAAATAAACATACGCATTAAGTACCACTATTAAAACACAGAAGTAGTTAAAAAAAAAGAATTAAACGTGTGTTTGTTAGATTTACCCCTGATACAGGAGAAAACCTAGATTGGGGTAACGTTTTATTAAAAATAACATTATGAAATAAAGTAGGTCAATAAATAAAAATGTAAAATAAATAAACTAAACCTATGTGTTTTAGAAAACAGTTCTATTTAGTTTTGAAATAAGAATCTTATAATTAAAATAAACTTATCAAGCATAATTTCACAGCCCCGTACTTTCCTGGAGCCATGCAAGTAATAATTCGGCAACGATAAAAAATAAAATGGGGTGCCTACCCCTTGTAAAAACTCGTCTCCTTAACTTTGCAGTTACCACCCCTAGGTAACCAACGAACAACCCCGCTAAACGTTTATATATATTTATATAAAAAAGTTTTTAAAAGGGTGAATTTTCGAGATTTTGTGACGTAATCTATTAAGTTCTACTAGTTACTAGACTCTGGGACTACTACATTGCCAAATATTCTACTGCTAAGCAATACTGTGCTAAAATTATAGTGTTCCGGCTCGAAGGTTTCAATTTTAAAGAGTGTCTATGGAGTTTCTTGCCGGTTCTTCTCCTTAAGACTCACTTCTTGGAACCGTGCAACTATTTTTTACTTTTCAAAAGTGCTATTTTAATGGTTTAATTGAAATGAAACATTTGACTTTGAAGGGCAACGTAGCCAGTTAAATTACTGGGCATATGAGGCTTAACAATCAGAGGTATTAAGATGACAACGCGTTAGTGATACTAGTGGTGTAGCTGACATTTAAGGGCGTCACATACAGCGAAGATACTATAATCTTCTAATATATAAAATTCTCGTGTCACAGTTTTCGTTGCCATACTCCTCCGAAACGGCTTGACCGATTTTGATGAAATTTTTTGTGCTTATCGGGGAGGTCTGAGAATAGGCCAACATCTATTTTTCATACCCCTAAATTATTTTTTTTATGGCAAAACAACGTTTGCGTGGTCAGCTAGTATTTTATATTAAGATTAAATATAGCTCACTATACAGTTTGTATGAACTATCACAAACGGTTAAGATACTATATATTTTCATGTTAAATTATCTTAAGCTATCGAGCGATATGGAAATTTTATGTTAAGATATGCAATGATGTCATCTTAAGATGCGAAATATATCTTAACATGCTACGAGTATCTTAACTAAAAATGAGAGAATCATTCGAGCGTATATACCTAATAAAGTCACTTAACAGATAAGATACTATAATATTTGATATCCAGGCATCATAACATAAAATATTATAGTATCTTCGCCGTCTGTGACGCCCTTTATAGGCTGTGGTTGTCGCTTACCATCACGCTGCCTGTATCCTTGTTTGTCATCTCAATAAAACTCAAAAATGTACAACTTGAGATCCATTAGATTGAGTTAATATGATATATTTAGAATTTCCCATACGTGATACGCCTATTTTTTTTTAATAACCCCACACACAAGTCAACAGAGTATCATTATAATCGGATGAATTGAATGTCGAATGATTAGAACACAAAATATTCATTTTTAGAACGTACCATCTAGCCCGTGTTCTACACTGTGTTCTTTTGTCGTCTTACACCCGCAAGGAAACCATTATTTCAATATTATTTCTTCTAGATACGCGACTCAAAGTCTGAAATCATGAAAAGAAAAGAAAAGAAGTGCTGTTTCTTAGAAAAAAAGTTCAGGTCTCTCGACAAAGTATAGGATGTAGCTGTTTTTTTTGCACTTCATGGTTGATCCCATACAATACATTGTTGATCATGATGAGCAGAAGTATATCCTTTTGGATGCAAGATGAAAAAAAAAACTCGGTGTATATATGAAAATAAACAAATAAGTAATCATCAATTTTATTGATGACATGAATTATGATTGGTTCTTATTATGAAACTATGTACCTAAATAGGCGCTACTGATATTAAATATCCACATAAGAAACAATAAACAAAATACACGTAGAAAGTCAAAGAACGCATTAATAACATAGCATGGCAACATATTTTCTGGGGTTACTTCGGAAACGGATGGAGACAGCCATAGTCTTCTGGAATCACGCCAGGGGGCGCAGACGGTGACGGAACCTTTTATTTGTATGTTTTTATACTTGGAAACTGCGAAGATTGTGTGGTTTTCCTTTTTTAATGCTGGTTAGAGTTATTGGCACCCGACGTGGGACTTAAATAATGTAAGTTTTATTGGAATGTTTTGTTTGAAATATTGTATTTTGTGATAGAAATCAAAATTTAACAAAGTGTATGTAGATTGATGCATTACTAAAAAAAAGTTGTAATGGCACCCAAGATGGGACTACGTATTTATTTTAAGTAGACGTTTACCTAAACTGACATCCGATTTATAGAAATAATAGGAGGGACAAAGTTTATTGTAAAATTTCATGTCATTATTATTTTTTATTATTCTATATACACATTAAAACAAATTTCCTACAAATAACCTAATGCCATTCCTTCTAGATAGAAATACACTTTAATTCCATTCAGAGACAGATCACGAAAAAGCTTGTTGTTTTTCAAAAAGGAACTCAGTTCAAAATTCTGACAAAATAACCTGAAATTTCTCTCCAAAAAATTCCACCTACCCTCCTTACAACGTTAATTCTTACATCGTACCTGTCAAAACGTACATTATTTTTCTCGTGCTAACAAGTCTTGTAGCGTTTCTCATTCCGGGCTTAAATTAAAAACAATTATGGAGAGGGGGCGGTGGCCGGCCCCGGGCGAAGCGAGATGAAAAATTAAGACAATTTAAACATAGCCTCGGAACACTTTTATATAACGCTGGACGGCAAGTGGGTTGGCAGAGACAATTTTAGACTTATAGAACAAGTTACAGGATTCAAATGGTACGAGGTATAAAAATCGAGGTATAGAAGCAGTGATAGCCTATTGGTATGACCATTGGACTGCCAAGTCGAAGGTCTCGAGTTCGAACCCACGGCACGCACCTCTGACAAATCATGTGCGTATTAATAATTAATTATCACTCGCTTAAACGGTGAAGGAAAACATCGTGAGGAAACCTGCATGCCTTAGAGATTTTCTCGACGGCGTGCGAAGTCTACCAACCCGCACTAGGCCAGCGTAGTGGATTATAGCCTAATCCCTCTCATTCTGTGAGAGGAGACCCATGCCCAGCAGTGGGATGCCCAGGAGTGTATATGGGTTATTGATGATAAAAAAATCTTGCAATTATCGAGATCATTATTTCATCATTGCCACCAAATAAAAAAAAAACAATTTGTCTAACAAGTACCTACCTATAAAAGATTTCTATTATGATTATTCCAATAAGTAAAAATGTGATCACGTTACTTCTGGGCGAAGCTTCACTGGCACGTTCCAGACTAGGCTTAGGTTGGTCTGGGCGCATCTATCTAAAAATAATCCAAATTTTTTATATAACTTTGTTTTGTCCCAAATACTAATTTCATTTAAAAACTGTCGCAAAGTCTTTCTAGCCCCAATTATTCATAAATCTAAACACTCATTAACTTTTTAAATTTAAACTTAAAAGTTGTTTAAATTAAATATATAAGTAGAAACCTATTTCAACTACAAACAAACCTTATTTTGAACGTCAAAAACAAATCCTCTTTCCCAAGAAAAGTAATAAAAAACAGACCGATTACCTCAAGTCAAAGAAACAAATTAACATAACCACCTACAATAAGATAAGGCGTCCCCCCACCCCCCTAGACAACAAAAAAAAACGAGAAAAAGACAGAAATATTACCCAACCCAAGTTAGAAAGAGAAACAAAATCGCCCCGCGAAAAATTAAGATTCAAATAGTAAGAAAATTAAAATTCGCGGAGCGGTCAGCTTTGCGTCTCGCTTGTTCCTTCAGACTTAATATATCGCTGTCTCTGTTACGCAAAAAAAGAAGGGGTTGATCTGACTTCCATCAAGAAGGGATGAAATGGCCTTATTGGAATGGTAATGACACTGTTTTGTAGACTCCCTGATGTTGAATAATTAAAACGAAAAACTATAAGACGTTTTATATTAAAGTCTTGAGACTTTACATTTTTAAATTTTGTATATTTTATTGTTTTAATGTAATAAAGTAGAATTAAGGATTAAAAATTTAAAGCTTTTAATATTAAAATTTATACTTACAAGATCCACTTTAGGTATATTGCATTGTAGATTTAATAATAGTTCTGTAACTGGCCTGTTTTGCAAAATGGTTAAGTGGGTCGCAACTTCAATTCCCGCACCACACATGGATACAAAGATCATACTTAATTCGGGTCTGGGTAGCCAAACACACCATCGATATTGTAGATTGAGAGAATATTCAAAAAACAACGAAAGAAATAACAAAATATTCAAGAGTACAATTTTAATCCGATAGTCTTAACTGAACCAATTTATCGACGCCGTTATGTCTACAGAATCAGTTGTGACAGACACCATGAAAATATTTGTTTTTGTAATTACTGTAAGTATTTACAGTAGTTAGTTAGTAAGGTATTTATCTATGGGCCATGTATGGCTAAAATAAATGATTAAATAATAAAAAAACTATCATTATTGTCATGTTAGTCGTCTGAGTAGAGTTATTATGATCAAAAGATTTAAAATCCCGACTTGATTGGATTTCTCTCTTTGTTACATACTTAAACAGAGCGGTATGTTTCCTATGGGAAACAAATCATACCTAGTGATCTCTGACACTTACGCAAATATTAATCATCAACCCATATACTGTCCACGGCACGGGTCTCCTCTCAAAATGAGAAACTATCCACCACACATAAGCTATCCAACACACTGGCAGACTTCAAACACCGGCGAGAATAATCACTAAGGCATGCAGGTTTCCTTATGATAGTTTCCTTCACCGCTTAAGCGAGTGATGATTAATTAATTCGAGTACGCGAATATTAGGCATTTAAATAATTAACTACTTTTTACGGATTTTTATCACGAAATATTGATATAATGTTGGGATTAATAATATCAATATAACGCGATAAAATCTGTAAAAAGTAGTTGTATTCCAAAGTAATAGGTACCAAGTTATATCTCGTACAAAATCATAATTATGGTAAATAATAAGATATCCCACTAGCGCTTCTTCCAATATCATTCCACTAATCCATACAGGATTGGGCAGAGATGTACACCGATAGTTCACTGTTATGTTTAGGTCTAAAGTGATTAATGACATTTTGTTCTCGTTTCACCGTAGTTGGCTAACAAAAACCTATTTTTATATTAAACACAAATTTTGTTAAAATAATTTAAAACAACGCTCCGTCAAAATGTTACTTGATCAAAGGGGGTCTCAGTAAAAATGTCCCCCCTTCCAGCCCCCTAGAAGGCTTGGGGGGTCCTGGGGGCGTTCGTTTCTTTGTCCCGCGTTATCTATACAATTATTTGAAGAAAGTAAAGTCTCGCAAAAAGATAGGAAGGCTGGACTCTTGCCGAGTTGGAACCGTCGCCTCTTTTGAGAAAATCTTATTTTATTTCATAATAAAAAAATTGCAAAAAATTGTTAATTATTTTTTAAAGGTACCTACTTACTATTGAGATACACAGTAGAATGTTTAATAAACTATTGATATTATGATATCATACGCATTTATACCTATATTACATTTGACGATCGAAGATTCCATTATAAAATGGGTTAGCAGAACATATTTTTGAGTAGTCTTCATGCTATTAATTTCTAAAAACAAAATATTTAAAATAAGAACTTAATTTGGAAATATCAATAACCTTGGGTATTTTTATTTATTTCTAAGTTTTTAGACTAATAAAATAATATTCAATATTCCAGGGCCACTAAAGAACAACATCGCCTTCGCCGGACGCCCTACAAAAACGATCCGCTAAAGGGGAGCCGCGGCAAAAATGACGCTCCGGAATAAAATAAATACTCTACCATCATAACAAGACCTCCCCTGTCCATCCTACAACGAAGAAAATAGCTTACAAAGCGGAATCTCGAGAATACTGTAGAGGTCTTGAATGCTGGACAAGAATGAAGGCGAAGAATCTATTGTATATAGGTAAGTAGCGTTGAGAGGTAAAAATATATTGACGGATATATTTTTATAAGTAGAAGTAATTATGTTGGTACCTCTAGAAAAGGCAACAGGGTAAAATAGACCCTTTTTGTTTACATAGTAGACCAATAACACTGTTCGGTAAATGATAAATTATATTTTATTTCTGTACTTAAATAGATCTTTTAAAGACACTTTTACAAGTCAATGTTTTACATTTGTTTAAGCTAGAAGACTCCGTCATTTACTAACTGACTTACTTACTTCTTCTTCTCAGCCGATTCGTTCTTGGCAGAGCGGTCGTGGCCGTCATGTAGTAGTGGTGTTGGGGGCAGATGTTATTCGCCTCACGATGTCCCGCCATCTCTGCCTGTTGGCCGTCATCCTGGTACACTGACTTATGGAGCCACCCACTGCGTTCTTGATTTGGTCAGTCCATCGCATTGGTAACCGACCGCGAGGTCTTGTACCGTCAACCCTTCCCTGCACAACCAGTTCTTCGATGGATCCCTCATCTCTTCGCGACACGTGGCCAAAGAATGTCAAAATGCGCTTCTGTAAGATTGCTGATAGACGCTCCTTGATGCTGAGTTCTTCAAGTATTGAGACGTTAGTTCTGTACTCGGTCCATGACCTACTGCCTATTATTGTACTTTATTCTGTATTCACTGCTGGGCACGGTTCTCCTCTCAGAATGAGAGGGATTAGGCTACAGTCCACCACGCTGGCCAAGTGCGTGTAGAAGAAATGCAGGTTTCCTCACGATGTTTTCCTTTGCCTCTTAAGCGAGTGATAATTAATGATTGTACTGTACTAACTTAAAAATCTCATCGATAATATACCCAAGCATTTATGAGTTCATTTTTCTCTGTTATAGCTTAATATACCAGCCGACCTATGAGATGGAAGATGGTCCTCGCGGAGGTAAAAGCGAAGGAAATTGTATGCGTTGAAGACGCCCATCGCGGCTGAAAAATTGTCCCTGCGTTGCTGATCAATATGATGAACTATTAAAAAGTAACCGGTTATCGGCTATTTTTGTTTATTTCTTAGTCTATATTTTATACTCATGTTCCTTAAATGCTTTTCTAACAGATCTCTACAATCTCCCTATCTGTCAAATGTCAACTATGTCGGATTTTTAATTTCTGTAATTTCATCAGTGAATGAGTGAGATAGGAGTATTTCGATTTTATATTGTTATACTTTCCTAGAAGATTTAAAGCCTTTCAACTTAAATCAGCCTGTACTTGGGAAATGGAAAGTAAAAATAAATTAAATTAGGTTGTAATTTTCTTATATATTTAAGTATGTATGTACATGAATAATGTAAAAGAGGAATCCGCTAAATTATTCCTCAGTAAAGCCACCTATATACCAAGTAAATAAATATATAATATTCTTTCATGAAACTCATATACTGTTGCCCACTGCTGGACACAGGTCTCTTCTCAGAATAAGACAGAATTAAATGGCCTGACACTGGTTGGCAGTCTTCACCTGCCGCCGTCGAGATCTCTAAGGCATGCAAGCTCTTTACGATGTTTTCCTTTACCGTTTAAGCAAGTGATAATTAATCACCAATAAATATATATAATAGATACCTATTCTTATACAATTAGATGATTGATTGAAGAAAACCCAGCAAATAGGTATCTACTTAAAATTTTCAGTTCTAATTAACGTTTCTTTCACAAAGTTTCGCGTATTCCAATAAATACGATACTGCTAACAATTGGTAATGGTTTAGTAGTTATAAAGGCGTCCGGTCACGACTCAGCGACGACTCGGCTACGACTCGAAGGGTCTCGCAATTTCCTATCTGACTGACAATTTCCTTGGCTCTCCCGATTTTAATATAAAACGAGAGAAAAAACATCGCATCGCCCCCGACTTCTGTAGACGACGATAGAAAACTATGGATACGATTTCTTCTCAGAAAATATTTAAATAACAAAATCTATCTCGTTGGCGAGTTAAACATCATATTTATTAAGCGATATTCAATTCCCAGGCTCTTACGTTAATAGGCTCGCAAAAAAATGGAACCTACACATACCGCCAAACTGTGGTACATTAGTTCACCTCTAACTAACCCTTCAGGAAATATAGGCGTGATGGTATGTTATGTTATTTATATTGTACATTTGTTGTTTATACATACATTATGTTTTGGATGATTCCAGAAAATTCTGATCTGGAAAAAACTAATGTTTTTAACCCATTTTCTCGGAAATGCAATGAATACATTTTAAAGTCGGTAGGTCACGTGAAATATACCATGTCAACAACAACAAATATAGGGGTGATAGTATGTTATGTTAAGAAAGATAATACCATGTAGTTATTAAAAGTCTTATCCATACTACTCCGCCGCTCCTTTCAAAATGGCTTTGGCGAGAGAAAGAAAAGTGGTTCGCGATGGCCGCTCCCCCCACCCCGCTCCTCTCCCCAGCACCGCCGTGTTATTTTACAAAAGATGCTGCTTTATTCAACTCGCCATTGTATTTTTGTATAAAATACTGCTTACGTTTAAAAATATTTTCGTCGGATAATGTTTTTTTTTATTTCATACATTGGTTTTGTAACTTGAAAATGTTGGTTGGTTCGTAAGTCACAGTTGTCAAAAAAACTTAGCCCTAATTTGGCATGGTTAAATACTTTTTACATATTCTTGGGTATCTTTAAAGGTAAGTACCTTCCTACCTACCTACATCGTAGAAATGAAATAGGTATACTATCTAAATAATATATTTATTCACATACAATTTGCAATATGGCTCGCCGCCTTTTACATGGGACCTACAATATTGCCTAGATTAGTGTAGGGAATATTGCCTATTGTAACCTCTGCCTAATCTTTCAGGGAATACAGGTGTGGTGGTATGTGTAAGAGAATCTTAATGGTACGTTTTTTATTATCTATATGTACTTTATGAGTTGTTGAGAAATGAAATTGAATTATGTAAAAATTTGAACTTTATCAAATACGACGCAAAGTTTATAATACTAAAAGAATTGTTATGTACAGTTGACAAAAGAGTTAGCTTAGATAAAATTAAGCATAGATTCCCTATTTTAATATGTGCACATTATGAAGAATCACACTGTATAGGACTTTTTTGTAATATAATAAACACTCGGAAAAACACAAAAACTTATGTTCATTACATAAATATTTGTGTCCTGTGGACATTGAACCCACGATCTCGTGATCAGTAGGTACCTAGTCCAACACTTGAACCAATAGACCACAGACGTTGTCAATAACAACAGGGAGGCAAATTTCGACCTGGCGGGTAGGACTCGTGGTGGCTTAGTGGTCATAGCGTTTGGTGTAATAAACCAGAAGACGCGGGTTCAAATCCTGCCCGCAGCCGAATTCTTCCTAAAATAAAGTAATAATCTTGAAAATTTAAAATACAAAAAGATAAACAATCCCTATAAGCAGCTATCAAGACTTGCGTATTGACACATATTGTCTGTGTATTGACAATCTTTGTCAAAACACAGCTGCACAAATACCTAACTTTTTTGGCAACTGTACTTTATGATAAACAATTGCCACGATTTATTCTACGAGCTTTTTTCCCAAATATGTTGTGGTCGGCTTCCAGTCTAACCAGATGCGGCTGAATATCAGTGTTTTACACGAAGCAACTGCCATTAGACTTCCACAACCCAATTCCTGGGCAATACCGATATCTTGAGGATAGACTGGTAGTCAGGTCTTTTGTCACAGGTGTTAGTATGAAATCCGGGATCGACGGCTTTACGTGCTCTCCAAGGCACGCAGGGGTCTCAATATCAAAACATCTGGCGACATTCATGAAGAGTTTTGGCCGAAAGGTGTACTGTTCTGGCGATTCCGACCTCGGATATACCTAACACCGAGCGACACACGACGAATTTACGTGTGAAATAGTAATAGTTTTGTTATTGTTGTATATATTTTAAGTATTTTGTATTGTATTATTATAATATTATATGGGCCTTTTTGCCTGAAAAAAATAAATAAATAGAAAAAATTAAATGTGTTAAGAACGGTCACCTATCCACAGACTGACCGCGGCTGGGGCAGCTTAACCTTTCATCAACGTAGTTATAACTTAGTCACCCACGATTACTCGTTGGTACTTAATGGTAGTTTACGGAAAGGATTGGTTGAGCGTTTAAGACGCTAACCACCGTAATTAACCAATTATTTGCTCTCGGCTCTTGTTTAATTACGAGGCACGAGTACCTATTATTCGGTTAGAAAATATATGTAGGTAGGTACAGTTTAGGATAATTCATCATCAACCCATATACTGTCCCACTGCTGGGAACGGGTCTCTTCTAACAGAATGACAGGGATAAGGCTATATTCCACCACGCTGGCCTAATGCGGGTTGGTAAACTTCACACGCCGTCGAGAAAATCTGTAAGGCATGCAGGTTTCCTCACGATGTTTTCCTTCACAATTTAAGCGAGTGATAATTAATTATTAATGCGGACATGATTTCGAAAAGTCAGAGGTGCGTGTCTTGGATTCAAACTCGAGACCTTCAACTTGGTAGTCCAATGGTCATACCACTAGGCTATCGCTTATTAGGATAATTATTATGCTTATAATACGGAAGACACCAGCAACACTGGTAGTATAGTGTGTACTAGTGTGTTGTCATCTCGACACCTCAGTTGTTAAGTCTCATATGCCCAGTATTGTCACTGGCATTGACCTTCAAACCGTAACAAAATAATGTTACACAGTATTGCTTACCAGTGGTACAGTCAACAAAAGAGTTAAGTATACAGATAGCAAACGAAATATGCATTTTTATACAGATTTCGACATAAATAATTACGCTCCAAAGGGTTAGGTATGTAGCTGCTTACAATACCTACGTTTTGACACATAATGCGTGATATAATTATTATTAGACTATCTTTATCAAAACAAAGATTATTAATTAGCTGAATGTATACCTAACTCTTTTGTTGACCGTACCACTCCAGAGAAACTCAGCGACATGAGCAGAGCCCACTCAGAGCTCAGAATCGGTTTATAGACAATGAAAGGAACGAGAACCATTCTTAACATATCGAGTCCCTCGGAGAGCACGTAAAGCCGTCGTTCCCGGTTGTCATATGAACACCTATGACAATCGTTAGTGGTAGTCAGAAGCCCAAAAAGCCTGACAACCAGTCTATCCTCAGGATATCGGTATTACCCTAAAATTGGGTTGCGGAGGTCTGATGGCAGTCGCTTCGTGTAAAATACTGATATTCAGCCGCATCTGGTTAGACTGGAAGCCGACCCCAATATAGTTGGAAAAAGACTCGGAGAAAGAAGAATGGATCCAGTTTTAAATTTGAACAACTGTATATATACCATAACACAAGTTCAATCTTAGCTTGTAAATTGAAATTGCTAATACTTAAACTATTATTAAAACCATTTGAAAACTTAAAAAAAATATGAATGAAATCAGTAAAGTCATTCTCAAGTTATGGCGTGACCTAAGGAAACAGTTGTCCCTGCTCCGCGAGGAAACGTTATGTTTGCAGTGGGGGGACTTTGACCTTTATACTGCCAACCCAACTTTTCCTCTTTCGTTTTACAGGGTTGGTAACGCGCAAGCGATATCCCTGGTGCTGCAAGCGACTATAGGCTACGGTAACCGCTTACCATCAGGTGGGCCGTATGCTTGTTTGCCACCTTAGTAGTATAAACAAAGAGGTATTCATATTTATATTGGTTTATACCTAGATAGATTAATACTACCCCCACCATGGGCGTACTCAACATGTTAGGGGGCAAGCAAAGTAGTAAGAACTTCGCATAAACCTTGAAACCACTTTAACTTATTCATCTTTCAACCAAACAATTTTTGGATATCAAATAAATCTCGTTTCTCATTAATCCCGTCTCGATAGCACAACAAACATACCGCTAAGTTACATTTAAGTAACACTTAAGCTACATTTCGGCAGATTCATAGCAAAAGCCTTTTTCCTTTTCGATTGATTTGTATTCTCAAAGATAAGTAATTAGGAGCCCACTCCGTGCCAGATCCATAAATCCAAGGGTAGGGGAGGGTTCTCCCTTGAAAAAAGGGGGTGTTCTTCTTATATTTAAATATCGAACCCCTTCCGGGTAGGTGCCACGGTTTTTCCAGTAAAAGGGGTAAGTGACAGAAGCAGAGAATATAAGTGCGGTGGAGCTGTTGAAAGTATATTTTTTGTTTTTTAATTATATTATTTTAAGATTAAAAATAAATTTATGAGGTACCTATTGTAATGTATCTAATGTTATAATTAAGTAAAATTCAATAAAATTATATTTAATATGTCATATCTGCATTTGCTATATTTCATTTGAAAAACTGCTTACATAGTTATTAATATTTTAAACTTTGTAGAAATTGATTACCTAATTGTATGTTGTGTTCCTAGATTTCAACAATCGCCCAATAAGTGGCACGTGGGATGTCATCGGGTATCATAGATGTGCCTACTCCTTGAGACCTTCTACATAATATAAATAAAATAATTACCAGACACAATAGAAAAACAATTATTACGGACCCTCTGGAGGGTCTCTGTTCCCTACCCCACTAATAATGTTAATGTTCAATAAATAGGCTCGTCAACTCTTAGTGGCGGCAGTCTTTTTTACAGTAGACAAATAGATATCTGAACGAATTCATTATGTATACAATCTTCATTATTCTTCTACTCATTAAATGCCAGTCGATTTTATTTTTAAAATACATAAAATAGGAAACAATATCAACAGAATCCACTCCACGACTTTCCCTGCGCTGTCTCAAGATGGACTTAAGAAGCAAAAAGGAAAGAGTCTAAGGGGTGGCCCCCCACCCGGCGAGCCCATTGGAATACAGAATAATAATCGCCAAAAGAAATGGGGGGAGGAAAAATATAAATAGCCGTATCTTCCTAAGATATTAAAATTTGTACAAGAAAACGGGCGGGCCGCTTTCAATTTTGTTAAAATATAAAATTATTTTCAACCCGACAAATGTCCGACGTTTTCTCCTTTTGTTACTCTGAAGCGTTTCATCTGTATACAGATCTTTTATGCTAAGGTCTAGATCTTTAACATCGTTTTTCTTTGTTGTCTATTTATTTGTGGGCTTAGGATTCTAAATAGAAATGAAATAAGGTTATTGAATAGATATTTTTGACTTTAAATACTAAATCGGCGTCGTTCACCACTCCTTATACAAATGTGTATATAATAGGTTGAATATTATAAGATTTTAGCGAAAAGACCGTCAATAATACCTATTTACTGTTGGACTGCACGTTTGGTGTGGCAATTAAGGTTAACATTCGCTGAGACTACCGTTGTGCCGAGTATCGTCAACCATATTATGTTTGTAAAGTCCCCCACGATAAAGAGGTTGATTGTGCGGGAGCTATCTTTAAAAAAATATTTTAAAAATATTTGTATTTGTAACTTCACTGTCCTTTGGTATTAACGAATACTCTATCTAAGTATAGATTACATAAATGTTTTATTTGTTTTGGTACTAAAAAAATGTGTTTCTTTGCTTTATTTTTGATAATGTAGGACAACTATATTACTTTTATAGAATTTATTGGAACTATAGTATAGTAAGTTTAAAAAACAAAGGTTATTTGTGTAGCGTAGGTATGTTATATATCAAAACATAATATACAATGTTTGTAAGTGTACTAAGTTTAAAAGATCTTTTAAACTAAGCAACGGATTTTGATACGGTTTCCACTATCATTTAGATGATTTCTTCCGGAATGTTTCTATATGTATAATACATATGTGTTATTAGTACATTGCACCGGTGCAGGATAGTCGAGGCAGGTCGCTAGTTATTTTATCAAAAGTTAAACTACTCGTAAACCAACTTAAGTTGAAATGAGGTTTTTGTGCGTAAAGATACCACCCTATTTTTTTTCTCCAATGTTGCCGTTATAAACTTTTTAGTTTTTTAGAAATGGTACCTACAAATTATCTTTTTTAGTTTTTAGCATTATTCCATGTTTATATTTTAAAATTATTTAGTTATCCTCTGCTATGGTCACAGCGTCTGGTATACCTAACCAGAAGAATCGAATCCTGCCCGCAGTCGAATTTTTCCTTCGCTTAAATAACTTTAAAATAGAACGAATTTAAAAATCAAATAATGCAGCAATCAACACTGTAACGTCAAACCAAGTTCTATGAAATTTTGCCCACCTTCCTTAATTAATCAGTTAAGTAATCCCAATTTTACGAAGGGTTTTCTGTTTTAGAATTTAAATGAAAATGTAGGTATCAGTTCAATGTACTTATTTAAAGTTAATTTAAATGTATCAGTGTAAAACTATGGACTGAATTGTCTGAAATAAATGAATATAATCTATTATTAAGTACTGAAATACCACTAAAAGTGTTCTTAAAGTGTTAGACAGAAAGAAGATTGCACACTGGAATGTGGCCGAGGGTAAGGAAAGTGTTGCGAGCTGGTGGACCGCCAAGTTCTCACTTTTGGAACAACTTAAATCGCGTTAACTTTAGTTTTCAAGTTGTAGCGATAGCAAAAAAAGAAATTCTAGGTGGAGTATTATAAATTATTTTAAATAATGGAAGACTGATGTCGTTGTAGAGTTGAGTAAAATGCTTTTTTAAAGCTGTTAAGTAAAGAACTGAAAAATACTATTATAAAATTTAATTAAGTATAATTTTAATAATATTCCTGTTTACTCTTTACTTTTTATATTTTTTTCTATTTCAGAAATATTTAGTACAACAACCTATCTTTGAACCTTTTTTAGAACAATAATTCTGATTTAGGTACCTATTGAAAATCTAGCCAAATCGTCAAATAAACTTAAGTTTTCGGAAAATATCATTTGTTGTTTTTTTTTTGCTAATTCAGAAATATTTTAGTAAAACAACCTTTTTTGAAATAGACTTTAAAACAATTCTGTTTAGTTAAGTATTGAAAATCCAGCCAATTTTTGTAATCGCCAAATAAGTAGATATTAAAACATTCTTGAAATATTTGTGACAACTTTTTTGCTAACCCTCCTAAGATATAAGTTAACCACCTGTTGACGCGTGCCCTTATAATAACATATTAAAATTAATAAGAACTTCAGTGTCGGGTAGATTAACAATATTATACGTTAAGAGCACAGAGTGGGTTACCAGGATTTTATACCCATATGAGTGCTTTAGAACTTCAGTTATATCCTGTCGTGACAATGTACTAGGTTCGATCCTAGAAGTGAAGTAATTATCTGTGTCCTGAATGCCGATCATCATCAAGCTATATTCTGTCCTACTGCTGGGCACGGGTCTCCTGTCAAAATGAGAGCGATTAGGCTATAGTCCTCCACACTGCACTAATGCGGGGTGGCAGACTTCACACACCGTCGAAAATGCTCCTTACTATGTTTTCCTTCAACGTTTAAGCGAATAATAATTAATATAACACGCACATGATTTTGAATAGTCAGAGGCGCTTGCCTTAGATTCAAACTCATCATATCATTGCTTCTGAAAATACCGATGCGTTGCTCCATTACTAAAAATATAGGCAGGTACTTCGTACGGACTTGTAGACATACCTTGACGTCAGGCCACGAAGGGTAAGGCAGAGTGTAAAGTGTACTAATGTGTACCCAAAGTTCGCCGGTATGTTTTCCATGTAATAGGGGGCGAGGAGGAAGGAGTTTCAGGGTCGTGGTGAATGTCGATCACAAGTCATTTAGACATTTATTTGCCAAACTAAGTGTACATTAAAGGTGTTATATAATAATATAGTTCTCTTAGTTGCCTTTTTCAGGCACTGCAAAATTTGCGGGCTTTATAATCAGTCTACTTTGAAGGTATTACAATTAAATTGTTATAATAATTAATGCTAAGAGCGCATGCAAAGATGAGTAGGTAAGCGAAATAGATCGCCGTATTAATAATTAAAAGGTTTATATTATTATCATATTTTTCTTTTTTATCAATTTATTATTAATCATGTATATTCATCAGTAGTTATTAATATATATGTAGAGTACTTAATATTATTTTTACATAGTTCTTTCTCGGTTTTTATTCAAAAAATTCTCTATCGTAGAGAAGCCAAGGGCTGCTTTTAGTTGGTTCAAGTCCGACGTACCCTGCCGTGAATGATCTATTAGTATTTAGGTAATATACTTATAAAAAAAAACATTAAAAAATTGTCTGAATAAGGCTTAGAGAACAAAACTCCCTCTCCGCATGGTGGAAAGAGAGACAAATTATAAGTAGGTAATTTATTTGCAAAAAACATCTTTAAAAAAGTAATCATCTTAAACGCTACCCTTAAAAATGGACCAATGACACGGCCCTGGTGCGAAAGAGAAAGCAACAGAGGGGGTAATTTTTGCCAATACTTAAACGAAGATAGATAGGCGACTACCCCACCCGGGGGTGTTTTAAGAAAATTTTAACTTTTCTTTATTCAAAGCAATACCTCCTTCGTGGAGGGAGGTGGGTGGCTCCCATTTTTCTTCTAGTATTCTCTTTGGCCAGTCTTAAAGAGAAATAACAGTGCTCTCCAACTCAAGCATTTATTAAATCCGCCATTCAAAATGAATTTGTAAAGTGTTTTTGTTTTCTCTTAGCTTTTTAATTAAATTTATTTTTCGTTTTTGTGTTGTTCTTATATAATAGCATAAATAAACAAGTCTTTGTTTTTTTTTTAATGGTGGGTATGAAGAGTATTTAAGCGTTAGAAGATACTATGTTCCTTATTGGTTTAATTATTATG
The DNA here is from genome assembly GCA_964056405.1 of Acronicta alni. Lineage (NCBI taxonomy): Eukaryota > Metazoa > Arthropoda > Insecta > Lepidoptera > Noctuidae > Acronicta > Acronicta alni. The sequence goes on along the minus strand of OZ043938.1, from coordinate 7,836,537 downwards.
TAGGTATTACTCTTGATCAGGCCCGTGGCTAACTTTTTTTCTTTTTTTTTCTTTTATTTATCGTTTTACAAAATAATGCACAATACTTAAATAATAATAACACTAAAAACCACTGAGGTTTAAACCTGTGCTATCATGAGTCTGTACATACATAAAAAGTGTTGTTTTAATTTATATTTAAATTTTTTTGTTGACATACTTTTACATAATTGCGAGGGTAGGTTGTTGATAAGTCTAGGAACAATATAACAGGTAGTCCGCTCGCCGTACACATTATTGGCGCGTTGTATACGAAGTCGATTCTTAGAAACTGCCCGAGTGCGCACAGGGTGTTCAATAACGTTTCTTGAAGATTCATAAAAAAATTGCTCTTTTAGTAATAAAAGATGTACTTGAGTGTGTACTGGTAAAACTTTGCAGTGTTTAAAAAGACCATTTTCACTGTCGTAAAATTTATTTTTTATTTTCGATGAGACTACATTTTTTAGTTCTAACCTGAAGTTTATAAATCTCATCAAGATACGTTTTGTAGGTACGACCATAACTACTAAGTCCATACTGTATGTGGGACTCTGCCAGTGCGTAATAAAGCACTACACTAAACTAAACTAAACTAAACTGATCAACCGATTTGCAAGTTTATGCTGGGCTAGTCGCGGTCAGTCTGTGGATTGGTCACCACCCCTAATACATTGAGACTCATCCATGCCGCGTAGAGCGTTAAGCCATTGGTCCCGGCAGTCATGCGAACACCTATATACTATCATTAGCGGTAGTCAGAAGCCCAAAAGGCCTCAAAACTAATCTACTCTCAGGATATCGTCATTGTCCAGAAAATCAAGAAATGCACGGTTTTCGGATAGCAAGTAAAGCTCTCGGTTTCATACAAACACCTATCAACCTATAACAGTAATTATTGGTAGTCAAATGCTTAAAATGGCTGACAACCGTATATAAATGTATTAATAATAATAATCATTTTATTTCAGACAGTAAATCAGTCCATATTTTTCTAAAGATACCTACAATTAAATTAAAATTAAATAATATAAATAGTAAATAACGAAATTAGCGAAATTAAGTAGTAAATGAATTAAATAATGTCAGAATCATTAAATTCATTTACTACCTGCCCCAAGCTTGATATATGGGTACATGTAAGGCCTGCCCGTGCTGCATGAACGGCCCGTCCAACCTGCTGGCAATAACTGAAAGGAGACCGTTGCCGCTGCCCCGCACTCTACTCGCTATCGAGGTGGCCCTCTATTAGCCAGAAATAAAAATATTAGACTTAGGGAGGGGTATTGACGTGTTAAGAAAGTTAAACCATTCACACACTGACCGCGCCTACCGAAACTAACCTTTACAGGTCAATTACTGTTTGATCTCATTTGTCCCAAAATTGTGTATTAATGTTAATATTGTTTTAATAATGTCAATTTTTTTTTATGTCTTTATATTGTTATAATAATAAAATTGTTATATGCAGTGATAGCCTAGTGGTGTGACCATTGGACTGCCAAGTTGAAGGTCTCGAGTTCGAACCCAAGGCACGCACCTCTGACTGTTCGAATTCATGTGCGTATTAATAATTAATTATCACTCGCTTAAACGGTGAAGGAAAACATCGTGAGGAAACCTGCATACCTTAGAGATTTTTCTCGACGGTTTGTGAAGTCTGCCAACCCGCACTAGGCCAGCGTGGTGGACTATAGCCTAATCCCTCTCAATATGAGAGAAGACCCGTGCCCAGCAGTGGGATAGTATATGGGTTTATGATGAATTTGATTAGTATAATAATTAGATACCTACTTATACATTTCTCAAATAATTTTTTCAAGCATCTACACAAATACGTCTTCTGAACGACAAACTATGTAGTTATTTTAAAGGTAGGTATGTAAGATACTTACACTCTTTGCGCTGTATCATGGTGCGTGTGACAGTTGCCTGTATGACGTATTGTATGTATTAAGTTTTTTTTTTTAGTTATTTTCCGCGGATGGAGGTCCGCGCCTTTTTTTACAATGATTGCTTCATTTGCATAATTAATTATATTTGGGCAGTTAGGCCGCTCCTATGGGACATTGTTTGAAATTGACAGCGCAAAGAGTGTAAGGTCGTTCGATTTTTTAATTCAAATTTCGATCCAATTACGGTGTTACCAACAACGAACTTTTTTGACTTGTAAAAGTGTCTTTAAAATATCTATTTACAGAAATAAATATCATTTATCATTTAAGAACCCAGGGGCGTATTTTGGAATTTGGGGCCCCGGGCCAATAAATTTCGCCGCCCCAGAATTCTAAGAAAAAAGTGATATAAATGTTTTTTTTTTCTATTATTTTAATTTTAATTATAAGGAGTATCCTTTTGATACACTTAAAAAGCGTGAGGTAAACATCCAAATAGAAATCTTGAATAGGTACCATAGAGATTCCTGTATAAAAAAGCCATAGGTATAATATCTTCAACATAAGTATTATATGTTCACGCATAACTTGATGTTGAATTAATTTCGTAGTTTTTTTTTTTGATGATATATGTATTATACTGTGATATTATACCTCTAAGGAGTACATAAGGAGTACATAAGGAGTACATAAGGAGTACATAAGGAGTACATAAGGAGTACATAAGGAGTACATAAGGAGTACATAAGGAGTACATAAGGAGTACATAAGGAGTACATAAGGAGTACATAAGGAGTACATAAGGGGTACATAAGGGGTACATAAGGAGTATATAAGGAGTACATAAGGAGTACATAAGGAGTACATAAGGAGTACATAAGGAGTACATAAGGAGTACATAAGGAGTACATAAGGAGTACATAAGGAGTACATAAGGAGTACATAAGGAGTACATAAGGAGTACATAAGGAGTACATAAGGAGTACATAAGGAGTACATAAGGAGTACATAAGGAGTACATAAGGAGTACATAAGGAGTACATAAGGAGTACATAAGGAGAACACAAGGAGTACACAAGGATTACATAAGTAGTACAAAAGGAGTACATAAAGAGTACACAAGGAGTACATAAGGAGAACATAAGGAGCACACAAGGATTACATAGGTAGTACAAAAGGAGTACATAAGGAGTACATAAGGAGTACATAAGAAGTACATAAGGAGTACATAAGGAGTACATAAGGAGTACATAAGGAGTACATAAGGAGTACATAAGGAGTACATAAGGAGTACATAAGGAGTACATAAGGAGTACATAAGGAGTACATAAGGAGTACATAAGGAGTACATAAGGAGTACATAAGGAGTACATAAGGAGTACATAAGGAGTACATAAGGAGTACATAAGGAGTACATAAGGAGTACAAAAGGAGTACATAAAGAGTACACAAGGAGTACATAAGGAGAACACAAGGAGCACACAAGGATTACATAGGTAGTACAAAAGGAGTACATAAGGAGTACATAAGGAGTACATAAGAAGTCCATAAGGAGTACATAAGGAGTACATAAGGAGTACATAAGGAGTACATAAGGAGTACATAAGGAGTACATAAGGAGTACATAAGGAGTACATAAGGAGTACATAAGGAGTACATAAGGAGTACATAAGGAGTACATAAGGAGTACATAAGGAGTACATAAGGAGTACATAAGGAGTACATAAGGAGTACATAAGGAGTACATAAGGAGTACACAAAGAGTACATAAGGAGTACATAAGGAGTACACAAAGAGTACATAAGGAGAACACAAGGAGTACACAAGGATTACATAAGTAGTACAAAAGGAGTACATAAAGAGTACACAAGGAGTACATAAGGAGAACACAAGGAGTACACAAGGATTACATAGGTAGTACAAAAGGAGTACATAAGGAGTACATAAGGAGTACATAAGAAGTACATAAGGAGTACATTAGGAGTACATAAGGAGTACATAAGGAGTACATAAGGGTACATAAGGAGTACATAAGTTCATTCATTCCCGTGTGAGCACTCAGTTGCACAATACGTGTCGCATGAAATAACCTATCGTCAACCTTTTGTTCTCATTCATATTAATCATTATTATTTTATTGTACTTGGTGGCTAGATTTAGAATACTGTAACAATGAAAACTTGCTCGGTTTGTCACTTGCAATTTAATGATGGAGTTCAGTGTGGAAGCTGCAAGAAGCACCTGGATTTCGGCTGTGCGAGCATCTCGGAAGGTGGGTGGAGAAAGCTGGGTGTCGATCGACGAGCGCAGTGGAAATGTCCTACGTGTAGGACATCATCACCAGCTGCGCCAACCCCAGAAGCAGTGTCCCTTGAAACAGTGCTCATTGAAATTCGTGACATGAAGCGTCAGCTATATACCTTACCGACGCTAGTGGAAGACGTCAAGTCGATTAAGGAGGAACTATCTGATCTTAAATCAACTTGTAAACATACCAGTGATAAACTCGATGAGTTTGGCACAAGACTTAGCGATGTCGAATCAAGAGTACTTGAACTTGAAAAGTTGCAAGAAACTATTCATTGTTTGCAAACTGATTTAGAGAAAACGAAATTTGAGCTTTCGACACATCATTCGAGACATCAAAGGTGTCCCTTTAAAGAAAGGCGAGAACCTGTACTCAATTATCGATGCCATCGGCCGTAAAGTAAATTACAGTGTTCCTAAAACCCAAATTAATTATATCTCAAGAGTTCCTATATTCAACTCCAATGAGAAACTGATTATAGTAAGTTTTCTAAACAGATATGTCAAAGAAGATTTTATTGCGGCTGCACGCGCTGACAAACAATTGTCCACCACGGACATTGGTTTTCGTGATACAGCCCAACGTGTCTATGTCAATGATTATTTGAGTGTTGAGTACAAGAAACTTTTGAGCAAAGTCAAAATTATTGCCAAAGAAAAAGACTATCAGTTCGTATGGGTGAAGCACGGTAAAATTCACATACTGAAAAATCAGACTTCAAAACTTCATATTGTAAGGAAAGAATCCGATTTAAACAAGATCGTTTAATATGTTACCTAGATCATATGATCTCTTTTTTACCTTTATATTTCATTTTACTTAAAATAGTTAAATTACTTAATTCGCAAAATCGAACAACGTATTTTTGTAAAAGGTTTAGCACTCCTGCCCCGCTAATGAGCTTGGCTTATCGCGCTGTTTACTTTAAAGCTTGGACGCATCGTCATATATCTTTCTTGCTCGCACTTACGTATTTGCACTATCGCTTGCTTGATTGCACTATAGCTATGTCATTTGATTTTAGTCCTGCCACAAACTTTGTAAAGTTTTGCTTACCTTGTACGTATTTATTTTTAAAGTACCCTATTTCTATCGCAATTGAATGTATTATTTTATCAAATAGCTCTGATTCGTATTTAATTATTGTTTTTACTTTCAATGGCTGTTAATGTCAAGCGAAGTTTGAATATATTTTACCAAAACGTTCGCGGCCTTAGAACAAAAACAGATAAGTTTTACCGTCAAATGTCAAGTAATTCATATGATATTATTGTTCTCACTGAGACGTGGCTACTGGATGGTGTTTCAAGTTCAGAATTCTTTGACGATCGATACATCGTGTGGCGTCGTGATCGAGACCTAGATTTAACAGGACAATCCCGTGGTGGTGGTGTGCTCATTGCTACTCATAGGCAACTACCGGCTATTTCCAAACCTCTTTTTCATTCTACAGCCGAGGATCTCTGGCTTAGCATTCGTCTAAAAAAATCCAATTCGCGTGATTATGCAAACATACATCTTTGCGTCCTTTACTTATGCAAACAAAACCTTGGCCTATCGTTTTCTCTGCAGCTGTCAAATTTCCTTTCGTCGCTTAACCAAACAGTGATTAATAATATTTCAGATACCATTCTAGTGCTTGGTGATTTTAATATGAGCGGAATCAACTGGGTGTATTCTAATAATTTATCATTTGTGCCAACTAACCTTAGCACTCAGGATGAATACTTACTTGCTGATGAATTATCTACCCTTGATTTGGGTCAATTTAATGGCGTGACTAATAAATATGGAAAAATACTGGACCTAGTCCTCTGTAACAGTACGGTGCAGGTAGTTGAATCTGTAGACCCACTAGTGCCAATTGATGCCTACCACCCGGCATTGCTAGTAAGTATGGATCTCATTGAGATACCTCTGCTCGAGTGTGCGCCGCGAACTCGTTATTTATTTGACAAAGGCGATTTTGAATCCATCAACAGCAAGTTACGTATGATTGACTGGGAACGGGAATTCGCGAAGAGGTCGGTCGATGAAGCAGTTGTTTCCTTTAATAAATCAATTACTGATTTGCAAAATAAATATATACCGCAGAAGCTTAATCGTATGCGTTCTTATCCTGTATGGTTTAGTCCACCGCTTATTAAAACTATAAAAGAGAAACATAAATATTTAAAAAAATTCAAGACTTATGGTAACAAATCTGACGATTTAACATATTATTATAAGCTACTCCGGGAAAGAGTAAAGTTTCTGGAATCACAATGTTATATCCAGTATTTAAATCTTACCGAGAAGTCGATTAAAAATAACCCTAAGTATTTTTGGACTTTTGTTAAGAATCGTCATAATACCAATGCCGTACCAAGTACTTTTAATTATAATAATAAAACTTTGACGACCGGCGTATCTATATGTGAAGCCTTTTCTAAATATTTTCTCTCGACTTTTCTTGATCCTATCCACCCAACTAGTTACTATAAAAATTATTCCTTCCCATCTTCTACGGAGCTAGTCACATCGGCTGATATTTGAAGCATTTCGGTAAGCGTTGAAGATGTTACTGACCTCCTTCGTAAATTAGATATAGCAAAAGCGGCAGGTCCAGATAATATATCCCCAAAGCTCCTTGTACACTGTGCTTCATCTCTAGCTCATCCTGTATCAGCCCTATTTAGAAAATCTTTATTAGCATGTGTTGTCCCTGAACTTTGGAAATCGGCATTTATAACACCTGTGCATAAGAAAGGCGTCAAAGTTGACATTATTAACTACAGGCCGATATCTAAATTATGTATATTGGCAAAGATTTTCGAAAGGATTGTTTACAATCAGTTGTACTCAGCTTTAAAACATTCATTTAGTCCGAATCAACACGGTTTCTTAAAGGGTCGGTCTACTGTAACTAACATGATTTTATTGAATGACTATATTACTGATGCCATGGATAAAGGTAAGCAGGTCGATGTTATTTACACGGACTACAGCAAGGCGTTTGACCGAATTGATCACGATTTACTACTTCAACGGTTATATAACATTGGAATACATGGAGACTTACTCAGATGGTTCTCCTCCTATTTAGAAAATAGGTCTCAGGCTGTAGTGTTAAATAACTACATTTCTAGTTGGGTCCCTGTCCCCAATGGAGTACCGCAAGGTTCCCTACTTGGACCCTTGCTGTTCATTGTTTATGTAAACGATATTGACTCATGCCTAAAGTCATCTAAACTTCTGTGCTTCGCAGATGATATGAAAATTTATACTACTATATCATCACCGGAAGACATGGTGTCATTACAGAATGACCTTAATCGTTTGGAAGACTATTGTCAGGGAAGAAAGCTCGATCTAAATCCAGCTAAGTGTTCTGTTATGACGTATACGCGAAAACGGGCAACCCTGGCCGCAGTATACACCCTGGGCGGTCAACTACTACGTAGATGTAATTCTACTCGTGATTTAGGGGTGCACCATGATTCAAAAGTTATATTTGACACTCAAGTAGATGCAATAGTTGCTAAAGCTTCTAAATCATTTGGGTTCATAATGCGGCTTTCTAAATGCTTCACTGAGGCAAAAACATTAAAAATTCTTTATTGTACCTTTGTTAGGAGCCATCTTGAGTACGCATCTCAGATATGGAGTCCGTGCTATCATAAATATATTGACCGTATCGAAAACATTCAACGAAGATTTATTAAATACTTATGTTTTCATCAAAAAACTTCTTATAAGTCCGAGAATTACCTTGACCTCTGTAAGAAGTACCATTTGTTACCGCTCTCTAATAGACGGGACATATCTGACTGCGTCTTCTTAATTAAAATCTTAAAGAACGACATTGATTGCCCTGATCTTTTATCCAGGTTTGATTTTAATGTTCCGTGCAAGACTCGGTTTAACCCGCCGATCCGTGTACCATTTGCTTCGTCCAACTACCGGCAAAACTCTTATATTGTACGTGCGAGCAGGAATTTTAATAGACTTTGTAAGCAGCACAATTTCGATCCTTTTTTAACAAGTGTAGTTTCGGTAAGGAGGTGCTTGAGCCTTGATTTTTTTAAGTAAATCTAAATTTAAATTTAACTTTATTTTCTTGTTGTCATTGTTGTCAGTTGTTCCATTGCTTGGTATCAGTGTTCTGTTGTTCACACTTTATTTTTCATACTTAACTAATGTTTTTATACGTGAAGACTTGTAATTGGCTGTCAGTGTACCTTACTGTTTCTTTTCTGTTATATTTAGCTGTAAGTCTTCCATAGAAATAAATAAATAAATAAATACATAAGGAGTACATAAGGAGTAAATAAGGAGTACATAAGGAGTACACAAGGAGTACATAAGGAGTACATGAGTAGTACATGAGTAGTACATGAGTAGTAAATGAGTAGTACATGAGTAGTACATGAGTAGTACATGAGTAGTACATGAGTAGCACATAAGTAGTACATAAGTAGTACATAAGTCGTACATAAGTCGTACATAAGGAGTACATAAGGAGTACACAAGGAGTACACAAAGAGTACAAAAGGAGTACATAAGGAGTACACATAGAGTACATAAGGAGTACATAAGGAGAACACAAGGAGTACACAAGGATTACATAAGTAGTACAAAAGGAGTACATAAAGAGTACACAAGGAGTACATAAGGAGAACACAAGGAGTACACAAGGATTACATAGTTAGTACAAAAGGAGTACATAAGGAGTACATAAGGAGTACATAAGGAGTACATAAGGAGTACATAAGGAGTACATAAGGAGTACATAAGGAGTACATAAGGAGTACATAAGGAGTACATAAGGAGTACATAAGGAGTACATAAGGAGTACATAAGGAGTACATAAGGAGTACATAAGGAGTACATAAGGAGTACATAAGGAGTACATAAGGAGTACATAAGGAGTACATAAGGAGTACATAAGGAGTACATAAGGAGTACATAAGGAGTACATAAGGAGTACATAGTTTAGCATAATAAAGTATTTATTAATATTTATTATTGCATTTATGTGTATGTATGTTATATTTTATTTTATTATATTTCATCATCATCATCATCAACACATACACTGTCCCACTGCTGGGCACGGGTCTCCTCTCATATTGAGAGGGATTAGGCTTAACAAATTTTCCCAATTGAATATGAAACTTATTATTTTGTATTAACGTTGAAAATCAATTAAAGAAATTTGACAGATTGTGGTAGCTTGATGTGCTGGCCTCTTTACATAATATAACTTATGGCAAAATCCAGTAATACTTTGCTTGACTCGGGAACAGTGATAGCCTAGTGGTATGACCATTGGACTGCCAAGTCGAAGGTCTCGAGTTCGAACCCAAGGCACGCACCTCTGACTTTTCGAATTCATGTGCGGGGCATTTTTCAAAAAAGATGTACATAGCGAATTTGGGGTGTCCCCTCACTTTAGCTATTTTTTATAATTTTTGTATGCACCGTACTCAAATAAACTGCATATTTATTTAATACTTACATGTTTAAGTTATAAAATTGGCTAAAATATGCAACCCAATTATCACTGTTATTAAAATATCATAAAATTAACATTAAAAAACGTGTAAAATATTCGTGTCCCAACTGCATGTTTGGAACTTTCAAGTCTCAGGTAAGATTAGATAAATTAAATGGAGTCACTGTTTTAGGCTCAGTAGACGTATGTTGAACTCATAAATACAGTTTAGAGCTTTTTATTTCGAATTTGGGTTTTAATAGTTCAGAATACTATATTTATTGTTGTCCCAGGAATATGACCGAACCGGAATTCCGGCATACGTCACGATAATTTTTTCAATACTTCAACGCAATATTACCCTAAAATATTGTTATTTTTCATTTCTGGTAACATTTATCTTGTATGTGGTGTCAACCGTCATTTTGAAACAAACCTCAGTGTCAGCAAAATCTGTGACGAAAGTGGGCGCGTTACGGTGGTGCCGAATTGGAGTTCCAGATAGTAACAGGATTTTATGAGGTATGTAGCAAATTTTCAAGTCATTTGCCGTAACACAATGACATTTCTATTTATAACTTATTGTAAAACAAGTCAGAAGTAGTCATAAAGGGGATACAACAGCTTGAATTATTGGTAGAAGTTTTGTAGGTATGAATTCGTCACATCGGGATCGTCACGTATTGTATAGCCGGAAACATTTTGTGACGCACCGGAACTATTAGGCTGGGGTTACATTTGATAAGGGAATAAAATAAATAATCATTCTGACATTTAAAAAAATGTTAGATTGGATATTTGGATGTTTGTTACCGCTAATCTTCGAAACGGTTGAACCAATTTGAATGAAAAAAATATAAAAATACGAATTTCGGAAAATCTTCTCTTAGTGCTCCCCTAGATTCCTTATGGAACCTACATGCCAAATTTGACCTTACAACCAGTAGTTTTGGCTGTGCGTTGTTTGTCAGTTCCTCAGTCACTCAGTAATTCGGTAAATAATTAAGAGTTGTGTATATATTGATTAAGTATATAATGTTATATTTAAGTATGTCTGCTATATTTCAGTAAACATGGCTCTCTCGGCAGCAGAAAGAGCTAAACGCTACCGGGAGAAAAAACCCTGAAAAATTTGAAGAACAGCGGAAGGAGCAGTTAGAACAACTTAAGAAGAGTCGAAAAACCATAAGTGAGTTGACAGAAGAAGATAAAAAATGTAGAAGAAAACAATGGAGGGAAGAAAAGAGAAAACAGAAAGTAAAAATGAATAAAAAAGAAAACGAAAATCAAAGAGCTACCCAAAGTTCAATGAAGTCCCAAAACAGCGCAGCTCCTGTCTTAAAAATTCGTTACAATAAAATATGTAGGAGATAATGAGGAGCTTTTAATTTTAATTTGCGAACATTTACTTTAGTAAATTTTCGCAAATGAAGCAGTTCGCAATATAATAACCTGTTTTTACTTTAGATTATTAATACGACTTAAAATAAAAATGTTCGACCAAATATTACTCCGTGTAAACTTTGCTTATTTTTTTCCAGTTAGTCACATAGAATTCCAGATAGTCACTGTCCCATATTTTACCGAGACAAAAAACTTATCCTATTTAAGAAATATTTAGTTATTTGATAATATTTATATAGTTGTAGTTGACCCTGAATTTGTTGTTTATATTATTAGTAATCTCGTTCAATTTCATTTTAAGTAGTAGGTAGAAATGTAAAGTTTTAATGGTCAAATGTTCCGTCTGTTACGATCTCGAAATTAAAATGATTGCTAAGCTATTATTATAGTGATTTATCTATGTTTAGATGTTTTAGTTCAAAGATTTGAAGGTTTATTAAATAAATATTACAAACAAATTATCATAACAACTCATATTTTGCATTTTATTTACACTTTTCCTTTGTGACAAACCGGAGCACGTTCCTGTGAACCCTTGCATCAAAATAAATATTTCCACGTTGTTTTGCGTAATACTGATGTATTTTTTTAATTTTTAACTTTTTAAGAGTATATTTAATCAAATGAGATAAGAATTTACAGTAAAATTTAAATAACACAAACATCTGTTCCGGTTCGTCACGTGTACATCTTTTTTGAAAAACGCCCGCGTATTAATAATTAATTATCACTGGCTTAAACGGTGAAGGAAAACATCGTGAGGAAACCTACATACCTTAGAGATTTTTCTCGACGGTTTGTGAAGTCTGCCAACCCGCACTAGGCTAGCGTGGTGGACTACAGCCTAATCCCTCTCAATATGAGAGGAGACCCGTGCCCAGCAGTGCCTCGAGTTCGAATCCAAGGCACGCACATTTTCTAACCTGACTTTTCGAAATTATGTGCGTATTAATAATTAATTATCACTCGCTTAAACGGTGGTGCAAACATCTTATGGAAATCTGCATGCCTGAGTGATTTTGCCAACCCGCACTAGGCCGACGTGAAAGACCTCTAAGGCCTCTGTTTCAGAAAGGAGACCCGGGCCCAGGACCGTATTCTTGATGATCATGATGAGACCTGGGAATCGAACCCAGGATCTCTAGCGTAGCAGTCGCGTTTACGACCACTAGGTTTTTCTTTGAAATTCTCAATAACGGCTCGGATTTGTTTGACTTTTGCCCGCTCGCCGCGTATGGGACTTAAACATACTGGGGGTGTAGGTACCTATACATATATATGCATCTGTCTATAGTTATCGGCCGTTCCTGACATCTACAGATGTAAGAACCTGTGTTTATACTTACTTACATCAGAAATTTAAAAAAAAAACTGCCTCATAGTCTAGTGGTCGTAAGTAAGACTGCTACACTAGAGGTCCCGGGTTCGATTCGCACGTCGAGCAAAATGTTATTGGGTTTTTCTATGAAATTCTCACTAGCAGCTCGAAGTTTGGATTTGTGCTCGGTTAAATCGCAGTAGGCCATAGGACATGGGGCCTAAACATACCGGCGAACTGTGGGTGTACATTAGTACACCTCTGAAATTTAAATGGCCGCCGGTGAGAATTTGCCGGGGTCGAAATCGAATCTTCTGGGTCGAAAGTATTTTTTTTTAAATTGTTTTATTGAATGACTGCCATCTTTTGGAAAAGTAACATACTATGCTGTAAGTATCTTGCACTAACCTACATCTCTACGTTCCTTGTGACGCCGTTAGTTGTCTCAGTTTTATCTAGATGGCGCTGTGTTCAAAAACCTTTCGTTGCATTAAATTAGAAATCAAATCTGTGATGGTTTTTGTTTTCCAACTCCATGGATAAATAAATTATTTATCCATATAGCACTCACAAGACTTGTCTAATGGATTTGTGTAGAAATAAAAAAAGAATTGTATGGCACGCTTAAAATTTGTAATCTACGAAGTTGTCGTGTACACAGCACACGGAGTTTTGGAGTGTAAATGTATATTTTTAGCAGACAACGAAGAAAAAAGGTCAGACTTATGATTTTAGCGGTCTATTTCTATAGTTTCACTTTTTGTAACAAGGTCAATAAAATTAGCCCTGAAGTCGTGGCATATTTTCGATGTTAGTTCCTCAGATAATCGCCAGAGGGTTTTGCAAAATAAAATGTGTAACAACGGTAGCGTCTACGCCTCTAAGGTCACTAACACCTATAATTTCCTAATTAGGGGATTTGAATGAAAACCGCAACAATTTTGCCGTCGCATAATCTCGTCTTCAGCCATCGTTTAGGTGTGCGATAAGCGTAGCAAGTGTTCAGTAAGTTCACTAATTGAAGGGATCCCATTAGCTGTTGGACTTCCTGCCCATCAGTCTTGGTGAATTTCATCGGATCCCATGGCCGTGACTATAGGGCAGGTGAAGGCAAGTGCGGTTTTTAATCGATGTCACCTCCCCAGGTAGCAGACATAATATGCAGATTCATGCAGAAAAAAATATATTTCTTTGGGTGAGTGAAGTCTCACTCAATCACAAATATAACTATCAAGTCTGCAATTAAACATATTTTTCATTACGGGACGCTTCAATTGGATCCCAGACAATTCATAGTATGGAGACCTGCCATTGTTCTTTGACAGATTGGCCTCCGTGTACAACACCCAAATAAAACGTCAAAAATCATTCGTATGTATTTTTTATTGAAATCCGATTTATGTTACAGCTTTCACCTTTAAAATTACAATTAGATCAGACCGCATAATAACTAGAACTCGTCATGTACTCATTAACAGTTTATAGTACATTAATTATTTTAGTTTACAATCAACCGCACTTGAAACATATCGAAGTAATTACAAAAACAGCAACCACTGTACACGAAGACACTGTTTCAGTACATGCTTAGTTTTAGGTAATACTACGCTTCGATAACTTTCTCGAAATACTAGATTTTTCTTTATATTAGGGTTATTTTTGTGTGTGAATGGGAATGTGCGTATTTTTTTGTATGTAAGAGGTACATGCACCTGTGAGTGGTGTGGGTTTTTGTGTCTTTGTGTGTATATACGCCAGTGTGTGTGAGAGAGTGTGAGTTTTTTATATTCTACTAAGGTGGCAAACAAGCATACGGCCCACCTGATGGTAAGAGGTTACCGTAGCCTATAGACGCTTGTAACACCAGGAGTATCACTTGCGCTTTGCCGATCCTGTATTGAAAGAGGAATAGTTGGGTTGCCAGTATAAGGGTCAAAGTCGCCGCACTGCCAACACAACGTTTCCTCGTGGAGCACTGAGCAGTGTGTGTGTGAGTGTGTGTGTGTGTGTGTGTGTGTGTGTGTGTGTGTGTGCGCGGGAGGAACTACCTTGCAAGTGCACATAATAACCTATGCGGATACTACCACAGCGCTAAGCTCCGGACTGAAATGACTGCAAAAACAGACTAAAATAAAATCAAGAGCAATGCAAGATATATTAGTCTGGTTTTATAGCTTCATTGATAAGGTAGCTTTCTTTTAAATGGCAACACAGGGGAGAAAGAGAGAGATAAGCACGTTTATGAGTATCCGATTGCGAACAGACCGAATGAGATTCTGTGCAGAGAGCAATATCTATCACTTAACGAAATCAAATAATTATTAATAATTTGTTCACAGTTAATAAAGTTCTTTGTTTTGAGTACGTTTGCTATTCATTTTAATGCAGTCATGTTTCATAGATAAATTTTACATACACCTAAATCAAGTCGACATAAATATTCGCTATATACATACATAGGTACTATATTCGTCTTTGAATAGATTTTCTTCGTAAATTTTTTAAGATATTATAATTACATAAAATTGAAAATAATCGTTTCAAACGACATCAACGTTTTGCTAATGAATTTTCTTATGATTTTCATCTTTTAATAAATAATAATGTTTAATCTTTTGAAGACATCATAATAATATTATGTATGTTATATTATTTGATCATTTTCATCTTTGACACTTCATGAAATGAAGATATAGGTTTACAAACCTATTAATAATTTAATTATAATACTAGGAGTAAAATTATCACAGCAACAAAAATACTGACATTACTAAAACTAGTTAAAGACGTATATTAACAAAAAACGTTTTGGCAGCTTAGTAAAGTAAAAATATATAAAAAAAAACAGAATTCAGTCATTTAATTAAATATGAATGACCATTACCCCTGACAAATAAACGCTAAGTTTAGTTCTGTCCCGTTTCTTCATATACTAAATGGCATTCGAACGAAAGAGACAGCAACACATTGTTAGTTCTACTGCAGTGCGTTTGTTTTGTCTTGCTACGTTCGAATATTAAATAGCAGTCGAAAGGCAACAACAGCTCTAAGATAATATATTTTTCACTTAAACTTTAAAACTAAACAATATACATAATTATAATGACTAGACGATTCTTATACATAGTTCTCACATTTTTGACTAGATATCATACAATTTCAGTATTTCATTTCATATTCAGTACGATTATTAATAAATAAGTTAAAATTAAAGGCTTTTTGCCGTGTGAACGAGCGATTTATAATGTCTACGAAAAAAGCATGGTTGTTTTTCAAGTAAAATCGTATTAATAACACACTGGAAGACAGATTTAAAACAATCTTCAGAATTTACAAGGCTATTTTTCTAAAGAAATGTAGTATTCAGATTGTAGTATACAGATTTCGGTAGAACATTTTTAAACAACATGAAAATAAAATAATTGTACATAGAAAATAGCCTTGCATTTCTAAATAAATCACGCCATACTTTCTTCATAGCAAACAAAATTTATTTATTTCTCTGCTCATAACGGTTGATAGTTTTCATAAATTTAGAGTTTCATTCCAAAACTTTATATTTTCTTTATTAACGACACATTTTTAATACATTTTTCATACAATATACAGTGTCACAATCATGAATTAATAAATAGATTTTTGTCTCCATTGGAATAAAAATAAATCTTAGAGATTGGTAAATAATAAAATTAATATATATTTCCTTAAAATTAATGGAATAAAGAGTAATTTGGCAAGATCAGTTCCACTGTATATTTCAAATTTTTATAATGGTAGAAATAAACAACCATTCTTCCTATGAAATCACTTAGTAATTTTCTCAGACCAGAATAACTAAATTTGATACAATATAATGTACATATTATTCTTATTTATTAATATTTTTTTTAATTTTGGCGGATTTTTATAATATGAGGTTGAAGTACGATGGCGGTTGTTCAGTTTTCAACCTTATGAACCAAAAAATAAAAGTGAAATCTCGTTGGTTGACTATTTAGTTTCCAGCCAACGCTTTTGTTTCGTTAAAACCATTTAATTTATTGGTTTGGTATGCGTTACTAAGTTGCACTAAAGAAAAAAAATTGATAGAATTAATATTTCTTTTTTAATGTTGATGTTGATAAAGTAATTAATAATTTGTTTTTGATAACACAAAAATGATTCCTCTTGGAAGTTAAACATCGTCATTTTATTTATATTTATGGCTCTTCATTAGCCATATTTGTTTCATGGTAGAATTATAAGCTTCCGCTAAGTATTCTCTTCGTACTTCGGTACGCGGTGACGTCACGATATCACGAACAGTGTTGCCGTTACTGACATTTTCAATACAATTAAGAATATTTATAATTCAATATAAAATGTTAAATAAATTGCTTTAGCCCATCTAACTTCCTCGAGCTTTTCATCTATTTGGTGAAAAAAGTTAACTGTATACAAAATTGCTTCATTATGGGAGCAAGCAATTGAAAAAATGCATTTTGCTCAGGTAATTAATTTACACATAGTGACAACACATCAAGCTTCAGACCCTATGACGTCACTGCCTGACCTAGCTATCACTAGAAGAGAATACCTGTTGTAATTCTACCCTGATTTGTTCCAAAGATAGTTAGATTCAGGAATTCATACAACAATGTTGTTCAATTATGATATTTTTGCCAGTTTTGGATCAATAAGCTCGATAATTTTCATTGTATTGTGTCTCGCAACAGTGTCTACTCCTAATTCATTCTATAATGGAAATAAAATTGATTTTCGCTTGCACTACGTCGGGTTATTTCAAAGATTATTTGAAATTCCTTTATGATATTTATCGTTGCATTTTTTTCTCTGCTATCGTTAAGTAATGTTACCCACCCAGTGTAATTGGTCTGTATTGTAATATAAAAATAATTCTACACAGACAAAACAATCAAATGTTTAATTTATGTTGTATTTACTTTCAAGTGATTTTGAACCTGAATTAGAATAAAAAGTATGTATTATATGGCAGGATAATATTATCCTGCCCGCTATAAATCTATTTTAATATATTTTGGCCAACTAAAGGTTGAATTTTTTTTAGCAATTTGGTTTATATTCTCCTACTTTGATGATATTATATTATAGACATTGTTTTCATAAAATAATATTGTAAGTACAAGTATTTTAATACTGATCTAACTTAAGGGCAGAATTGCTGATATTTTTCCACCGACGTAGTGCACAATAAGAAGCCCAAACGCTCACCGCACGACAAGCCTTAAAAACACTATATTACAATATCTACAAGGAAGCCAAGCTCATATCATAGAATTATAATTAAAACCGCGACAAATATAAACTATGTGTAAAAGCTAAAACTGTCATACTTGGATGCTACCGCGAAAATTGTAAAATTACTATTAATTATAGTTTATTTACTTAATTGGCCCATTTATTTAGTAGACTAACACTAACCTACCTTGGCACAAGTCTTGTTGGCACATCACAACACTTCACTATATGCTGGCCCGATGTGGGGGGAGCTGGAACGTGAGGGTGTCGTTCACGAAGTACTGATCTTGTTCCTCATCATCGGGCAGGTAGTACCCGTAGCTGCCGTCATTCGACACTTGGTCTTGTCCATGGTTCCTTGGCATCTCACACGTATAATCTTCCCAATTTCTCTCTATAGATTTTCTACGTTTAGCGAAGAGTATTGACCCGTCGAAGGCATACTCGTCGTCAAAATGTAACACAGCATCGTCGTAGAAATAGTTTTCTACTCGTTTATTACTGGTATTCCTTGCTATGTTCTTCATTAATTTCTTTTTAGCGTAACTTGACTTTTCTGAGTCGTAATCGTCGACTAGGGGGTCATTGCTTCGGTTTTCTGACCTCAAATTCATGGAATAGAGTGAGGAACTGTGAGGACTGGTCTCCAATCTGGTACTGAGGCTATGCCTGTACGGATGTAAGTACTGCTCGTTGTTGTTACACCTCATTTCGTACATCATCATTCCTCTGCGCAGCTGTTCTCGGCGCTTCGAGACTATTTCTCTGAAGTCTTCGGGGTCTAGTTGGAAGTCGTTGGTCTTCGCGTTCATGTAGAGGTACCCGGACGCAGAGTTGAGCCGTAGTGACTGCGATCGGTTCTTTGATGACGATTTCTCTATGTACCGGGGTATGCTACCTAGTTCGCGGTAGTTTTTGGATTTAATTTGCTTGATGTTGGTCGGTGGAACCGGTGATAGAGGGTCGCAGTAAGGTATAGATCTGAAACGAAAATTTGCCGATTATTTTGTGTTATGTTAGCATCAAATCTATCTCTCTCGTCTCTACTTATTTATTTTTTAAAGAATGGGCAAGCGGGTGCTGCCGTTTGTTAATAGCATTGAATTTAATTTATTGAAATTCTAAAACTAAATTCCTCATGGCAGAATGAGAAAATTTAGATCAGTTTTTCATTAAAAAAAAATGCCGGTTGATAGCAGTTTAAAATCAGTATTTTATAATAATATTTGACTGCGCGTTTGGAGTGACAAAATGTGATCTCAGACGTATTTTAGCACATATACACAGAAAAAAAAACTGTTAAATTATACATACTTATTTGGTCCGAAGCAGTTGCAAGAACAGCTACATACACTGGGCGCATACTCCTCATCTACGTACAGCGGCACTAGCGAAGTGTCACCTGAAAATAATGAACATCTGATTCATATACGATTAAACAAAACATGAACACAACATACTATAATGCCTGTATTCCCTAAAAGGAATGTCCCATGTCATCATACTAATATTATAAATGTGAAAGTTTGGATGTTTGTTTGTTTATTTGTTACTCAATCACGCAAAAACGGCTGAACCGATTTGCATGAAATTTGGTACCCTAATAGTATGTGACCGGGAATAAAGTATAGGCTACTTTTTATCCCAGAAAAATGTGGGAATATCCCGGAAATTTTGAAAAACGGATATAGGACGGACTTCATTCGGATTCATTTTGAATGAAATTACACACATAGTATGTGACCGGGAATACCACATAGATAGGATATATTTTACCCCAGAAAAATGTGGGAATATCCCGGAAATCCCGAAAAACGAATATCTTACGGGATTCGAATGAAATTTAATACACACATAGTATGTGACCGGGAAAAACAAATAGGATATATTTAACCCCAGAAAAATGTGGGAATATCCTGGAAATCCAGAAAAACAAATATCTTATGGGATTCGAACACACATAGTATGTGACCGGGAATAACAAATAGGATACATTGTACCCCAAAATTATGTGGGAATTCCCAGAAAACTTATGTAGGAGACCTACTTACGGGATTTAAATGAAATGTTGGTACACTAATAGTTTGTGATTGGCGCTGGCATATTGAATACTTCTTTTCTCGGAACAAAGCGGGAATTTCCCTAACATTGATTAATTCTTATCCCATGAATACAATCCGACAACAATTGTGTAACTAAGTCTAGGCGTACGAAGTCGCGGGTAAAAGCTAGTAAACCATAAACCAGGCACATATCCAAGCTTTAAGTTGCATCACATAAATTGTATTTGTTTATTATTCCACTAAGGTGGCAAACAAGCATACGGCCCACCTGATGGTAAGCGGTTACCGTAGCCTATAGACGTTTGCAACACCAGGGATGTCACTTGCGCCTTACCGACCCTATAAAACGAAAGAGGAATAGTTGAGATGGCAGTGTAAGGTCAAAGTCAACACAACGTTTCTTCGCGGAGCACTGGCAACCTCACCGTAAGGAACACAACACAGCTCAAAGCAGTGTTATTTCACTTTGATTTTCTGCAAGGGGGAGATACTTCTCCAGACGGGCAGCTCCAATTTGAGTGGAATTACTCCCACTATGCCCTACCTCTCTTAAAATAATATGCAACTTGCGATGCGAATGTTTTTAGCGCGATTCAGGATTTGTTCGTCGTAGTTCCAATGTAACACGATAGATGTCGCTATATTATTAAAAACGTACCAGCGGTGATCTGCCTGGGGTCAGCAGGGAGGCGGGTGCCCCGCGATACTCCGCGTAACACCGCCCCGTCAGCGGTAATCACATCGCCTTCCAAGCGGACAGCTACCTGCTGCGCCTGTAAACAATATAATATTTTAATAAATTTGTTAAAAAATTGATTAAAAATATTAAGCATTTAAGTTATTATAAACAAAATATACAAATTGAAATAAAACTACTTTTTACGGATTTTATCGCGTTATATTGATATTGTTACGTCCGGTCGAACGGTCCGAAACGGTCCAAACTTCGGGATTAACAATATCAATATAACGCGATAAAATCGGTAAAAAGTAGTTTTATTTCAGTTTTAATTTATATTCGCGTAAATGTCAGAAATCAATAATATATACGAAATAAAATCCAGAATAATACAGGGTGGAAGGGACATCGACGCGCAACGGCTTACCATGACTTCAGTACATGATTCTGGACCCTCCTGCGTTGGAATTTTTCGTCGGCTTTTTCCATGTTAATATTATAAAGGTCGAAATTTGCCTTCATATTCTGAATTTGACGTCAGTGACTAGTGACGACAGTGTATATACATAATATATGGGAAGCAGTTATAGCCTACTGGTATGACCATTGTATTGCCAAGTCGAAACTCTCGAGTTCGAATTCTAGGCACGCACCTCTGACTTCTCGAAATCAAGTGCGTTTTAATAAATATTAACACTCGCTTAAACGGTGAAGAAAAACATCGTGAGGAAACCTGCATGGCTTAGAGATTTTCTCGACGGTGTGTGAAGTCTGCCAACCCGTACTAGGTCAACGTGGTGGACTATAGCCTAATCCCTCTCAATCTGTGAGAGGAGACCCGTGCCCAGCAGTGGGACAATATATGGGTTGATGATGATGATGAGTGTCGAAATATACGTTTTTTGTGACATAAACGGACGTATACTTTTGTTTCCCCTAAATTTGAAGTTTGATTTTTCCACAGTTTCAAGGGACTGTAGACCTGAGTATATGGTTTTACCCTTTTGACCGCCACGGACGTGTATAGACGTCAAATTAAAACTTGCTCACGACGCCAAGGACGGTATGGCACGTCAAAAATACAACTATTTTTTGGTCAAAATATACAAAAATATCTTTTTGTATTTTTTTGGCATTTTCCATGACGTCACCATAAAGACGTAAATTCAGAAAGCGAAGGCAAAATTCGATATGGCGGGTAGGTATCGCGGTGGCTTAGTGGTCATAGCGTCTGGTGTACCTAACCAGAAGACGCAGGTTCGAATCCTGCCCGCGGTCGAATTTTTCCTTTGCTTAATAACTTTATAAGTACAAAAATATGTTTAGTTTTTTTTAAACTTATTACTAGATAGGTAGGTATTAGAATTTGTAGATTGGCGTAGAGAACTCAGCTTTTCGTTATTGACATGGTGGTGAAAAGGTTAATTTCAACTCGATACCTCCACGAATTCCCGAGAGAACGGTCTTGACAGACAGACGGGCGGACAACAAAGTGACCCTGTAAAGGGTTCCGTTATTTCCTTATGAGGTACGGAACCCTAATAATGTAACATTGATAATAACTTTTTAGGAAAAGAAAACCGACTTCAAGAATTGTGTGAAAAAAAATCGGTCGAGTTGAACTAATATATCGCTTAATAACGGATCCACGTGGATGACGTCACGAGGGATCCATTTATTGTATACTAAAATCTTCAGAATGTCTATCAGAATCTACATACTTTTTGAAAACCGCATCAAAATCGGTATAGCCAAACGCGAGATAATCACGGACAAACATACCTACATACATACAGGTTAAACTGAGAACCTCCTTTTTTTGAAGTCGGTTATAAAGTCAAATTGTATCATCAGCCAAGTGATAAATGATATTTATTTCTGTAAATAGATCTTTTAAAGACAATTTTACAAGTCAATATGGACTATTACAAGCATATATACATTTTTTTTTCTCTTTATTTATTTATAGGGGCTTTTACGCATAGCGTATGTCAGTCCCATAGTATCCTAAACAATTACACTTTCACAGAACGTGGGCCATGAATTTGAACAAAACCTTCGCATCGTCGCAATTTGGTTGGGATAGAATTGTATGGAACATGCCTACATCAGTTCTGTTCAAATTCAGGGACCTTACTAAGTTATTTCTACTTGACTCATATTGGCCACATTTCATCAATAAATGATGTAGGTCCTCAACAACTCCACATTTCTCGCAATTAGGTGAAAAAGCTTTCTTCATTATGAAGGCAAATTTATTGCATGGAATGTGTCCACATCTGATGAAGGTATACATTGTAATCAAGGTCAACATACCTGTTCCGCCTGCGCTTGATCTCTCTTCTCATCCTCAGTGTTCATGGTGACGAAGCGGAGCACCAGCAAATTCAGGCATGCAGCTACTATCGCCAGCCCAAACAGGATGAAAATCAACGCGAACATCACGTAAGACGGCTTGCGGTTGAGAGCATTGTCCTTTTGTAGGGCTACCATGTCGCCGAAACCTGGGAATAATGTTGATAACTGTAGGGACACTGCTGACATATTAGAAAGAAGGAAAGAAAAAGAAAGAAACATAGTTTATTCGCTACTACTTATACAGGACACACAAAAAGTAAATACAGAAGGGGTACATTCACTGAACACTAAATTTTATACTCTACGACTACATTAGATACAGGTGTATACTGTATTAGCGCGGCGCAACAGTCGTCTCCCCGCATCGATTCAGTTAGGTCATCCATAGTTAAGTCTAATATGTATTTATAATATCTATCTGTAACCAGTAAAGAATATTTATACAACGTGTCACAAAATACCCCGTAAAAAATATAATTAATTATCAAAGCCAAAAATGTTGTCAGCTGTCATGTCAGGGAACCAGATTATTTAACAGAAAGGCCTACGTACCTATTTTACCTAATAATTGTCTACTTTAATAGTTTTTCTATTTTTCATTCATAAATGTTGTTTTTCTTTTTTTGGGGTATGTTATACAGCGTTACTACGATTCTTAAATATTGTGAATGGACTCGTTATAAGGCCCCATTTAACCTCCTTTCGGCTTTACGGGTAGTTTTGTAACACCCTGCATAGAAATGTGACCGATTTCCATTCAACATCTCCTTCAAATAAGAAACCCTACAATAACATATACTATAACATCACGACTATAGTCCTCGAAAGGTTAAGCATAGACGGACTTGCTATACATACCTACACAGCAAAGGTGTACTTTCAAAGTCAAGGTCAAAATAATTTATTCATGATAGACTACTAGGTACCTAGTACTTTTTGAACCTCATTTTTACATTTAAGACAGCCCCCAAAACGCGCATCCTTCACCGGTTCAAAGTATTTTACTAATAATTATCATAAATGCGAAAGTAACTTTGTCTGTTTCTCTGTTACACTTTCACACCTAAACCACTGAACTTGTAGACCCTGGAGAAGGAAATAGGCTAATTTTGTCTTAAAAAGTAATAATACTTAATATTTTCAGTACAAGAGTATTAGTATTGAGCCAAAAACTAAGCGTTACTTGTATCTTGTGGCTCTCATTACTCAAATCCTTTGAGATTCGAATAAAACCCCAGAAAAAAGCTAGTAATCCCTACTAAATTATAAATGCGAAAGTAACTCTGTCTGTCTGTTACGCTTTCACGTCTAAATCACTGAACTGATTTTAATGAAATTTGGTACAGAGATAGAGTTGACCTTGAGAAAGAACATAGGATAGTTTTTATCTCGGACTTTTGAAGAGTTCTCTTGGAAACGCGATATAACCGAACTCGACGCGGGCGAAGCCGCGGGCGGAAAACTAGTATAGTATAATTATGTAGCTGCCCGAGTCTGTATTTCCTGACGTGTACAATTTGGGGGTCTTCAAGTCACGAGTGAATCTTCTAGGTAAGCGATACATCTTAGACCACATCGTCACTTTTTTTTATAGGTTAGAGGGCAAACGTGCAGACGGATCGCCTGATGGTAAGCGATTTCCGCCGCCCATGGACACCCGCAACACCAGAGAAGTCACGTGCGCGTTGCCGGCCATTAAAAGGGAGTACGCTCTTTTCTTGAAGGTTTGAAGGGAAATACTGCAGGCGACAGTTCATTCCAGTTTAGTTGTGCGAGGCAGAAATTTTCTAGAAAAACGCACAGTAGTGGACTGCCAACCATCTAGATGATGTGGACGGAACTGCTGTCGCGTGGAACGATGGTGGACTTGACTTGCCATCAGGTGAGATTGTGGTCAAACGCTAACCTATCTCTTGTAAAACAAAATATGTAGATAATATTGCTAGAACTCACCTATAGTAGTGAGCGTGATAAAACAATAGTACACGCTGTCGAAGTAGCTCCAGCCCTCGAACTTGGAGAAGGCGGCCGCTCCGCCAGCTATGGTCAGCGAGGACAACGTGGTGACCACGCATATGAGGTCCACTTCCGAAGCACTCGTCTGTTTGCAGTTCATCGCGCGTTTTATTGACTTTATTATTACGCTGGAACAAGAATAAATGGTTTTAAAATGAGAACTACGGTGCTACAGTGCTGTCGTCTATGGGGTCAATGTGATTTTTATTAAATTTTTTGTAGGTACTTATTCATCTATTATGGCTGTACGAGCTACAGATGTCGTGATAAAAGAACTTCCCAAAGGCATTCCTAATGCACCCTCCTTGGGCGATTATTGAAAAAATATAAATTAAAAATTTTAAGTTCACAGTTCAAAGATCACTCACTATACTTGCGGCACGCTACGATGGCCGTTACGTTAATGGACGAAAAAAAACACAATACATAGACATATTGTATATATTTTTTGTAGTAGTATCGTTAGATCACTATTGACAATAAAGAACAGCAATTTGCCCCTTCAAATGTAATTACTAATTAATACGAAACTTCATGAGTAGACAAACGTCAAAACGGCCATCAATATACGGTATCAATTTCCCATGACTGCTATTTGGCAAACGATTTCTGTTATCAGGGAACAGTAGAAAAACTCGAGACAACTTTTGGAATGATTCCAGTACCAATTTCTTCTGTCACGGTCGTAGCGAATGTCACAAATCCCAAGGTCATGACATAGGTATAGGGCTAAGGAAGACAAGTGAGGTTTCCAGTCGTTAAGAGTCCAACATACCCCTGCCACCTCCCGAGGTGGTAGATGATCAATGAGGATTCCGTAAGTACGGTCGGGGTCGAGATCATAAGTCCAGTAGCAGTTTCACAAATCTATCGCATCAAAAAAAGTCACACTTACGACCTTTTTCTATAACAAACATTTTGCACACATACACGATCTCGTATATCGCACTCGTTCATCATTATCTAGATAGAAAGAGTGCGATATAATGATCATTAGCCTGTGACAAACCACAGACTATCACCTTCTTGTAGTTATACTGTTTGACGGGTAAATGTTTGCATTGAAATCACACACACATGTGTGTATACGCGCAGTACCGTGCAAGCGATTATGATCGTTGACGTGCTACTGAACTTATGGCCCCAGGCTGTAAAAAAAAGTAGGTACTCTATTTCTAGTAAGGAATTATTATTATTAGGAGAGTTTTCTTAGCTACACAAACACCATTCAGGACCAGTCACCTAATGTGAGGAGTAAGTTGTGGAAAGTACAGCATCTACCACCACACGACTATCTTCAATCCAAGGAACACCTACCGGGACGTGATCTGCAGTGGGCTGTATGGAGAGCACTCAACCGGCTGCGCACTCAAGTTAGATGATGCAAAAACAACTTGGCGAAATGGGGGATCTTAGATCCGGACGTCACAGAGTGCGAATGCATGTGCCCCTGACCAGACCATGCTATACTTGCAGGAGTACCCAAAATGCCCGTACACCTGCATCTTTGAGGATCTAAAGAATGCCACTGATGCCGCAATTAACGTGGCCACCTACTGGTCTCAAGTAATATATGTATAAAGTATTTACCATGGACACCAAAAGAAGAAGTAAGGAATGTGTTTTCCCTGTTATTTCCATGTTTTAACTGACCTGCTGAGTCTGTTGACTCGTTCACCGATGCTCTGGAACATGATGAGGCCCAGCGGTATGCCGACTATCGCGTAGAACATGGTGAATAGCTTGCCCCCGATCGTCGCTGGCGTCGAGTGGCCATAGCCTGTGTCGGTAAAACAGTTTATAGTGAGTATCCATTTATCTGACGTTTAGTTTATAGCTAAGTTACCAAGCATTTTTTTATTGATATCAGTATCATAAATTATGTTGGCATCATCTTGATTGATACAATCATTAATGGCAATACAATACGTGTTTTTTTAAACGATTCCTGACAGCAGTATTTCTTTCTAAATAGATGGCTTCTGCGTTTACAAACACATTTTTTCAGAAATACACAGTTAAACTCAGGATAACGTAGGTCTATAAATATTAATACGTGAAGCGTAAACTTTTTACTTTTATAAGAATATTGCGGACACGGTGGATTGTGATATTTGGCATAGCTAAACTTAATATGGGTGCAGAATGCTAAGAAGTATTTATAATATGAGTTACAAATACATTACATTTACGCAAATGTTCTTCTGATCTGGTATCGTCGTGCGACGGGTTGTTGAGCTCCCTAAATTATGGTTGAGCTACACAATGACTGATGCATGCGTGCCGTCAGTTGGGACTGGTCTACTCAAAGCCGCTATGGCTCTTTCTTCAAAAGGCCATTTCAGACTTTGCCCTACATTGTAAGACACATATTTTGTTACTATGCATTGTCTGGACTTTAAAAGAGACTATGATTCTCTGAGTTTGTTTCGGCGTTTCTTCTCAGAGGTCGTCAGCTAGGAAATGCCGGAGCCATCTAGCTTAAAAAAAATATGTAAAATATTGACTTGTAAAAGTGTCTTTAAAAGGACCAATCACAGAAATAAATATCATTTATCATTAAATACAATAAAACATTCATTGTTTGGGCCCCTGAATAACTAATAACTACGCTGACAACCTGATCTGCAAGGTTAAGCTACTCTAGCCGCGGTCAGTTTTTGTATGGGTGACCATTCTTACTTTCTTAGCACATCGTGATAAGCGTGTCGGTTCGACCAGACAAAAACCTGTCATAACGTGTCTCATTTAGATTCCGCCATTATCCGAAACTTTTATATCAAATTCGGTTACGGTCTCGGATAGATTTTTATTTCGGATATCCCTTAGTTTCGGTTACCGAGCTCCAAAACATCCCTGTTACCTACTGAATCTGAGGTAAGGTGAAACATTTAAACATGAAAGAACATCTTACCAATGGTTGTGAGGACAGTGGTAGCATAGTAGAATGCCCCAGTGAACTTCCACTGCTGGCCAGCCTTGTGTGGCTCCGACTTGAGCACTACTGTCTCCATCACACGGAAATCCTCCTCTGTTATGTTGTACTTTCTTATGATCATACCCTCGATAGCTGCAAATGGTAACACTGGGTAAAACGATTTTCTTACTACCTACTAACTGAATATCCTTGAAGCAGGGCCGTTGCCAGGAAATCATTTCTTTATTATAAAAACTTAAGTCATCCCTACTAATAATATAAATGCGAAAGTAGCTATGTCTGTCTGTTACGCTTTCACGCCTAAACTGCTTAACCAGTGATAAACAAAAAAAAAATCTTAGTTATTATAATGTTTAAATTAGACTGCTAAAGTCGAAGGTCTCGAGTTCGGACCCAAACATCTGACTTTTCGAAATCATGTGCATATTAATAATTAATTTATCACTTGCTTAAACAGTGAAGGAAAACATCGTGAATAACCATGCATGCCTGAGAGATTTTCTCGACGTCGTGTGAAGTCTGCCAACCTGCACTAGGCCAGCGTAGTGGAATAACCCTAATCCCTCTCATTCTGTGGGAGGAGACCCGTGCCCAGCATTGGGACAATATATGCCTAAGACCTTCCTTTTATAATATCTTCCGTGTCATCAACTCACCATCCAATTACTGCTGATACACTATTTCTAGTTAAATATTTTTTTTATATATTTATATAGCTATCAAGACTAAAGTTTAGCTGAATAATCACTTTAGAATTATTGAACTTCGAGAACAAATATGAAGGGAAAAACCATGTAGGTAATAATTAATAATTCAGTCCTTCGTAACATTGTTAACTTAAATTAAATTAGGTTTACATTACAAGTATTATGTAACAATTTAAAATTTACTTTGTGTAATTAGACGGTGACCCCCAAATTAGACGCAGTCTGTATCTTGGGAGTCAGCAGGACATATATTAACGTAAAAATAGTCACAAGTCAGTGAGTGGACTGTGTAGCTATATAGTTTACAAAGTTTCATCATCACTGTCCCACTGCTGCCGAACTGAAGACATTTGACTTGGCATTCCAATGGTCAAATCATATAGGCTATCATTGCTTATCTTACAAAGTTTCTAACATACAAATAGACATCTTTATGCTTATTTTCTGTATGGTACATTTTTTTAAAGAGGACAGAAGATCAATAGAACAGTACATTAATTAATTATTGACTTGTAAGTGTCTTGTAAATAGATCTTATTTACAAAAATAAATATCATTTATCATTTGATTGATATGTGAGATGTTGCCAACAATTCATGCATTGAGTATTTAAAACTACCTCATTAGCCTTGGTATCCTTGGTTACAAAGAACAAAACATTAATGATACAATTCAACATATTGCTTGATATGTTTGGCTTAAAAACAAGAAATGCACCAGTTACATACAACTAAAGAAATTATATTATAGAGTGAGATGTAGTCAAGATCATGTAAATTCTATGGAGAAGTTAAAGATCTGAAATTTTGAAATACTAATAAAATTCTACTATACAAAAAAGGAGACTTTCGAAGGTACTGTAACAAAACTAGTTAATTAAAAATTATAGTTCCCTAAAATTGAAAGAGGCTTGTCACTAAGTAATATCTATGTTGATCAACCAATGGTCTGCAAGGTTAAGCTGAGCCGCAGCCAGTCTATGGATGGGTTATCATTCTTAACACATCAAAGTCCCTCCATAACTCAGAAAGCATGTAAAGCCATCTGTCTTAATTGTCATACAAACACCTATAAAATCATAAGTGAGCCTAGTCTGATAACCAGTCTAGTCTCAGGATATTTCTATTACCCAGAAATGGGGTTGCAGAGATCTGATGGCAGTTACTTAGTGTATAATACTGATATTTATTTTTTTATTATTTGTTTATTATGCTAGATTAATTTAATTGTACACATCAAACTGCATTGTTCTCATGAACTATTCAGATTTAGACTGTAATACTGAACACTGTAATCATGTTTTTTTTTGTTGAAAAGAGTGTCTATGGAGTTTCTTGCCGGTTCTTCTCCATAAGATCCACTTTTTGGAACCATGCAACTAGTTCGACTTTTCAAAAGTGCTATTTTAATGGTCTAATTGAAATAAAATATTTGACTTTGACTTTGATATTTAGCCACATCTGGTTAGACTGGGAGCTAACACAGTTGGAAAGAGGCTTATGGCATGATGAGTTCCCTAAATTGACATAGGCAGTGAAGAAATATGGAGAAAGGATAATTGTGATAGCTAATGATATGGGATCCACAATATTCTGACATTGTTCCCATTAATAATGTGTTTCTGAAGCTTTGCAGTGACAACAATGTCTTAAAAAAAACACAGAATTTCATCTAGTCATTATAGTAATACTAACCTTGCAATACTTCAAATCTATTCCTCTCAGTGGTAGACTCTAAAGCGTCGAACACAGCGGCACCAACCAGTAAGTACGTAAATGTGCACACAATCAATGATAGAGTGCGAACATTTTGTTTCTTCATCACTGCCGAGTGTCACCACGGCCTTGGGGTGTATCACCCAACCCCACCCTTATTGCGATTCAGTCAAATAAACACCATATTGTCTTGTTTTTATTTATTTAAACATTATGTTACTATGTTAAAAATAGTTGAAAAATCTAATGGAATTTAAATTTGGAATCCATTTTTGGCGGTAAATTTTGGCAACAGGTACACAACATACAGCCTGTCAGTTTAGCTACAAAGATGATATGCTTGCTAATATTTCTTATTGTTTTTATTTTCTTTATCTGCATCAGTTGTGTTATTATACTATGAAATCACAACCAGGATTGTCATATCTAGTTTTAATATTAATTTCATTCAATCAAAGAGGATTTGGAATATGTTTATAAATTAAAACTAGGATTAAATTGATCCCCTTCAAAGGAAGTTGTATCTATATAGGGTTTTTGCTATCTGTATTTCTGTACTTTGTTTTGTTTTTCCAAGAGTTATAATACTTCCATCCATAGTGTTTATTTGAACAACTGTGTACCTGTAAAAGTATTTAGGTTGTATGTATTGATTGTTACATTACTTATTACATTTTTTTCTTTTGTAACCACAACTTATGGTGCCAATAAATTAACAAATCAATGTAATTTCACAGCCACACATGTGTGTAAATAAAGAAGGTATGTATAACATTATATTCTTGATTTATGTGTAACTGGCATAAAAACAAAAAGCAGTTCATTCATTAATTAGTGGTCTGATAAACACAGGTTTTTAATGTAACGTCTTACAAAATTGCACCTGAGCATGGAGCAGTGTAACGTTTTAAAAAAATTAGAACAATTCGAATTTCGAATAACAAAGAAAACTCACCAGTCTTCAAAATGTAAAAGGTCACGGGTACGTTCCTCTGTAATTTATTAAGTACTCAATTGGATTTCACCAAAGGCATCTGTTAATATTTAATTATCTGCAAAGCTGTATCCTAAAAATAACATCGTGCTTTAGTCCGCATTCACATCCATAGGTCAACGCACACGGCACTGTAACTGGGTCAAATGTTATGACGATTATTTTCAACTTATAATGCAAAGGTAACCCATTTAAATGCCACCCTTATGGGACGAAGAGTCATTATGTGTAAATATATCGTCTAATTTTGGCAAAATTAACCATTTTTCAGCTGAAATCTTCTATGCGGTATTCTTTAGCTGTCACACCACCTAGTTTTCTTCTGTCCTGTAGCACCCACTCGCACTGTCTCCAAACATAACGATGTACCCGCTACATTATCTCACTCACATCTCAAACAAATATGTAAAGAAACAATACACATAATTGCATTTCATAAAAATAACAAAAAAATTGGCGACTAGTTTTTCTGCTGCACTTCCTTGACCTGGTTTGTGTGGCAATACTAAAAAATTAGGCTACTGCATTTTGGTTTTGGCATTGCCAAAAATTCTTGCGAATTATTAAAAATGTATGAATGTACATTATACATTATATATTTATTGTTGAAAGTAGATACTGATTTTTAGTGAATTAATCACAAACTTCATACAAATAATTTGGTTAAAATTATACACTGTAAATTCGCATCACTGAATGTAGTTTTTGAAAACATTTACAGATGGCGTCGTTCGTTTACCGTAAAGTTTTGTTTTGTATTTTAATGATCAAGAAATAATAAAGATGGCGGTGTTTTCAAAGTAAAAAAGTAGAGTCTTTTGCTTGGCAGTCAGCAGATACGTAAATTATTGGGTTGGGAAACAGTTATTGGATTTTCTATAAAAGATTAGGAAAATCTTAGGGGGTAAGTCCAGAGCTTTATTAATTACTGATTGCCCTTTACACAGATTACGATATGGATAGTTACGTGCCAAAGGGGTAGGTACCTATGTAGCAGCCTACACGTCTTGTGTTTTGACACCTATTGCGTGATATTAAATTTATCAAACCATTATAATATTAAGTAGTCTATATATCAAACGTAGTGCAGGATGCCCTCTGGCAAGATGGAGTGATGATTTGCAAAAAGCTGCTGGTAGAAGCTGGTTGCGAATAGCCGAGGACAGGGTGAAAATAATGGCGCACATTAGGGGGAGGCCTTCTTCCAGCAGTGGAATAAATTATAGGCTGATGATGATGAAGAAATTTATTAAAATACAGATGTATAATTTGCTGGTTGTATAAGTAGGTACCTTACCTACTCTTTTGTTGACTGTACCGTACCTACCATTCTATTTTATAATCATTGTCACAAGAAGAATTAAGGATACCTAGTACCAGAAATGTAGATAGGTGCATACCATCACGCCTGTATTTCCCGAAGGATTAGGCAGAGGTGTACCTACACAGTAATGTATACCCACAGTTCGCCGGTATGTTTAGCTCCCATATAATAGGGGGCGAGCCTATTGCCATTAACCGGGTACAAAATCCGAACTCTGAGCTGCTGCTGTGAATTTTACAGGAAAACCCAATAATACTTTGCTCAACCTGGGAATCGAGCCCAGGACCTCTAGCGTAGCAGTCGCTCTTGTGACCACTAAGATAATGAGACAGTTGGTCGGTATCTTTTTATTAGGAATTAGTGTTTCCAATAGAACCTAGAATACCCTAGAATAGTAGGTCCTAACGCTTGTTCAGTAATACCGCCCCGAAGGTTTTGCTGTGTAAGTTTTTTTTATATACTAAGTTACTAAGGTAGCAACCTAGCATACGGCCCACCTGATGGTAAGCGGTTACCGTAGCCCGTAGGCGTTTGCAACGACAGGAGCTTCACTTGCGCGTTGCCGACCCTGTAAAACGAAAGAGGAATAGTTGGGTAGGCAGTATAAGGGTCAAAGTCCCTCCCCGTGAAAACACAACGTTTCCTCGTGGAGCACTCGCAAAATTGCTCACCGTAAGAAACACTATACAGCTCCAAGTAGTGTTAATTCACTTCCATTATCTGTAAGGTGGGGGTACTTCCCCAGTAGGGCAGCTCCAATCTACGCAACCAGTTCGCCAGTTTCTTTAGATCCTGTGAAATAAGGGTCGTATCATTAGCATTAACCGGGCAGAAATCCAAACAAACGAGTTGCTGAGCGTTTTATAACAGAAAAATCTAACAATACTTTGCCCGACCTGAATTACTGAAATCGAACATTCAGGAGCCGCGCTTGTGACAACTCGACCTACGAGGCTGATGCCGTAATACAGTTTTCTAAAAACACTTTTTCTGGTCAGTAAATAAAACGAACGATTATGTAGGTACTGTAAAATAACCGCCATGTAATTGCCCTAGGGCCAACATGGCGGTCGGCTGCGCAGGCGCACGCGGCGGGCGCGTGCTGGGCTACCGGCCCATGAAGCGAAAGCTGGCCCTAGCTTAGCTTTCACATGCATTACGAGTAGGGCAGCTGTGACAAGGAATGTTTTAGTGTGACTTGTTAAGTAATTATTACTGCATTGACGATTACAATTCGTTTGCAAAAGTTCATCGACTTACCATTCCCATTAACAATAAAAAACAAATCAGTCTTACTAGAGCTATCTCTAGTAAGCAAATAAACCAAATACTATAATTAATTTAATAAAATACTATTATTTTTACATGTAATTTTATGGACTTTTTGTCAAAATCTTATTTCTAGTAAGCAAATCTACCGATTGAATTATTATTAGGACATTAGTACCGGCCGTTAATGCGTCAGCTGATCAACTCAATGAAAAGAAAACTTTTAGAATATAGGAGATATACTTTTTCACACTCTATCCATATTTTCTTTAATCTTCCTCTTCTTCTCCCTTATCAAGTGCATACTTGATACATTCAAAAACCCTTTTAGATAATCACGACGTAATGCGCAAAAACATCTCTATAGCCATACTAGATCTCATTGCGCAGTGTCATAAAATTGAGATGCAAAATGCTTTGTAGTTGCATTCGGGAGGGGAGCGGCCGGCGTAGGAGGGAGGGGGACTGCACTAGACCTTTCTCTCAAGTTCTGGGTCAGCCTTTATGTAAGAACTGTTTACTTGTATACC
Source organism: Acronicta alni (assembly GCA_964056405.1). Taxonomy (NCBI): domain Eukaryota; kingdom Metazoa; phylum Arthropoda; class Insecta; order Lepidoptera; family Noctuidae; genus Acronicta; species Acronicta alni. The sequence continues at coordinate 7,802,266 of OZ043938.1, read as the reverse complement.
GTCGTTGTTCGCGGCTGTGAATGGGCGTTGGTTTGAGTCCGGTTTGCGGTAATTGTTCGTGTTAGATTGTAGACCAGTTAAACGTTTTGTTTTGTTTGAGAGAACTTCGTGAAGCAATATTTATTCTATTGTTATTTAATGCTTCTTTGTTATTTATTCTATCTAGTTATTTTGTATTTACCTTCTATAGTAATAACTAAATCTTACTAACTATGATCACCTACTCGCAAGCCCCTCAGCATCGCCGATCAAGAAAAAGTAAACATTGCTTTATGCGTACCTATACATTTTCAAGTATAGGTATAAGTACTTACTTTTTTATTTTTTTACAACAAAACAATCACGCCTGTAGTCCCCGAATGGTTCGACAGAGGTGTAGGTACAATTAGTACCTCTAGTACTAATTGTACAAACCCAGTTCGCCGTTATGTTTCTATCTATCTATCAGCCACGGATGTCCACTGCTGAACATAGGCCTCCCATAATGATCGCCACGAAAGTCGGTCTTGCGCAGACCGCATCCACCGACTCCCCACGACCATTACGAGGTCGTCCGTCCACCTAGTTGGGGGCCGTCCTACGCTGCGCTTTCCTATGCGTGGTCGCTACTCCAGAACTTTCTTTCCCCAGCGGGCATTCGTTATGTTTCGTCCCATGTAATAGAGGGAGAGCCTATTGCTATTAACTGGGAACAAATCCAAACTCTGAACTGCTACTGAGATTTCATCAAAACCCAATTACACTTTGCTCGACGATGGAATCGACACAGGACCTCTAGCGTAGCATTTGTGCTTACGACCACTAGGTCAATAAGGCAATTTGTTTAAAAATATAAGTTGTACCTTAATCTAATCTCTCATATGGATCTCATTCCTCTTTGTTAATGTGTTCCTCTTATTCACGGTTATTCCACGGCGACATAGACCTTCAAAACACATCCAAATTGAATGGAAAAACGTGAATACAGTCCTACTGTCACGCCATGGAATTCTCTAGAGCAACTTAAATGAAGCCCTTTCACTGCGTCCGCGGCAGAAAAGCGTGAAGACAGAGCCCTTCGGATGACGCAAGAGCCGTGTCCAATTGCATTGTTATAATTGGATGCTAATTTCTTATATTTTAATTGGTAATGAGAAAAACTCAGTGACAAATAGTAATTAAGCTGGTGATCTAGATCTTTGCTGATTCGGAATTGATTGTTCTTTGACCTTAGTGTCTGTTAGGTACTATTTAATTTTCATGAAATGTTTTTCATGTTGTACTCATACCACAAGCTGATCGACCGATTTGCAAGGTACAGCTGTATTAACCGCGGTCAGTATGTGGATGAGTGACGGTTCTTAACACATCGAGACCCGTCCGTGCCTCGGAGACCACGTAAAGGCGTCGGTGCCAGTCACACCACACCTATGACAATCGTTAGTGGTAATCAGAAGCCCAAAAAGCCTGACAACAAGTTAGTCTATCCTCAGGATATTGTTATTACTAAAAAATTGGATTTCGGAGGTCTGACAGCAGTAATGATAGTTTCTCTGAAGGATAAAATCCGCAACGAGGTTATCCGACAGAGAACCAAAGTACTGACATACCACACCGGATTAGCAAGCTGAAGTGGCAGTGGGCTGGCCATATCTGCAGAAGAAGCGAAAACCGCTAAGGTAGACGTGTTCTTGAGTGGAGACCTCGACTCGGCAAACGTGTAGGACGCTCTCCGGCAAGATAGACTGATGATTTGTGAAAGGCTGCTAGTAAAAGCTGGGTGAAATGGCGCACTTAGGGGAGGTCCTACGTCCAGCAGTGTACTAATATAGGCTGATGATGATGATGAGTAATGATTAATCGAGATTATATTGTTTTGTTAAACGTCATAATCGACTACTTTATTATTTCTTAATTTATCTGTGGAGGCTTGTTATTAACAATTTATTTACCTATATTGCTGCTTTATCAATGTTATTAGTCTGTAAGCTTTCTTAAAAATTAATAAATAAAAACATGATCTATATAAAATGTTAATTTAGATGTTGGTTACTCAATGTTACCGTTTCTAACGGTGTTTTGACATTTGAGTGTATGTGCCATTTTTGGCTATTGGAAACGTAACCGCCTATAATACGGACAAATCAGAATTAAATAAACACACTAACAATGGATTGAAGATAAGGCCAGTTATACCGGTTCTGTTAATCTATCTTTAAACAGAATTAGGCTGTTGTAGCCGAGAATAGCAGCATTCAAAACAATTTACATTGTAGCCCCATGCTGATGAACACATTACCCTGGTCATCCTCCTAGCCTGGAATATCAGTATTGGACACCTCCTAATTTCTAGGCAATTCTAGTTGTTAGGCTTTTTGGGGCTTTTAGACTACCATTAACGATTGTTTTAGGTGTTCGTATGGCAACCGGGATCGAAGGCTTTACGTGCTTTCCGAGACACGGAGGGGTCTCAATGTGTTAAGAAAGGTCACCCATCCACAAACTGACCGCGGATACAGCAGGTTAACCTTACAGATCAGTTGTCGGCGGGGTTATTGGCCACGAGCCCAAAAAATGAATGTTTTATTTAATTTAATGTATTTGTAACACATAAAATTATACTTAAACATGCTTTTAGCTTTCTGCGCTCTTTGTCCATTTTAGCTTTAACTAGATATGCCAAATCTCACAATCCTCCGTGCGGTAGTTTTCGCTTTTCATAACTATAAAATATAATAATTATATCGATTTTTATGACCTAGGTACGTACCTACTATAGTTATCCTGTGTCAGTGTGTGCTTCTGAAAAAATGTGTTTGCAAACGCAACAGCCTCAATCTAATGAAAAACTGCTGTCAGGCAACGTTTAAAAAAACACATTTATTGTATTGCCATTATTGATTGTATCAATCACGATGATGCCAACATTACTGTATACTGATATCAATAAAAAAAATGCATGAAAACGTGTTGTTAATCGTTATGTTTAATTACTTGTTCCGTTTTAACCGAACCGTCAAACATTAAGATGTCTGTGCCCATTTCACCTAGCAATACACCTTTCTTTACCCACACAAACAAACTCACGCACACAAACAAACATTGCGTATCCATGAGTAATATTTTATAAAGTAAAATGTGAATGTGTGCTGTACGGACAGCGATGCAATTCTTTCGTACGCAATTTCGCAATGGTGTGCGTGAGAGTAGTGACGAGACAATGTACAGTGGATCGTCTGTGTATCTTTCTATGTGTGAGTGTATTACCGTTGTGTTAGAGTTGCGTTTACGCACGCAATGCCAATGCCAGTTACGCGTACAGAAAGTTGCTTTAAACTTTTACGGTAATAATTATATTACATGACCGGAAAATTCTTTTATAAAATGAAGGAAATTATTTTTTTAGCCTGTTTCACGGCCGTAATGCTAGGAAACTATTACGGAACTTGGAAGCGTAGGTTACACTGTAATTATCTGGAAGGTAATGAATATGTAATCATCTTAATTAGGTAGAGATACGGTCGTATTTTGTTTGACGGTTGATAATTGGAAGTTTTGTGATGCATAATATAATTTTAAAAGGTATCACAGACCGCTACGTTGATTGTGAGGGGAAAAACTATGAATTGTAGTACCATCACGAACGTATTCCTATGGGATTAAGCAGAGGTACACTGTCCCAATATTGGGAGAGAGTATATTGTCATTGTCCAGGCACACATTGCAAGCTTACCCTCAGCATTATCTTCAAACTGCAAGCTGTTGTATGAGTAATAAATATTTATTATCAAAGAATTTTAATAATAATAAATAAATAAATGCTTTTGATGGATTGACCCTACTGGTGGTAAGCGCAACTGCTACGCTTGAGGTCCTGGATTTGATGCCCAGGTCGAGTAGCGTTATTGGGTTTTTCTATTAAATTCTCAGTAGCAAGCTGCTACTGAGAATTTGCATGTGTTCTTTCTTGGTTCATGGGAAAAGGCTCGCTATTAATGGAAATATACTCATATTGGAGTAACCGAAAACAAACCGAAACAAACTGGCGAACTGCGAGTATAAGTACCTCTGCCTAACCCTTCGGAGAATACTGGCGTGATGGTTAACTCCTATGCGGTACTTACCATTTTGTAATCATTTTAGCAGTAGGTAAATGAATGGCTGCGCGGACGCAGTAGGTTGCCGCGGCTGCAGTGAAAGCTGCACCGACCTAGCACTCGCTGCACTTGGTATACGACGACTAGATGAACTTGATACTTGTTAAAATAAAATAAAAGGTGATTGACCTGAATGATAAGAGCCGACTTTTTAATCGTTACTATTTTTGATCTAACTTATGAACGGAGTCCAAGCAATACCATTGTTTATTTACATATCTGTGTACAGTAGTAATTATATGCAGGGTGAGAACCTAAATAGAAAATATGACTAAAAAATCAGACAAACATAGGGAATGAGCCTGAGCGGAGGCTGACCTGTGGAGAGGTTGTAAGGGGGTAAGCTTGCACCTTTCCCTTAAAGAAGAAAATACACGAAAAAAACAGTTTTACACTTTGTCAATGTATTCAGTATATTCCTTTTTCTATGAACACAGCATGCACAGGCTGCATTTTAAGTAATAGCTACAAATGCTCCCTGAAAATAATCTTAGGTTCCGCCACCAATGTTACTACACATTGCCGTACTCTTCAGAAATACAGTAGAAAGAAAGGAGTATTTTTTCAGCTACAAATTATTACACTAACAAGTCAATGTGTTTGATTGTTAGTATTAGATGGCGGGCATTACATTGCTGACGACGAAACACCGAAACAAATATAGATTCATGGTGTCTTTTATGCTATAATCCAGACATGGTATATCCCTCTAATCACTGGGCAATGTCTGAAATAGTAGTTGAAGAAAAAACCATCGCGGGTTCAAGTAGACCAGACTGACGGCATGAATGCATCACGGCAGTTATTTGTAATACTTATAATAAAATCTACAGCTTTTTGGAAAACGACGGTAATTAACTTGTAAACGATCAAGACTTTAGAGTCGCACTAAGAATAAGTGGAGCTAAGATCTGAAGCCAGGGAAAGTTAGCACAGTCTTAGCGAGTGCTTATTGATAGAATACCGTTAAGACGAAACGAGTAAACGAGTGTGCTTGAAAAGTAATATGCAGAAGATCCACTAGGTACGAATTTTTTGGCCGTGACCCAGACTACAGGACAAGAGAAGGCTTACAAAAAGTTAAAACATTAAAACCATTATGAGATTTTTCTTGATGTTTGAAATAAACCCAGAAAAAAGTTACTAAGATAGAAATCTTAAAGATAAACTGTATTGAATTATTATTGTAATTATTATTATATTGTATTAGGCAGAGGTGTACTAATTGAACCCACGAGGAAACGTTGTGTTGGCAGTAGGGGGGACTTTGACCCTTATACTGCCAACCCAACTATTCCTCTTTCAATACAGGGTCGGCAACGCGCAAGTGATACTTCTGGTGTTGCAAGCGTCTATAGGCTACGGTAACCGCTTACCATCAGGTGGGTCGAATGCTTGTTTGCCACCTTAGTAGAATAAAAAAATAAAAAATAAACCCAGTCACAGTATGTTTATGCCTCAAGTGACAGGAGCGAGCAGGCACAATTCCAAACTCCGATCTGCTAGTGAGAACTTCATAGAAAATGTGTGCTACAGTTTCTATGCTATACTTGGGAATTGGACCCAGGAAAATCAGGACCTCTCGCTTAACAGTCGTGCTTAGAATAATCTTTTCTTGTTCGCACCGTAAAGGAGTAGAATGCTCTCCCTGAGTCTGTATTCCCGAACTCATATGTACAATTTTGGTATCTTTATGGCGAGAGAGAACAGGCATTTTCGAGATAAGCGTGTTCCACCTTCAACCTCGTCGTCGCTTACCATCAGGTGAGACTGAGGTCAAGCGCAAATCCATCTTCTATAAAAATAACTACTAAACTAGGGAGACAGTTTTAATTATTTTATTGTAAAACACATCTAATAAGCATTGTACTGTTACTGTCTGGACTTTAAAAGATAACATGATTCTCTGAGTTTGTTTCAGCGTTTCTTCTCAGAGGTCGTCAGCTAGGAAATGCCTGTAAAAGTGTCTTTAAAAGATCTGCCTATTTACAAAAATAAATATCATTAAATCAGTAATAAAAAAAGCGACCACGCGTAGGAAAGCGCAGCGTGGGACGGCCCCCAACAAGGTGGACGGACGAACTCGTGAGGGTCGCAGGGAGTCGGTGGATGCGGTCTGCGCAAGACCGATTTTTGTGGCGATCATTAGAGGAGGCCTATGTTCAGCAGTGGACGTTCGTGCCTGATAGATAGATAGATAGAAATCAGTAATCCTTCTGATTATTTTGTATCGTGGGTGAACTACTCGTGTTTTATGACGAATGTTGTGAGTGATGCCCGCACCTCGACACTGAATGTGTGTGCTTTTCATGGAATGAAAGTTTTTTACTACTGTAACAGTGGTCACTTGCAAATTGTGAATGGTAAGAGGAAAAAGCCTGGGTACTTTCGATATTTAGCTTTTAATTCATCAACTTCTGGGCCTTGTCCCAACTATGTTGAGTTTTGCTTCCAGTCTAACCAGATGCGGCTGAATATCAGTATTTTACACGAAGCAACTGCCATCAGACCTCCGCAACCTAATTTCTGGATAATACCTGAATAGACTGGTTGTCAGACTTTTTGGGCTTCTGACTACGGCTAACGATTGGTATGACAACTGGGGCTTTACGTGCTCTTCGAGGCACGAAAGATGCTCGATGCGTTAAGAATGGTCACTCATCCACAGACTACAAAGGCTAGCCTTGTAGATTGGTTGATCAGCGTAGCCTGGCTTTTAATTATTTTGCTTAAATTAGATTCCTTTCGCTGTGGCGTCAAAAGTAACTAGCATGCCTTCATTTTTACACACATACATACATACATCACGCCTATATTCCCCGTCTACATGAGACCTGCAAGTCGAGCAGTGCTACATTTTCTATAAAATTCTCTCTAACAGTTCGGGGTTTGGGTTTTGTGCCCGGTTAATCGCAATAGGCCCGCCCCCTATTACGTGGAACCCGACGAACTGTGACTGATCATTAGTACACCTCTGCGTCACCCTTCGGGGAATACAGGCATAGTAGTGTTTTTCATCTCTAAACAGCTCAACGCCATTATTTGCTCAGTCGAACGACACAGCAACAATATAAACCATTTCTATCACAAACAAATCATGACGCAAATCCTCTACCTACCTAATTAACCCTCCCGCGACCCGACAACCTAACGGTAACCGTTTCAATGCGATCACCACAACTAGACCACAGTAAAAAACGCATAAAAGAACAATAGCAACACCAGCCTGATAAAAGCAGAAAAAAAAACACTGTTCCAAATTCAAATAATTTCCCACACGTAACGTTACGCGGGCGGGCATTGAGCGCAAGCCGTTATATGCGCGGCAGTGACCCACATTACAAGCATTTTCGCCGCAACTCTGATACAACTGTCTTCGTAACCTTATTGTTATTTCCAACTACAATTACATACATTACGTTTTTTATACTAACTTTCTCTTTACGGTATGTTAGGGAAGTTTCAATGGAGGTTGTGGAAAGAAATGCGTCGATGTTTGTCACGTGGTTTTGGAGTAAATTGGTGGAGGAAGGCAGCCGGTGTAAGTTGCGCGCTTTCTGATTTTGAGACGAACTCGGAGAGGTTTCAAAGTCACGTACCTACTTATCTGTTACGTACTATGTGGCAATTTATTTATTATGTTATTATGTCTTTTTATCGGTATTTATTGTCTTCATTTGTTGTGGTTTTACCAAATTGGCGGTACAATGACCTTTGCAGCGGATTTATTTCGGTAATTGTAGGTCATTTTGTCAACATTTCCGAATTTAGCTGAACAAACTGAGTTATAATTCAAATAAGTCCGTGCCTCGGAGAGCACTTAAAGCCGTTTGAACATGTACACAACGGAACAAAATAAAATGATAGTGATGGTCTTAGGGTGGTACAACTCGTCATTGCCCAATATGAATTTGATCAAAGCAATTGGATGATATTTGATGACTTTATCAACATTGTAACTTTACGTCAATGATTATAGACAGTAAATTGTATCTGTTATCAGTTAACTATCTGTGATTTGATCAAATTCTAAATATGAGGAAATAGGTGGTTATGAGCCAATTGACAAAGTGATCAAAGCTTGTACAAATATATTAGGCATAATGTAACAAAAAAGTATATAGGTATTATATCCATTAAGCTCGGCTTAGTTTGGGACTGGATGGTGTTGTGTAAAATGTCCCAAAAATATTTATTTATTTATTTAATGGCATGAGACAATCGTCAAAAAAATTTTACCACTCTTACATGTCAGCATCCATCGTCATCATCAACCCATGTACAGTCCCACTGCTGGGCAGGGGTTGCCTCTCACAGAATGAGATATCATGCTATAGTCCACCACGCTGGCCTAGTGCGGGTTGGCAGACTTCATTCTTACATGTAACAAGTCCGTTTTTTTTTCTAATTGAAATAAAACATTTTGGCTTTCACTTCGAGGGTGGTAGCTAAATCTTATATGATATTTATTTCTGTAAATAGATCTTATAAAGACATGTTTACAAGTCAATGTATTATTATTATTTTTTATTAGACCATAATTTATTTGTGATGAGAAAAAATATTACATAATTTTAAAACTAAATTTACTATTTACATAATGTACTAATGTACTGTAGAACTAATAATTATCACGTCCAAGCGTCAAAGTATTCCTCCACATCGCTGTCATCTGGTAACGTTCCTAGAAGACTGACCGCATTGTCACGTTGAATAGCAATGCTAATTCGTAGAATTACATTTTTTTTAAGCTAGATGAATCCGGCATTTCGTAATTGACGACCTCTGAGAAGAAACACCGAAACAAACTTAGAGAATCATAGTCTCTTTTTTCTTAAAGTCCAGACATAGGATATTAGCAAACATGTGAGTGTTACAATGCAGGACAATGTCTGAAATAGCCTTTTGAAGAAAGAACCATAACGACTTTGAGTAGACCAATCCCAGCCGACGGCACGCATTCATCAGTCATTGTGTAGCTCGACCATTATTTAGGGAGCTCAAAAATCCGTCTCAAGACGATACCAGCTAGTGAGGTAGATCAATAGATCCTACCACCAAACGTGGTGGGTTTTTTTGGGGACACGCGTTTCTTCCCATTGAGGAGAGGAAGTTTACATTCTTCGACGTCTCCACCATGGGCAAAAACTGCTCGATGTCGTAATAGTGTCCATTTAAACAATGTTAGGAAAACGGAACACGTAAACAGTAAATAAAAGATGCTGATCTGTGACGTATTAGGTACATACTGCGTATCAAAAAATCCCATTTGCGGATTTATAAATTGACACAATAGTCAGGAAAAAGTTAATTATACATATTCTTAGGCTTAGGTATGTACCGCAGTTACGTCCAACATAGTACGTATATGACGTTATACGAAATAGGTTACTTAAAAATTCGAAAGCTAATCAAATATATTTAAATATTACAAGCGATAGACGGTACAACTCCCTCTAATTCAGAGAGGAGACCCGTGCCCAGCAGTGGGACAGTATACGGGTTGATTATGGAGACCGACAGACCGTACAATACGAAGAAAATCGTAACCCCTTATCTTGTACCCATAGCTAATAATAATAATAATAAATTCTTTATTGACATAAATGGGTACCTATGAAACCTCTGGTCCCTAAACTAGTGCAAGCTGTATTTCAGGGACCAGTGTCTTCGCCTTTCATAGCTAGGTAATACCGTTCTGTCTAGTGTCCGTGCCTCGGAGAGCAAGTAAAGCCGACGGTCCCGGTTGTCATACGAACGTCTATAACAATCGTTAAAGTACTCAGAAGCCCAAATAGCCTGACAACCAATCTATCCTCAGGATATCGGTATTACCAGTCTGATGGTCTGATGGCAGTCGCTTCGTGTAAAATAGGTACTGATATTCAGCTGCATTTGGTTATACTGGATGATGATGGCATGTGTCAACGTCAGCCTGACAAAGAAAAGACTCAATTTAAGTTTTTTTTTTAAATGTCTCTGGTGTTAAGTCTTCTTCTTCTAGGGCACTCTTGACAGAGTGGTCGTGGCTGACGATGGACAGGGTTGCGTCCCGGCATCACCGCTCCCTTCACGGCTTGCTACACGTTGCTCCACTTCTGGCGACTTTCAGCATTGCGAGCACACTGTTAAATGATAAATGATATTAATTATTTCTGCAAATAGATCTTTTAAGGACACTTTTACAAGTCAATAATAATAATTAATACTGGATGGCGCCGGCATTTCCTAGCTGACGACCTCTAAGAAGAAACAACGAAACAAACTCAGAGTGTTCTGCAGTGGATTGCGTAGACTTGATGATGAGGTCAATCCAGAGAGTTGGAGATAGACCACGAGGTCTCCTGATGTTAAAGTACCTACCCATGATAATGACCAACTTTTATCTTCAAAATTATTTCAATAACATACATACATCGATGCCTATGCCTCAATAGTCTTGTGGTCGCAAGCGCTACAGCTATGTTTGAGATCTTGGATTCGTTTCCCAGGTCGAGCAAAATAGTAAGTATTAGGTTTTTCTATCAAATTCTCAGTAGCAACTCGGAGATTGGATTTGTGCCCGGTTAATGGCAATAGCAGTCTCCATCACCGTTCACGACGCTGTCCAGGGAGCGGGTGTCCGAAACAGATGGCGAAAAATTATCCGCGATAAAGTAATTCCTAGGGAAGGTCACGACTCTCAGCATTGAGGAATACGACTTAAGGAGGAGGAACGGCAATAGGCTCGGCCCCTATTATATATGACCTAAACATACTGGCGAACCGTTGGTGGTATATTAATGTACACCTCTGTAACCCTTCGGGGATTACAGGCGTGATGGTATGTATGTATGTCGTCATCAACCCATATATTGCCATGTATTGCATACTGCAATACAGTATACTAGCGTAGGGGCCAGGGATTTCTTATAATTGTAAACCTAGATATGTCAATAAAGAATATATTTATTTATTTATATATTGTCCCATTGCTGGGCACGGGTCTCCCCTCAGATTGAGAGCGATTAGGTTATATTTCGCTATGCTGGCCTCGTGCGGATTGGCAGACTTCACACGGTTTCCTCGCGATGTTTTCCTTCACCGTTTAAGCGAGTGATAATTAATAAAATAAATAAATATTCTTGGACAATTTTACACAGCACTATCTAGTCCCAAACTAAGCAGAGCTTGTACTAGGGGTACTAGACAATGGATATAATACTTATACCTATATCCTTGTTTTTTGTAAATACATACTGTACATAAAATATTTAAGAAACCCCCAGACAACCAAAACCCTTATGTTCATAACATAAATATTTGTTATTTGTGGGAATCGAACCCACGACCTCGTAATCAGCAGTCCGACACGCGAACCACTAGACTACAGACGTCGTCGTCGTCGTATTAATACGTACATGAATTCTAAAAGTCAGAGGTCCTTAGATTCGAACTCGAGACCTTTGACTTGGCAGTCCAATGGTCGTATCACTAGGCTATCACTGCTGACTTCTATAGACTCAAAATGTTATACAATATTAATATTATTAATAATATAAGTAATAATATTTTTGGGACATTTTAAACAACACCATCTAGTCCCAAACTAAGCAGAGCTTGTACTATGGGTACTAGACAATGGATATAATACTTATATACTTTTGTTTTGTAAATACATACTTACATAAGAAACACCCAGACAAACACAAATACTCATGTTTTATCCACACAAATATTTGTGTCCTGTGGGAATCGAAACCACGACCCCATGATCAGCAGTCCAGTACTCGTACCGCTAGACCACAGAGGTCGTCATATTATTTAAGTACTTACCTATATGTAAATAACTGTTACAGGAAACTAGGTGTAACCCATGAATCATGTAGGTCGATGGGTAATTGTAATATTTGGGGTAATAAACAATTATTGACGTAGACTGAACACCAGGATATGTGACCAAGTTTAGGGCATAATAAGGTTGGAATTACCTGACTGATTCAAATTTATGGTTTTTCATGATTTATATTGTTTATAGATGCTTCATAATACTTGTATTTATTGAATTGATTTAAAATTTCTTTATATTCATAACAGAAACATTGATCATCTTCCTCCAAGCCTTTTTCAAATATCTTGGAGTCGGCTTCTACTCTATTAAGTATTTTACAAGAAGCTACTGCCATTAATTAAGGTTCTCGAGTGGAGACCACGCACCGGAAAGCGCAGCGTGGGACGGCCTCCAACGAGATGGACGGACGACCTGGTACAGGTCTTCATAATTGGAATGCAAATTTATTTATTTCATTGGCTCACCAACAAATTTTTGAGACATTTTATATTACAAATAATATGGAAAAGTCTAGTGTAACAATCACTTACAGGTGGACACCGCATATAATATAAAAAAAATATCGAATATTACTTAATATAAAGATGAGTTGGCACAAAATGCATTATTAATAACTAAAGATAAAAATAAATGTAGTAACTTATAGGAAAATAAATAAAAATAAATTAAATCCAAAACTATTATGACTAGGCTTCCTGTAAACTGGGTTGGAGGAGAATATTTGATCCTTTTTTTACAATGCGGAAAACTCTCTTAGATTTTCTAGCACGTCGAGAGGTAATTATGTCAGACTCCTAAAAATAAATGAAAAAGTAAATTATAGGAAAATTAATAAAAAATAATAACATCCAAAACTATTATGAATAGGCTTCCTGTGAACTGGGTTGGAGGAGAATATTTGATTCTTTTTTTGCAATGCGGAAAACTTTTAGATTGTGTCCACCTCGAGAGGTGGCAGGGTAATTGTGCCGACTAAAAACCGCATTTACCAGGTATATTTTAGAAAAAAAGAAGAAGATTTGTCAAGGATTTGTAACATTCACCACAACCAAGGACACAATATTTTTAGCTTGTCCAATAAAAAAAATTACAACTGTCTATTAAATAAACGACACCCAACAATCTTTACCAGGTCATCCGTTCATCTCGTTGGAGGCCGTCCTACGCTGCACTTTCCGGTGCGTGCTCTCCACTCGAGAACCTTTTTATCCATCGGCCATCAGTTCTACAAGCTAGCCCCACCACTATGGTAAAGGTTGCTGGGAGTCTTAGGAGGCGGCATATAACCGTTCCTTGTGGAAGTCTCTGGGGGAGGCCTTTGTTCAGCAGTGGACCCCCTGGGGCTGATGTAACGATGATGACGACGATAACAAACACATATTTATAGGTAAAGAATAACACTTCCAAAAAAACGTGCAATCACATTGTCAAACTTATTTCTCAATGTTGCCATACCAAATAACAAAGAGATTACTTATAACACAAAAGCAGTTACGCTTCAATACATGCAATACAGTTATACATAATGTGAATGAGTCAACATGGCAAAATACTGGCACAAAATATACATTGTCATAGTAAAATATGTGAACAGAAGGCTTACCTTTCACTTCATTACCACGAGGGCTCTAAAAATTCCGTCACGCCTTTATTCCCAGAAGAGAGGCAAAGGTGTACTAATGTACATCCACAGGTCGCCAGTTAATAGGGGCGAGCCTATTGCCATTAACCGGGCACAAATTCAAAATCCGAACTGCTACCGAGAATTTTATAGAAATCCCAATAAAATTTTGCTCAACCTGGGAATCGAACTCAGAACTGGCGTTGCCGGCCTTTAAAAGGGAGAACGCTCTTTCCTTGAAGGATCGTATTGATCCGGAAATACTGCAGGCGATAGTTCATTCCACAGTTTTGTTGTGCGAAGCAGAAAGTTGCTAGAGAAACGTTCTGCTGAAAATTTCCCTTTCTATAGAAACGCACAGTTGTGGAATGCCAACCATCCAGATGATGGGGATGGTAATGATAAAAAGTAGCTTTTAATTCACCGTAATACCTATATCGTACATCGTATAATAATAACAATATATACCTAAAAGCAGTGATAGCCTAGTGGTATGACCATTGTACTGCCAAGTCGATGGTCTCGAGTTCGAACCCAAGACACGCACCTCTGACTTTTCGAATTCATGTACTAAATATTAATTATCATTCGCTTATGCGGTGAAGGAAAACATCGTCAGGAAACCTGCATACCTTAGAGATTTTTCTCGACGGTTTGTGAAGTCTGCCAACCCGCAATAGGCTAGCGTGGTGGACTATAGCCTAATCCCTCTCAATATGAGAGGAGACCCGTGCCCAGCAGTGGGACAGTATATGGGTTGATGATGATGATACCTATATCATATCGTATCTATAAAGCCGTCGATTTGAATCGAGTCGAGTGGTCCTTCTTATGATCATTTTGTTTCATCATTCATGTCTAATATTGGGCACATTGTGTTGCTCCTACACATCTTGTAGATCGCTATCAAGCTCAGTACTAATGAGGTTGTGTTGGTAATCCTACGCGTAATGTGTGTGTAATTATGTTAAATTTAGAACAGATCTTTCATCCTAGGCTTTTATTTATACCATCACGTCTGTATTCTCCGAAGGGTTAGGCAGAGATGTACCTTTGTTTTGTTGCGAGGAGGAAACCTTCAAAAGTCTGCCGGCCTGTTGAGGAGCAGGCCGGGGTATGTGACATTTTTATCACAATAAACCCTCCCGTTAGCCATTTTCAGCACAATATTGAGGGGCTCCGGGCACTAAGTATTCTTCCGGAACCCTCCTGTGTCATGCCTATCAAGGCCCATCCAAGGGAAGGCCCTATCCCATCTCTGTGCTGTACCTACATGGTGTATAGTAATGTACTCTCACCTTGCCGGTATCTTTAGGTGCCATCATCCTCATCGGCAGAAACTGGGTTGTGGAGATCTGATGGCAGTCGCTTCGTCTAAAATACTGATATTCAGCCGCATCTGGTTATACTGGAAGCCTACCCCAACATAGTTGGGAAAAAGCTCGTAGACTAATGATCATCATCATCGCCAAAGCAGTGATAGCCTAGTGGTATGACCATTGGACTGCCAAGTCGAAGGTCACGAGTTCGAACCCAAGACACGCACCTCTGACTTTAATTATCACTCGCTTAAAACGGTGAAGGAAACATCGTGAGGGAACCATACCTAAGAGATTTTTCTCGACGGTTTGTGAAGTCCGCCAACTCGCACTAGGCCAGCGTGGTGGACTATAGCCTAAGCCTTCACATTCTGTGAGAGGAGACCCGTGCCCAGCAGTGGTACAGTGTATGGGTTGATGATGATCATCGGCAATGCGGTGTTAACAAACGAACTCTGCAGCATGAGTAGAACTTAACATCTAAAAAACATCAATTTGATAATTCAAGTGGTTGGTGTAGCAATGTACCGTTAAACATTTGTTTTTGTATATACAGACGTCAGCAGGTCAAGCTGTCCATTACTGTCAAATTTTCCCAATTAAATATGAACCTTATAATTTTGAATTAAAGTTGAAAAACAATCAAAGAAATTTGCCAGGTTGTGGTACCTTGATTTGCTGGCCTCTGTACCTACCTACCTATTTTTTATTAAAATAAAAAAACAAATATTAAATAGGTACCTACCTATGATTTTATTTAAAAAATATGACATATCTTTTATTTAGGTTTAACAATCCACCTATAAACTTACAAAACAACAATGAAACAAAATAAAATTTAAAAAAGGAATACCTATTATAAATAAAACATGACTGTATTGTAAAATTTGTAAGTAGGTATTACTAATAACAAAAAATCACACACTATTACCACAAATTACAGAAATGAGGTTGAGTAACTAAACCTAACCTTATTATGTCAACATGTTCGCTCCTCCGACAGTTCGTTATGTACACAAATCATGCGTAAACACAAACTTTCTTACAGCACCGCTGCGCTTGCGCTGCCACCGCACCGAACGTGAAACTTGAAAGTTCGTTAGAGCGTGCTATAATTAAAGTTATTGGTTATAACATTATTATATCTATCAGCCACGGAGTCCACTGCTGAACATAGGCTAATGATCGCCACAAAAATCGGACTTGCGCAGACCGCATCCACCGACACCCTGCGACCCTCACGAGGTCGTCCGTCCACCTAGTTGGGGGCCGTCCCACGCTGCGCTTTCCTATGCGTGGTAGCCACTCCAGGACTTTATTTCCCCAGCGGCCATCCGTTCTTCTAGCCACATGGCCCGCCCATTGCCACTTCAACCGTGCAATCCTGCGAGCTACTTATGTCGGTTACTTTGGTTCTTCTGCGGATATCCTCATTTCTGACTCTATCACGCAGAGAAACTCCGAGCATAGCCCTCCCTATTGCACGTTGCGTGACTCTGAGCCTCCTTATAAGTCCCATCGTGAACATTGATTTTTTTACCGTGGGAGAGCCATGCTTCGGCACGAATGGGCCGGCTCGGCCGGACTTGATACCACGGCCTCACAGAAAACCGGCGTGAAATAACGTTTCCGTTGTGTTTCGTCGAGTGAGTGAGGATACCGGACGCCCAAACCCCTTAAAAGGGCGGCAACGCACCTGAAACTCCTCTGGTGTTGCGGGTGTCCATGGGCGGCGGTAATCGCTTACCATCAGGTGATCCGTCTGCTCGTTTGCCCACCCTATCACATAAAAAAAAAAAAAATTGAACATTGTTATAGAATTGTTACAATTAAAACTGCAGTCGTGAAAGCTAATATGAGTTGGAAAACGTTATTGGGTGGTGTCAAAGCTGTATTAATTAGTATTTTAGCTGTTATTAACATTTTATGGCACTGTAATCATCATTAAGTTAAATCATTGTCAATTTTTTTTATACCACTAAGGTGGCAAACAAGGATACGGACCACCTGATAGTAAGCGGTTACCGTAGCCTATAGACGCTTGTAAAACTTGCGCGTTGTCACCATCGATTGTATCGACGCTATTCGATTCCATTGTCAAGGAATATCGATTATCAATACAAGTAGTTTCTTCCATCAATTATAGCTTTACCTTCTATTATCTTGTCAACGGCAGCGGAGAAATGTCCACTGTCGCCGCCATCTTGGCGGGCGGATCAGATCTGGAGCAAGATTTGGGGCCGCGTCACACTTACGACCACCTCTAGATTAAATACTACGCTTCAAAAATACGAAGACTGTTGATTACTCCTCCCACTCTTCACGCTTCACCCCCGCACCGTGCCGAGCAGCCAATCACGACGCGCCTGTGGTCGCGGGGCATGCGGCGCGGGAGGCTTACTCGCTGTTCATGACTTTGTCGAGTAGTAAAGAAAGTCCGTGTTTTGAAGCCGCTAGCGACAGGGTTGTGCGTCAGCGCAGCGGTCAAGTTCAGTAAGGTTACGGGTTTTTTATTGGCAGTTAGCGTGAACGTGTGGCCTTATGGGTCAACTGGTTCGTATTGAGACAAATGGTTTATGTAGAAGATATACATAATGATTATAGGTATTATTTCTTTCTGTAAAAATGATTTAGGTATATATCAACAGATGAAACCAGAGTTAATGAGGAAATCATCCTCCTTTTAAGCTATCAGGCCTTTGTCCTAATTTTTCTTCCATTCATTCTTTTTCTTTAATTCTCTATCAGTCAGCATCTCATCATTTACTCCCTTTTTCAAATCATATCAGCCTTAACACAAGCCATCCATCTTTTTTTTGGTCTTCCTCTACATTTCCATCCCTCTACATCCACATTTATCTCTCTTAAAACGAAATACTAAGCAAATAAACAAAAATTTGGGCGAAGAGTGAAGATCTAGAAATTTAAAATGAAACCTAAATGTAATGTAACACACAGCTCTATGTAGAAGCAAACAGCCCTAAATGTCTATTTTCAAAAACGTTTTCAAATTTTCGGAATCGAAGTTAAAAACTAAAGATTATAAAATTTCTCGAACAGATATTTTTTGTTAACGTTCATAGAAATACAAATTTATTAAAATAAGATTAATAAAAAATAAAGCCACAGGCATAAAATACAGCTAAATAACGATCTATTTCTAGCATACATTTTATAATTATGATACCTAGTTGTAGACCTAAACTATCTCACTAATAATCACTTCTACTACCCACAAAAAAAGATGAAAATTTTAAATACCTAGTCAGTCTTTCTGTTCTTGGAAAATTGAAAGGCGATAACTAAGCCGATAAACTATAATTCTCCTTCCAATAGTCGATTAATTTACTCGTACTTATAATCAAGGGAGAAAACTATCAACACGACGTGGAACGAACGCAGGGGAAATGCAATTTTCTTATGCAACTAGCTCTAATGCGATGCAACCGAGGTATAAAACCAACGTTTCTAATATTACACACATGCATTTTAGCTTGCTTTCTTCGGCATACTCTCGAGTAAAATGGTCGCCGGCAAAAAATCTAGTGCTTTCTTTTTCAATGTCGAGTAGCAAGCAAGACAGACATACGATTTATAAGGGTTAGAGTAGGATGGATATACTTTATGTATTGCGCCTAAATGTCACTATTGACGTTTGAATTTCGAACCGCACCATACGTCAAATTTTCTTCCAATTGATTATGACAGTTGTTCATTTGAAATAAGGTTGGATTTTAATACGGGAGATTTGTTGTTGGTTTTGTGACTTTTCGGAGTCGCGTCGTCGATTCGCGTGCGCTGATATGTGGGACAATCGAAAGCCTTTCTCCACTCGGCTGTTAGGTATTTTATTCCGTTAGTTTTTTGTGGCCGCCATTACACCAATATGGCGGGTGGCATCATTTTTTCGCTTTGTCACGTTAGATCATTCTTGTTAGACGTTCGAAAGCTGTGTTCTGCTTCTTGGAATCAAAGTCGCATAACTGTATCTACTGTGCGGAGAAATGATGTAATTGACAATGATGTTTTTTGTATGGGTATGGGCTTCTGCCTGCTCTTCGTTTTTTTTTATAAGTTTTGCAACAGAAATCAACTTATTTAGGATATTAAAAAAATCAAGAAATTGGACACCGTTTCTTTGCTGTTATAAGAAACAATTATGATAATTGTTGAATTAAAATAATTATAATTGCGTGACCGTTGTGCAGATAACATGCACATGCTTAACACGTTATGTAGGTAACGGTGTAATGTAATACTTACTAAAATGAAGAAAGATGTTAACTGTAGATTTACTCCAACAAATATTATAAAGAATTTAATCCTGTGTGTATCCGAAAAGTAATGTAACGTAATAATCATACATACACACATATCAGACTGGCAGACTGACTTATTCATTAACATAGAGGCCAAACTGCTGGGGTTACAAACTTTAAATTTTGGCAGTTTATGCCTTATAATTTGTAAGCATACATAAGGAAGGAATTTTTGTGGGCTAAAAGAACATATCCGTGCGAAGCCGGTACGGGTCGGTATTGTAACTCTAAATAAAATAGTACAGATCTAGTGTATCCAGAAAAATAAATTGAAAGGTCTTCAGATACTTTAGGTAATATTTTAAAATATTCGTTTGTTTTTTAACGCCACACCACCAAGTGACACGTTTCTAAAACCCCCCAAGCGCGCAAAGGACATTCACCTATACAGCCTCACCTGTCACTGTCAAAAATCTATGTCACTTAATAGCACGAGTTTTTTTTACTGTAAATCCGTTGCATAGGCGATGCCTATACAGCCAGCGTGTAATTGCATAATTTGCATAGGCGGTGCATCGCGTCCGCCACTTTCTCTCGCTAACGGGACTCGAAACTGGGACATCCGCTGTATTCATTAGTTCCCACATCAGGTCTACAAATGTTTATTTTTTGTTTGTATTTCAAATTTGAGAGTGCAGTTTTTTACAGGTGAGATAGGAAGTTGTTGTGTGATTCTGTAATTACAATAGATCTTGATGGAGTGATGAATTACTCTTATTCGTGTCCTTATTTTGTAAACAATGATTGTACTTTTTAAATTTTTCATTAATCAAAACATTACTTTTCTCAGCGCCGAATTGACAACAGTTGGTGAATAGAGCTTTGTTTGAACTTGACCTGCTTAGTATTTTTCAAGTTGAAAATGAACTTTCTATTGAGATTTTTATGGGTATTATTTCTGGCTTGAATAAATAAGATTGCTTTAGAATCCACAGTTTTATTATTTTATCAATTGAAAGCACTTGATTGCCTGAATCCTGAAGAATCGATATTGTCGGATAAAATCCGCAGGTAATCAAAAAATATTTCAAAGTCGGGCGGCCTAATACTTATTTTTTAAATAAATAAGTAGGTATTTCGATTTTTAATTGCAGCAAATATTTCAAATATCTAAACAAAATCACGACTGAGTAGTGAGCGATTTTTAGCCTGTTAACAAATTTAATTAAGTACTTAAATTAGAAACCATTGTAACATTACCAGCCTAAAAAAACCCACAACTTTACGAACGTCTTTTGATTCTCCAGCGTATTTAATTCGAAATTCAATTTCAATTCCTAAATCAGAGTACTATCTAATCTCCAATCACAGCCGTCCAGTCGTTATCAGTTCACGGTCAAAACTTCCACAACAACAAAAGCGTCGTATGTATGTCAGACAGCCGGTGAAAGTACAGCGAAAGGTGACCGCAATGAGGTCAGTTACTAGCATTACGTGTGCCTACTGTGACACTTTCTTTGACGCCATCTTGTTTTTTTATTTAACTTTTTTAGAACGCAGTGATTAATTATTGTTACAGCTATTATGGACTGGACATGTTTTGGTAGGTTTAGGCCATTAATTTTCTGTTACAATTAAGCTAATTTAAAATAGCTATCAAATCGTATCTATTTGCCTCAATACTTTACTGCCTCGATAGCCTAGTGATATTAAGTGCGATTGCTACCTTAAATCTTGGGTTAGATTCCCAGGTTAAGTGTCTGTTATTGGGTATCCCAATAGCAGCTCGCAGCTTGATATTGTGCCCGATTATTGGCAATAGTTTCGGCCTGTAATACAAGGGACCTAAGCATACCGGCGAACTGTAGGAGTAGGTGCACATAATAGGGGAGCCTACAAAACATTTTTCTCGGGAATCAAATACAACCGTAACGCTCAAACCAACCGTTGAGAACTATTAGTTATAGTTATTTGGAGCTAGAAGTATATTTATGTTAGGTACAATATGATAAGGTTTAACCATCGTTTAGTCATGCTTACCTAGTCAAATAAAAGCATGACGATACATGATACCATAATTCCATTTATCGCTATTACGTGTCATGGCAAGGTAACCATTGATGACACTTTCTTTGACCTATTGGCGCGAATTATGGAGGCAGCCATTTTGGTTGGCGCCGCGAATAAAAAGAGAATGTTTGCCATTAAACATTAACTATTTTTAGTAATGAACTAATAAAAGCTTTGACCGTTTTAATACATTAATTAATATGACGGGTTTATCTAAAAATAATTAACTATCCTCATTCGATACTAAGATTATTCATAAAATGGTAATTTAAGCATCCATATCCTATTAATGTATGTTAATGTCGATTTATAAGTAGTTTAATGTCTAAAGATACTTAATTCGTTCATTAGTAAAAGCTTAACTTGAATTGCGACTAAAATTTAGGCTTTTTTTATCATTAAGCTGATCATCAGACCAATTTTTATTTTGAAAATTTCCTCTTAGGTCAATAGGATGCCGTGAGAGGTCCTTTTGAAGTTCCTGAAGGGTAAGCCTTATTCTAGAGAAATTTTTAAGGCTGCCTGGGAAGTCTGCCAACCCGCGATAGGCCAGGGTGGTGGTCTGTAGCCTTATCCGTCTCAATGTGAGAGGAGATCCGTGCCCAACAGTGGGACACTATATGGGTTGATGATGATGAATAAAGGGCGAATCTATATTCACTAACTGGCGAAAATCCCAATAACACTAAACTGGCTTTTTGTATATTTTTGCTTTTTTTATTGTTGATGGGTTTGTGTTTGACTTCAGTCTCACCTGATGGTAAACGACGACCAGGATGAAGGTGGAACATGCTTACCCAGAAAAAGCCTGTTCACTGTCACCTTAAAGACACCAAGGTTATACTTAATATGAGTCAGGGAATACAGACGCAGGGAAAGCATTCCACTCCTTTGCGGTGCGAACAAGAAAAGACGCAGCATACCGCTTCGTGCCTGGTAGTGGAAATTCCACCACGTGCGGGTGAAAGCCCTCCCGGCCTGGTAGTCCGATAAAGGAAAGTAGAAGGTGGGATAAGGCCATGTAGTTGCTGGACACACTGACTCTCCACAATATGCCTTGTAAAAGACCGAAATGCAAGCGATCTTTTGTCGACTGTGAAGTATGGTTTTGACGAGCGACTCATCGCATAAGTCTCTTTGCTCTTCTGTCTACCCTTAATTCTAAGATTATAAAGTACCTACTTTTAGCAAAGGAAAAAATCAACTGCGTGAACCTGCGTCTGCTGGTTCTATACAGCAGATGCTATAGCCACCGCGAGTCCCACCCGCCAGGTCGTAATTAGCCTTCACATTATGTTTTTACGTCTTTAATGTAATTGAAAAGCAAGTTTGCTTCTCAAGCAAACACTAAACTAGCTAATAAGGCTTAAACTGGTTATCAGGTTTTTTGGGCTTCTGAATACCACTAGTGATATTCATAAGTGTTCGAACCAACCAGGACGGACAGGTTACCATGCTCTTGGTGCCATGGACGAGGCAACTGCTAAAAAATGGTCAACCATCCATAAATTAACCGCGACGCAGCTTAACCTTTGGCAGCGTAACTATTTTACCACTTACCCACGAGCAAGTAGTAATAAAGTGATATAAATAACAGTAACAAACAACATAGGTAATCATTACCAACAATTTAGTCATGACTACTAAACTAAATTGTCACAAATATCCACTCAGGCGCCACCGATTACAGAAATTAACTCAACAATTCGTAAAACCGTTAAATAAACTATAAACCCATATTAAATCGGAACAGTAAGTCACGTCATCCTAGCGTGATCACTGATGATCATTCAAACTAGTACCGTTATTAAAAATTAGGCGATTTTGAATCTTATTGCGACGGTATAAAGTAGCTGGTATTGTATAGTATTAATAAAGATTTACTGATTTTAATAAGGTTAGGTTGGTGCGGTAGAATAAGCGATGAGATGGAGGTGATATATTTTGGATTATAAACTATTTACGATGGAAACAAAGAAAGAAAAACAATTTATTTGGAAACAAAACAATGAGATAGTATAAAATTCTTTGATAAATAATTAATTAACTTTGTTCTTTAAATGAGTTTATATTATAAAAAAGAATAAAAAAAGAAATAAGTATAATATTTTTTGAGTAGTTTAAGTGAGTAGGTACGTATCTTATTTCAAAAAAGGTTCCAGATCATTGAAATAAAATATCTTTTACGGATTTTATCTTAGACTGTATCAGTCTGTATGCAGGATGTAGTCTTATGTCTACCCATGACCATGGACGCTGTACAGGGTCCCAAACGTCGTCGGGATTAATAATATCAATATAACGCGATAAAATTCGTAAAAAGTAGTTTTATTTCAATGACTAATATTCGCGCAAGCATCATTAATCAATACATAAAAAACCTTCTACTCAACGGATGTGTCAATCACTGCGTTTTTAAAGCATAAGTTTTCGGATTTAAAATATATGTTAAGAGTCTCATGCTCTACCGACTGAGCTAGCCGGGCGGGTTATACCGGCGAAATATGGGTGTACATTAAATTTAGTACACCTCTACCTAACCCTTCGGGGATTACAGGCGTGATGGTATGTATGTATAATATAATATGTTATTAAATTAATAAAGGAAACAAGAAAATAAATATTTTACCAAAAAAAACATAGCTTCCTATATCATACATCCTTCGGTGCGCACACGCACGCCGCTCGTGAGAATGCAAGCGCGGGAAGTATTCTAACTTTTCACCACTTTTCCTACACACTTTCATCGACACGGCCCAATGATAGCACATTACGATGGACCATTTTCATAACAAGTGTTGCCATCTGTCACTGCGCATGGCAATACAGAGATTTTAATTGTTATTTCAGTTATTTATTCAGTCATTTACTGTTTGTGTGCAGCTTTTTTCTCTATAGTCTAATGGTCCACGACTGCTACGTTAAAGGTCCTGGGTTCGATGGTGTTGAGGCTTTGTGTTAGAGATTTTGGTACAATATTATTATTATTATATTATTAATCTAAATTTCTTACTTAGTTAATCACTTTTAGCAGATCCAATATCTGATGCTGCGAAATTTATAACAGAAAATATGATTTTGCAACAATGATTTTGTTCCCCCTTTCTTTTAATTAAGTTCCTTTTTGTAAATAAATGTTAAGTTTAGGTAACAGAACAGGTACTCTCATATCCTTGGAGACATATTAAAAAAAAAGCAAATATTTTTACTTCATCATACCACTTAACTAGGAATGGTTTGTACTCACATTCAAATATAAGATTTTTAAAAGAGCACTTGGACTCCATGGCGCCAGCATTTCAACCCCAAATGGTTCTAAAAAATAACTATTGTTATATTATTAGGTGACAAAATATTGAGGTAAAGCGGAAACGTAACCAGTGACCTAGTTAAGAGAAATGCGCTTGCCTTGCTATGCCATCTACTTAGGATCGGCAGAACAACCGGATATGGTCTCGCCATTCCCATCCCGGATAGAGTTTCAATTATTATTGACAAGCATTTTGAAATGGATAGAATTTTATAGTTCAGGTATTCTATAACTTTCATTAATATATTTACAGCTATGTAAAGGAAATTGGTGTATAAGATATTAATGGACGGCAGCTGGAAACGAGCGTTTAGTTAGCAACATTGCCATTGAATATTATGTTGGCTTAAAGCGCCACATTGAATATATTCTACTTACTATCAGGATGCTCATCTACTCATTAAAGTCTGTGAATGAAGACAATGAAATATTATCTATGTTTTGATCAGAGGGAAATAAATATTTTGATAATTAAAGTAACCTTATTTTTTTATAATATTAATAAAACTATTTTCTACTTTGGCCTATAGACACTGGCTGGGTACCTATTGTCAGTCGCCCATTGCACTTGGCCCTTCGAAAGGGTCCATCAAGGACGTCCGCGGTGGGATCGCGGATCATGCGAGAGCGATTCCCATGATCCCACCACTATATGAAAGGGAACCTTGCTCACCGTAATAAACACAACACAGCTCAAATCAGTGTTATTTCACTTCGATTTTCTGCAAGGCGGAGATACTACCCCAGTCGAGCAGCTCCAATTTGAGTGGAATTACTCCCGATATGCCCCTATTGGTTAGTTTAAGCCTCGGAAGATGATGAGAGGATCATTCTCTTGCCCTTTTTCCAAGTATATTGGGGTCGGCTTCCAGTCTAACCAGATGCGACACACGAAGCGACTGCCATCAAACCTCCTCAACCCAATTCCGTGGGTATAGCAATATCCTGAGGATAGACTGGTTGTCAGGCTTTTTTGGCTTCTGACTACCACTAACGATTGTCATAGGTGTTCGCATAACAACCGGGACCGACGGCTTTAAGTGCTCTCCGAGGGGTCTCGATGAGTTAAAAATGGTGACCCATTCCAGACTGACCGCGGTTAATGCAACTTAACTTTGCAGATCGCGACAGCGTAGTTATTCATCATCATCATCATCAGCCTATATTAGTCCACTGCTGAACGTAGGCCTCCCCTAATGTGCGCCATTTCACCCTGTCCTCGGCTTTTAACCAACGCTGGGTAATAAATACGCCCAGCATAATGCTGAGCTGGCAACCCATTCGGGACAAGCATGCCGACAGCACATTATACAGTGATCCTTGTGGTCTTTTATATAATTATGTTGTTACATTATTTTAACTGTGTGTTGTACGGACCTTTTCCGAATAAATGTGATTTTCTTTCTTTCTTTCTTTCTTTCTTTCTTTCTTCGCATCCAGCTTCTACCAGCAATCTTTCGCAAATCATCACTCCATCTTGCCGGAGGGCGTACCTACTACACTACGTTTGCCGAGTCGCGGTCTCCACTCAAGAACACGTCTACCCGTCTGTTGTCGGTTCTTCTGCAGATATGACCAGCCCACTGCCACTTCAGCTTGCTTATCCGGTTTGCTAATTATTACTTAGCCAAAAACCCCTCTGTCCCATTGTCATGGTGAATTTAACGGATCCTATGGCCATGACTATAGGGCAATTATGATTTTTAGTACGAGTTTGACATACCCTGCCACCTGGCGGAATATCCATTCGGATTTTCTGTATTACAAAAAAAAAGTAAGTAAATGGTGGTATTTCAAATCGAATTTAAGAGGTAAAATTGTCTATGATCCTTTAAAAAAGTTTTTATTTTTTATGCTCGGTTGATTTGGCTATTGATAGAATATTTTGTTATTTTAAAACTGTGTCTGATTAGTGACAGTACCGACAGCAAATAAGTGATGACCTGGCGAAGAGAAATGCGCGTGCACTGTAGCTATATACGTAGGTACTAAATATCATACAACACACAGGGTTGTCACCAGCCATTGCAACCCGGATTTCGACATGCGTTTGATTTTTTAACGACTTTTTTTTTCTAATTCTCACAATCGACTTTACTGATTAGGGACATTTTTACACAGCACCATCTAGTCCCAAACTAAGCAAAGCTTGTACTATGGGTACTACACAATGGATATAATACTTGTATTTTTTTTTTTCGTAAATACTTAAAACACCCAGACAAACACAAACACTTATATTCATCACATAAATATTTGTGTCCTGTGGGAATCGAACCCACGACCATTTATTAGCACATTGAATTGCTCCAAAATAAATGATTGCCACAAGACGCCATAAATCAGATTTAAAAAATAAATAATCCCTATATAATCATTAATTATTAGGTACTAGCTGAAACGGTGAAGGAAAACATCCCGAAAAACCTTCATGCTTGATTTCCTCGACGTTCGGGGGTAGCGTAGGCCAGTATGATGGACTATAGCCTAACCCCTCTCATTCTGAGAGTTTGAGAAGTCGTCCCGCGCCAAGCAGTAGAACCGTAGGTACAGAAGTCGCGGACGATTTAAAAAGGTTATAGTCGGCCTAAGTATATGTTCAAAAATGTTTTTTTTTGTCTGCTGGATTGGTGTAGAGGTTGACCTGTCGGCTATCGGCTACTATTGGTCCTATTGGGGCTAATATACCTATTGTTCGCCAGTAAATCATCATCAACCCATATACTATCCCACTGCTGGGCACTGGTCTCCTCTCACATTGAGAGGGATTAGGATATAGTCCACCACGCTGGTCTAGTGCGGGTTGGCAGACTTCACAAACCGTCGACAAAAATCTCTAAGGTACGCAGGTTTCCTCACGATGTTTTCCTTCACCGTTTAAGCGAGTGATAATTATTTATTAATACGCACACGAATTTGAAAAGTCAGAGGTGCGTAGATTAGGTTCGAACGCGAGACCTTCGTCTTGAAAGTCCAATAGTCCATACCACAAGCTTTTTTTTTAAAGTTTATTTTCAAATCGCAAAAAAGATGCATTAGAGCTATTACCGGTATAAAAGTTACCGATAGCTGTAAACCTTATTTTGTATTGTTAAAAATAATGACTTTACCTTGCTTGTACATATTTGAGATAGCTTTATTTGTTGAAATAAACTTGCATCTATTCAAAAAAGCTCAAAAGAACATCGCTATAAAATGATTAGACATGAGTTATGCGTTCGACCATCAAAGACCGCCTTGATGCACGAAAGTATACTTTGCATGGCCCCAAAAATATTTAATAAATAACCAAATGGAATTAAGGACTTAAATATTAATCAATTTAAAAACAAATTAAGACATCTATTATTGGGACAATGTTACTATACTATTGACGAATTCCTTAATGATAAATTGTGTTATTTGACATTGATATTTATTTAATTTTGACATTGTATTCTTATATTTATTTCGTTTAATATTTTGCTTATAATATATAATAAAATTATGTGAAAGAGTATACACCTTTAAGGTAGATTTTTGAGGAACTGATAATTATTTATTATTAAGATCTCATGTAAAATATACCAAAAATCACACCAATAAATGAATTTGAATTTAAATAATACTGTTACGAGCTGGGGTTCGGGATAAATTAAATGTTACCAATTTAACCGACAAACAATAAAAACTTTAATTATCCACACAAATACAAAACACAAATCACTTCACAATTCACTATCGCACTGTAGTCGCTTCGTAATTCGCTTCGATCTTCACTTGTCTGTGTCCACAATTGAACTGCCTTGCCGGCCCCTTAGGACCGCTATTTATATGGCTCAGAAAGTTCCAGAATCGAATAATCCCGAAAATGCTACAAAAAAATACGAGTAGGTACTCGCGCGCCTATTGTTTCGCGGTCGTTGACCTCAGCCTATTGTGTCGCGAGCCGCGTGACCTTGAGGTATTGTTATAGGCACTTATAGATATAAGTACCTACCTATACCTACGCGAGTGTTGAGATTAAACTTCCACGCGTTTCTAGAACCTTCGTGAGCCATCTCAGTCGTTCTATTACGTATCCGGCGTAACACTGCCCCCTCCTAAGACATGCTCGTCCCGAGCATTGTTAGATCCGTGATATCGTGCCAGGCGATCCACATGAACGATCTTCACAGCACCTCTTTGTCCCTTTTGTATTCGGTAGGTGACATCGTTGATCTTAGTCACGACTCGATAGGGACCGTCCCATTTTGGCTGTTACTTAGGTGACTTTCCTTTGCTGCGAACCGGGTTATGTAGCCACACTAGCGAACCTTCGTCGAAGCCTTTATTGTTCATCTTGCAGTCGTAGCGGGTCTTCGTTTCCTCGGACGTCTGTTGCCCTGACTGTCCGACGTGTTCTGAACTTCTTTTTCGTACTTCACTAAAGTCTGTTCTTAAAGTTCGAACGGGTACCAGTACTACAGCCTCTTTCCGGTCATCAGTGTTCTTGCCATTTCCGTTCATCCTCCAATTTTCAAAGCAAGGTCTGCTCGGGAACCTCTCACTAGATCTTCGTTTCGGGCAACTCATCCGGAGGTGACCTCTTTCTCCGCAGAGGTGACATCTCGGAGCGGCCGACCTATTCCTTTCCTCATTAGGTCGATCCTCCTTCCGTACACGACCTTTCCAGCAACCGGCCTTAACGTGGCCTTTCTTACCACAGGAGTAGCACCTAGGTCCTGTTACAATCTTCTTAACACGATAGGTTCCACAATCATGTCTTACTGCCTCCACCTCCAAGGCATGAGCCACGGCGTCCTTCAACGTTTGAGGGTGCGCTAGTCTCACCGAAGCCCTTACCTCCAGATCTTTTATTCCGTTGATGAACGCATCCACCAGGATAACGTCAATAAGTGCAGGCTTAGAGCGGTACGCTTTCCGGACCAATTTCTCAATTTCCAGAGACCACTGCTGTAAGGTCTCTGCATTTCCCTGTACACGGCTCTTCAACTGAGCACGAAACACTTGCTCCAGGTGTGCATCACCGTATCTTCTCGCTAAAACCTCAACCACCTGCTCATAGGTCACATCCTTCCCGAGAACCTCTAGAACAGTCAAGGCTTCATTGCGAAGACTTAAAATAACTGCAGTCATGGCCTGTTCGTTTGTCCACCCATTTGCCTTCTTAACAGCTTCTAGTTGAATCTCATATGCAGACCACGAAGACTTTCCGTCGAATGGTGGCAACTTGAATTCACAACGTGAAGGCATCGTGGAACCACCAACCATAGGACCCACAATTCCGTTTCCTGCCTTGAGATCACCTAAAGTTTTCTTTATAGCACATATTTTCACTTTGGTTTCGGAAATCCAACTGTCGTGATGCTTAACTTGCTCTTTCACCTCCTTGAGCTCTTTGCCAAATGTCGCTTGAACATCCTTTAAAAAGTGCATTTGGTTTTCTTTATCACGCTGTAATTGCTCCTGCAATTGACGGGCCTGCTCCTCCTGCTTACGGGCCTGCTCCTCCTGCTTACGAGCCTGCTCCTCCTTGTCCTTTTGCAGCTGCTCCCGCAGTAGGCGGGCCTGCTCCTCTTGCCGGTGGGCCTGTTCCTGCATCAGCGCCATCAAGGCTGACAAGTCAATGGCAGGCGCTGGAAGGGCTCCAGATGGACCAGCGACAGGATCTAACGTCGGCTGCCGAGGGCCTGAAGGTTGTGACGGAGAATCTCCAAACCGTCTCTGGTCCATCTCTTGCTGCCGCTGACTCCTAGTACGAATACCGTCCGTGTCTTCCTTCGGTAGAACTGGCATAATTTATCCCACTACTTCTGACACCAATTGTTACGAGCTGGGGTTCGGGATAAATTAAATGTTACCAATTTAACCGACAAACAATAAAAACTTTAATTATCCACACAAATACAAAACACAAATCACCAGTATGTCGCTATACTAGTTCACTTCACAATTCACTATCGCACTGTAGTCGCTTCGTAATTCGCTTCGATCTTCACTTGTCTGTGTCCACAATTGAACTGCCTTGCCGGCCCCTTAGGACCGCTATTTATATGGCTCAGAAAGTTCCAGAATCGAATAATCCCGAAAATGCTACAAAAAAATACGAGTAGGTACTCGCGCGCCTATTGTTTCGCGGTCGTTGACCTCAGCCTATTGTGTCGCGAGCCGCGTGACCTTGAGGTATTGTTATAGGCACTTATAGATATAAGTACCTACCTATACCTACGCGAGTGTTGAGATTAAACTTCCACGCGTTTCTAGAACCTTCGTGAGCCATCTCAGTCGTTCTATTACGTATCCGGCGTAACAATACTAAAAAATGTAGGTATGTGACAGCCCTGGCCACGCCAGTGTACCGTTATGCAGCTAGCAACATAGACATGCATTCGAGGTCGCTTTCTCATTTCGCCGGCATCACATCGCGGTCACCTCGTTTATAAACGTTTAGCCGATAGTTATAATAGCCGGAGCTAGTGTTTAACTTCAATGTCAAGTTTATAGACCAAAATATCTTCGGCCTTTGAGGAGTAGGGACGGGCGTGATGCGGTAAACTGTACAACCACACCACAAGTGTTTTTCTGTGGAGCATCAGCATGCAACACGATAACATTAGGGACCATTCAACTTTTTCGACTCTTTGTTGAATGATCGCATCCATACCGCCACTAACATAAAGTAACAAATAGTAACTAGCGATTTGCAAAGCATAATATTATGTTCACGAACAAAAAAAATATGTTATCGGTAGTTGACACAACTGTACCTTACTGCGGATGATTGCTACAGCGCTCCCGTAGTCCCGGCACTAAAGTGGTGACACGAAACGCCGAGGTTGGTTTTAGTCGGTAGTTCGCTGTTTTCAGAGCGGAGTCCGACACACCCCACCGCTCTCCCCGGAGCAGTGGGTAGTGCATAAAGCATTTCCAACGCCGTCAACAAAAAGCAAAAAAAAAACTGTACCTTACACGGCCTAATTGTACACCCACACTTCACCAGTATGTTTACGTCATCATCATCATCAACCCATATACTGTCCCACTGCTGGGCACGGGTCTCCTCTCATATTGAGAGGGATTAGGCTATATTCCACCACGCTAGCCTAGTGCGGATTGGCAGACTTCACAAACCGTCGAGAAAAATGTTGTATGTTTAGATAGTATGTTTAGGTCGCATGTAATAGGAGACAAGCCTATTGTCATTAAGCAGGCACAAATCCAAACTTCGAGCTGTTATTGAAATTTCAAAAAAAAAAACCTAATAACACTTACCAGACGCTCGACCTGAGAATGGAACTCAGGACCTCTAGCTTAGCAGGCGCGTTTAGAACCACTAGGCTAATTAGGTAGTTCTATCTAAAACCAAACAAGCAAACGAATAATCATACCATTATCATCAATCATACCTGATGGTAATCAGCAACATCCGTGGACACCTGCAACATTTGAGGAGTTGCTGATGCATTTTCCATCATTTTCTTATACCACTAAGTTGGCAAAAAAGCATACGACCCACCTGATGGTAAGCGGGTACCGTAGCCTGTAGATGCTTGCAATATCAGGAGTATCACTTGCGCGTTGCCGACCCTGTAAAACGAAAATGGAATAGTTGGGTTGGCAGTATAAGGGTCAAAATCCCCCCACTGCCAACACAACGTTTCCTAGTGGAGCACTGGCAACCTTGCTCACCGTAAGGAACACAACAGCTCAAAGCAGTGTTATTTCACTTCAATTTTCTGCAAGGCGGAGGTACTTCCCCAGTGGGGCAGCTCTAATTTGAGTGGAATTACTCCCACTATGTCGTACCTCTAGTACGTTATGTTCAAAACTTAACAGCTAGACCTCTAATGGCTGAATAACCTATGTTACCTGCAGATCCATTTGAAATTCGACAAAATCTGACATTGTCTATGTAGCAATGTCATATTTGAAACTTTAAAAGGTAAAATAATCGAGAAACATAATTATAATACCATCACACCTGTATTCCCCGAAGAGTTGTACCAATGTACACCCACAGTTCGCCCTATATTACCTGTAGATCCATTTGAAATTCGACAATATCTGACATTGTCTATGTAGCAATGTCATACTTGAATCTTTAAAAAGTAAAACAATCGAGACACATAATCTACCATCACGCATGTATTCCCCGAAGTGTTACGCAGAGGTGTACCAATGTACACCCACAGTTCGCCGGAATGTTTAGACGATGTAATAGGGGGCGAGTCTATTGCCTTTAACCGGGCATAAATTCAAACTCCGAGCTAAAATAAATACCAAATACCTAACACTAGATTCTAGCGTAGTAGTCGCGGTTAGGACCACTAGACTAACGAGGCAGTTATCAGAGAATTTAACAAATTAGATAATCGAGAAATGTGTATATTTATTCCTGTCGTAAAGTGAATGCTCTTAGTCTCATAATTTGCCCATGCTCCATAACAACTATCCTAATTCACATAATCCCACAACTATCACGCAAGGCGCCACTATGAATGAACGGCAAATTAGAAACTCACAACGTAACCCAATTCCCCCCCTTCTCCCCTTTCCACTTCGCATTGACATTCGGTGCAGGCGGGTCGGCGACCCTACTTTCACTTTCCGGTCACACCCCTCCGTTTTCCTGTTGCGTAACATCTGGAAGTGAATTGACGTGCGCGCACATATGCGTCTGCGCAGCGCGCGTGAAAATGTTCGTTTTGTTTGCAGTTATGAATTGATTGATTTTGTATGTTTTGTTAATAATATTTTGGAACATTTTTACACAGTACCATCTAGTCCCAAACTGAACAGAGCTTGTACTATGGACAATGGATATAATACTTATATACTTTTTTTTATGTATAATTTCATTTCATTTATTCATTAACAATTTACAATTGTGTCTGAATATAAAGGAGACAATTACATAATAATATTAACTAATAAGCAAACGGGTATTAACAATTTTAACCATTAAATATTAATTAATAATACTCATGACATGATTCAAACAAACACAAATACTCATGTTTTACCCACACAAATATTTGTGTCTTGCGGGAATCGAACCTACGACCCCATAATCAGCAGTCCGGCACTCGAACCACTAGACCACAGACGTCGTCAAAATAATAATAGATCTATTTGATAAAAAAACTAAATAACTGAAATGCGTTGCCCTGTTGGGGATGGGTAATGGGAAATAACGCCCGTTCATACTGAGCCTATATTCTTTCCCACTGCTGGGCACGGGTCTCCTCTTAAGTCGAAATTAAGTTATAGTCCACTACGTTGGCTTAAGCAGGTTGGTAGACGCACCTTTCTTTCTTTCAAGAAAATCTCTCAGGCATGAAGATTATCTTACGATGTTTTCCTTCACCGTTTAAGGGAGTGTTATAGAATTATTAATTAACACATGATTACGAAAACTCAGAGGTTTGGTATTCGAACTCGAGACCTTTGACTTGGCAATGGTCCTGTCACTATGCTATCACTACTCTATGTATGTATTTTTGCCTATTTAATCGCAAATAGGCTCGTCCCCTATTAGGTACGTGGGACTAAAAATTACTGGGAGTATCACTTGCTATTGGCAGCTATTATATATTTAAGTGCTATTGTTTTAGGGGTATGACGGTATGTAACTATGGTACGGTATGCGAGTGCTACGCTAGAGGTCCTGGGTTCGATCCCCAGGTCGAGCAAAGTGTTATTGGGTTTTTCTATGAAATTCTCAGTAGCAGCTCGGAGTCTGGATTTGTGCCCGGTATATTAGTACACCTCTGCCTAACCCTTCTGGGAATACAGGCGTGATGGTATGTTATGGTATGTAACTACATTTTTTTATTCTTTAGTTTAGTAGTTGTAGGTAAAGTAAAATATCCTGTTGCTGGTTTTGTGTGTCGGGTCGTTTTATTCCCTACAACATGGTTGAGTCGAATGGCGCCGATACATACGTCACGGTCGTGAATGGGTTCCGTCTGTCGGGACTGTCAATGGCAATCTTTTTCTGTTTAATTATTTTAATTTATTATTATTGTACATGTACACATCAAACTGCATTGTTCTCATTAACTATTCAGGGCAAAATTGTAAAGGAAGAATACAACTATAAATAAATAAATAAACTATAAGTAATTATTGTTTTTTAAAGAAGTGTCTATGGAGTTTCTTGCCTGTTCTTCTTCATAAGACCACCTTTTTGGTACCGTGCAACTAGTTTTGACTTTTTAAAAGTGCTATCTAATTGTAAAAAATATTTGACTTTGAGTAACATGCCCTGGGTTTGATTCTAGGGACAAGCAAAGTGTTATTGAGTTTGTCTATGAAATTTCCATGAACAGCTCTGAGTTTGGACTTTTTCCAATTAAAATCACCCATTACGTAGGATCTAGACACACCGGCGCGGGCGCACTGTGGGTGTACATAAGTACACTTCTGTACAACCTTACGGGGAATACAGTCGTGATAGTAATCATAAATGTAAATGTTTTCTTCTACTTGCCACTCCATTTACGTAGGAACGAAGAATGAATGGGTAAAATATGTTAAAGTTGTGAAGATACAAGGTAATAGCTGACGCAAATGACGCATGATACACCCCTTGTGACGTCAGCCAGTCATAAAAGGCGGACATTACGTTAGACTCGCGGCCCCTTAAAAGTTTAAAACGTGACAACATTGCGTCATCAACAGGCTCTACTTATGTAACTCAGGCAAAAAGTTTCATCATCATCAACCCATATATTGTCCCACTGCTGGGCACGAGTTCCTTCTCAGATTGAGAGGGATTAGGCTATAGTCCACCACACTGGCCTTATGCGGGTTGGCAGACTTCACACGTTTTCAAGAAAATCTCTTTCGATGTTTTCCTTTACCGTTTAAGCGAGTGATAATTTATAATTAATACGCACATGATTTTCAAAAGTAAGAGGTGCGTGCCTTGGTTTCGAATTCGAGACCTCTAACTTGTCAGTCAAATGGGCATACCACTAGGATATCACGGCTATCACTCCAGACAAAAAATTAAGTACCAAAAATGAAATGATTAAACGCAACACGGTTGTATTCCTCAAAGGTTTCAGCAGAGGCTTGTTTGGAGTATACTTTCTGACCAACGTCAGTTATCTAGGTCTTGGAGCACATAGTGCGCTTCATAGCTTGCTGGCAAACCTCGAGTACGGTCTACTGATGTTTTGTCAAAGACCAAGTCTGAGAACCGTAGGTCCGTCCATGAGTTTCTTCTTGTGGGTGAGAGGGAAGTTGCTCTTAATTAGATTTTTCATGGACCAATAGCTCCTCCAGGAGTCTCCAGTGCGTCTGTAGACTTCTTTTTCTTGTCGTGCCTAGAAAGAGACTAATTTGACCGTTCTATTTTAATCTTCTTCCTATAAGCGCGAACTGAACAAAAAACGCGCGATAATTCCTTTCAATTATATCATAACAACGTAGGAAGCGATAAAAGTGCACATAGTGTTATACGTACATATATAAATTGTTGCAATTACTATTACTTGCGTGATGTAAGGTGAAATGCTCAATGCTCAGGAAGTTTACGTAACTCGGGCCTTGAACCTGCGCGGAACTGCGCGAAGCGCGCAAAGTGCGCGAACAGGAAATGCATGTAGGTGGGAAGTGTTTTGCGCGGAATGGAAGTGGTAGTACGCATTTTGGTGGTCAAGGTTTAAATTTGGAAGTTCATTGATCTGAAATGATATGAAATGATTATAAAATGAATTATTATTTTATTTCTGTAAATAGATCTTTTAAAGACACTTTTACAAGTCAATATCTTTGTTTTTATTTTTCAATGCTTGATGACGCCTCGCTACACTCCGAGTTACAAATGTTATCTATAGTTACCACCATGTTTTTTCACCTAGAACCTCAACATATACTAACAAAAATATCTTTTTGTTATCGGATGTTGCCCACTAACGCTTGGAAACGTTGCTCCACAAAAAGTAACTGCGGTGTGGATGCACCTTTAGACATTTTGTAAGGGAATCTAAAAAGGAATTGGTTTCATTTGGAGTTTAAGATTTAGGCCTCAGTTGTGTTCAATCTTAATTAATTAAATAAATAGATCAGTCTCCCATTCCACTTAGATACTGCAATTAACCAGACTTTTCTGGTTGATACCCACTCAAAGCATACTTCCCGCCCCGCTCATCCATACTTTATAATATTATAAATGCGAAAGTAACTGCTTGTCTGTAACGCTTTCACGCCTAAACCCTAAACCGATTTTGATGAAATTTGCTATAGAGATAGTTTAAACCTTGGAGAAGGACATAGAATACCTTTTGTCGAAAAACTTCCATTGGGATGCGTGAAAAACCGCGGGCAAAAGTTAGTCTTATAATATAACAAGCGAGATACCACGCCAGTGATGCGACTGAGTTCAAGGCCCGCCCGCCGTTACATAAAGAATATCATTATTAGTCTCACGTAACGCAGAGAAATGCTGTTACAAAATGGAATTATAATATTTTAATATTGACGGCACGTTTGGGGTGTCTGCGATCGGCTTCTGGGCCACGGGTTGTGGGTTCGATCCCCTCATCCTCCTAGCGTTTTCCCAACCATGTTAGGGTCCAGGCTTCCAGTCTACCCAGATGCGGCTAAACATCAGTATTTACACGAAGCGACTGCCATCAGACATCCGCATGGTAATCCACAGACAACCTGCTGATCTTTTTAAACATAAACACGGATTTCAAAATGATCACCCATCAAAAGCAGTAATAGTCTAGTGGTATGACCATTGGAGTGGCAAATCAAAGGTCCACTTCTGACTTTTTGAAATCATGTGCGTGTTAATAATTAATCATCACTAGCTTCAACGGTAAAAGAAAACATCTTGAGGAAACCTGGTAAATGTATGCCTGAGAGATTTTCCCGAAGGCGTGTGAAGTCTGCCAACCCGCATTTGGCCAGCATGGTGGACTACAGCCTAATCCCTCTCATCCTGAGAGGAGACCCGTGCCCAGCAGTGGGACAGTATATGGGTTGATGATGATGACCCATACAAAGTTTGACCGGAACTTGTATAGCTTAATCTCACAGGTTATTGAGTGTTAATAACTAACCACGAGCCCCTCTTCAAATATATAAATACCTTCTACAGTTCAAGGCTTGTTACGCAAATGTTGCGTCACCGCAGGTCGACGTCCGCGCACCTCGCGATGTTTTGAGTGCATTATTTTTAAATAACTATTCGCTAATGCTGTATTTTTATCTTTTAATCGTTATGTTGTCTATTTTAATTGGAGATTCTGGTCTTAATGATTGGCAAACTTGATAATACAGTTGGTTTTTTAACGGCTATGTTGTTTAACAAGCAGTGTTAGCCTAGTGGTGCCATTGGACTGCTAAGTTGAAGGTCTCAAGCTCGAACCCAAGGCACGCCTGTGACTTTTCGAATTCATGTGCGCATTAATAATTAATTATCACTCGCTTTTAAACGGTGAAGGAAACATCGTGAGGAAACATGCATACCTTAGAGATTCTTCTCGACGGTTTGTGAAGTCTGCCAACCCGCACTAAGCCAGCGTGGTGGACTATAGCCCTATACCTCTCAATATGAGAGGAGACCCGTGTCCAGCAGTGGGACAGTATATGGTTTGATGATGATGATGATGATGTTGTTTACTTATACCTTCCTCTTTTATGGCTCGTGGCTAAGTAAAAACTAAGCTGGTCAACCCATCTGTAAGGTTAAGCTGCGCCAGCCGCGATCAGTCGGTGACCATCCAACAAATTAACCCCCTTCGTGCCTCGGACTCCTATTATCTAATAATTGTGATGTATTTTGGATAAAACTATAATTCTCCGAGCCTTTTCCCAACTATCTTGGGGTCAGCTTTCAGTCTAATTAGATGGGACTGTATTTGACGCTAAGCAATTGCCATCAGACCACCGCAACCCAATTTCTGTTCAATACCGATATCCCCAGAATAAACTGGTTGTTAGGCTTTTGATAAATTCAACAGTATGATTTTTTTAAAACAAGATTTTAACAAATTAAAACCATTTGTTAAACACTTGTATAAAATTCTAATTATTATCGTTCAAAGAAATCAAGAAGTAGATTAATTTAAGATATGCAAAGGAGAATGGCAGGCTTGTATGGCTTTCGTACCGGTAGTAAAATTTCGTGTTTTGTGATATTTTTTTTGTTTTAATTGGTAGTTAATATGATAGACGAGCCCTTTTTAAATTCTTGGATTTTTAGAACTTGGGACGTAAAAGTTATAACCAGTTTTATTTTTTAAGGTTATGTACTAGTGTCCCAATATAGATTGTTAATAGGTGCCTACATAAACATTGCTTTTGTGATGACAAGTAAATGTTCTAAATTGCTTGTTGCTATCTTTGTAGTGTTTTACTTACCATTAAGTAGGTAGATTGAGATGGAGGATCGTACCTACTCAGTGAGGTGCATTAGGAGATACTTATTTCCAGCAGTGGACTTTGTAGTGCACAGGTTGATAATGAAGAAGTCTGGAACATCGCCGCAAAGGGTTGTTAGCTTATCGGTTTTTATCGGATACATTTCGGAGAATGTCCATCAAATCTCCATGATCTTATTCCCGATCATATTTAATGTTATTTCTAGTTCTAAATAATTAATTATCATTTCGATATTTGTGTTATTTTACATATATCAACTTCTAAAAACATAACTGCGTTTAGTTTACGATTTTATTACGTTTATTTATTAAAATATTTCTATTGATATTATTAATTAATCCGAAGTTCTAAAAAAAAATAAATGGCTTAGTTGCCCTAATAAGTGGTACAAATTCTATAACAGAACAACAAAAAAAGTATGCGGTACGAAATCTGCCGTTCGCCTTTTATCCAGAATAGAATTATCTAGTAGAAAAGAATACTGGTTGGTTGTACTCTTTTTGCATCATAATTATAATATAATAGGCTTCCGAGGCTTAGCTCCATCAGCTTTCTCAAATCAGTTTATGGATGTGGATGGGTGACCATATCACATTTTTAACCCATCGTGACCTCCATACCTCGGAAAGCACGTAAACCTATTGGACCAGGTTATCATGCGAACACCTATGACAATCGTGGCGATCATCTGAAGCCCTGACAACCAGTCTATCCCCAGGGTATCGGTAAATAAAATAAATAAATAAAATATTTTTTTGGGACATTATACACAACACCATCTAGTCCCAAACTAAGCAGAGCTTGTACTATGGGTACTAGACAATGGATATAATACTTACATACTTTTTTTTTTGTAAATACATACTTATAATACATAAGAAACACCCAGACAAACACAAATACTCATATTTTACCCACCCAAATATTTTTGTCTTGTGGGAATCGAACCAACGACCCCATGATCAGCAGTCCGGCACACGAACCATTAGACCACAGACGTCGTCATATAATTACCCAAAAATTTGGTTGCGGAGATCTAATGGCAGTCGCATTGTGTAAAATACTGATATTCAGCCGCATCTGGTTACCCTGGAAGCCGTCCTTAACATAGTTGGGACAAGGAGAAAGAAAAAGTTATTGTAAGGTATCACACGTTCCTAATATCTTGCATGACCTCTATCTTGTATTATAGAGCTCAGTAAACGTAACCCTTAATAAAGTCCGGAATAGTCTTGTGAGAACTTCTAGAACTTTTTAAGGGTTCTAACATTCTCCAGCAGCTTCGTATTATATCGGACTCTTCCATACCGTAGGAGGGCCTACGTAAAATGAATATTCTTGAATATTTGGGACAGTATTTTCACACAGCACGATCTAGTCCCAAGCTAAACAGAGCTTGTACTACGGATACTAGACAATGGATACAATACTTATATACCTACTCTTTTGTAAACACATATTTAAAATATTATAAGAAACACCCAGACAAACACAAACACTTATGATCATCATTAGATTGAAGTATAAGCCAGATATGTTCTAATACATCCACAATTCGCCGGTGTGTTTAAGTCCAATGTAATCTCAACCGACTGTGCCCTCAAGTAAGCCTCTGCAAACACAACTTGGCGAAATATTTGATTGATTGACGAAACGTCGGGATTAATAATATCAATATAACGCGATAAAATCCGTAAAAAGTAGTTTTATTTCAATTTAGCTCGGAGTTTACACCTAATAATACTAATCGAGCTGGGAGTCTTAGCTAGGTAATGAGGCAGTTGGTAATTCCTTTAATTCGTTAATACAACTTGTTCTCTCATAGTGGAAATTCCCACCCGAAATTCAGCATTGCAAAAAAAGGCGTACCTATATTTAATGGACCGATGACTCATAAATTAAGCATCAATACGGTATTCTCTTCAGACTGACGTAGTCTACCGTTTTCGTAGAAAGTGTGAAAGCATTACAGAACAGACCATGCGTCCTTACGTCACGAGGCCATTGACCCGGCGGCCATGATGGTCAATGCAAATAGCTATAGACAATGAATTTATTTTCATAAACTGTTTTCTTTGGACTCGGTGATGTAATCGAAATTAAAATGTATTGTTTCAATACTCAATTCGTTTATTGCATTCCGTAATGTAAATACCTAGTTGTTATACAGTTTATGGTATCATTGATGGACTCTGTAGGGCACAGCAATGTAAGAGAAAGGAAGAAGGCAATTAGTCCTATGGTTATTTGTTATCATCAACCCATATACTGTCCCACTGCTGGGCACGTGTCTCCTCTCATATTGAGAGGGATTAGGCTATAGTCCACCACGCTGGCCTAGTGCGGGTTAGCAGACTTCACACGCCGTCGAGAAAATCTCTAAGGCATGCAGATTTCCTCACTATGTTTTCCTTAACCGTGTGAGTGATAATTTAGATATTATGAGCACAATATGATTTCGATAAATCAGAGGTGCGTGCCTTG
Organism: Acronicta alni; assembly: GCA_964056405.1. Lineage (NCBI taxonomy): Eukaryota > Metazoa > Arthropoda > Insecta > Lepidoptera > Noctuidae > Acronicta > Acronicta alni. The sequence goes on along the minus strand of OZ043938.1, from coordinate 7,760,851 downwards.
GATTCGAGTTCAAAACCTTCGACTTGGCTGTCCAATGGCTTACCACTTGCTTGTTTCGTGACGTCAAAATTTTATAAAAATACAGCCTTAGTTTAAGTCAGTAGATAGACTTCTGGGGAGTCCACCACCCGACCAGTAAACAGCCCCAGTAGGCGGCGCGTATGGTTGATACACGCGCGCTTTATAGTACGAAGCCGCCCCGCTTTTAAAAACAGTCCAGTTAACGCGGGACCACAGCCTGTTACCGTAGTGACAAATGTCAGGAATCCTATGGCCGTGATACAGGGCAAGGGAAGGCACTTTTTTTATGCCACTTAGGCATACGGCCCACCTGATGGTAAGCGGTTACTGTACCCTATAGACACTTGTAACAGGGGTATCACTTGTGTGTTGCCAACCCTATAAAACGAAAGAGAAAAATTTTGGGTTGTAGGTACAAGGGTCAAAGTTACCCCCACTGCCAATACAACGTTTCCTCGTGGAGCATTAGCAACCTTGCTCACCGTAAGGAACACAACACAGTTCAAAGTAATGATATTTCAGTTAGATTTTCTGCTCGGAGGTACAGTCAGCAACGAAAGTCGCTGAATACAGGTAAATTTTTTTATTGTCACAGCTCCAGAACTTGGCAGCAGGTCTTTTTTACTAAGGTTACCTAAATATTTAATGGTCATATATGCAATTATTTCGCATAACCTTCGTAGGTCAGTGACTTCATACTTGTTAAAAATCATATTGAAGATTGCAACATGTTCAGCGACTTTCGTTGCTGACTGTACATACTTCCCCAATCGGGCAGCTCCAATTTGAGTAGAATTACTCCCGCTATGCTACCTCGCTTAAGGGCATGTGTGGTTTTTATTCTGTAGAGGTCCGACATTAGCACCTCCCCAGGTTACAGACGATCTAATTATAAATATTATCCGTACTTAAAAAAAAGGTTATCTTGGTCATTTTTCCTGTTATTTATCCTATTCCAACAAAAACAGACTCGCCCTATGTTATTTTCTTCTCACCTTATTGATTTGCAGGAAAACCCAAATGGCGTCTTCATTTATTAGCATATTATTTGTTAAGGAAAGAAATAAGCACTTCTAGGAAAAAATTAAAACTAAATTTGCAGTAAGATTATATATTTATTATCCAGATTGACGTCAAAGATTGTTAGTAATAGCCCCTAGTTCTGTTTTCGTAATATTTAATATAGGACACGCAATTATTTATATACACTCTGATTCATTCAACGGGTTAAACAAAATAAAAAGTCTGTATAAAGTCGTTGAATATGCCTCGACTCTGTTACGTAGAGAGGTGTACCGAAGTATCCCACTGTCTACATACGAACATCTTACCTTATCATCCTCCAAGCTTTTTCCCAACTATGTTGGGGTCGGCTTTCAGTCTAAGGAGATGCGGCTGGATATCAGTATTTTACACGACGCAATTATTCGATATATATATATCTTATATCGAGACCTCTCTGTGCCTCGGGGAACACGTAAAGCAGTCGGTTCTGGCTGCCATACGAACACCTATGACAATTGCTTGTGGTAGTCAGAAGCCCAAAGAGCCTGACAACCAGTCTATCCTCAGTAAGTAAAAATAAGTAAATAAATATTTTTGGGACAGTTTTACACAGCAACTTCTACTCCGAAAGTAAGCAGATATTGTACTAGTGGATAATGTACTATTGTACTGGACAATGGATATAATACTTATATGTACTTCTTTTTTGTAAATTTATACTTATAATAACATAAAAAACACCCAGACAAATACAAGCACATAATTTATGTTTATTACATAAATATTTGTGTCCAGTCAATATTTGGGTCGACGTAAAATTCCTACAATTGAACCGACGACTTCGTAATCAGCAATCCGACACTCGAACCACTAGAACACAGACGTCGTTGTCTACAAACAGTATAGGTAAAGAAGTATTATTTAAAGACCACACCCTGAATCCATGGGCTCTTCATTAATGGGGATTCTTGTATCATCCACGAACCTAATAGTAAGCACCTCATCATCAAAGCCACTGAACTCAGAAAACTTTTCCACACAGATCTACGTTATACAAACGTAAGCCAGAACCGAACGTCGACCCGCGCACCGGCCGGTCGATCACCCATGACGCATCAGTGGTTTTCGCAAGTCATACACTTCTTTCCTGGCTGAGTAGGAAGGATAGACCTTCCTGGGGTTTCCCAAAGGTCAAGTGATGTAAGTGATTCAAGCTTTTCAGGGTTGGTACATAAACAATTTTTATATATTTTACACACCATTTTAATGCAATTTCTGAACACGACTGCTTCGCTAGAGGTCCTGGGATCAATGGGAGAAAAGAGCTGAGGATCTGGTTCTTTGGCATTCACCAAATATAATATAAGTATAGGCATGACGATGAAGCAAGCAGACAAGAAATATAATGAAACCTAGATATACAACGTGTTACAAAATACCCCGTAAAAATATAATTAATTATCAAAGCCAAAAATTTTTTCAGCTGTCATGTCAGAGAACCAGATTATTTAACAGAAAGGCCTACGTACCTATTTTACTCAATAATTATCTACTTTGATAGTTTTTCTATTTTTCATTCATAAATGTTGTCGTTTTCCTTTTTTAGAGGTATGTTATACAGCGTTACTACGGTTCTTAAATATTGTGAATGGACTCGTTATAAGGCCCCATTTAACCTCCTTTCGGCTTTACGGGTAGTTTTGTAACACCCTGTAAATGAAAATACTTACATATAAATCAAAGAGAGTTCAATACCCCGAAAATCTGTTAAAATAGTTCAAAAACAAAATTCCATTCAGTCCGTTTGGTACTTCCGTGCGCTTGCGATTCCATGCGCGTGTCACTTTCGCGTCGAACGTTTGAGCATGCGCGGCGCGCGCCCCCTGTTTGGTGAAACCGCGAATGCTGTTTGCGCACTTTCTGACCGGATACGGACGCAAACTAAAATTATTTAACTACAGGTTAGATAATGAACTTGTGAAAATCAGGTCGTTGAACCCTGGGTGAACTCATTTTACCTTATTTTTTTTATATAATTAAATAAATAAACGTTCGCAGGGCAGCCCACCAGCCCAATGTTAGGGTCATATTCTGAGGGCAGTGGGGAATCAGTGGATGCAACTTGCAAAAGATTGGCAACAGTAGCGGGATACAGAAAAGGGTCTTGATCTATAAAATTTGGATATTCGAAAGAGGAAGAGTTGGGTTGGCAGTGAGGGGACTTTGAACCTTATACTGCCAACTTGGCAGTTGATGTTTTCCTTCGCCGTTTAAGCGAGTAATAATTTACTATTAATACGCACATGAAATCGAAAAGTCAGAGGTGCGTGCGTGCCTTGGGTTCGAACTCGAGACCTTCGACTTGGCAGTCCAATGGTCGTACCACTAGACTACCACTGCTTTTTTTGTTTTTTTTTTTTTGCTTCCCCAGTCTGTCAGCTCCAATTTGAGTGGAATTACTCCCACTATCTCTCTTAAATGTCTTGTATGTGATGTCTTTAACTGCCTATATATCTGACTATTATGTTAACTGTACCTAACGTTCACCATTTCCTAATACGAACAATTAGCTCAGGGGCGCGGACGTCGGTTCACTTACAGCAGTTCCGAGGTTCAAGGCCCGGTAATAGCTCTTACGTAAATCCTCTTCCTAGTGCGCTGTTCCGAGTGAGTGACATGCACAACAATGTTAGGAATGTTTGTGTATGTGTGTACCTTTGTATGTAGTTAAAGACCGTTTGCAAGAAATAACATGACATACTATCATGTCGGCAGAGGTGTACCTATATACACCCATAGTTCGCCGGTATAGGTCCCAAGTTATAGATAGCGAGCTTTTTGCCATTAACTAAATTTTTTATGTGGCCTACGCAAATGTTCATCTGATCTGGTATTGTTGTGCGACGGGTTGTTGATTTCCCTAAATTATGGTTGAGCTACACAATGAGTGCATGCATGCGTGCCATCGGTTGGGACTAGTCTACTCCAAGCCGTTCTGGCTCTTTCTTCAAAAGGCCATTTCAGACTTTGCCCTACATTGTAAGAAATATATTTGTTACTATTCTATGTCTGCACTTTAAAAGAGACTATGATTCTCTCAGTTTGTTTCGGCATTTTCAGAGGTCGTCAGCTAGGAAATGCCGGAGCTATCTAGCTTAAAAGATATGTGAAATATTGACTTGTAAAAGATATGTTTACAGAAATAAATATCATTTATCATTTAATCAAAACTGTGAATGGTAGGTACTCAGGATCTCAAGCCTAACAGTTGTACTTTGCGCTTACGGCCTCTAGGCTAATAAGGCAGTTTCGTATATATATTTTTTGTTAGCTATTGCTGTCCTAATAGCCTAATCCCTCTCAATATGAGAGGAGACCCGTGCCCAGCAGTGGGGATAGTATATGGGTTGATGATGATTGCTGTCCCACTGCTGAGCAAAGGCCTCCCCCAGGTCCTTCTAGGTACACTTTTCTTGCACCGTCTCAAACCAGCCGTCGCGGTACGCATTCAAGTCGTCTCTACGACGCGTATCGTCTTCAGGTATCCTTTGTATGGAACCTCTTACCCAGCTCTTATCCAGTTTCTTATAGTGTATTAAAATATATATTTTTTTAATTTCTCCTCTCGCAGGTCTGCTGGCAGAGATTCCTTTAGAAATAAGCAACACTTTTGTACTCTATAGTTCTATGTTCTCAATTTACTTTTATTTGTTGTGTGTACATAATAAATAAATTAAAAACCTTTTTCCCTAATAAATTAATTATTTAATGACCACAATGACATTATAATTATATTAATTACTATGATGGTAATTCTGCTTAGTAATATATTTCATAATTTCCTGGCATAAAGTCGAAGTTCCTTTGTATTAGTCATTGTTAAGTATGAGTCTTTATTTTCCAAGGGTGCGCATTGAGTCATAGAGGGCGAGAGCCCCTGACGCAAGGGAAACACGGTGAATGACGTCATCCGTGACGTCACTTATAGTAATGATGAAATTTTATTATAGATTTGTATGTGTAAATATATAGGGAGGTACTTATATGATAAATTATATTTATTTTATTAAATAGATCTTTTAAAGACACCTACAAGACAATGTTTTGAATTATGTTATTAGTATTATAAGTATGTATTTACAAAAAAAAAGTATACATATAAGTATTATAATTATCCATTGTCTAGTACCCATAGTACAAGCTCTGCTTAGTTTGGGACTAGATGGTGTTGTGTAAAAATGTCCCAAAAATATTATATTATATATATATTATATTATGTAAACATCTGTGTTACAATGCAGGGTAATGTCTGAAATTTGAAAAAAACTGACTTGGAAGTAAAAATAAGTAGTAAAAAAAGATAGATTCCTATAGACCTATAGACCTATTTCAATCTGACAGAATATATTATAAATACTTACGAGTTTTTTTTAATAAATAATTGGGTAATTTTTTTACATAGCATCATCTATTCCTAAACTAAGCAGTGCTTGTACTATGGGTAGGTACTAGATAATGGATATACATAATACTTATAATTATACTTTTTTTTGTAAATAGGTACGTACATACTTATAATATATAAGAAACACCCTGACAACCACAAACACTAATGTTTGTTTACTACATAAAATATTTGTGTCTTGTGGGAATTGAACCCACAAACCATGATTAGCAGTCTGACATTCGAACTACTAGCCCACAGACATCGTCAGGTTGTCCTAAAGAATTTGGTTGTTATCTAACAGTAGATTTTGAAAATACATCATGTATTTATTAAAATATCAAAGTCTTATCTCAAAGTTTCGCAAAAAAACACGCTTGTGACTTTTAGTAAGTGTATACATATTTTTTTACGCTCGTTGGACACGAGTTCCTGCTGAACACCCACATGAGAATGTAAAATCCAAAGTAATCACAATAAAATTATGTATTATTTTCAGTATAAGAAGTTGCGTATAAACCTATCCACTTCAGTTCCTGAAACTGAGTCACCGCTGCCTACTAAATAAATATGACTCATCGCTGATGGCGCAGATAAAGAAGTATGTAGGTACATAGGCCCGTATATTAAGCTACCACAATCTATCAAATTACTTTGATTGATTTTCAATTTTAATACAAAATGATAAGCTTCATATTCGGTAGTACATCGGTAGTACATCGGTAGTACATCGGTAGTACATCGGTAGTACATCGGTAGTACATAGGTAGTACATAGGTAGTACATAGGTAGTACATAGGTAGTACATAGGTAGTACATAGGTAGTACATAGGTAGTACATAGGTAGTACATAGGTAGTACATCGGTAGTACATAGGTAGTACATAGGTAGTACATAGGTAGTACATCGGTAGTACATCGGTAGTACATAGGTAGTACATAGGTAGTACATAGGTAGTACATAGGTAGTACATAGGTAGTACATAGGTAGTACATAGGTAGTACATAGGTAGTACATAGGTAGTACATCGGTAGTACATCGGTAGTACATCGGTAGTACATCGGTAGTACATCGGTAGTACATCGGTAGTACATCGGTAGTACATCGGTAGTACATCGGTAGTACATCGGTAGTACATCGGTAGTACATCGGTAGTACATCGGTAGTACATCGGTAGTACATCGGTAGTACATCGGTAGTACATCGGTAGTACATCGGTAGTACATCGGTAGTACATCGGTAGTACATCGGTAGTACATCGGTAGTACATCGGTAGTACATCGGTAGTACATCGGTAGTACATCGGTAGTACATCGGTAGTACATCGGTAGTACATCGGTAGTACATCGGTAGTACATCGGTAGTACATCGGTAGTACATCGGTAGTACATCGGTAGTACATCGGTAGTACATCGGTAGTACATCGGTAGTACATCGGTAGTACATCGGTAGTACATCGGTAGTACATCGGTAGTACATCGGTAGTACATCGGTAGTACATCGGTAGTACATCGGTAGTACATCGGTAGTACATCGGTAGTACATCGGTAGTACATCGGTAGTACATCGGTAGTACATCGGTAGTACATCGGTAGTACATCGGTAGTACATCGGTAGTACATCGGTAGTACATCGGTAGTACATCGGTAGTACATCGGTAGTACATCGGTAGTACATCGGTAGTACATCGGTAGTACATCGGTAGTACATCGGTAGTACATCGGTAGTACATCGGTAGTACATCGGTAGTACATCGGTAGTACATCGGTAGTACATCGGTAGTACATCGGTAGTACATCGGTAGTACATCGGTAGTACATCGGTAGTACATCGGTAGTACATCGGTAGTACATCGGTAGTACATCGGTAGTACATCGGTAGTACATCGGTAGTACATCGGTAGTACATAGGTAAGAACGTAAGCTTTGATTAATTATCATCAATCTCATATTAAGTATTATTATTTGTATACTAAAAATAATTAATTTACCTCCAATTAAGTGTCGTTCAAGGAATTGTTTACATAATATTAATGTTATTTAATCACCATGAAGTCTTTATCTATGTTTTCCGCAGTTCCTCGTAAACTATGCAGAACATAACAATGTATGATGATATTATTAAGTCATAACAATCCCATTATTAATTGTTACACAATAAACGGGAACGGTGACGTCATAGTGTACGCCATTATGTAATTATACAATAGGCATGAAGCGTTTGGTCAAAAGTTTTCCATGACCGTCTATAAATAAATACCAAAAACAAAACAAAATCATTTATTTTGCCACACAAATTCAAATCTTTATTGCTTTCATATTTATGTATTTAGGATGTTACAATAATCAGGTATCAATATGAAACCCCCTGTAGGGCGCTGCAAAAAAAAATCTATGTCATTAGATTTTAGATATTAGATAACATTATAATAATAATAACAAAGTTTTTATTCTTACAAAATTTTCTATCTCTAAGCAGTTATATGTATTATAAAATACATATACTATACAAACACATAATTATTACTTACATAAAAAACTTAATAGATATAAATATAAAAAGACAGACAACATGTGCAGCACGAAAAAGCACTAAACCACTGAAGCACTGAAGCACTGAAGCACTAAACCACTGAAGCACAGAAGCACTGAAGCACAGAAGCACAGAAGCACTGTAGCACTAAAGCAATGAAGGACCGAAGCACTGAAGCAGATTTTCGGCTGTCTTCAGTCTTGCTTGGTGTCATGATGCTAATACGACGCCTTTGTCTTGTGGTTCAATTGTCGTTCTGCAGATCACGAGGTCATGGATTCCATTAACATCATCATCATCAACCCATATACTGGGCCAACCCAGTGCTGGACACTGGTCTCCTCTCAGATTGAGAGGGATAAGCCTATAGTCCACCACGCTAGCCTAGTGCGGGTTGGCAGACTTCACAAACCGTCGAGAGAAATCTCTAAGGTATGCAGGTTATTTCCTTCACAGTTTAATCGAACAAAAACTTCCATTAACGAAAGGACACCATTTTTATGTGACGTACATAAGGGTTTGTTTTTTTTTTTGAGCAGTGGTCTCGGGAGATTAGTTGTTTTTGTAAATCGTCCGGTGTGGAGGGACACAGGTTCAAACCCTGCATGAAATAATAATATCTCTATATGGGTTTGTGTTTGGTTCTTTTGTATTTTAAATAAACTAGGTATGTATGTACAAAAAAGGTACATTATCCAGTACTTATAGTAGAGTCAGCAACGAAAGTACTAATGACAGCTCCAAAACTTGACAAGAGATTTTTTTATTATGAAGGTAAGGTAAATACCTATTTAATGGTCATCTAAGCAATGATTCCGCACAACCTTCACAGGTCAGTAACTTCATATTAAAAATCGTATTAAAGATTGCAGCATGTTCTGTGACTTTCGTTGCTGACTGTACCTAGATGGTGCTGTGTAAAAAAAACTGCATGGCATGCCTTAAATGTCTCATTAGTCTGGTAGTAGGTAAGGTCGAAGACCCAGCTTCGAGTCCTCTACGTATTCAAAATTTTCTTTAGGTACAAACGCCAGCAGGTCAAGTTACCCAAAACTGTAAAATTTTCCCAATCGAAAATGAACCTCATCGTGTTGCATTAAAGTTGAAAATCTATCAAAGAAATTTGACAGATTTGTGCCTCTGTATTTTAAAACTTAAATGTGTGGGGTATTTTTCCTTGCTTGACTTTAATTGTTTCCATCGTGTATTTCATCATTCTTGTAGGCTTTAAGTGCACCCCACATCATGTGTCACGGTCGCATGGCAATGTCCCTGGTGACCGGCATGACCGGCCTTGAATCTTCTAGATTTTTCCTATAAAGCTGATGAAATATTCACACTAGTGTGCGTGAGCGTAAGTGTAGTACGTAGCGACATTGTACGGATACGTGTGCTTGTTTGTGTGCTGTAAATGTGTGTGTGATACTTCCCGACCGCGTAATATTAGTGTTGTCACTTGCAATTATTTAATTTTGAATGTTGGTAGGTTTATCCTTTTTGTACCTACCCTTGATAAATTTTATAAGCGTTTATTCCTTGAAATAGCGATTGCAGTTTTTAAAATATAAGAGCAATATTATCACCGAGTTCATTTAAAATACTATATTTTTGTGACTGCTGATCACGAGGTCGTGGGTTCAATTCCCACAGGACACAAATATTTATGTGATGAATATAAGTGTTTGTGTTTGTCTGTGTATTATCTTTTTGCCATTTTCCATGCTAAGATAGTCATAGCGTCTGGTGTACCTAACCAGAAGACGCAGGTTGGAATCCTGCCCGCGGTCGAATTTTTCCTTTTCTAAAAAACATTATATCTATTGTTTAGGACCCGTAGTACAAGCTCTGCTTAGTTTCAAACTAGATGGTGCTGGGTAAAATTGAACACGAATATTGTTATTATTATATTTATGTGAAATTATTAGTGTGAAAGGTTGTATTTGTAAACGCAACCACGTTATAGAAGAAAATCCTAGTGTGGAGCAACGTATTAAAAATACATAGATTAATATACCGTCACGCCTATATTCCCAGAAGGTTTCGGCAGAGGTGTAGGTACAGTCAGCAACAAAAGTCGCTGAAAATGTTGCAATCTCCAATATGATTTTTAATATTTAGGTTAAGTACCTTAATAGAAAAAAACCTCTTGACAATTATTGGAGCTTGGTTTCAAAATTTAGACTTTCGTTGCTGACCGTACATACTAATGAACACCCACGGTTCGCCGGATAAAATTTAGCGAAAACTAATCAATACAGACTACTTTTTAATAATATCAACTGCATTCTAGAACATTTCACAATCAGGAGGGTGTTAAAACCGGTCTAGACTGTAGGTGGAGGCCACCTTGTCTAAGTCTAGACGTTATTTGTACCTAGTAGTTATGCAGTTTCATGTGCATGTAGACACTAACATTGATCTTTGTTTTGTTATCCCCTCTCCCCCTCCTATGGCGGGAAATTTGAATGTAGAATTCAGCCATTGGGCTGACTTCTAAATTCAAATTTCTTTCCTTCTAAATTCAAAAGATTTAAATCGTTAGGTGCCCTAACGCGTCAAATAATGTTCATGTTTCCGTAAGTATACTGGTTGACATCGGAAGTATCGAATCTGTTATTGTCTCGTTCACTCATACTGAATATTGCACACTGTAATTCTTTGTCTCTACATGGAATATGTACATGCACTCATCTCTATATGAACACGTTTTCGAGCGGTATAAGTACGGTGAGAGCAGTTCTAACGATTTAAATCTTTGCCTAAATGAATATTCTTGGACAATTTCAGACAACACAACCTAGTCTCAAACTAAGCAGAGCTTGTACTATGGGTACTAGACAATAAATATAATAGATACTTTTATATTTTTTTTATAAATACATACTTAAATTACATAACAAATACCCAGCTAAAAAAACTCAATGTTCATCACATAAATGCTTGTGTCTTGTGGGAATCGAACCTACGACCTCGTGATTAGCAGTCCGACACGCGGACCACTAGACCACAGACGTTATTGAGGTCTATACTAGATAATATTATAAAGCTGAAGAGTTTGCTTGTATGGCCACGCTTATCTTAGGAACTATGGTTCGAAATGAAAAAATATTTTTGTGTTGGATACTTAATAATATCGAGGAAAGTTAAAAGGCTATTAAATCACGCTAGGACTAATAGGAGCTGAGAAAGGAAAACCAATGAAACAAGACGGGTGATGCCGCAGGGAGAAGCTAGTTTAAAATAAAATGTTATTTGAAAAGCGCAAAGAACGTAAAGCACTTTCTTAGCATATCTACACTAATATTATAAAAAGGAAAATTCGTTTGTTTTTTTGTTTACATTGAATAGGCTCCGAAACTACTGGACTGATTTGAAAAATTGGCCGGCGTGGTAGACTATAGCTTAATCCCTCTTATTCTGAGAGGAGACCCGTGCCCAGCAGTGGGCTTGTGTGTGGCTCATGTTCTCGCGATAAAAATCATTAATTAATTTGTTGGGCACCAAATGCGATTAAGTCAAAATAGTTATATTAACAAGATCAAAGGTTAGTCAACGACACTTTTTAATATAGACAAGAATACATTAATTTTATTGATTAATCATAGACTGTTTTGTTATTTAAATTTTCAATTATCTGTTATTGTATTACAATGTAAGTCACCATAAATTAACGAATTTCAGAAGTTTAAGTTAAAAGTAATTTCATAATAACTATATTTTTAATACCACTAAGGTGGCAAACAAGCGTATGGCCTACCTGATGGTAAACGATTACCGGACCCTATAGACGCTTGTAATACCAGGGGTGTCACTTGCATGTTGCCGACCCTGTAAACCAAAAGAATAATAGTTGGGTTGGCAGTATAAGGGTCAAAGTCCCCCCCACCGCCAACACAACGTTTCCTCGCGGAGCACTGGCAACCCTGCTCACCGCAAGGAATACAACATAGCTCAAAGCAATGTTATTTTACTTCGATTTTCTGTAAGGCGGAGGTACTTCCCCAGTCAGGCAGCTACAATTTGAGTGGAATTACTCCCAGTAACTCTCATAAAATTTTTTTCAAGACAATGACCGTAGGTACTGTACTATACCATACCTTGCGTCACGTTTTTAGTCGTATTAAAATCCCAATTTTACGTCGTAAATCTTTAGTCTTATTTTGCGACTGTCACAATACATTTTCTTTCTTTCTTTATTTCCTTATTTCTTTTCTTTTTTCTACCTGTCTTTCTATCATAATATTAGTCTAGCAGGAGTATTACACACCAAGCAAATCGTAATCTTTTTTTGACTATTCCTGTATCTAGAATGTTGTAAAATGTTGTACTTCTGGTACTTCTTTTTGATATTAATTGTCAGGTGAATGACATGGTTATTGTTTAGCACTTAATATATTTTAATTCAAAGTTTTGAATGTATATACTCGAACACAACCCAACTTCTGTGCAATACTGGATATCCAAGGCACGCACCTCTGACTTTTCGAATTCATGTGTAGTATTATCACTTGCTTATACCGTGAAAGAAAACATCGTGAGGAAACCTGCACGCCTAATAGATGTTTCTCGACGGTTTGTGAAGTCTGCCAACCCGCACTAGGCCAGCATGGTGGACTATAGCCTAATCCCTCTCATTATGAGAGGAGATCCGTACCCAGCAGTGAGACAGTATAAGTGTTGATGATTATTGTTGATATCCTATGGATAATCTATTTGTCAGAATTCGTAGCAACCATTTTTTCAACGTTTTGTAATTATTGTTTTCTGAGTATCTTAAGATTCACCAATAGCCTTTTTGCTCAGAAGTGGCTCAGCCACCAGCCCTAGCAGATGCCTGATAGACTGGTTGTCAGGTTTTCTGACTGCTACCAACGATTCTCCTAAGTGTTCGTATGATTATCGCACCTGTCAAATTTCTTTGATAGATTTTCAAATTTAATACAAAGTGATATGGTTCATAATCAATTGGGAAAATTTTACTGTTTTGGATAGCTTGACCCGATGGCGTCTATACCATCTTCTTCGTCATTTGTATTTTTTTTAATATCTTCTATGTGCATTGTGCAGGTCATTTATGTTTTTGTATATAGATGTAATATTAAAATTATGTTTTTACCAGCTGTTGCTCGGGTTGTCACCCGCATCTATAAGAGAATTTTGAGATAAAACGTAGCCTATGTCATTTTCCAAGTTGTAATCTATCCCTGCAGCAAATTTCATCAAAATCTGTTCAGCAATATAGGCGTGAAAGCGTAACAGACAGACGGAGTAACTTTTGCATTTATTTTGCAATGTTCAGTAGGGATAGATAATATTCAAATTATGTTTTTATATATAACTAGTTTTCCGCCCGCGGCTTCGCCCGCGTCGAGTTCGGTTATATCGCGTTTCCAAGAGAACTCTTCAAAAGTCCGAGATAAAAACTATCCTATGTTCTTTCTCAAGGTCAACTCTATCTCTGTACCAAATTTCATTAAAATCAGTTGACGTGAAAGCGTAACAGACAGACAGACAGAGTTACTTTCGCATTTATAATATTAGTTGGGATACCACATAGAGCATGATACAACAAAACCTTCCTAATACAATTTTATAAATAAAAGGAAAATAGTGAATAAATTTACAGGAAATTTTGGTTCCAATATAATTAATTATGTATTACGGAAAGTTTTATGACCTACATAAGCACGTACTAATTGCATTACAACAAAATATTGACGTAAGCGCGACTGGTATCCTTGAGGTCCTAAGTTCAATTCCCAGTTCGAGCAGTGTTATTGGGATTTCTACGAAATTCTCTGTAGCAGGTCATAGTTTGCATTAGCGTGACTGCTACGCTTAAGTCCCGGGTTCGATTCGAGTAGAGCAAACCGTTATTGGTATTACTATGAAATTCTCTGTAGCAGCTCATAGTTTGGATTAGCGTGAGTGCTTCGCTTAGGTCCTGAGTTCGATTCGAGTAGAGCAAAGTGTTATTTGGACTTCTATGAAATTCTGAGTTTCTCGTAGTTTGAACTTGTACCCGGTTAATGGCAATAGTCCTATTAAATTAATTATTTATTATTAATTAATTTTCACTGTACTTTCTGATCTGACTAATTTCATTAAATAATATATAATTTTAAATATATGCATGCCGCACGGTAGAATATAGAGGACTGTATGAATATGACATGTAACACCATTGTATTACCTATATTCAGCAAATAAAGAATTGTTATTATTATCTCCTTTAGTCGTCTTTAAATTCTTATTTATTACATTTTTAAATATTTTTATAAAATAAATTAAAAAACAAAAACATTTAAAAATATAAAAATAGAGGCCCACCGGTATCGGGAACAGGGTCCAAGCTACCGGCGGTCAGGGCTCCAGAGAGAGGAACCTCCTAACAATACGGGCCGTGTCCAGCAGTACTGCTTTCTGGATCAGGCCCTTGACCCAGCCGCCTAACGAGAGCCTCCTGAGGTGTTGGTCGAGGCTCGTGGCTATTAAGCCATTAGCTGATACGACTATCGGTACAATGATCGCTGTGTCCACATCCCACATGTCGACAACCTCGCGAGCCAAGTCAAGATACTTGATTTGCTTATCTTTCTCGGCTTTCACGAGGTTCCCGTCATGCGGGACGGTAATGTCAACAATCATTGCACGCCTCTCGATTCGGTCCACCACCACAATATCAGGTTTATTGGCTACAATAGTCCTGTCAGTGATGATGGACCGATCCCAGTACAGTATTATTATTATAAGAAAGAATGTCAGAAAGAAATTACATGGGACCTAAACATACTGGCGAATTATGGGTCTACTTTACACCTCTGCCAGACCCTTTGGGGAATACAAGCGTGATGGTATGTCAAAAATAATATAATTACCTAGCATCTGCATAGGTCATCAAACCTTCCAATATTTCCATAATAGAGTACTTCAACCCTAAACTGGCAAGTGTCTCGTGATCAAACAATGACTAGACGCGTATTACCGCTACGTCACACCGAATAGCGAGTTCGTACGAAGGTCGTTGGGGCTTTGACTTGTTGCGTAATGCGAGTACGACGCGACGCGACCCACCGTCGAGCGTGCAACGGGTTAATGTACATACGCGTCATTGCAATTTTCTATTATACTAGTTAGATGATGTCATGAGTTGGTTTTATACGACCCACGAGTTCCACGAGATTTTTTATATCACTAAGGTGGCAAACAAGCATATGGTCCACCTAATGGTAAGCGGTTACGGCAGCCTATACAGGGTGGTACAAAACTACCCGTAAACCGAGAGTAGCTTAAATGGGGCCTTATAACGAGTTCACAATATTTAAGAACCGTAGTAACGCTGTATAACTTACAATAAATAAAAATAGAAAACCTATTAAAGTAGACAATTATTTGGTAAAATAGGTACGCAGGCCTTTCTGTTAAATAATCTGGTTCCCTGACATGACAGCTGACAAAATTTTTGGCTTTGATATATTTTTTACGGGGTATTTTGTAACAAGTTGTAGAGGTTTCCGACACCAGGGTTATCAATTGCGCGTTGCAGACCAATTTATTTTTAATCTAACCTCGATTTATTATCCCTTTGCTATACATCCACACTGCAACACAATTTTTCCTTAAGCCCTATGTACGTTACAAAACAATAATGAAATCATTTAATAAAAAAAATACCTGTCAGAATCTCATCTGATTATGAAGTTTATAATAATATATTGTTATACGAAGGGAATTCCCGTAAGTACATTTAGTAACAGTAATATTTTATACAATGATGTATAATTACAACTAGTAAAAAACCTAAGGTACTCGACCCACAAGGAGTCAAAGTACTCTAATGAACACACATTCTTATTATACAAACGCTTCCTAACTATAGCTGATCGAAATAACAAAAAAACAGTTTCAAATACAGTATTATACCATCACGCCTGTATTCCCCGAAGAGTAAGACAGATATGTGTCATAGGGATCATAGTTCCCATGTTATAGGGAGGGATCCTAATGCCAGTAACCAATCAATCCAACTTCCAAATACTCGTGTTTCCCAATGCCCTGGGAATTTGTGGAGTCTGCGAACACATATTAAGCCAGCATTGCTCAACCTCAAATAGTTAAACCCAAATACAGCCGTCCCTAGCTGCCCCCCCAGCAACGCCCTAAGCCGAGGTCCGAGTCCCGCAGTGGAGGCCCTTAGCTGTGTTGCTTAGTTTATCAGTTGCCCCTGGCTGCTCTCAAAAAAAAAAACCTCAAATAGCTCTCAATCTAAGAAGAGACCCGTGCCCAGCAGTGGGACAGTATATGGGTTGATTATGTGGCTAACTACCCAATGTATTCGACAGTCATTTATAAATAACATAACTTTTAATCTAGCTTCGATTTTACCCATTTTCTATACATCCTAACTGCAACACAATTTTTCCTTAAGTCTGATTACGTTACAAAACAATAATGAAATCATTTTTAATTAAAAGTCTGCGGTTAACCGTATTTTGTAATAAGTACAGTAATTATTACCTGAATTTGTTAATGCAGAAATATGAGGAAACAACAAATCGTTGTTAATAATTATTATAAAGAAAAAAATTTATTTGTAAAATGACAAGCATAAGCAAGGTTAAGATTTCAATTTGACAGTAGGTATTTTGATGAACAAACGAACTTTGTGTCGGTGTGGGATTAAAGCGTAATCCCTCTCAATCTAAGAAGAGACAAGTGCTCAGCAGTGGAACAGTATATGGGTTGATGATGATGATGATGAGCACCAAGCTCATATTGCATATGAAAAATGTGACAGTTGTATTTTAAGGTATTTAATAAAAATACAACGTGTTACAAAATACCCCGTAAAAAAATATAATTAATTATCAAATCCAAAAATTTTGACAGCTGTCATATCAGGGAACCAGATTATTTAACAGAAAGGCCTACGTAACTATTTTACCTAATCATTGTCTATTTTATTTTTCATTTTTAAATGTTGTTGTTTTCCTTTTTTTGGGGTATGTTATACAGCGTTACTACGTTCCTAAATATTGTGAATGGACTCGTTATAAGGCCCCATTTAACCTCCTTTCGGCTTTACGGGTAGTTTTGTAACACCCAGTATAATGAAAAGCATGTGAACTACAACGCTGCTGAAGAAGAAGAAATCAAAGTACAAGTCCTGATAAGTACAGGACTTTAAAATACGCATTTATTTTTCGTTTGACCGACAGTGCTCTGCGAGGAAAGTTGTGTTGGCAGTGGGTGGGACTTTGACCCTTATACTGCCAACCCAACTATTCCTCTTTCGTTTTACAGGGTCGGCAACGCGCAAGTGATACCTCTGGTGTTAGAAGCATCTTTAGGCTACGGTAACCGCTTACCATCAGGTGGCCGTATGCTTGTTTGCCACTTGAGTGGTATAAAAAAAATAAGATTAAACAGAATCCATCTAATGAATATCAATTGACATTACCATGTCATATATTAGACGTAATTGAATGATGTCAAACAACTTTTTGACTTTCACATGGTCAAATGTATCAATGATGTTTAGAAGGTGATTGTCCTGATGACCGTAGGGCGTTAGGTGCTAAAAATAGGCCCGTTTATCTTACGTGAATGTAAAAAGAGGCGCCTTTAGGGGTTCTCGGTGAGTGACTTCTGTCGTCATCGCTGATGTTAAGCTGTAATGGAAAATTGGACCACTTACTGGAAAGTGAAGCGTGGGACGGCCTCCAATAAGATTAAGGACGTCGCTGTGAGTCGTTGGACGCAGGCGGCTTATAATAGTTCTTTGTGGAAGTCTATGGGGGAGGCCTTTGTTCAGCAGTGGACCTCTTGTGGCTGATGTCATGAATGGAAAAGTGTGATACATTTTACATTTCCTATTTGACGACCTCTGAGAAGAAATTCCAGAATAAACTCAGAGAATCATGGTCTTTTAAAATTCTTACATCAGTATTATGTAATGAGTTTTATAATTTATTTATTTATTTATATATACTTTATTGTGCACCGATAAAAATAAAATTTATCAGGACACAACTTAATTAAAACATACAATGGTCGGCCTAATCGCGAACAACGATTTCTTCCAGGCAGGGCCGGATCGTGAGTTTAGGGGGCCCTGGGTTAATAATACTTAGGGGCCCACCTAATTACCTACTCAAAGTAAAGAAAAAAATAAAACGGTAAAATATTTGATTTATATTGACTTTGACTTGACTTAGCTGGGGGCCCCTTGAATCCAAGGCCCTGGGCTGCCATATGGTGCCCAAAAATCCATATGGTAGATCCGGCCCTGCTCCCGGGCAACCTTCATAATTTAGGACGAATTAGAACTAGCCGGAAAAAATGCCATGTTACTGGATATTTTAAGAATCCATAAACTGACCGCGGCAAGCAAAGCGTAGTACTAAGCCACGAGCTCTCCTAGCAAACAAAATGTCGGTTAGAAACTATTGCTTTAATAAAAACCGAATCATAATTTATACAATGCTTCGTTATAGATAGAAGCGTAATGCCTGAAGTTCATTGCTCTGAGATGAGTTGGGGAGGTCAATGACCATTTATGACACATATATACCACACGTACGTCGTCCTCGTAACGATGTGGTGACGTAACAGACTCCGGTAATGGCGAGTTGTTAGATTTTCGCGCGAAATTTGTAGTTGTTTTTTTATTTATTTTTTTATTACAAATAACAATCACCTCTATTCTCAATCCTCTGTCTTCTGTTTGATCTCTTTATAAGACTCCATTCCCACTTTTCCTTCTCTAACATTTAATTTAGATCTCAAACAAGAATTACACTCTTAAGTTAACGAATAAGATTTTGAAGTCGACTTTCTTGTCCCAATTTGTAACCGATGAAAAAAAAACGGAGGAGTTTCTTAAGTCGACACGTATATTTTTTTATGTAAGGCCACGCACAGCTTTTTACAGAATAGTCCGATTTATTTATTGGGTGGGAAAAAAAGAGTGATTTATTGTTCACTCCCAGATTTTAATGCTGAGTTGTGTATTACAATTAAATTAAAATTAATAAAAAATTAAGCATGTAGTAATTAGTAGATTATAGCCAAAAAATATATAAAATAAAAACTTTTTAACAAAAAAATTAAACCACCGAAAAAACTGAAAAGCAAAAAATAATAGACCTTTTTTATTTAACTTTATCAACTAAGTTCTTAAACTAATGTAGGTATACCTAAGTAATTTTGAGTCGCATCACCTCACCTCCACCTGAAAAGAAAAACTGAATACAAGTAAAAGAATCATGATCTCTTAAATTCCATTCGTTTATTAGTAGGTACTTGTCTATATAATAATAATTATATAAGTTTCACGATGTAGGACAACGTCTGTATTGACCTTTTGAGGAAAGAGCCATAGCAGCTCTGAGTTGACCTATTCCAATAGACAGTAAACATGAATCAGTCGTCGTGTAGCTCAACCATAATAATTTGTTTTTTTTTTTAAATCGTTTTAACTGTTATATATCGGTGGCTATAAAGCTCTACCTATTTTCTACTCCTGGACTTCAAATTTACTTTGAAAGGCCGATTTTACCGTGGGAGAGCTATGCTTCGGCACGAATGGGCCGGCTCGACCGGACTTGATACCACGGCCTCACAGAAAACCGGCGTGAAATAACGTTTTCGTTGTGTTTCGTCGAGTGAGTGAGGATACCGGACGCCCAAACCCCTTAAAAGGGCGGCAACGCACCTGAAACTCCTCTGGTGTTGCGGGTGTCCATGGGCGGCGGTAATCGCTTACCATCAGGTGATCCGTCTGCTCGTTGGCCCACCCTATCACATAAAAAAAGATATCGATGTATTTATTTGTTTTCCAACTTCTTTGATAATTCTTTCTTCTGTGAGTGTGAACAACCAGTAAAGGCTTAAATAATTTTTTTTCGTCCTTTCATATGTTTTCATATGGATTTCTTACACTTTTGCGAATATCAAATAACTATTGAAATAAAACTGCTTTCCTGAACTAAACATTATCATGAAATTATTTTTGTCATATTGTTATCTAATAGTTTAAACATACACAAATTTCTTAGTTACCACGTAAGAGATACTGACGTCGGTTTGTTTAGTGAATGCCAGTAACCTGGACAGTTGCTAACTTTATTATCAACATTACATGAGTTCAACAAGTGATGTGTGCGTGTTCCAGTTTGGGTTTTTTAAATTAGAAGATCATGACATTGTGACTGAATTATAATAAGTATAGCAATTTAGAATTAATCATGTGCATATTAATAATTAGATAGTACTCGCTTAAACGGTGAAAGAAAACATCGTGAGGAAACCTGCATGCCTTAGAGATTTTCTCCGCGGTGTGTCCGCCAACCCGCACTAGGCTAGCATGGTGGACTATACCCTAATGCCTATCATACTGAGAGGAGACCCGTGCCCAGTAGTGGAACAGTATATTGGTTGATAATAGGTATGTGTTGAACGTGGACAACATTTAAGAAATACAGAAAGAAAGACAAGAATAAAGAAAGAAATACAGACAGGAAAGAAAGACAAAAGTAAAGAAAGAAAGGAAGAAAGAAAATGTATTCTGAGCGTCACAACACAGGACATGCATTTCGCTTTACTGGGTAGGCAACGTTCAAAATATGATACCCCTGGTGTTGCAAGCGTCTATAGGCTACGGTAATCATTTACCATCAGGTGGAACGTATGCTTGTTTGTAATTTTATTTCATTAAAAAGAAATGCTCTGATGATGAATGAACAAATGATTTCTGATTTCATAATATAATGGTACTGTGACGTATTTCTTACGTAATCGCTTAAGAATTTACATGTTGTTTTATTTATTAGATAACGTTATGACTAATTGATAAGTATATACTTTACCAATGTGACTGGCTGTTATCTGTTATCCGCATAAGAAGTATTGCTGATAATGTAAAGTATTATGCAATATTGTAGTCTTGTACCGAAGTGAACTTGTCTGTGTGGAGTTAATCTTGAAAACATCTACAACGTGGTACAAAATACCCCGTAAAAAATATTTAATTATCAAAGCCAAAAATTTTGTCCGCTGTCATGTCAGGGAACCAGATTATTTAACAGAAAGGCCTATGTACCTAATTTTCCTAATAATTGTCTAGATTAATAGTTTTTCTATTTTCATTCATATAAAGATAAACTCCAACACTTTGGAATAGATGATGTGTGTACGTGACATGTCGTATGACGTGTCGTAGACAATTTCACGACATGACCTTCTTATATAAAGTTTTCCGTAACTATAGGTATTAACTGTCCATCCATCTTGGAGTCGTTTAAATTACGTGTGCCACGTCGTGTGCCTAGCATTGTTGCACCAACCATTTGCCAAAACAAATCTAAAACAGTTTTCACCCTTATCCCGCTTGTCAAAAACATATAATGCTCTCTGCGGCGAAGTGGATGTGTATGCCGACAGGCTATCTACATTTAAAAGAGTTGTTATGAGGTTGTTAAGATCGGGTCGATAGAATGTTATTGTTTGTTTTTTCTTTTTAATTGTTTAAATTTTAACCTTGTTTTTCTTTTAGCAATAATACATAATAATTTGTAGAGGGGGTGGGTGGTAAATAAATGATTCGTTTGATCAGACAACTTGATTTATTAATTTTTCACAACTTCCCATAAAAAAAAAGTACATCGTCCGTCCATCACCAGCGAGAAGAGAGAGATCCTCTCATAGACAACCTAGAACATAGTTCCTTATTTTTTAAAATTTAATTACAATTCGATCATAGAGCACAAAGTAAGTGGAGACAGTCCCTTAAACTATGTCTATAGCTCACATACTCTTTATTACCCAATACAGATTAACAATTAGTGTTACAAAAGTAATACAGACAAAAATAATCCTACATATATAATAAGGTAACCTCACTATAATGCATGTTGTGACCCCTTAAAATGTTGTGCATTTAGCTCTTAATTAATATATTTTACTATGTATACAAAAATAGTGTTACAACTACTGGTTGTCCAATAAAAAAATGTTATTGTTTTCCATATTTTGGGGTAAGTTATACAGCGTTACTACGGTTCTTAAATATTGTGAATAGACTCGTTATAAGGCCCCATTTAACCTCCTTTCGGCTTTACGGGTAGTTTTGTAACACCGTGTATATTGAATGTCATGATTTTTAAAAAGGCGTTGCTCCAAACTAGGATTTTTTCCTAACCCTCTCCAATCTGTACTTACCAATATTATATGTGGGAAAGTAACTCTGTCTGTAAAGCTTTCACGGCTAAATTTTATACAGAGATAGATTAGACTTTGGAGAAAGAAGAAGGGTACTTTTTCTTCTTAGTCGGGCACTCTTGTCAGAGTGGTCCCAAAATGGTGTTTTTTTCTGGATTCTCGTCGGCATCGTTCTCTCTTCTGAGCGTCACGCGGCTTTGGAAATACTTCGCCACTTTTGACGATTATTGTCATTACGAGAGCACTGGACCATTGTGGTCTGGGTAACACAATAAAGTCAGTTCAGCGAGTTGGAAATCGGCTCCGAGCTCATCTTCCTTCAACTTGGCTTGGATGATCAGCCTTTCCATGGAACCCTCGTTTCTGGAGACATGGCCAAAGAACTTAAGTAATTCACAACTGAATAATTAATAATAATATAATAATAATAATATTTTTGGGACATTTTACACAACACCATCTAATCCCAAACTAAGCAGAGCTTGTATTATGGGTACTAGACAATGGATATGATACATATATACTTTTTTTTTGTAAATACATACTTATAATACATAGGAAACACCCAGACAAACACAAATACTCATGTTTTATCCACACAAATATTTGCATCCTGTGGGAATCGAACCCACGACCCCATGATCAGCAGTCCGGCACTCGAACCGCTAGACCACAGAGGTCGTCTGAATTGACGTAAGTCTATCCTTAATGCGCAGCTCCTTTAAGATTGAGTACGAACGGCCGTCCAAGGAATCTTTAGGAGGCGCCTCCAACACCACATTTCCAGTGCAGCAATTTTTCGGCGATCTTGCAGTCTTCATGACCAGGTTTCTGCTCCATACAGAAAGATTAAACTAAAAGGATATTACATATACCCTTACAACCACTCCTTACTCAGGATTTCAATATTACCCAGAAATTCTGTTGAGCAGGTCTCATTGCAGTCGCTTCGTGTAAATTACTGATATTCAGCCTCATCTGGTTAGACTGGAAACCAACCGTGGAAACCAACGAAACCAACCGTGGAAACCAACCAAACCAACCGCGTTCTCCGAGCCGGAAGACGTTGAACAAGAACCAATATATGTTTGTATGAAGCACGTCACGGATAAACCCTTCTTAAATACTCAACAATTACAAAGATTAACTTTTATTAGTAAACTTTGCTATAAGTGGTGCTATGACAATAACACAATATACAGGTTTTTAGGTTCAGATTCAGACACAGTATTAATATTGTCATGTTTATCGTTCAGATAACTCGTTCCTATGCAACCAAACTTACATTTTTAATCATTATTATGTAGGGTGATGGAGATAGTGGGGTTAATAACACTAGAACTAAAATTATTCGCGAGATTTATGTACCTATGTTGGTACACGATTAACCGTCGTCTCCTCGATAAGGTATGACAGCATGAGGGAGGCCTACGGCCATTGTATAAAAGATACATTGAGGTATTATACAATAAAAATGACTATGAAGTAAATTATAGCTCCTTAAGGTTTGGAGTAATTGCAGTATGCGTCACAACAGAAATGGAAATGAATATTGAGATCGACATTATTTTGCGAATAAATGATTAAGTGAATTCGCAAATGTCGAACTCAATAATTATACTTTTATTTTAATTTTATAGTGGATACGAGTCAACAGCAGCTTACCTATAGTGCAGAAGGTATCCGAAACTGTAAAATTTTCCCAATTGAATATGAACCTTACCATTTTGTATTAAAGTTGTAAATCAATCAAAGACATTTGACAGATTGTGGTGCTGCCATTGTACCTATACCTACTCGATAAGTGGACAGTGACAACTAAGGAAAGGCAGCAGTGACTGAAACTGTAGAAACAGAGAAGCCTAATTCCTACATAAGCAAAATACTAAATAGGTAAACTAATTAAAAAAGGAAAATCAATTTTACAATAATATATACGAAAGTAAGTTAAATTTTCCGTGTTATTTTGAAAATTAAAATTGTTTTTTTTTTTTTTAAAGTTGATTTGAAGTGTTAAATTTACGGCTTTAATTTTTCCTATAGCTTCTTAATTACGGTGACATGGTATAGTATAAAATATAGGGCAGTATTTCGCAACTCTACTTGTTGTGTACTATGTATTTCATCAGATAAAATGAAGATGATAGGGTCAGTTATACGTATACAAGTACCGTTTGGATCTCAATGGCAAACAAAAAAAGACTACTAAGTATACTTACCTAAAGTTGTTCAACTAAAAATGAATGAATGGACTTTATTTTTGTCATCATCATCATCAACCCATATACTGTCCCACTGCTGGGCACGGGTCTCCTCTCATATTGAGAGGGATTAGGCTATAGTCCACCACGCTGGCCTAGTGCGGGTTGGCAGACTTCACAAACCGTCGAGAAAAATCTCTAAGGTATGCAGGTTTCCTCACGATGTTTTCCTTCACCGTTTAAGCGAGTGATAATTAATATTAATACGCACATGAATTCGAAAAGTCAGAGGTGCGTGCCTTGGGTTCGAACTCGAGACCTTCGACTTGGCAGTCCAGTGGTCATACCGCTAGGCTGTCACTGCTATCTATTTTTGTCATAGATAAGAATTATCTTTGTCCCGTTTAAACTTTTTTTTTGACAATATATAAAAAATAAATTAGAATACGTTAGGTCCGGAAATTACTGGTAAATATGAGATAACAATTACTTAGGTTGTAAGAGGACATCGCGCGAGTGATACCTCAGGAGCTGCTGGCGTCTATGGTGACACTCCCTTCATACTTTTTCTTCAGGCTTTCATAAATCAACTCTTGGTTATATTACTTAGAGTTTAAATTCGATCGTCGCTCGGGAATCTATTTTATTTTATTTTATTTATTGGGGACAAAAAACAGTTACATGTTGAAATTTAACAATAAGATTCTTAAAGTATAATGATTATGTAAACACGTAACCCACACCATTGTCCGCGAGTATGCTTAAAAATTGAAGAAAAAAAAATGAAAGGAAACAGACATTGAAATGCATCTTAGTTGAAATAGGCAGTATTTAACGATCACAGATCTGATAAAATACCAATGGCCATTTTTTTTAATGTTTGCCTGGACAGTGAAAATATGTCTAATTCCATAAAATGAGTATTGTAAGTATCAACAAATCTATGATGTTATTTTCAACGTAAGTTCCAAGTTAAATACATTGATGTCGTTGACGAATTCAACTAGTTAATTCATAATCAGTTAACGTTGATGAGTAAATCAACGGTTGATTCAACGCCCATCACTACTATACACTATGGTCGCTTGTTTGTCATTTTATCTCAATAAAAAAACAAATACGAAATCTTACATATAGTACAAAGAGTGAATACAATAAGCGCCTGTTTTCATGTATTTTTATGACACAATTGTCCTTGAAGCTTCTTTATTGTTGTCTCGGCTTTGAACTTTATGAGTTCACGCCATTTAATTATGCGTGGGTAAGTACATCTTACGGCTGTGTTGTTTAACCCTCTGAGCTATTTTTATTGAGCTATAATACCACTAGTACTTAGTTTGCCGTCAACCCTGCTGCTATAAAAAAGTGCAAGGCTTGCTTAGGAGTCATCACTGCTGGGCACAGGTCTCCTCTCATATTGAGGGGGATTAGGCTAAAGTCCACCACGCCGGCCTAGTGCCGGTTGGCAGACTTCACAAACCGTCGAGAAAAATCTCTAAGGTATGCAGGTTTCCTCACGATGTTTTCCTTTACCGTTTAAGCGAGTGATAATTAATTATTAATACGCACATGAATTCGAAAAGTCAGAGGTGGGTTCGAACTCGAGACCTTCGACTTGGCAGTCCAATGGTCATACCACTAGGCTATCACTGTTCATGGTTACTACTCATTTGTAAAGAGCATAATTACACATATTACTTTAAGGACGAAGAAAAATTATGTCTAATGATTTGGTTGGCTTAAAATTCTACTTTTCCCGTAAAAGATAACCAGGTGCCTTGCTAACGTCACTAATCTAAGATTTAAAAAACGTGACTGATATGAACGCAGACAAATAGTGATGTAATTTGATAACTTACACATAATGGACTAACAGGACTTTGACTCCAAAAATGGGAATGTAAAATAGTTGGCATTCAGCGAAATCTGGTTAGTCTGGAAGCCCATCATGCTGCGGCCATGTTTCATCGATAATAATCTTAAAATATATCGATATCAATATATCGATATATTTTAAGAGAGGTAGGTCATAGTGGTAGTAATTCCATTCAAATTGGAGCTGCCCGACTAGGGAAGTAAGGAAGAAGAAGGGGGAGGCCCCTTGCAGAAAATCGAAGTCAAATTAATACTGCTTTGAGCTGTGTTGTGTTTCTTACGGTGAGCAAGGTTAACACCAAGGGTATCACTTGCGCGTTGCCGACCCTGTAAAACGAAAGAGGAATAGTTGGGTTGGCACTATAAGGGTCAAAGTCCTCCCACTGCCAACACAACGTTTTCTTGCGGAGCACTGGCAAACTTGCTCACCGTAAGAAAAACAACAGCTGAAGGCAGTGTTATTTTACTTCGATTTTCTGCAAGGCGGAGGTTCGCCAGCAGCCGGGCAGCTTCAATTTGAGTGGAATTACTCCCACTATGCCCTACCTTTCCTCTCTTGACATTCACTATGATACAACAAGACGATGCGAAGCCCAATGATGATCAACAGATACCTATATTGGTGTGACTGACTCTGAGGTCATTGACCTGCTAACCTAGCGTGGTGACGTAATGCCCTAGGCAAGTGACGCGCAAAAACGTCATTATGGGGGCGAATTGAGTCAGCCGCAAAGTTGCTTCGCCAGGATGTGATTTGAGCAATACAGACGTGGTTTTATATAAAATAAAAATAAAAGTTTTTTTGTTCTTCACTTATTTCCATTAACATAGTCTGTTATGAGTAAACATAGTCTATATTGTTACTTTTTTATACTACTAAGGTGGCAAACAAGCGTACGGTCCACCTGATGGTAAGCGGTTACCGTAGCCTATAGACGCTTGTAATACCAGGGGTATCACTTGCGCGTTGCCAACCCTGTAAAATGAAAGAGGAATAGTTGGTTTGACAGTATAAGGGTCCCCTCACTGCCAACACAACGTTTCCTCGTGGAGCACTGGCAACCTTGCTCACCGTAAGAAACACAACACAACTCAAAGCAGTGTTATTTTAGTTTGATTTTCTGCAAGGCGTATATACCTACTTCCCCAGTCGGGCAGCTCCAATTTGAGTGGAATTACTCCCACTATGGGGCTATCTCTCTTAAAGAGTCTCTGTGGATATACTATGGATCTGCTGGTCTGAAAATAAATGATTTTTATATTTTCTTATTTTATGTGTATACTTTTATTTACTTCTCCTATTGAGAGAGCAAAAGACCACACATGCGGGCCGGAACCAAGTGTGTGAGGGGAATCCTAAATGGAATAGGTTGAAGTTAATTTAGAAGATGTGAAAAATTTTCGGGTGATACGGTAGGTGTTGAGAATGGTGACTTTCTGAAGCAGCCGTGAGCGTCCTATTGCAGGGTAAAGGCCTCCCTTTCCTTCTTCCTCTCTTCTTGTTTAATTATAAAATCATTTTAATTTTGAACAGTATTTTGTATCCATATAAAACTATTTATTAGTAAAACTACTAATACACGTGTAGATCGAGACCATGGACGCTGTAAAGGGTCCGAAAAGTCGGGATTAATAATAACAATATAACGTGATAAAATCCGTAAAAAGTTGTTTTATTTCAATGAATAATATTCGCTAAGTGTCAGAAATTGATATGAGTTTTTATACTTCTTATTCAACAAAGTAGGTTAATTAATTGTTAGACGTTTGATCTCATTTTGATGGTAGTAATAGTGGTTGATCTCATTTCTCATAATCAAATAAGCACGTAGCTAAAATACTTAATTTTACAACTATACATTTACTTATTATTTGTTGAAGATCTTAATAAAATAAATTAAAATGGAACAATGTACTGAATTGGACTTTGCACTATTTATAGTCATAACATTTTTTGTATAATGCAAGAGGTCATTGAAAAGGAGTTTAATAATGTCTGACAACACGTCACTGATCGCCACAAAATTACAAGTAACCGCGCACCGACATTGAAAAACTCATCACGAATTTATTATTTGTGAATTAAAAAGTTTCATACCATCCTATTTGTCCTCATTAGATGTACGGAAACGCACACATAGGACGCTATTTTCATCCTGTACAGACACGCTTGTTGTAGTGTGGGTGCGTGTGTGTATACAGAATAGGAGTGTACGTGACGTCGCGACGCCCGCGTCTGTGTGCGTGCGTACCGCAGGTCGTCGACCGGCGAATTTTCGGCGGTACATTATTATTGCACAATTCTACGCGTAGTTAGGAAATCACCAGCGTATCTAGATCTTGTGCTCGAACATTTTTGTACTCGTACGAGACCAAGTAAGCTTGGTCGATTTATTTGTTTATCATTGTTAAATATGAACACGAATAGTTTTTACTAATTTGTCGAACTCGGAATTTGGATTCGTGCCCGGTTAATGACAATAGGCTCGCCCCTACATGATATCTTAAAAACTTACCGGCGAAATGCGGGTTTACTTCACACCTCTACTAAGCCCTTCGGAATACAGGCATGATGATATTTTATATTAAGTAGATCAGGTAGTATTCGTACAGAACTCTCTGGAACAAAAATATTGACCTCAGTTGACCTCTAACGACTTTTATTTTCATCCATATTAGATGTTATCACTAAGAAATTTCACAATTTACGTCATACAGTCCATACCTATTCTGTCAAACATCCGTTACAGATTATGATTATCGCCAAAGTTACCTAATAATATTACCACTAGATAATGAAAGAACAAAGGTAAGAAATACCAAAAACAGAAGATTTTATCAATAAGGAAAAAGGCTATTGAACTTTCAGATCTGTTTTTATAAAAAAAAATAGGAAACCATTTTTACCATCATGATAACAACAGAAGATAGATAGACTGCTACGCTAGAGGTATTGGGTCCGATTCCCAGGTTGAGCAAAGTGTTATTGGGTTTTTCTATGAAATTCTCCGTAGCAGCTCGGAGTTTGGATTTGTGCCCGGCAATAGGCTCGCCCCCTATTACATGGGACCTAAACATACCGGGGAACTGTAGGTATACCTCTGCCTAACCCTTTGGGAAATACAGGCGTGAT
The DNA here is from genome assembly GCA_964056405.1 of Acronicta alni. NCBI lineage: Eukaryota > Metazoa > Arthropoda > Insecta > Lepidoptera > Noctuidae > Acronicta > Acronicta alni. Next base: position 7,731,420 of record OZ043938.1, on the reverse strand, counting down.
GGTATGGTATGTTATATTATAGCTTTTTTAGAAAAGAAATCATAAATTTGGCTTCATAAAAGTATTTCGGGGAGTATCGTCAAAACTGATGGTCTAACATTTTCTATGGAGATCTTGGAGCCTCCCAACTCTTCGTGTGTTTCCCCACCTTTCCTTGTGACATGCGGAGGAGGTCTATTAGGATATTACACAGAAAGGTCCACCTGAAAGAAATTGTCTCATTATCATTAGCGTAGTGATTGTAAGAGCGAATTTTGTATTAACGAATATCATACGAAAACCTATGGTACGTGTTAGTGATTACCACTAAGAAGTACCATAGGTTTTCGTATGACAGTAGCTCCAAAAAGCCTAACAACCAATTGGCTGTTCAATGGATTGTGAATCCTTAGGATATTAGCATTGCCCATAAATTGGCTTGCTGATTCGGCTCGACTTCCAATCTAACCAGGTGCGGCTGAATATCAGTATTTTACACGAAACAACTGCTATCAGACTGCAACCCAATTTCTGAGTAATAACGATATCCTGAGGATAGACTGGTGTCAGGATTTTTGGGCTTCTGACTACCACTAACGACTCTCATAGATGTTCGTATGACAGCCTGGACTTGGCTCTGAGCTTGAAACCGACTCCAGCATACTTGGGAAAAAGAGGTTAGCTGATTATATTCATTATCGCAGAGTCAGGTTGATGTAATCATTCTGTTGGGGTCACTAACATGTGTTTTAGCAACAGCACATAAGTATATTAACCCTTATCACTTTCACACAATGATAACACTGTAGACAGCGAGTGGCATAATCGTGCGCACACGCATATACTGCGAATTTTTCGTGATAATAATGTAAAATCAAATTTCTTTTTTACTTACATAATTAGCGATGCGCTCAAAAACTGGCATCGCTGATGTGGGTAGAAATACCGCTGGATTGAAGTGGGATTGGGCAGGTTATGTATCCCGGATGATCCAGGATAGATGGGCCAACATCGGAACCCAGTGGTTGCCAGAAGACGGTCGTCGACGCCGAGGAAGGCCCAGAAAACGCTGGCGGGACAATTTCGACGTTTTCCCGATAGACTGGCCTCAGATAGCGCTGAACGGAGATCAGTGGAAGGAGATGGGTAAGACCTTTGCTCAGCAGTGGGATCATATAGGTTAGAAAAAAAAATAGCAATGAAGAAGAATGTGTTACTAGAAAAAGTTAAGACTAAAATGTAAAGGAGTATGTTCAGGGAAATACTGGATTTGATATAACCTACCATCACGCCTGTATTCCCCGAAGGGTTGAGCAGAAGTGTATTGAGGTACACCCACAGTTAGAATGTAAACGTACCATGTAAGGGCAAGCCTATTGCCATAAAGTGGACGCAACTCCAAACTCCGAGTTGTTATTGGAAATTTCTTTGAAAAGACACATTTCTGGGACCTGGGAATTGACGTGAGAACACAGCTCAGCAGGCTTAGGTCTGTTTATGAAAAGACTTGGTATAAGTCTTCTCATAAACAGTATCCTTTAAAAATTTCAATTCAAACGCTACAAAAGTACACGTATCATTCTTACCAATACCTACAAACACTATTAAAGTATATTTCATAATGTTGTCAAACATTAACAACTGGTTGCCAAAGCGGCTAGAATCAAGGCCCTCTGTAGCAACTTAGCGTTTCGCAAATAATTGCAACTGCTTGCGTTTTACACTATAAGTTACGAGACAGATGTTTCGGTGACGAAAACAATTAAAAAAAATTGCCGCTGTTAAGTAAATTGGGGTTGACAAAAAATAATGTAATCTTCAGTTTAAGAGAAACCATCTTGATTCGGCAGCCGTTGTGAATTGAATGTGAAATCTGATTTCATGCAAAGTGAACTGAAACTTCAAAATGTGTATTATGAAATTTGGTTTACCAAGTTTCAAATGGGCAATGAATTCAATAGGACTTAGTTAACTGTATGTATTATAACCATCCATTGTATCTGTTACATGCAAGCAGTCGACTTCGCTGTCAAACTTTTTCATGAGCGTTTGGCGTCTACGCCATGGGTTGTGGGTTCAATCCCCACATGGAATGAACATTCATTCATCAACCCATATACTGTCCCACTGCTGGGCACGGGTCTCCTCTCACAGATTGTGAGGGATTAGGCTATAGTCCACCACGCTGGCCTAGTGCGGGTTGGCAGACTTCACAAACCGTCGAGAAAAATCTCTAAGGTATGCAGGTTTCCTCACGATGTTTTCCATCATCGTTTAAGCGAGTGATAATTAATAATTAATACGCACATGAATTCGAAAAGTCAGAGGTGCGTGCCTTGGGTTCGAACTCGAGACCTTCGACTTGGCAGTCCAATGGTTATACCACTAGGCTATCACTACTGATAATGAACATATAAATGATATTTATTTCTGTAAATAGATCTTTATATTATGACCTAAGGTAAGGTTATAAGGTCACCCAGGAACTAACAACCGGTGCGTTTGGGCTCGCAGGCGCTCAGCGAGGGGACTGTATTGCCCATCATGCGACCCCACAGAAGACGGTAGCACAGTGGTCACAGAGAGATCCGTTTATAGCCTCCCTAGGGATGTGGCCTAACAGGCCCCCCGTAAACAAAAACAAAGGTATGTATGTAAGCAAGTAGACGAAGAAAAAGAATTATAGAACAGTCGTAGCAAGAAGCGTTCTGTACTTTCTGTCTACCCCTATGGGAAAACGGCGTGAGTCTATGTATAAACTGCGTTTGACCTGAAGATTAATCAAGGTCTATCCATTTGGACAATTGCAAATGAGAATCTAAATTGAATCGCATCATCAATTCTCGGTATTTACTAGAAATTCCAACTATTTAATATAAGTGGGCGTTGTACCGCGCAAAAATCATTGCCCCCGGCTCACCAGACATCTTGACCGCTCGAGTTCCTTCACCACATACAATAATAAGGGCAAAAGGGAGAGGTGAGAGCTCTATCTAGCTGGTCGATAGAAATTTTCCTTAAAGAAAAACGCCCGAAAATATACGTAATGTCGTTGAACTATGAGCGAAGGTCGTGAAGCAAGGTCGCCGGCCCCGCCGCGGTCGATGCTCCGAGAGGCCAAAACATTAGGCGATCGGTAAAAAAACATGGCCGAATTATAGTGATGCTTACGTCATAGATATTTAGCTATAATTATATCTGACTGTTTTGATGTCATTTGATGTAATTAATTATTGTTATAGTATTTGACTGGAATGTGATTAAAAATGTGGGAATTTAATGTTATTATAAACGAAAATTAGATTGTAGATTATCATAACTCCCTCGTGAGTCCAGTGGTCGTGAACGCGACTGCTACGTTAGAGGTCCTAGGTTCAATTCAAGCACAGTGTTATTGGGTTTTTATAAAAAGTTCTCAGTAGCGGGTCGGAGTTTGTATTTGTACTAGGTTTTTTTTTTATTGTTGATTGATTTGTGTTTGAGTCAGTCTACCCTGATGGTAAGCGATGACGAGGTCGAAGGTGGAACACGTATACCCAGAAAAAGCCTGTTCACTCTCACCTTAAAGACTCCAAGGTTATATGAGTCCGTGAGTCCGGGAATACAGACGGGCTTATTGCACTCCTTTGCGGTGCGATCAAGAAAAGACGCAGCATACCGCTTCGTGCGTCGTAGTGGAAATTCGACCACATGTGGGTGAAAGCCGTGCCAGCGTCTGGTAGTCTGATGAAGGAAAGTGGTAGTACCAGGTTAGTGGCAATAGGCTCGTCCGTTATCACTGCTTCTGAATAACACTAACGATTGTCATAGTTGTATGTCAACCGAGACCGACGGCATTACGTGCTCTCCGAGGCACGGAGGGCTCTCGATGTGTTAAGAATGGTCACCCATCCATAGACTGACCGCGGCTAGCGCAGCTTAACCTTGCAGATCGGTTGATCAGCGTAGTTATTACTTAGCCACGAGCCCCTCTGGGAAAAGGCTATACATATTATATTAATCGCTTCAAGACAATGTACGATAAAGTTGCCAGTATTGTTATTAAGCAAAGGAAACATTCGACCGCCGGCAGGATTCGAACCTGCGTCTTCTGGTTAGGTACACCAGACGCTATGACCACTAAGCCACCGAAATACCTACCCGCCATGTCGAATTTTTGAATTTACGCAAAATTCGACATAGTCGTCTAGTGTACCTAACCAGGCAGGTTGGAATCCTGCCCGCGATCGAACTTTTCCTTTGCTTAATAACTTTAAAATCTTAGCATGGAAAATGCCAAAAAATACAAAAAGATTGCCAGTATTGGTCAAAATGCAATTGATTTGTTTCCAGTGTTAATAAAACCGAGTTCACAATATGACCTCAGCGTCTGCAAAAATTGGAAAATATTAATGCCCAGTACTATTACTGGGTACAGGCCTATCCTGGTCTTATATAGAATGGCAGACATCACAGACCTTGAACAAGTCTTCAGCTCTTGGACGGATTTTAGTTGGTACGAGAGGATCCATGACGATTTTCCGTACTATAAAAAAAAAGATTGTGAGATTCTGTGTTCGATTTTCAGGTCGAGCAATGTTATTGGGTTTTTCCATAAAATTCTCAGTCGTAGCCCAGAGTTTTGATTAGTACACCTCTGTCTAACTCTTTGTGGAATACAGGCGTGATGGTATTGTATATTTTTCTTCAACATGATAATTTAATACAGTAAATGTAAGGTAAGCTCTGCTCATGCAGTAGAGTTCGTCGTGGTGGTAATTATAAAAAAAAAAACTATTCTGCAGTTAAGCAATAATGTGTATTGATTTCTTACACTTACGCGACTATAAACTACTTTTTGTATTTTATCGCGTTATTGATACCGACGTTTCGGACCTTTATAGCCTAATGGCCTCACGAATCATCCTGGGTAGGTATCGACTTTCTTTCGCTACCCAGGATGATTTGTGAGGCTATTGAAATTAAAAAACATCCAAATTTTAATAGTGAAGATGGCTGGTGGTAAAAAGTAGTTTTATTTCAATGTGCTTACATTCTTGTGTTACGGTTTGAAGGGCTATGTAGCCAGTGAAATTAATGGGCATATTTAAAGAGTTCTCAAGATGACAACGCGCGAGCTATACCACTGAGATATAATACATATTATATACTTGTTTTTTTTAAATACATATTTAAGAAACACCCAGATAAACACAAATACTCATGTTTTACCCACACAAATATTTGTATCCTGTGGGAATCAAATCATGTTTAGCATGTAATTCTAGTTCAAACTTATCTATTAATAGTTCTCTTAGTTTACCTACATATATAATTTATTTATTTATTTATACTTTCTGTACAAAAAAGGCGTACAAAGGCGGTCTTAATGCCATTAGGCATTTTCTACCAGACAACCTTTGGGTGATGCGGAGACGAACACGGTAGATGCACAAATAAAATATGAGCGAGAGATAAGAGGCAATGACTGATTGCCCAAAAGCTATAAATATACAATGTACTGACTTAAAATAATTACATTAATATATAATAATAATAATAAAAATACATACATAATATACTACATATATAACATACAATACATATATACAATATATACAAGGAAAAATCAGTGTCGAGATGAATCCGCCAATGTTTTGTCAAACAAGTAATTGCGAACTTTGGTTTTAAAGGAGTGCCGACTGTTGAGCAATCTGAATTCAAGAGGCAGGGCATTCCACAATAATATAGATTGGACAAAGAAATTTATTGGTGAAGATTTGTAATTGGCATAGGACTATATTAAAAAAAAAAATTGTTTTTCTGTAAATCTTCGTTACAATAAATAAATAAAATAAATGTCATTTTCTTATCTCAGAAATCGATATCAGAATAATCGATGATTGTGTTACGACTTTTTTGCTTCACTAGTCACATGGTTATGACCTGATGAAGAGGCGGTTGGCGACCTGAGTCGGGGCGGTGACCGACTGTGACGTCACTGTAGATATTGTTTTGTTTTTGTTTGGCATGTTCGGACAGGTTGGTAGACATTCGCCTGAGGTAAATGGGTTGAATAGTGAGAGTCAGGCTGTGACGTCACAGTGTTTTTTTTTACGTTACCTAGTATGCCAAAATCTATCTACCAGTCGTGGCTACATAATAATTTATAATCTCCTTCTTCTCTCCTACATCTTTTTATACCATACTATGTGTACATATGTGGTTAGTCTACGGATGGGTGACCATTGTTAAAAAAAAAAATTTAAAAAAAAACTCACTCTTCGCGTGATCAGAGGGCTGGCTTGTTTCTAGCGGAACGCATAAGCATTGCCATTCAACGTGGCAATGCAGCCAGTCTTCTGGACACGTTGCCGGACGACAGCGATGCCGAGGAATACTTTGACGCCTACTAGCGTTTATACTTTTATTTATTTCTATTTTATTTTTTATTTTGGTATAGGTAAGTATGTATATTTTGTAAATATGTAATTATTATTTGGTAAGTCTTTAAAAAAAAAAACTTTAAATTTAATCCCTACTATTATAATATTATAAAACCGACTTAAAAAAAAAACATCAGCACTAAAAAGCCAAAAATAAACTTAATGATACATTTAATTCACAGGATAGAAATGTGTAACAATTATCTTTTACAGATTTCCAATTTCGTTTAAAATAACTTACCTACGTAAATACTAAAATAAACCTGCTAGGTATCTACTGATCTGTTTGAAGTCGGTTAATAAATACAAAAGTATGTCTGTCCTTTTGTTACGCTTTCTCGCGTAAACCGCTGAATTGATTTTGATAAAATTAAGTACAGAGATAGATTAGGATTAGATACAAGTGAAACTGAGGCTGAAAGATATACTCAAATGTTTTTTCTTTGTGGTAATCGAACCACCGATCCGTATCGCAGAAGACGATTGTTCAACCACTGCACCACTCGCGCTGTCAATTATGTATAACTTACGCATTTTCCCAAAAATTTTCTTAAAAGCATCATAGGTCACTGAACTCCACAAAATGTGTCTTTTACTCCGTGTTTATAGACCTCAAGGTGAATGACCCCTGTATAAGGGTGTTCGTTTTTCAAATAAATGAATCTAGTTATAAAATAATTACCTACTTGGTTTTATTAATAACAGAAATTGGTAGGTAGCTACCCCACTAATTGGTACCTACAGATATATAACATACCATCACGCCTGTATTCCCCGAAGGGTTAGTCAGAGGTGTACTAATATACACCCACATTTCGCCGGTATGTTATGTAGGTCTCATGTAATAGGGGGCGAGCCTATTGCCATTAACCGGGCACAAATCCAGACTCCGAGCTGCTACTGAGAATTTCATAGAAAAACCCAATAATACTTTGCTCGACCTGGGGGATCGAACCCAGAACCTCTAGCGTAGTAGTCGCGCTTAGGACCACTAGACTAATGAGGCAGATATAATTTTGTATAATTCGTAGAACTATTTGTAAGGTAGTTTACACACAAGATCCGATTTCCGTGATCCGATTTCTCTACATCATCCATGAATCTCTCTCTCTCTCTATCTCTCTCTCTGTATTTTCACGGATTCTGATAGGACGTACCTACTTAGTGCGAAACCGCTCTTAGTCGGTATTAGGTAGGTGCTGTGTAAAATTGTCCAAAAAATAGTAATTATTATTATTTTACTGACTTTTTAAAATCGGCGTGGTTGTACGTTATAGTTGTTACGAGAATCTCCTAACAACTATTATAAACAGTTCATATTTAAAAAAAACACTTCAGCACATAAATAGTACTTTATCCAAGGAAAACCCATCAAATCATAAATAGTATGCAACATTTAAAAAACAAGCTAAGCCAAACATATGTGATCCAGATTGAAAGATATCAGTCAATATAACGTCAGTATGAACACGTCAGGGCTAAATCGGGAATCGAACGGCCAACGATCGGTATACCTACTGCATGCTACCCACATACCACATAACATAGGTATCTTTGAACTGATCCAATTTATAATCCATCATTGTACAATACAAAACGATATTTTAAAAGAGTAACCATGGAGTTTCTTGCCGGTTCTTCTCCATAGGAAACGACTACTTTGGAACCGTGCACCTAGACTCGACATTTCATAAGTGCCTGTATATGGTTTATATGAAAATAAAACTATTTTGATTTTGATTCTGAGGGTGTACTTTGATACACCTCTACGGGTAACAGACAGAATGACATAAAATTAAACATAATTGGTGATCAGCAGTGATATCGAAGGTCTTGAATTCGAATCCAAGGCACACACCTCGGACTTTTCGAAATCATGTGCGTATTAGTCTGGTCTAGTGGTTCAAGTGACGACTGTGTGTGGCTTTAACATAAGTATTTGTATTGATTTCTGACATTTACGCGAATATTATACATTGAAATAAAACTACTTTTTACGGATTTTATCGCGTATATTGATATTATTAATCCCGACGTTTCGGACCCTTTACGTTTTGGTCACGGGTAGACTGAGGTGGTGGGCGTCTTGATGATATAATTACTGACAGCTATCCTACATTTAAAAAAAAAAAATGTAGAAGTAAAAGTAGTTTTATTTCAATAAGTATTTGTGTTTGTCTGGGTGTTTCTATGTATTATAAGTTTGTACAAGTATTATATCCAATGTCTAGTAGTACCCATAGTACAAGCTCTGCTTAGTTTGGGACTAGATGGTGCTGTGTAAAATTATCCTAGAATATGTATTTATTAATAATACACTCGCTTAAACGGTAAAGGAAAACAACGTGAGGAAACCTGCATGCCTTAGAGATTTTTCTCGACGGTTTGTGAAGTCTGCTAACCCGCATTAGGCCAGCGTGGTGGACTATAGCCTAATCCCTCTCATACTGTGAGAGGAGACCCGTGCTGATGAAACATAAGTTAAGTATATTATTTACTTTCTAAATCTGTGTCAAACTTGATAAACTCGAAACAATATAATCTCCATCTATATACATAATTATTACCCTCATTAATACCCCGAGGTCATCGCACCGTTTTGTAATAAACTGAAGCGTACCGCTTACGCGATTTTCAGCAGGACATTGGCCTCCAAAAAATTGTGTTACACGCGGGAATTGAACCCGGAACACGGCTGTAACTAAACACTTTAATAAGCCTAATACTATTTGTACATAAAACATGTATGTAGGTCTTTGTGTTCGATAAAATTGGTCGATGTGGGACGGAATTAGAATTTTATTTTTGTTTTTTTAAATATAATAAAATTATATTTGAGTTGAAGCGAATGTTTTTTCTCATTTCCTTAAACATATCGATTTTGTCTTACGTTTTATTATTGAAAAGGACTAATTTACTGATTTACGTTTTTTGTAAAACTTACACTTTACAAAATTTGTTTATTCCTCGTGCTGAGTAACTACGCTGATCAACCGATCTGCAAGGTTAAGCTGCGCCAAACGTACTCACTCTGTGGATAGGTGGGATGGACTATTCTTAATACACCGAGACCACTCCGTGCCTCGGAGACCACGTAAAGCCGTCCCTCCCGGAGATTTTCACGTTCAACAAACAAATAAACTCTTAATTGTGTGATATTAATAAGTACCTATATTAGATATTTAGTACATACCTATACGAATAGTTGTAGATATATTTATAAAAACATACCTATGCTTCAATATAAGACATAAAATTTATTTCCCTGAAAGAATAATCCAGAATATTTAATGTACATTTGTTTCATATATCGCCGATATATATTATTTAAGTTCCCTTAAATTAGTAATTAATTTGTCATAAATTACCATTACGGGGCTTAAGCCCAAATACCGAGCTGTTACTGACGATTTTCTAATGAAGAACCCGATACAACTTTCCGAGAATCAAACCCAGGATCTCCGTACCTGACCTCCAGAACCCAGCAGCCACGTTTGTAACACTAAACCAATAAGCGGTGAGCATAATTTAAATTATCTTTGATTTTATTTAGAAAAGGAAAAATTGGACCGCGGGCAGGATTCGAACCTGCGTCTTCTGGTTAGGTACACCAGACGCTATGACCACTAAGCCACCGCGACTCCTACCCGTCATGTCGAATTTTTCCTTCCCATACTGAATTTACGTCTTTATGGTGACTTTAAAATCTTAGCATGGAAAATGCCAAAAATATACAAAAAGATAGTTATCTTTGATTTCTGACATTTGCGAATATTGGATATTTAAATAAAACCACTATTTACGGATTTTATCGCGTTATATTGATTTATTATTAATTCCAATGTTTTGGACCCTTTACATTGTCCATAATCATCCGTGAGTCTACCCGTAACCATGGATGCTGTAAGTAATTCTATTTCAATAGTTATATTTGTTAACCAATTTTAATTTCATCAGATTTTATATGTTACAAAATATAACCAAAGTCGCGTAAAACTACTATTTCACGATAGCTGAAATTACACATGACGACAGAGGTTAAATGCCTAATTTTGGTCGCGTGCGGCTACACATACAGACCTACTTTATTCCGTGTCACAGATAAGTAAACGAATGGAGACTTAATTCATTTGACAAGTTTCTCTGGCCGTTTACAGCGAGGTGTTAAACTTCACCATTGATACTGTATTTTTGGAGTTCTCATTGATCTCTTCAAGTTAATGGTCACGAATGGTAACTAATTATTAATAATTTATTTGGTAATAGTTTGGCGACATCTGTGATCGAGTGGTACGACCGCCTTAACCGCTTACAATCAAGTGGGCCGTATTCTAGGTTTTTTTGTTCCAATTTGAGCACTCTTTTTAATACGTACTCTGCGTAACACGTGTTAGTACATACAGTTATATCTATTGTTGTGTTAACTGTGCGTTTATGTGGTATTCAGTAATAGTGATGAAAGGAAAAATATTGTGGGTGCTTTTGTTATAATATGTTCGTAGTTACTGTTATATAAAAGCATACATAAACTTTCTAGTACTTTCATCAATGAATTTAATTTTTAGAAACAGTGATAGCCTATTGATATGACCATTGAACTGGCAAGTCATAAGCCTCGAGTTCACACCTTTAACTTTGAAATGTTAAACGGTGAAGGAGAACATCGTGAAGAAACCTACATGCTTTAGAGATTTTCTCGATGTGAAGTCTGCCAACCCGCATTAGCCCAGCGTGGTGGATTATAGCCTAATGACTCTCATCCTGAGAGAAGACCCGTGCTCAGCAGTAGGACAGTATATATTTATGAGGTTATAAGTTTAATATCGTGGTCTGGTGTCACCCATGACTGACCTTTTTGTAAGAGAGAGAGAGGCGCAAAATATTTGCCTAATTCGAGGACCCTTTGGGTGGAAAGGCATTACACCTCGTATCTCATAAAGAAAGAAAGCACCTTTTATTTGCAACAATACCTAACCCTTCTATCTGATCTATAAATATATGCTAAAAATATCGTTACACCCTAAAAATAACTATAAAACTAACAAATACCGCATAACTGACGTGCTTACGTCATTACAACAAAAGGTTGCTAACCTACCCACTTTAGTTCCAATGACCTCAGCTCAATTTAGACCATGGCGCGGTATTTGATCAATCTGTTCTTGCCGATGATCAAGGCGTTTACCTACTGTCTTACTGAGGGGTACGGCTCTCCCCCCAGAATAATAATAATAATTATTTATTTCAAAATTCGATTACATGTAGGATTCTTAAGACTAAAATTTCCACACTAGGCATGGCCTGTATCGTGGGAATCTTGATGTGTGTATTATCCAATCTAGATATGGCAGTACCTACGACGACATTGTCAATTTTTAATTAGAGTCGACCTTATCTATTAAAACATTTTGTGTTTTATTAGTATTTCAGGTTGGTTATACTCTGTGCAAAATATTATAGTACTTACCGAATTCCCATTCAATAAGTATTATAATTAGGATACAGCCTAACTAGTACTCGCAACCGGCTTCTGTGTATGACAAGATGTATGAATGTGATCGAAGCAATGGAAGTATATAAGAATCGTAGCAAGTGGCGTATCTTTAGTTTCTGCCTACCATGGGAAAAAGGCGTGAGTTTATTTAAATATGTATGTATTTTAAGCTCCTTTGCAAGTGACTGGAGTCTGTACTAGGGCAACCCTGTGTGATCACCAGGCTCTCCAGGTTTTAATTAATGTAAAATACAATAGAGAAGGATTGCCATTGACAGTAAATTTTAAGCAACCCCCCGTTCACGAGATTGACTTGTAACAAGCGTGATGGGTTATGATTAACCTTACAACATGCATATCTTCGTGGAAAAGAAATATTTTATTCTTCACAATTTTACAAAAAGCTTATAATTTGTCTTCATAATTTGATTAATTGTTAACTCTCCAAATTGTTTAATTTAAAAATTTCTTTGCTGCGCCCTACAGGGTCCTTAATTGTTTATTTTTATTATATTTACCACCTGTATTGTGCATTATGGAATGCAGTAAATATGAATTGATGCACTGACAACCATACAAAACAAACAACAATACCTGCCAAAACACTTTCTTGGCCACACTTCCTACTTCTTTTGACGTGACAGTCTCATAATTACCCAAACCTATCCACCTACTGACGTCTCCTAATACTACGCAACTGGGTTGGTTAACCTACCTACAAAAGTTACATTGACCTCTATACCAAATTAGCCTAAAGTCGTAACTTGCCATCAATCCATCTGTCGACGAGTTTATTATAGTAATTATTAGTTGTACAAACGCCAGCAGGTCAACCTATCCAAAACTGTCAAATTTTCCCAATTGAATATGAACCTTATTATTTTTGCATTAAAGTTGAAATTCAATCAAAGAAATTTGACAGATTGTGGTAGCTTGATGTGCTGGCCTGTGTACACACACACACACTCTTAAATACACACAATTCCGCGAGACAGGCCTGCCCTAGTGTGGAAGTTACAGATAAATCTGTACAGTTTCTAAAATTATTGCTTTAACATAATTTAAGAATTTTAGCTTTAAGAAACTGTACTCTTTTTTGGTAAATAAAAATTCTTCTAAATTCTTATTCTTACACACTCTCTCAAATACACACACATGCACACACACACACACACACACACGAACACAGACACACACATACACACTATTTTAGAATATATCTCTAAGTTTTTGTTTTGTTTTTTATAAGTAGTACCGGGGCCTCCTAAACAGGTATATCTTTTACTGAAAAGGTCCATAAGTAAGATTTACTGCAAAAGTTGTACGAGTTTCTGCAATAAACTTTTTTTTATAAGTGTATTTTAAGCTTTTAATTAATTTTAAATGACAGAATATTATATCTTTAAAACTAGCTGTTGAGGCGGTATCACCTACATTCCAAAAGGTTTTTTGAGCCAAAAGGCAGCATATGTCTCTACCAAATTTCATCAAAATTGGTGCGGAGGTTTTGGCGTAAAAGCCTAACAGACGGACAGACAGGGTTCATCATCATCAACCCATATACTGTCCCACTGTTAGGCACGGGTCTCCTCTCATATTTTAGAGGGGTTAGGCTATAGTCCACCACGCTGGCCTAGTGCGGGTTGGCAGACTTCACAAACCGTCGAGAAAAATCTCTAAGGTATGCAGGTTTCCTCACGATATTTTCCTTCACCGTTTAAGCGAGTGACAATTAATTATTAATACGCACATGAATTTCGAAAAGTCAGAGGTGCGTGCCTTAGGTTCGAACTTGAGACCTTTGACTTGGCAGTCCAATGGTCATACCACTAGGCTATCACTGCTCTCACTGGACAGACAGGGTTACTTTCGCATTAATATTTAGAAGTATCACTTTTAAAAAATGACATCATTAGGGTTGCTAACCTACCCAGAAAAGTTACAACGAACTCTCAATTTAGACGGTAAAACTATTTCATGTTCAATCCAGTTAACTGATCCGACTTTGTTTCTGATCATCCAAAGATCTGTTTAACCTCGTTTAGAAATAGATATTGGTTGTTTGTTGTGACTTGACTTCTATAGTTAGACAGTTTATATGTTTTGTTAATTACTAGTTTAAACCTACACTAAAAACCTTATTATTATTTTTTTGGGACATTTTTACACAACACCATCTAGTCCCAAACTAAGCAGAGCTTGTACTATGGGTACTAGATAATGGATATAATACTAAACTTATATACTTTTTTTTTTGTAAATATATACTTATAATACATAAGAAACACCCAGACAAACACAAATACTCATGTTTTATCCACACAAATATTTGTGTCCTGTGGGAATCGAACCCATGACCCCATATTTTCTCATAATAAATAAATATTTGGAATATTTTACACAGCACCATCTTGTCTCAAACTAAGCAGAGCTTGTATTATGGGTACTAGACAATGGATATAATACTTAATAGTTTTTTTTGTTGTAAAAACATATACAAACACAAAAGATTTTCACAAAAATATTTGTGTCCTATGGGAATCGAACCCACGACATTGAGAACAACAGTCCGATACGATATATAGTCCACCACGCTGGCCTAGTGCGGGTTGGCAGACTTCACAAACCGTCGAGAAAAATCTCTAAGGTATGCAGGTTTCTTCACGATGTTTTCCTTCACCGTTTAAGCGAGTGATAATTAATTATTAATACGCACATGAATTCGAAAAGTCAGAGGTGCGTGCCTTGGGTTCGAACTCGAGACCTTCGACTTGGCAGTTCAATGGTCATACCACTAGGCTATCACTGCTTACTTATATATAGTTTATATGAAAATAAAACAATCTTGATTTTAAAATAAGACTACTGTATGTTTGTCAACTGAAAGCTGCTATGGTTCTTTGTTCGAAAGGCCATTTCATATTTGGTTACATTGTAAAAAAACATTTGATATGCATTGAATATGGAAAATGCCAAAAATATAGATAGCATTGTATACGACATAACCGTCCCGCATCCCTGAGCGGAGCAGCATGCATAACAAGCATTTCCCCACGCTAAAAAAAAGGGGGCAAAATCCTCCCCACTCTTCTTCCACTTCTCTCTGTGCTATTATTAACAACAATATAATAACGAATTAATTGGCTTCCGTCGGATAGTTAGCTAACAGTGACGTCACGAGTTCCGCGCTTTCCACATACTTCCTGCCGCTTTCCTCGGGGGCGGTGACCGCGCCGGCGCCGGCGCACGAATGTGTGTCTCGTTTAATTGCGCGAATGTGACTGACAAACCATCTCTCGATTATTTTCTCTACTAGAAATTGAAAATTGTTATAAATTACTTATAAGGAGCTTATGAATGCGAGCAAATTATTATTGTTTCTATAAAATTCTTACTCCTTCTCATTATTTCTTCTTTTGACGACGTCTGTGGACTAGTGGTTCGCGTGTCGGATTGCTGATCATGAGGTCGTGGGTTCGATTCCCACAGGACATAAATATTTATGTGATGAACATAAAGTGTTTGTGTGTGAGTAGGTATTATATATACTTAGACATATTACTTGTATCCACAGTACAAGCTCAGCTTAGTTTGGGACTAGATGGTGCTATGTTTAAATGTTTGTCCAAAAAATTTTTAGTAGTATTTCGGAGTTTTGATTTATGTCCGGTTATTGGCTTGTTCGCTCCCTATTTCATGGGACCTAAACATATCAGCAGAGTGTGCTGACCTCTGCCTTATCCTTCGGGGAATATAGGCGTAATGGTACACACACACAGACACAGTCTCCATTTTTGGAGTGCGAAAAATTATGGATTGTCTGCCACCTGGAGGAGGCATGGTTTTTAGACCTATACCGATTAAAACATTTAGTCATGACCATGGGATTGGCCATAACATGAACACGCTGCTCAACCTGGGAATGGAATCCAACACCTCTTACTCATTAGCATCTTCAGGAGTTTGGTTGTGCGCCCAGTTAATCAACTCAAAGTTGCTACGGTTATTTCTTCCAAAGGCCAGTTCAGATTTGCCTATATTATAAAACACATAGACATGATAAGCACTGAATACGGGCAAAAAGGTTCTCGAGTGGAGCCCACGCACCGGAAAGCGCAGCGTGGGACAGCCTCCAACGTGATGGATGGACGAGCTGGTAAAGGTCGGTTGGATGCAAACGGCTTATAACCGGTCTTTGCGGAAGTCTATGGGGGAGGCCTTTGTTCAGCAGTGGACCTCCTGTGGCTGATATGATGATGATGATGATGACGGAATACTGTTACTGTCTGGACTTTAAAAGAGACCATGATTCTCTGAGTTTGTTTCGGTGTTTCTTCTCAGGTAACGTCAGCTAGGAAATTCCGGCGCCATCTTGTATTATTAATTATATATTGACTTGTAAAAGTGTCTATTTACAAAATAAATATCATTTATCAATAAATAATATAATAATAATATAATATTTAATATAATAATATTTTTGGGACATTTTACACAACACCATCTAGTCCCAAACTAAGCAGAGCTTGTACTATGGGTACTAGACAATGGATATAATACTTATATACTTTTTTTTTGTAAATACATACTTCTAATACATAAGAAACACCCAGACAAACACAAATACTCATGTTTTATCCACACAAATATTTGTGTCCTGTGGGAATCGAACCCACTACCCCATGATCAGCAGTCCGGCACTAGAACCGCTAGACCACAGAGGTCGTCATATTGATTCGTCTTCTACTACATGGTACCTAAATAAACCACCGAACTGTGGGTGTACATTGGTACACCTCTGCCTAACCCTTCGGGAATACAGGCGTGATGGTATGTTATATTATCTACTGTACAATTTATGCAAACTTTTAATGTCCAAAAGGTCATTACACTACCGTATTTCAGTATAGAAAATTGTGCTAAATAATGCCATTGACCCGACGGATAACCGGAGCGTGGGGTTATGAACCCGGGTGTTTAACAGGTTGCTATGGAAACGGAAGGTTAGATCTGTTTTATTTTTGGAAATGAATAATATTCTTAGACATATTTACACAGCACCGTCTAGACCCAAACTAAGCAGAGCTTGTAGCTATGGGTAGGTACTAGAGAATGGATATAATACTTATAAACGTTTTTTGTAAATATATACATAAATATCCAGACAAATACAAACACTTATTACAAAAATATTTGTGTCCTGTGAGAATCGATCCCACGACCTCGTGATCAGCAACCACGCGAACCACTAGACCGCCGACGTCATCGAATTAAATAAAAATATAAATAAATATATAAATCATTTATTTGGAACAAAAAGTATCACAAATTTTTTAAACCCGCCAAACTGCATAGCAGTTTATCGGCGGGGATAAGCGCCTGTTATAAACATTGTTCCTTAATGTAAGTATAAGTATGTACAGTCGCCAGCACGTCAACCTATCCAAAACGTCAAACCTTCCCAACAACAATGAACTTTATTATTTTGTATTAAAGTGGTCAATCTATTAAAGAAATCCGACAGATTGTGGCTACCTGATGTGCAACCAGCACCGTACTTTAATTATTTAAATATAAAACAAAGTTGCGTAAATACATTTGTTGCATAATTAATCACATAAACTTTTTGTATCCTTCATCGTTACCTAGCCTTTTCCAAACTATTTTGAAATAAACTAACACGACTGCTACACGGTCACACGGTCTTGGGTTCGCAGTGTTGTTGGGGTTTTCAATGAAATTAGTCTGTAGCAGCTCAAAGATTGGATTTGTCCACGGTTAATGTCAAAGCCACCTGTTACATTGGATCTAAACATACCGGTGAACAGTGGGAGTTCTGTAGCACACTTCTGCTGATCCCTTTGGGGAAGAAAGGCGTTTTTTTATACCACTAAGGTGGCAAACAAGCAAACGGCCCATGATGTAACCGTAGCCTATCGACGCTTGTAACACTAGAGGTATCACTTGCGCGTTGCCGATCCTGTAAAACGAAAGAGGAATAGTTGGGTTGGCAGTATAAGGGTCAAAGTCACCCCACTGCCAACACAACGTTTCCTCGTGGAGCACTGGCAACCTTGTTTACCGTAAGGAACACAACCGCTCAAAGCAGTGTTATTTTACTTCGATTTTCTGCAAGGCGGAGGTACTTCCCGAGTCGGGCAGCTTCAATTTAAGTGGAATTACTCCCACTATGCCCTAACTCTCTTATTATGATGATATGCTGACGGTGTGTTTTGGTGTCGATTCTAATAGAAAGCAGCTGAATATCAGTATTCTAAGTGTCTTCTATCAGACCTCCGCAACTCCATTTCTCAGCTTACTGGTTGGCAGGCTGTTTTGATAATTATTTTCCTTATACTTAAAAAATAACTTGTTTGGGTTCCGTATCTAAAGGGTAAAACGAGACCCTATTACTAAGACTTCGCTGTCCGCCTTTCTGTCTGTCTGTCTGTCCGTCCGTCTATCTGTCACCAGGCTGTATCTCATGAACCGTGATAGCTAGACAGTAGAAATTTTCACAAATTATGTAGGTATTTCTGTTGCGCCTATAACAAAAAATACTAAAAACAGCAATACAACAAAGGTGATTTTCGGCCGTTTTTTTTTCAGTATCCTAGGTGTATTTATAAACACTCTCGCATAAAAATATTTGTTCCATCTGGGAATAGACCCACAACGAGTGCCGCAAATCCGATCGCTCAACTATACCGACAAACGTACGTACCTACCTACCTTCAAAATAGCTTTTTTACAGAACTAAAGACGTAGTTTACGTCTCAGTATCAGTTTTATTAGGATTTGCTTTTCTGCACAAACATAATAAATATGTCTTGCAAGCGTGTTTGTTCAGGACCTTACCCTTATCATTATGTTTGTCTTAAACAAGTTAAACAAATAATTAGATATGTAAAGTTGTACTAAGTCCATCATCATCGTCAACCCATATAGGTACTGTCCCACTGGTGGGCACGGGTCTCCTCTCAAAGTGAGAGGGCTGTAGCCCACCACGCTGGCCTAGTGCGGGTTGGTAGACTTCACACGCCATCAAAAAAAATCTCTAAGGCATGCAGGTTTCCTCACGATGTTTTCTTTCACCGTATAAGCGAGTGATTTAATTATTTATTAATAAGCACATGAATTTGAAAAGTCAGAGGTGCGTGCCTTCTATTCGAACTCGAGACCTGTAACTTGCCAGTACAATGGCCATATCACTAAGCTATTACTGCACTCAGTCTACTTAAAATGGCTTATTATTTTCAAGGTGATTAATAACTTAAACGGCAACTAGAGTTTGCAATTATTAAAATAACTTGCTATTTTCACGACTATTATATTAAATAATAGAGGCACAATTTTTTACTGCCTCATTAGTCTAGTGGTCCTAAATGCTACGCTAGAGGTCCTGGGTTTGATCCCCAGATCGAGCAAAGTGTTATTGGGTTTTTCTATAAATTCTCAGTAGCAGCTCGGAGTCTGGATTTGTGCCCGGTTAATGGCAATAGGCTCGCCCCCTATTACATGGGACCTAAACAATACCGGCGAAATGTGGGTGTACATTAGTACACCTCTGCCTAACCCTTCGGGGAATACAGGCGTGATGGTATGTTATGTTAATACAGGTACTATAATTAATTACATGACGACTAATATTGAGACTTGATATGGTGAATTGAGACAAAACTTTGGAGGGGCCAACAAGGTCTTATAATGATTAATTATAATTTGGGAACAATATTAAAGTCCCTTTTTCTATCAAACTATAATCATTAAAGCTGAAAATCCCTTTCAAAGTTTTATCTCGATTCACCCCTTCATATCTATTCACCCCGTTTGACGGTACTTAAATAAAATTAACAACAAAATATTTTACTGCAGTAATCCCAGTATTAGTGCAACATGGGGCACGTTGATGCAGACGGACGACGACGTCCGGCCTTGACGTCCGATTCGTGAGCTGAGTCGACGATTGCTATTCACTTCTCGTTACTGGACAGAGCAGGTAATGGAGACGATGATTCGTCTTGTAATTATTTTATATATATATATTATTTTTAACAGTGATAGACCATTCTTTGTTTTGGGATGCGAAAGATCCTCATGAATGGATGGATGCGGAAGATCACATTTCACGTCCGAGGTTGCAGGGTTGCACGCCTTGTCTTCGCTTTATAGTCATGGCCATTCGTAACATTCACCATGGCCTTCATAATGACCATGCCCGTGACTGATACAACCACCGGAGGAGCGAGGAAAGACCTCTCCTCACTACGCACTGGGGCCATTGTCTGGTCAGAAGTGACTGACAATCGTGCTTAGCGAGTACATTAAATTAAATCCTTTAACATATAATAAGTATGTGTAGAATGCAGTGTGCAATTATTAGTCGATGGAAGTTTCACATCACGTGCCCGAGAAAATCCAAAAATAATCAGGAGCGTTGTTTCCTAAAATTATGAGAACAAAGAAATACCTTATATACGAAAATGTTTCCAGAACATAAACCGCTCCACTGCACGTTTGTCCGTGCCCTTGAGCGCGGGCGCATTGCGGCAGGTCGCGTCTGCGCTGTACAGTTATAGACAATCTTGTATGCGCGCGCATCAATTTTGAACGTTTTGAACATCGAACGTGCCGAATTTAAAATTTATAACTAGCTGACATAATGGTTTTGCATATAATTTTAAAGTTACCGTGAAACCGTATTTGAACTTGGAAATCGAAATACATCATGTGATTTTAACAAGTGCTTGATGAGATAATAAAGATATTCATTTAACATGAGAAGATTAAATTCGAAATGTCAAGTTAACATAATCAATATGAATAAAAATATATAAATAATAGATTATATAATTAATACCTATATAATTTAAATTGAATTATTAATGAATCCATATTTCAGATTAAAAAATTTGCTCAATGGATATTCGTTGTTTCCCTTGGTGGGCTTAAATAAACGAACGAAGGGAAATTAAAGGCAGCAAAATTTTACGGCCTGTATGTATGTACTTACTTGGAATATAGAAATCCGCCATTGATGACACAGAATTATGGTTGCCATCCGTCCGGCATTCCCCGGATTTGTCCTAGTTTAGACGGCGTCCGGGGAGCGTCTGGGCTTCATTTGTAGTCTGAGTTTAAAAGATTTCAAGTCTCTGGTCGCCGGAACCCGCGAGCAACCGATTCGCTGGATTCACGTCATGTCCGGCTAAGCTTCAAGACTCCAAGCTCAAAATCCGGGGCTTTCACGCTTCTTGTCCTGGTTGCCAGATTTTAGAGGTGGCAACCCTACACAGAATGAACACAAAACCTATAACTGCGGTCAATAATCAGTTTAACAATAAAAATAATTACGAAACAATGAGTTATGTATGTTAGTCATTTGTCATAGTAACTATGCAACACTTTAGTTTTGTTGTACCTAAGTAATAATGTTGCATTATTTACGCAAGCAAGATCCTTGAAGGACATTAATCATCATACAGAAGGAACAGTGAATTGTGACTCAGAATCGGTTACTTATTAGATACAAAAAACAGTCCAGGGCTCGATTTCCAGGTCAAGCAAAGATTTTTGGGATTTGCTATCAAGAAATTCTCAGTTATCTCTTTATCAGAATTTTGGATTTGATCTCGATTAGTGGCAATCGGCTCGCCGTTACATGAGACCTAAATGTATGGAAAATTATTCTTAAAAATATTCTTGAATTGTAGGTAGGTATAGGTAGGTACTTTTCTGTACGTCTGCCAAACCCTTTTGGGAATACAGTCTTGATATTATGGTATGTTATATTATTATTATTGCCTTTATTTATATTTATACATATTTTTTTTATTTTTAAATATTTCATCGTAACATAATTATAAAAAAAAACATTTAAAAATATAAAAAATAGAAACCCACCGGCATCGGGAGCAGGGTCCAAGCTACCGGTGGTCAGGGCCCCAGAGAAAGAAACCTCCTAACGATACGGGCCGTGTCCAAGAGTACTGCTTTCTGTATCAAGCCTTTGATCCAGCCATCCAACGAGAGCCTCCTTAGATGTTGGTCGAGGCTCTTGGCTATAAGGCCATTGGCTGACACAACGATTGGTACAATGATTGCTGAATTCACCTCCCACATGTCGACAACCTCGTGTGCCAAGTCGAGATACTTTATTTCTTTCTCTTTCTCGGCTTTCACGAGGTTCTCGTCATGCGGTACAGTGATGTCAACAATCATTGCACGACGCTCTAATCGATCTATCACTACAATATCAGGCTTATTGGCAACAATAGTCCTGTCTGTAATGATAGACCGATCCCAGTACAATGTAACATGACCATTTTCGAGAACTGGGTCGGGCACATACTTGTAGTACGGTACTTCCGATTCCACAAGATTGTATTTC
Source organism: Acronicta alni (assembly GCA_964056405.1). Taxonomy (NCBI): domain Eukaryota; kingdom Metazoa; phylum Arthropoda; class Insecta; order Lepidoptera; family Noctuidae; genus Acronicta; species Acronicta alni. Next base: position 7,709,132 of record OZ043938.1, on the reverse strand, counting down.
AAAGCGAGCTGCTGATGGATAATCCTGGCCACGAGGTTATGCCTGTGCAAGTATTCGCCGTTAGCCAGACGCGAGCAACCAGAGATAATATGTCGGATAGATTCTCCCGGACGGCGGCATGCCCGACATATGTCAACCGTACCATCTTTCACGATATATTTCCGATAGTTGTTCGTCATCATAACTTCGTCCATAATTGCACATACAAAACCTTCGGTTTCTCCAAAGAGATTTCCGAAACGTAGCCAAGATACGGACGCTAGAAAATCTACACTAGGCTCATAGAGAGCCCGGTAAAAGCGTCCGTGTAGCTCTTTGCCTTGCCATACCTCCTTGCGATCGTTCGTACTAAGTACTACAGGCTTGCGCCAGTTCTCTTTAGCCAAGGAGAGTGGGGTAAGTCCCTTGTCCACTGCGACCACATCTCGATGCATCACACCATCAAACTTCCGAAAATACTCCCTGAGACTGCATACCTCGCGATTGTGAAGGGTCTTGGCATTTAAAAAGCCTCGACCCCCACACTTTCGCGGGATATACAGCCTCATTACCGAGGAGCGTGGGTGATGCATTCGGTATGTGGTCAGTAGTGTACGAACCTTCCTATCAAGGGTATCAAGTTCTGTTTGAGTCCACTTGAGTATGCCAAAGGAGTACATCAAGACTGGCATGACCCAACCATTGAAGGCACGCACCTTGTTTCCGCCTGACAGAAGGCTTTTTAAGACCTTCGTCAGACGGCCCAAGAAGCGCTCTCGCAACGATTGTTTCATGTCAGCCTCGTTTATGCCTAATGCCTCCGACATGCCCAAGTACTTGTAAGTCTCCGTTGAGGCAAGTGATCTAAGTTGTGTGGAGTCTGAGAGTTGTATTCCCTCAGATTCCACAATCTCCCCTCGCTTTACATGCATGACTGCACATTTCTCCACACCGAATTCCATTCTGATGGAGTCACTGAAGGTTTTAGTTACCTTCAGTAAATCCATCAGATGTCGATCAGAGGGAGCAAAGAGTTTTAGGTCATCCATGTAAAGGAGGTGAGATATCACCTGACCACCCCGCCTCAACCGGTAGCCCAGCCCTGACCCCTCTAGTAGTGTACTAAGAGGATTCAGGGCCAAGCAAAACCACAGAGGACTCAAACTGTCACCTTGAAATATACCACGCTCAATCCTGATCGGTTCACTGATTCTCTGAATTTGTCGGCATCCTGGGTAACGAAGGACTGTCCTCCATTGCCCCATGCATGACAACAGGAAGGCGCGTAGAGTAGCATCTACTTTATATAGCTCCAGCACCCTCATGAGCCATGCATGGGGCACGGAGTCATAGGCCTTCTTGTAATCTATCCAGCATGTCGACAAGTTCTTTCTAAATCGGCGAACCTGTTGGCTAATGGTCATATCTATGAGGAGTAGCTCCTTAGTACCACGGGACCTGTTCCTACATCCATTTTGAGACGCAGACATTATTAAATTTTCATCAATATGATTACAAATTTTTGCCCTCAAAATGGATGTAAGAAGTTTATAGACCGTCGGTAAGCAGGTGATGGGTCTATAGTTTTTGGGTTCCGCAGTACTACCAGATTTATGGAGCAGATGGGTAATTCCAGTAGTTAAAAAGTGTGGGAGCGTCCCAGTTTCTAAAGATGACTGGAATTGAGACGCCAAGCGAGCGTGAGAACTACGTAGCCATTTTATCCAAAAACTATGCAGTCCATCCGGGCCAGGAGCTTTCCAGTTCCAGGGTGGACTGCATAGGCTACGTCTTGGGGGCTGATGACAATTTCTCCCATAACTGGTAGTGGTTCACACACTCGCTCTACGTCACGTATCCAATCACCTTCGGCATGACTGACCGGTACTGACCAGATGTTACGCCAGAATGAGCACATAGCGTCATCATCCGGCCAGCACGCTTCACCCACACCATTATTAGGGCGCTCCCAAGCTCTATATACCCATCTTTGATCGCTTTGGAACGTACGATTCTGATAATACCGTTCCACGCGTCTTTTATACCTACGGATACGATTTGCCCATGCATAAACCTTCTGCTTCAGGAAGTCGATGCGCTCGGTGACACGAGATACATAATCTCGGGGATTAATATCTGTCCCCGAAAATGCTCGTCTCACAAAGCGCATCACTTTTGGGCGAGTATTACCCTCCCTGAAGCAGATTAGCTTACCTATGAGCACTCTGGCCCCGTCGATACGCCGCTCAATCCTGCACTGCCATGCTGGCACCGCTGTTTTCGGCCGTGTATCTCTATCAGAGACTGGAAACCTAACGTGAGCTACACGGCATGCAGCAACAGCCGCACAGTACAGGATTGAATGGGTATCACCGAGATCTTCACTGCTGTCAAAATAATCTGACAGCATTGAATCCAGAGCACACACAAGCGCCAAGTTTTTATTATTCATGGGCAAACGAGGCAAGCGTGGTCTGAATTCAGGTGGAACGGATCGAAACTCCAGAAACGCACCCTCCAAAGCGCTCCTCAACTGTTCACTACACTGGGTACTTACATTTGTAGCCGTGTCATTGACAACCACTTCAGCAGGGTCTGACTGTGGCAACATCACTGATGGTGTCACAGGTTGGTTAGAAATGTCACGCCTACTCAGCATTTCGGAGCGCAACTGATCAAGCACGGAGTCATTCAACATATGATTACGCTGAATAACCCGCACCTGATCCGACAATCGTTGGGCCGACACGTTGATGGCTGGCTCAAACACCTGGAACAGAGAGAGCATCCGACCACGGTACGCAGTCAGGTTAGTTCCCCCCTCTGTAGCCCCAAAGTATGCGCGCATTACACTTTTATTAATGTCTGGTGTCCATCGCATGCGCTGCACACTCCCACCGGAAGCGGGGACCCTGTCCGAGGTCAGTGGCCTTGGTGGTCCTAAGCTATCCGGAGGCCGGCGTCCCCGCCGACGTACAGGTGGTGGCGACGTCGGCGGAGAGTAGTACTCGTCGCTAGAGCTCGACGCGACTGTAGCAGCGGGTGACGATGGTGCTAGGCACGGTTGGTGCTGCTGCGAGGCGGAGCTCAGCGACGGGTCCGGAGTTTTTGGGCGTGTTTCTCGTGTCTTGGCTTTTGCTCTTGTCAACATATTATCCAATAACTATTATCTTCCAAATTTTTCATGCGATGTTATTGTGACAGGTGTCATTAAAATTCGTCTTAGCAGATTTATTATAAAATTTATACCAGATCTAATTGTTTTCTTCTCCATGTTTATTTTGATTGATTATATGTAACCGAAAGTATTTATATTTATTTAAAATTCAGTAAAAATGGTTGGAAAAATTTAATATTGTAGGAGGATTTTTTTGAATTGTTGACATCTTAAGTGTTGCCAAGTTATTATTAGAAAGATAGGAATCTTTCTTATTCAATATAATAATATAATATTTTTGGGACATTCTACACAACACCATCTAGTCCCAAACTAAGCAGAGCTTGTACTATGGGTACTAGACAATGGATATAATACTTATATACTTTTTTTTTGTAAATACATACTTATAATACAGAAACACCCAGACAAACACAAATACTCGTGTTTTACCCACACAAATGTTTGTGTCCTGTGGGAATCGAACCCACGACCCCATGATCAGCAGTCCGGCACTCGCACCGCTAGACCATAGAGGTCAATGTAGTCCTTCAAGTAGGCGTAAAAGGAAGATAATCAATTCTTGATTCGAAAAGCCAGAGGTGAGTACCCTGGACCACCTCGCTCAGGTCAGCGCACTAGGGTATCACTGCCATAAAAAAGTAAAAAACAGGTACCCAGTAAGTAGTTCTGGATACAGATAATATTCTTGGAATAATGTTGAATGTCAAACCACAACCACTATTCACATACCTACGACACCATAATGAGGAACTCGATTGCCACGATTGAGGTTTTGGGTTCTATTCACAGGTCTAGCATTGCTGAGCACTGCATTTAGTACCAACATTGTCCGAGCCTTTTCTCAACTATGTTGGGCTCGGCTTTCAGTCTAACTAGATGTGGCTCAAAATCAGTATTTTAAACAAAACGACTGCCATCAGTCGGAGGTCTTATAACAGTCGTTGTCGATCGCCGACGACGGATTTTGGATTTTTGCTCGTTTAATGGCAATAGGGTCGCCCTAATGACCTAAACATAATGGCGAACTGGGGGTGTATATTGGTGCATCTTTGCCTAACCCTGCAGGGAATACAGGTGTCATGGTATAGGATGGTATCTCTACAGTTTATTTTAGGATAGATTTATCGTATCAAAGGATCGTAAACCACGGGAATAGAACAGAAACCCAGTTTAATATAATTTTATAACAAAAATAATTATAAATAAAATAGGTACTGTAAACGTAGATATAAATAAATAGATACAACAATGGGGAATAAACTGCCTTTATGTAATTACAATGAGTTGGTTACTTAAAGTAGGTAAGTAACTGTCAGGAAGGATGTTTTCCTTTGTGAAATTGTGATTCAATTAATTGTTATGAAATAAATCAAAACATTATGACTAATAACAAGTCATTACTTATGTAACAAGACCCCACAAAATTAAGGAAGAAACGATTTTATGTAGTACAAAAGAATATGTAATAAACAATCATTTCTGACATTAAAATTATGTCCTTACCATTTCTGGACACTACAAATACCCGCCAAAAATAAACGTCAAAAAATTTAAGATGGCCGCCGTGGCTCGACCTCTGCGAGTAGGAAGTGCATTGTAATACCAATGAACTTTTCAATGTTACCCAGTTTTCTGCAGTGGATCCTGGTTGTTTAAAAATATTCTTGTTTTATTGTGTAGGTACATGCGTAATTGTTGGCCTTTTAAAGCGAGATCTTCGTTAACGAAGAGTGTACTGACTTCAATTTGCAACGCAGCAGCCATTTTGAATGCCGTTTCGTTTAACCTTGGTCTTGGAATATTAAAAATATGCGTATGAATTGTTAACACATTTTCTTTAATTGTTACTATAATTTGTTCAGTTTACGTACTAACGGTGTACTACTACTAACATTAAGATGTTTATTTTTATGGAGACAATGGCGACGTACTTACCTAGTTACTATTTACTTTTGAAAACGCAAAACCTCTATATAAATTACTTACCGTGTCTTTACGCACGCTGGGAATGAGCTCGAGTTGTTAAGTCAACAGAACTCATACTTGGTGGTAGGATCTAATTATCGGCCTGCGGGCTTAGACAAGTTGCAATCTGACAATCGAATCGACGAACGAATAGAAACAAAAAGTATGGAAATGACATAAGCTTTCGACAAATCGGGCGATCATAGATGTCATTCCCATACATTTTGTTTCTATTCGTTCGTCGATTCGATTGTCAGATTGCAACTTGTCTACAGGCCCTGGTTAGCTATACCATACACAACAATAAAACCTCCTCATATAGGTACCGTGGTTTAGTATTACGAATATTAAACGGAAAGTTTTAGCGATAGCTCAACAGATTAAGATCTAGAGCAGGCATACCACTCAATAAGTTCACATTTTTAATTAAAAAAGCTAACAGTCAGCAAACTGTGAAGAATGTGGAAAGTTAGAAGATTTATGCACTTGTTAATAGAATGTGTTAGATTTCAATCAGCCATGGAGGATTTAATAAAGGAACTACGTTTACATAACAGAATGTTGGAATATAATCATTTATGTTGAAATGTTCCATGATCCATCACATTTTGTCAACACGTAATTCTAATGCTGCTTTAACTTTAAATGTTTTTTAGATCTGTAGCTTTACGTGTTTGTTAATTTGTTTATACGGTACGAAGGAACTGGAATGCATATTTTTTGTATAAAAGTCCTTAATACTTAAACAAAAAAGGTCGTTAATCATACGACTGAATACAGAAAGTACTTTGACTATAAATAACTATATTATATGAGCAATATAGGTCAAGGTAAAGATCCAAAAAAACATGGAAACTGCATCATTAGTCTCCTGCAAGGCTAGATAATAATATCCTGAGTCCGATTCCCAGGACGAGCGTATTAAATTCTCAGCCTATTGCCGTACGTGCCTCTGCTGAACATAGGCCTCCCTCAAGGAGCGCCAACCATCCCGGTCGTGGGCAGCTCGCATCTATCCGCTGCCAGCCACCTTCTTTAAATCGTCTATCCTTTGTGTCGCAGGATGTCCAATACAGTTTGGATATCTGGCCGGTTAATTGTAGCAGGCACTTATTACATGGACTCAAACACTCCGGCGAAGGCAGGTGTGATGGTCTTTTATAAAAACTGGAAAGAAACCAATTTAAACATTTTACTATAAGACATTATTTTAACTATAATTATGCTGCCTCAAAGAGCGCCAACAGGGATGGTTGGCGCTCTTTGCGGGAGGCCTACGTTCAGCAGTGGATGGCAATAGGCTGATGATGATGATGAACTATGCTGAACTTAAGCTGAGCTTGCCGCAGTCAGTCTGTTGTTGGTTGACCATACCTAACACATCGAGACTCCTCCGTGCCCCAGAGAGCACGTAAAGTTTTCGATCCCGGTTCTCATACAAATACCTATGACAATCATTAGTGAAAGCTCCCAGTCTAAGCTTTGAAAATCGGGATTGCCCAGAAGTTGGGTTGCGGAGGTCTGATGGCAGTCAACATCATCATCAACCCGTATACTGTCCCACTGCTGGGCACGGGTCTCCTCTCATATTGAGAGGGATTAGGCAGTCTACCACGCGGGCCTAGTGCGGGTTGGTAGATTTCACAAACCGTTGAGAAAAATCTCTAAGGTATACAGGTTTCCTCTCGATGTTTTCCTTCACCGTTTAAGCGAGTGATAATTACGAGTAACTAATAATACGCACATTAATTCGAAAAGTCAGAAGTGCGTGCCTTGGGTTCGAACTCGAGATCTTCGACTTGGCAGTCCAATGGTCATACTACTAGGCTATCACTGATGGCAGTCACATCCTGTAAAATACTGATATTCCGCCATATTCTTATTTTCCTGATACTTCCAGTCAACAAACCGGCCGAAACAGTCATTTTATAAATTTTATTCTGCATACAGTGAACTTGAACTTGAGTCACATTATAACCTTGAGGAAAACTTCGCAGTTTTATAATACATTTTAAAGACGTATGCCTATGCATCCGCCGAGTATTTGCATATAACTCTCGCGTGAAGGGAAGTGAGCAGAGGCCGCGGCCGCCATGCACCGGAAATGACGTCAGAACTGTTTTGTTTATCTTGTCTATTATAACAGCAGAGATATTCTGCATTTTGGTTGCCAACGATAATCTTGGTTTTGCGGAAGCGTTTTCAGAGGTCGTGACGACTATTGCGAATTTATTTTGTTTATAAAACATACTGCGGCAATCCAAAGTAAATTTGGATCAGGATTGTAGAAGATTATAATTATAAGATAACTTACTATCACGCCTGTATTCCCCGAAGGGTTAGGCGGAGCTGTACCAATGTATCTACACCCACAGTTCGCCAGTATGTTTAGGCCCCATGTAATAGGGGTCGAGGGACCTTTGAGTTTATTTTTATACCACTAAAGTGGCCAAAAAGTATACGGCCTATATGATGGTACCTAAGGGTTTACCGTAGCCTATAAACACTTGCAATACCAGGAGTATCACTTGCGGTTAAAGTCCCCCACACTGCCAAATCAACGTTTCCTCGCGGAACACTGGCAACCTTGCAATGATTTGTTCATTATCAATGATTGAAGTGTGAAAATGATTTTGAGAAGAACTGACCTAGCTTATATTCAAATAAGGTATTGTTTATATAAGCATTACATATTATTTTTATAAATTTAAATATATTATACAGGTATCTTAATAACAAGTTTAAGTACTTTGTTTTCTTGGCTGGTTTTCCTTAATACGTTTTTTTTGCCGGACTACATAATATACATATTGTTAAAATGACATAAAGTTGGGTTTTTCCATATTTTTGTTATTGTAATTATATAAAAATACATAACAATTACCATGATGCAGTAATAATAGCATAGTGCCGTGAATGTTGGTCCGGGTTCAAATTTAGGGCACGCTTCTTTTGACTCTTTAAATTAACGTGTGCATTAGTAAATAATAACTAAAGATTAAAACAGGTATAATGACATTTAAAATAAAAAAAATACCATACACATTTAGAAAAAAACAGTGATAGCCTAGTGGTATGACCATTTGACTGCCAAGTCGAAGGTCTCGAGTTCGAACCCAAGGCACGCACATCTGACTTTTCGAATCCATGTGCGTATTAATATTTAATTATCACTCGCTTAAACGGTGAAGGAAAACATCGTGAGGAAACCTGCATACCTTAGAGATTTTTCTCAACGGTTTGTGAAATTTGCCAACCCGCACTAGGCCAGCGTGGTGGACTATAGCCTAATCCCTCACAATCTGTGAGAGGAGACCCGTGCCCACAGTGGGACAGTATATGGGTTGATGATGAATGACATTTTGCCTGACCTGGAAATCGTTCCTATCAGCACCTTAAACTGACGAGCCTCTATGATATCTACCCCGTGGGTAACTGAATTGAATTTCGCCACCCGACAAGGGCAAGGTTACGCAAATTGAAGGGCCCAGCGACTCCTGGACCACAGCCTGTCACAGATTCCAAGTGCCTGTATAGAAAGAGAAAGCAAGTGCTGCTTTTCGTCGATAGGAGTCCGAGATACCCTGCAGCTTCCCCAGGTTACAGATGATCCATGAGGACTTCCAGTATTATAAAGAAAAAGAAACTCAAGCTTGCCAGCTGCGCTTGCGACTCAGAACTACATTAAAAATAATTTTAACCTTTTTACCGCCACGGACGTGTATAGACGTCAAATGAAAACTTGCTCACGACGCCAACGACGGCATGGCACGTCAAAAATATCACTTTTTTTTAGTTCAAAATACATACCTTTACAAAAATTTGTTGTTTTTTTTTTACTTATTATAAAATACTAGAATTTGTCGCTTGGCGTAGAGAACACGGATTTTCGTTATTGACGTCAAAAGGTTGTCAAAAGGTTAATAAACCATTCGATCTAATATAGTCCGCATTACTTAAATATATAATTAAAATATTTAAGACGAGTGACATTTATTGGCTACAAATGTGCAACAAAAGCAAGATGGCGTCTGCGCCCGCGCACGCCCCTGAACCTGGCGCGCGTCGCTAAATTTACTCTCGTCGCGTCATCGCGAGAACTGAGACTATGCATGTTAAGACAGGCCAGAAGTTTTCCGAGTTACATTCTGTGCTTTCTTTAGTTAATGACGACCTCTGTGGTGGTTTAGTGGTTCGAAACTGCTGATCGTAAGGTCGTGGGTTCGATTCCCACGGGACACAAAATATTTATGTGATGAACTTTAAGTTTTTGTGTTTGTCTGGGTGTTTCTTATATAAGTATTATATCCATTGTCTAGTACCCATAGTACAAGATCTGCTTTTGAGACTAGAATATGGTGTGTGTGGGTTTATTCAAGTATCTCATTATCATCAGCCCATATACTGTTACACTGCTGGGTACGGGTCTCCTATCAGAATGGGAGGTATTAGGCAAGTGCACTATGCTAGCCTACTGCGGGTTGGCAGACTTCACACGCCGTCGAGAAAATCTCAGGTATGCAGGTTTCCTCACGATGTTTTCCCTCGCCGTTTAGCCAAGTGATAATTAATTATTAATACGCACATGAATTCGGAAGGTCAAAGCCTTGGTTTCGAACTCACTTTTAACTTGGCAGTCCAATGGCCATATTACTAGGTATCTATCAAATAGATTAAATATTCGAATGGAGTGTCGATTCTGCGCGTGAGTGCGGAGAGATGGAACTGAGCGAAGGTCACGAGGTTGCGTTGCATTTACATAAACATCGTTTTATGCATCGTGTAGGTATGATATTCCTTGTTATGTCGGTTTTAATGTTTGTTATTTCAAGGTTTTTTAACTGATTCATAATTTTTTGAACTTGCCTTCTTGCTTTTCATCGCCGCAGTGTTAGGTAGGTATACTGGTGTACATCAAAAGCTTGCTGGTATGTGTTTTAGGTCCCATGTAATAGGGGGTGAGCTGCGACTGAGAAATTCATAAAAAATCAAATAACACTACTCGTAATTAGAATCGAAGCCAGGACTAGAGGCTCAGTAACCGCGCTTATGATAGACAGAGTAATTAGGCCAGGAGGTCATTAATGAATTACAATTAGTACACTAAACTTAAGTTATACTGAATGAAATAAATGTGCTTGCCAGAGCTCCACGAGGCAACGTTGTGTTGGCAGTGGGGGGACTTTGACACTTATACTGCCAATCCAACTATTAGTCTATCTATCTCGATATACATAATAAAAAATATTAATTTCTATTCTCTCTAGTTTCTGCTTTCAAATCGAATGCATGCAGTAAGAAATGTCACGTGTTACCTACTTCATAATTATGTTTATTGTTAAAAAGGAAAACACTGTGTATGTTGTAAAGTTTTAATAAGATTAGTATAATTTAAAAAAAAAAACTAAGTAACTGAAATCTTAGTAATGACATATTGAGAAATAAATTCCTTTAAAAAATGATAATTTTAAAAATTGAAAGAACAATGCAAAATATAAAGTTCTTTTTTAAATAAACATGAAAACGTTTATTTACATCAAAAATTATGTAAAATTCATAATGTTCCGAGGACCGGAAATACGAAGGTACATCCGATGTTTTAATATCCGGACGTCATCAAATATTCGCGTGTAGTTATGTAAATATTATTCAAAAGTATTAAGTTGTTCTCACGCGACGATGCAATGTATTGATACTGTCGAAGCTGGTTTTCCCTACTTGCCGACCGTATTATCTCAGTATTAAGACGCATTTTACATTGCTTTCAATTCACACTCCACCAGCCACATCCCACATACGGGCCTCATTCTTCATTTACAATAATTCAATCATACAGACATTTAAAAGGTGAAACTGAAATTTATCTAAGCAGCAGGAATTTTTCGTGTATTAATACATATTGTCACAAACAAGGGCCGAGACCCGAAAATTTGTTCCATGCGGGCATTAAAACCGCAACCTGTAGCTTAAAAACCGATTTGTCAACTACTGCACCAATCGATCCCACAAATAATAATATAATAACAATAATATAATAATATTTTTGGGACAATTTACAACACCATCTAGTCCCAAACTAAGCAGAGCTTGTACTATGGGTACTAGACAATGGATATTATATCCTTTTTTTTTGTAAATACATACATATAATACATAAGAAACACCCAGACAAACACAAATACTCATGTTTTATCCACACAAATATTTGTGTCCTGTGGGAATCGAACCTATGATCAGGAGTCCGGCACTCGAACCGCTAGACCACAGAGGTCGTATGTAAATGTATTAATACTATGCAATATGATACAATAGATAACGATTTCCTTCCTAAAACTCTTTTGAGAGGGTAATTTAAGAGAATATCAATCTTCAGTTCAGTCGGATGTCCTAAAATAATAAAAGGATGCGACTGAGCGGCGCGTGCGCCGACGAATTTTATTCCATTTTCGAAAGGGGGTTCGAATTTAAAATTAGAACGAGTCCGGCGCAACGGAAATCGCTCGTGAGTGAATCATGCGCATCTCAGCTGCATGCTTTATTATAAATAGTTATACATATTATAATTTTCCTAAATTCTTCTATTGTTTAAATGGGGATTTTCTATGCGGTTGGGGTTTATAGGTGTTGATCTATTTTTAGTTAACTTTGTAAAACCCGAAAGCTAGTACAAATGAATTACTTCATGGAAAAGAAATTTATTCATTATGTGCACATTCAATCCGGATATTGGGGAAGTCCTTTGTTCAGCAGTGGACCTCTTTGACCTGAAATGATAAATAATATAAATTATGGTATAGGACCTTTATCTGTAGGAAACAGAAAAAATACAAAGACTTCTCCGTACTTAAAAAAAATATACAAAGTCTTACTCATTAAAGTGTTAAGCCTCATTTATAACTATATATATAGTGTATGCTCAAAAAAATGTAGCGTAATGTTAGCAGAATATATAGGGACGCTCAATTACATAGACACAGAAAAATCTCTAGAAATATTGGCGTGATGATAGTATTATTTTTGTTTTTTTATATTTTTTATTGTGTTGTATATTATATACTATAGCTTAGTCTTATTTCATAATATGTAATCATTAAGAAGTTAATCGTTAATTTTAGATTTTAAGGAAATTAATTGGCCCAATTTAATTAATATGTACAGTGATATCCTGAAACACAGGTTTATAAAAACCTAGATCAGGTAGGTCGCTACATACCTCTAGTTTAGAATATTTCTTTTTGCACCTATTATAAATAACTATGTACTTTAGTTTTACTTATTATTAAGACCCTAATCTTATACCCCACTGTTGTAAAATTGTAATGTTGACGAAATGTACACCTTTTTGTAAAAGATTTTTAAATAAAGATTTTATTTATTTATTATAACCCCTTAATTTTTAAATACCGAAAGAAAATAAGAAAAAAATAATGGGTTTATAAGTAATATGACATAAATAATTAATTAATAATAAGCAACTCTCAATTAGTCTAAGATATCGATCCTTATCACCATTAATTGACTTTTTAGAAAAGAAAAACCAACTTCAATGACCAACGCGTGACACAGGCTCCTTCAAGATTAATAAGCAATCGGACTCGAATATAAGACTTTTTATAAGAAGTCGTGCTTTCAAAAAACGAGGAAGCTATTTTTTTTTAAACGTTGCCCCGCACTAGTATTTTCTCCTGTATCGTGGGTGCGATGGTCAAACTTTCACATACACAAACATCCAGACCCGGAACAACTATATGTATGTCATACAAATATTTGTTCAGTGCGGGAATCGAACCCACAACCTAGCCACAGAAGACTATTTCTCACCCACTGCGCCAAACGTGTAAAAGAAGTAACATCCAAAAAATGCTGACAAAATAAGAGTACTGTCCTGCAGTATTTCCGGACCAATATGACCTTCAAACCTTCAAGAAAAGAACGTACTCTCTTTTAAAGGCCGGCAACGCGCTTGTGACTCCTCTGGTGTTGCGGGTGTCCATGGGCGGCGGAAATCGCTTACCATCAGGCGATCCGTATGCTCGTTTGCCCCCTATCCCATAAAAATAAAAAATAAAAATTTTCGTCCTTTTAACGTTGCAGTTTCCCCTCTAGCTATTGATACCGAAGAAAAGCTTCTTACTGGTTTCGATCTAAAAAAAAAGGGCCTTTTCCTCTTTGCAGTCGGCTATGTACAGACGCCAGCAGGTCAAGCTATCTTAAACTGTCAAATTTTCCCAATTGAATATAAACCTTATTGTTTTGTACTAAAGTTGAAAATCAATCAAAGAAATTTGACAGATTGTAGTAGCTTGATGTGATGGCCTCTGTATGTATTAACGTCACTATGTATACTTAATGTATATAATATAGGATCATGTTTGCGTCTGCCCCTAGATTTGGCTCGGGTGGGGTCATCGATCGGAGGTCCTTCACTTTGATCCGGTCGGTGAATGCACCAGCAGCCTACGACCTCGACACCTTACGCATATAGGTTAAAAACCTAGGTTCAAACTGATACCTGTAGCCTACGCTGCGATATTCTAGTGATGATTAAGTGTGTGATTTTCATATCATATCATTTAGATTTTCTTAACGGCGTGTGAAGTCTGCCAACCCACACTAGGCCAGCGTGGTGGACTATAGCCTAATCCCTCTCAGTCTGTGAGAGGAGACCCGTGCCCTCGCATTGGGACAGTATTTCATTTAAGCAGGTAGGTACAACAGACTTATCAAAGTAATATATACACATATAGACACATAAATAAAATTGAAGTGTCTGTTTGTAAAAAAGTGTTTTATTTTTGATTTTTGTCTGTATGTTTGTTCCGTTATCTCTGAAACGGCAGGACCGATTTTAACGGGACTTTAACTGGCAGATGACTGATGCTATAAGTAGTAACTTAGGCTACTTTTATTTTAGAAATAAAAAATAGTTCCACCCGTGCTACGCCGGGACGGGCCGCTAGTATACAAATAAAACATAATTACAAAATGTAGGGTGCGACTAAGCGTCAAAGTATTCCTACATAAGTAAAGTTTTAAATATTTTTAGAAGTGAAAATTATCACAATTTAAGTAAAAAATATATAACGCTTTGCTTATTAATCTTATAAGATATTTATTGTAGATATAGCCACATGAATTAAGTTACTATATTAATTAATTCCTATGGCTATATATGTATTCATACAAGATTTTTAAGAATTCTGTTTAACATTTTAAATTTTTAGAAAAAAATACTCTACCAATCGGTTTTTTAACTAAAATAGAGATCATATTTTTTTATTGATTGTGATTCTAATAATTATTATTTAGTTACCTAAAATTTATATGATAACAAAAGTACTGCCGGACTTTTTATCGATATGATTTATTATTATACACCCGATCACTAGAAGCACTGCACTGCACTGTAGGTGCTCAAAAGGGAATAAAGTTGAATATTTTTTATAGTTCCCGATTGAGCACCAAGCTATTATTTCGATTGGTGCTCTAATGGGAATAACTTTGGTGCTCAATGCATAGGTGCTCTAAAAATTGGTGCTGAAACGGGAATACTCCGTTGAATGGCAACGCTAATTCTTTCGTTTGCTTTTCGTTTGTTTTTTGGTTAATTTTTTATAGTAAGGTGGGAAACAAGCATACGGGCTACCTGATGGTAAGCGGTTACCGTAGCATATAGACGTTTGCAACACCAGAGGTATAACTTGCGCGTTGCCGACCCTGTTAAACAAAAGAGGAATAGTTGGCAGTATAAGGGTCAAAGTCCCCTCACTGCCGACACGTTTCCTCGTGGAGCACCGACCACCTTACTTACTCACCGTAGGAACACAACACAGCTCAAAGCAGTATTATTTCACTTCGCTCCCTATTACATGGGACCTAAACACACATTATTACACCTCTGCTTAGTATTTCGCGGAATACAAGCGTGCATATTTTTTTTATGCGTAAAATAACATCGTGTTTACTTCGGCCCCTAGATTTGGATCGAAAAAGGTTCATTGATCGCAGGTCCTTCACATTAACGATGTGTTAGGCGCGGCGCATATTGCATATTTTGCGCGCTTGTTATTTAAAATAAGAGATATTTAACGAGGAAAGAAAGAATGATCTGGGAAAGACGTGTGGTCAAACTGGTCACTGCGCCACTACCGATGTGCCGAATGTTGTGGGTTCAATTCCCACTCGAGACATTTATCTGTATATTAAATATTCGTGTGATTCACAGGTAATTGTTTCGATTTTGAGTGTAGGTACTTGATTCCGTTAATTAGTTTTATAAAGTACGGGATACATGGTCATCAGCCCATTTGCGGATGAGTTATCTTTAAAAAAGAAAAAAAAAACAAGAAAATTCAAAAGAAGAGGAAGAAAGCTTTTATTGAAATAAAACTACTTTTTACGGATTTTATCGCGTTTATTGATATTATTAATGCTGAGGTTTCTTACCTTTATCAGATAATTTTGTTTTTATATACCACTAAGGTGGTAGAGTCTGTTGAAGAACTCAGCATCAAGGAGCGTCTATCAGCAACCTTACAGAAGCGCATTTTGACATTCTTTGGCCACGTGTCGCGAAGAGATGAGGGATCCATCGAACGACTGGTTGTGCAGGGAAGGTTTGACGGTACAAGACCTCGCGGTCGGTCACCAATGCGATGGACTGACCAAATCAAGAACGCAGTGGGTGGCCCCATAAGTGAGTGTACCAGGATGACGGCCAACAGGGAGAGATGGCGGGACATCGTGAGGCGAATAACATCTGCCCCCAACTCCACTACTACATGACGGCCACGACCGCTCTGCCAAGAGCGATTCGGCTGAGAAGAGAAGAAGGTGGTAAACAAGCATACGACCCACCTGATGGTTTACGGTTACCGTAGCCTATACAAAGACGCTTCCTTGGGAATCGTATCTACAACCTCGCAATCAGCAGCCCGACACTCGAACGACTAGACCACAGACGTCGTGTTAAGGAAAAAGGTGCTATCCTTTATACCTATAGCTGGAATACTTGATTTCGAGTTTGTATGTACCTATTGGTACTTAATTTATGTAGCGATCTCAATGACATTTATTACTAATTATTAATTAAAACTAGATGGAGCCGGCATTTCCTAGCTGACGACGAAATTGTAACATGAACTATATACATACGTCACTGGCACTCAGGTATTTCCTGAGTTTTCCATCTAGTTTTAATTAATAATTAGTAATAAATGTCATTGATCATGTAACAATAAAAAATGTAGGGTAGCTGTCAGTAATTATATCATCAAGACGCCCCCCACCTAAGTCTACCCGTGACCATGAACGCTGTAAAGGGTCCGAAACGTTGGGATTAATAATATCAATATAACGCGATAAAATCCGTAAAAAGTAGTTTTATTTCAATGTATAATATTCGCGTAAATGTCAGAAATCAATTTGTTACAATTCGTAGATAGGTACGCTTAGACAATAATTTTGAATCCCTATGCATGTGTTTCGTTTCTTTATTAAAAGAAACGAAACACATGCATAGAGATTCATCCGGTAGGAGAGAAGTAAAATTTATCAGAGTTTAACAATAAAATAATATCGATATATATACAAATAAATCCCTGTTTCTATTGGTTACGCCATAACTTAAGAAAAACTTTGCCGATTTTGTTCATGTTTTTTTAAAGGTATTTAATACTTTGAAGAAAATTGCGCAGTCAATTAGAAAATATCAGAAAACGTAATGATGTATCCAGGTAAAGTGGACTTTACCTGAATAAAACGTATAGCTTCTACAAGCTTTCAAGCTTCTGCCTTGCTTTCAAGCTTTCAAGTCGCGGGCCGAAGCTAGTATGTATAAAATTATATTTGTGTCTATCTCTTGCTCATAAGAAAGTTCAAGGTCACTCAGCTGTAGAGAGATGCTCAATATTTCTCTTCGTGACATAATCAGAAGTGAGGAGATACGTAAAAGAACCAAAGTTACCCACAAAAGTAAAATGATTAGCAAGCTGAAGTGGCAGTGGGCGGGGCACATACCTCGTAGAACTTATGCCCGATGGGGCAAAAAGCTTCTCGAGCGGAGAGCATGCACCGGAAAGCACAGAGTAGGACGACGTCCAACGAGATGAATAAATGATCTAGTAAAGGTTGCTGGAAGTCGTTGGATGCAGACGGCATATAACAGGTAGGTTCTTGTGGACGTCTATGGTGAAAGCCTTTGTTTAGCAGTGGATCTCTTGTGGCTGATATGATGAGATATATATCTATTAAGGATGTTTGATTGTAGCTCAAAAACTACTAGCCATTTTATGACTCTCGTCACGAGGTGGACACGTCTTAGGAACGTTGCCGACCGGGAACTATTTAGTGGAGATAAATTACACTCAGAACACAAAATATACAAATTTATTGACACTAGGGTTAGAATTTAAAATACATTAAGGCAAGAGTAGGGTGAGTTAAGCTCAGGGTGGGTTCGGCGAAGGCTTCGAGACGAGGTCCGACCGGTAGAGAGTGGCACTTAGCTTCGGACAACTGCAGCGGGAAGAAACAGGCCCGCGCGTCGTCTACAATGTATTTATGGTGACGCGCGGGGTGAGGCTTGAGGCGCGGAGAAGGAGCGGGGAGCGCGGACCATGTCACCATGACCACACTCTGATCTTCTGAAAAGGGTATTTTTCTCTCTGTTTTTTTAAAAAAACTTCTCACACTAGGTTTTTCTGCTGTATCATGGGCGCATTTACAAACACAAATTTTCAGATACACAAACAGCCAAGCCCTGAACAACTACCGATCATACAAATATATGTTCCGTGTGAAGATGGAACCCACAACCCGTGGCGCAGAAAACGATCGGTTAGCCGCTGCGACAGATGCGTCGTCAGTACTTTTATAATTAACTTTTTAGAGAAAGCAAATCTACTTCAAGCAATTTGTGGTTGAAATTATGAAATTATATTTTCTGTAAATACATCTATAAAGACACTTTTACATGTGAATGTTTTCAATTATTAATGCTAGATGGCGCTGGCATTTTCTAACTGTCGACCTCTGAGAAGAAACACCGAAACAAACTCAGAGAATCATGGTCTCTTTTAAATTGCAGACACAATAATATCAAATATTATGTAATATTAAGCAGTGACAGCCTAGTGGTATGACCATTGGACTGCCAAGTCGAAGGTCTCGAGTTCGAACCCAAGGCACGCACCTCTGACTTTTCGAATTCATGTGCGTATTAATAATTAATTATCACTAGCTTAAACGGTGAAGGAAAACATCGTGAGGAAACCTGCATACGTTAGAAATTTTTCTCGACGGTTTGTGAAGTCTGCCAACCCGCACTAGGCCAGCGTGACTATAGCCTAATCCCTCTCAATATGAGAGGAGACCCGTGCCCAGCAGTGGGACAGTATATGGGTTGATGATGAATGATGATGATGTAGTGTCACAATGTAGGGCAATGTCTGAAATGGCCTTTTGAAGAAAGAGCTACAGCGGCTTTGAGCAGACCAATCGGTTAACAATCAAATACTATCCTAATTTATGTTGGACCATCTTTGAAGTGTATACTATCAGGTAAAAAGAAAAAAATCGAAGTCAAAGTCGGAATTCCCAATAAGCATTAAACCCGTAACATAGGTACACAAAAAACGCTTTTAAACTGACACCACATCACACATAAGACACCTAACACACACATACACACACCATAAATACATATATTATATACACAGACCTTGTCATAGTGTGCGTAAGCCCTGCATTATCCATGCAAGTGACATTGTTCATTGACCTTGGTTATAACGACTTAAAATAGGTATTGCACTCGTAAATTTTATCTTCAAATAATGAGACGGGCTTACAGCCGATTTCAAAGGATGTTGTCATTCTTAATTAGAGAAAAAGAATGTTAATTTGAGTTATTGGCTCAATGAACACTTTATTTGAAATATTATTTTGGCAACTGTCGAAAAAGTTTTTTCGAGACAAAATATTGTCCGTGTCCTTCCACAAAACCCAATCTATCTGTATACCAAAATTTGACAGAATTGGCTCAGCGGCTTATACGTATAAACGTAACAAACAGACTTATTTTTTTATTACGTAACATACAACAAGATACATTACTGTTGCTTGTATTGCCCTAAGGAGGAGTGCAAATGTAAATCCACAGTTGGCCAGTATGTTTAGGTCTCGTGGCTCGTGGCTCACCTCCTATAGGCGAGCCTATTGTATTTAACCAAACTTCGAGCTGCTACTGAGACTTCATAGAAAAACCCAACAACACTGCTCAACCCGGGCATCGAAT
This sequence comes from Acronicta alni, assembly GCA_964056405.1. Taxonomy (NCBI): domain Eukaryota; kingdom Metazoa; phylum Arthropoda; class Insecta; order Lepidoptera; family Noctuidae; genus Acronicta; species Acronicta alni. Next base: position 7,689,714 of record OZ043938.1, on the reverse strand, counting down.
CCAGGACCTCAAGCGTAGCAGTCGTGCTCACAACCACTAGGCTAAGCAGAGTTAGAACCAGTATAGGTATATGATTATGTGAATTTATGACGTAAAAACATGCGCAATCGCATTACCAGGCAATACTATTTAATCTTTCTATTAATCTCTCTCTAATTAGTTCTATTTAATCTTTAGGTTAAATAAGTCTTCTTAATCCGAACCTTTTCCCAACTATGTTGTGGTCGGCTTCCAGTCTAACCAGATGCGGCTGAATATCAGTATTTTACACGAAGCGACTGCCATCAGACCTCCCTAACCTAATTTCTGGATAATACCGGACGATTGCCTCATTAGTCCTAAGCGCGACTGCTACGCTAGAGGTCCTGGGTTCGATCCCCAGGTCGAGCAAAGTGTTATTGGGTTTTTCTATGAAATTCTCAGTAGCAGCTCGGAGTCTGGATTTGTGCCCGGTTAATGGCAATAGGCTCGCCCCCTATTACATGGGACCTAAAACATACCGGCGAAATGTGGGTGTACATTAGTACACCTCTGCCTAACCCTTCGGGGAATACAGGCGTGACGGTATGTATGTACCGGACGATAGTCTAGTTGTCAGACTTTTTTAGCTTCTGACTACCACTAACGATTGTCATATGTGTTCGTACGACAATCAGGACTGACATCTTACGTGCTCTCTGGTACGGAGTGTTAAGAATGGTAACCCATCCACAGATTGGCCGTTGCTACTGCAGCTTAACCTTGCAGATCGGTTGATCAGCTTAGCCACGAGCCCTCCAGTTAAATAAGTCAACAATTTATATTATTAGCTAAGATACCATTTAGTACAATGTGTTAATAAAAATAACATTAATAATTTTTCAAGCATTTAATATTCTCAGTAATATTATCAAATAAATGCAATTAAATTGTGATTTATTATAATGACAATGAGAACATGCTTTATCAGTTATTTTAATTGTATGTCAGGATAGTTTTATAACGATTTAATTACAGTTTTATTCCCCTCAAAAGCGTCTTTTAAAGCTTAAAATAATTATAGATTAATCTATAATTATTTTAAGCTTTAAAAAATAAGTTGCATACTTTTAAGTATAAGAGTTATAATAGACTACATAAAGACTTTCCAATAAGAGAGGTAGGGCATAGTGGGAGTAATTCCACTCAAATTGGAGCTGCCCGACTGGGGAAGTATCTCCGCCTTGCAGAAAATCGAAGTAAATGTGTTTACGGTGAACAAGGTTGCCAGTGCTCCGCGAGGAAACGTTGTGTTGGCAATGGGTGAATTTTAACCCTTATACTGCCAACCCAACTATTTCGTTTTACAGGGTCGGCAACGCGCAAGTTACCCCTGGTGTTACAAGCGTCTTCTGTGTAACCGTTCGGGGATTACTGGTGTGATGGTATGTTTATCAAATTTTGAGTTAAAACTCTCACTTTAATTCAACATCACCAATAAAGTAAGCACACATTATTTATTTGCACTGGATGCACTGAGGCAATTTTATTAACAAGTCTAGACTATCAACCCAGCTGACTCAGGGGCATAGACTGATATGCCATGAAGGGCATCAGCTGTTAATAGCATTGAAATAACAAATAAATACACTATTAGGAAGTGTTTTGCAAAAACAATATGGCGCTAGCGTAGGTACTGATAAAATGTAATTGTAAACATAATTCATTCGGTAATTTATATATTCAAATGGATTTAGTTATTTTTACTTTACAATATACCATCTTGCTTAACAAGCAAGCAGTTATAGCCTAGTGATATGATAATTGGACTGCCAAGTCTCGAGTTCGAATCCAAGGCACGCACCTCTGATTTTTCGATATCATGTGCGTATCAATAATTAATTATCACACGCTTAAACGGTGAAGGTAAACATCGTGAGGAAACCTGCATGTCTTAGAGATTTTCTCGATGGCGTATGAAGTCTGCCAACCCGCACTAGGCCAGCGTGGTGGACTATAGCCTAATCCCTCTCATTCTGAGAGGAGACTCTGAGAATGGGAGGGATTAGGCTACCGTTAATACGCACGTGAATTCGAAAAGTCAGAGGCCTTAGATTCGAACTCGAAGCCTTTGACTTAGCAGTCCAATAGTTACATCACTAGGCAATCTTTACTGCTGTTTGATGCATGCTGCTATTAAGGCACATCCCTGGGGAGACTGTAAATGGGTCTCCACTGAATCTGTCTCTGTGCACGGCAGCAAGTGACACTGTGGTGCTACCGTCTTCTCTGGGGTCGCATGATCATGGGCGAACAGACTCCCCTCCCTGAACACCCGCGAGTCCAAAGGCTCGCCTGCCTTAGATGGTGCATCCCGGTTTCGGTGAGTTAGGCGCCAAGGCGGTTGCCTCCACCTCCACCACTCTGGCCTAGTGCGGGTTTGCAGAATTTATACGCCTTCGGGAAAATCTATCTGAGCTCAACATATTATTTTGGAAAATGTGCGCTAAGGGCCTTTATTATCTTACAGACAAACCCTAACAAACCAGCTCGTGCAATATTGATCTAAAGTTGAACGCACCGTACTGAAAAATGAAGGGCGTTCGTTCAATCACTCGTAAACAAATATCGACCGTAGATGCATCTAAAGTCACTAGAAATTAGTTTCAAAATAGTCTGAGAGGTGGTTCACAGTAAACAGGTTCACTGTAAGCCCTGTACACTGCGATGACGTCAATTAAATGTAAATAAAAACATTTTAATATCTATGGTATAGAGAAATCAGTGATAGCTAAGTGATAATAATGATCATTAGACTGCCAAGTCAAAGATCTCGAGTTCAAATCCAACCTCTGAATTTTCAAAATCATGTGCGTATTAATAATTAATTATCACTCGCTTAAACGGTGAAGGTCTGGGGGAAACCGGCATGCCTTAGAGAATTTTCGTCGGCTGTAAAGTCTGCCAACCTGCACTAGAACAGCGTGGTGGACTATAGCCTAATCCCTCTCAATCTGAGAGGAGACTCGTACCCAGCAGTGGGACAGTATGGGTTGATGATGATGATGACTCTATCTTCTTGAGACGTTACTTGTTAAGACTCATTTAATCAGTCATTTTATTGACTTCATAACCCTTGTAACCATTAGAAGTTAATTAGTAGTTGTCCTAAGCGTCGAGCAGTGTTATTAGGTTTTTCTATAAAATTCTCAGTAGCAGCTCGGAGTATGGATAGGCTCGCGCCCTATTATGGGACTACTATAGTGAACTGTGGGAGTACTCGTACATTGGTACACATCTACCTAACTCTTCGGGAAATACAGGCGTGATGGTATGTTGTTGGAAAGCATTTGCAACTATGTATTATACATACTGGTCGCTAAGGTCGCTGGTAGTTGTAGGATGCAAACGGCTTGTAACTGGTCTTTGTGGAAGTCTGTGGGGGAGGCCTTTTTCAGCAGTGGTCTTTCTGTGGCTGATATCACGATGATGATGATGATGAATATACATACTTACTTAAGTTTGGAATTCATCTGAGGTGGTGCCAACTATTAAATACCAATACTGATATTCTGCCCCGAAACAGTAATGTGCTAAAAAATATTATTCCCGTTTTGAAGGGAAATGTACCCGTCTCCCAAATGTAAAATAAAAATAATTAAAAGACAAGAAAATGTGTAATTTTGCTCAAGGTTCTTGTAACATTACAATGAAGTTATCATGGCGCCCTCTTATCTTGAATGTAGGTAACTGGGCGAAGGATGTGTCGCCGAAATTCAGCAAACACTAAGCGACCGAATTGTGTTGTTTATTATATAAGTAATGTCACGAGATAGCTATATTTTCAGTTGTTCTGTGAAATTAAAAAGAAAGAGAAATTCCTCCATTTGTCTGCCATTTTAATTTTAAGTAAAATGTTTATAAATTTTTAGGAATCATATATCCCACAAGCTCCAATGTAGATACTTGCGGCACTGTCTGCAATATCTATTGTCCTCAGGTAAGTTTTGGAGAGAATTGAAAGTCCAGTTCACGTTAATTACTTATTTAATAACGGTAGACCAATTAGGTTACAAGAAAACACTTCGTGCGGCGAGCGTTCGGGAGTGACTGCCATAACAAGGTACGTATGCATAGTGAGGGCGAAACTTGTGGGATATAATTATGATCCCTACAAATTTATAGCGTTTTATAGCAATTTGTTAAATAATGACACTAACCACTGTCGTAGATGTTTGTATTACAACCAGGACCGACCGCTTTACGTGCTCTCCAAGAAACGGAGGGATTTCGAAGTTTAGAAATAGTCACCCATCCACAGAATGGCCGCGTATTAACATAGCAGAACGCTTGATCAGCATAATTATTACTTAGCTACAAGCACAACAAAAACAAGTAACAATCTATCATAAAACATTATTATTTTCACCGCAAGATTAGCGTTCAAATATCCATCTATGTAGACATCACAAACAAATTACATACATTGTTTTTGCATAAAAACTCCTTTGTCTGATAAGCAAGTCTATCACAATAGTAGGTCAGTTATTTGCTAACCGTAAACAATTATGTTATCATTGCTGTGTTAAGAGAATCGCCTTTTAGGGTTCAGTTTTATTATTGCACCTAAGTATAGAATAGAGAAAGAGCTTACTCCCTTTTAAAGGCCGGCAACGCGCTTGTGACTCCTCTGGTGTTGCGGGTGTCCATGGGCGGCGGAAATCGCTTACCATCAGGCGATCAATCTGCTCGTTTACCCCGAACACATAAAAAAAAATCGTCCTTTTAACGTCGCACAGTTTCCCCCTCCAGCTATACATTCCAAAGAAAAGCTTCTTACTGGTTTCGATCTCCCCTGAACCACATGGAAGTCATTTAACCGACTCCGGACTAAAATGGGTAGGAGCAAATATAGCAGGCGGGACTACATAGACGAAACAATGAGGGCCTTTCTATATGGTATCTATCTATCAGCCACGGACGTCCACTGCTGAACATAGGCCTCCCCTAATGATCGCCACAAATATTGGTCTTGCGCTACCGCATCCACCGACTCCCTGCGACCCTCACAAGGTGGTCCGTCCACCTAGTTGGGGGCCGTCTTACGCTGCGCTTTCCTATGCGTGGTCGCCACTTCAGGACTTTATTTCCCCAGCGGCCATCCGTTCTTTTAGCCACATGGCCCGCCCATTGCCACTTCAATCGTGCAATCCTGTGACCTGTGTCGGTTACTTTGGTTCTTCTGCGGATATCGTCATTTCTGACTCTATCACGCAGAGAAACTCTCCATTGCATGTTGCGTGACTTTGAGCCTCCTTATAAGTCAATGTGGTACTAGCCCTCAAACTATGTGTCATCTACTCTCCTACTCTTTGTGCCCCACTTGCACCTCGAGAAACCTTTGGTCTGCCACTGCAAACGCCGTGAATGTGGCCATATTCTGGTATCGTCAAATTTAATCAAACAAATACTTGTTCCATCAACAAGAAGAAGAAGAAAGACGCAGAAGACAACTTTAACTTTTTTCATAAATGATATTTATTTCTGTAAATATATTTTTTAAAGACACTTTTACAAGTCAATATTTTACATATTTTTTTAAGCTAGATGCAATGCATTAAATGCATTATGCACTTTGCTCAAAGATTGACCATTCCAAATGTTAATGTGCACTATCATAAGAAACCTGTACGCAAAGTTGACGAAGCTAAATTCCTTGGAGTAACAATCGACAGTAAATTAGATTGGAAAATACACACAGAAGCCCTACGCAAAAAAAATTGTCAATCCACTTATGCACTGTACAAACTAGTCCCATTGTTAAATGTTAATGCTCTACTAACTGCCTATCATGGCCTAGTCTCCTTTAATCTATGATACGGTATAATTTTTTGGGGCAACTCAACAAATAAGGACGTAATCAGTTTAAAACCCAAAAAAAGGTGCCTTAGTCCAGACATAGAATAGTAACAAATATATGTCTTGCAATGTTTTTTTTTTTTTTATGTGATAGGGTGGGCAAACGAGCAGACGGATCACCTGATGGTAAGCGATTACCGCCGCCCATGGACACCCGCAACACCAGAGGAGTTTCAGGTGCGTTGCCGCCCTTTTAAGGGGTTTGGGCGTCCGGTATCCTCACTCACTCGACGAAACACAACGAAAACGTTATTTCACGCCGGTTTTCTGTGAGGCCGTGGTATCAAGTCCGGTCGAGCCGGCCCATTCGTGCCGAAGCATGGCTCTTCCACGGTAAGGGCAAAGTTGGAAATAGCCTTTTGAATAAAGAGCCATAGCGGCTTTGAGTAGACCAGTCGCAACCAACGGCACGTATACATCATTCATTGTGTAGCTCAACCATGATTTAGGGAGCTCAACAACCCGTCACACGACGATACCAGATCAGAGGAACATTTGCGTAGGCCACATAAAAAAAGTTCATCATAAAGTCATAGTTCTAAAGCTATAGACTTTATTAGTCTGTTATAGTTTATAGATAACTATAGTTTTTTTTATATAGGTACCTAGTGATAACCACCAGGTTGTTTACGCAGGTAATAGGAAGGGAATTACGTTGCACATGGACGAAGATAAGACGTCTAAGCTAAAAATAGATATTTACATGTCTGACTTCAATTGTTACGGTTGATGTAAACATTTGGTGCATTCAGAAATATCTGGAAATGAGTGTAAATTTCTGACACTTAAGCGATTAATAGCAGTGATAGCCTAGTGATACGACCACTGGACTGCGAAGTCAAAGATCTCGAGTTCGATTCCAAGGCACTCACCTCTGACTTTTCGAAATCATTAGCGTTTTAATAATTATGAAAACATCGTAAGGAAAAAGCACGCGGCTTAGTGGTTTTTCTCAACGGAGTGTGAAGTCTGCCAAGCCAGTGTGATGGACTATAGGCTTATCCATCTTGTTCTGAGGGGAGCCCTGTGCCCAGCAGTGGGATAGTATAGTGTAGACCTATGTTTTTTTGCATTGGTAAATATTTATACCATGCAATGTAATATGTGCATTATATTTTTTGAGTTTTCCAACCAATCCTTATCAGTTAATTAAAACATGCGGCAATAACATACAGATATAGGTCAGTACTCCTTAAATTAATCACTTTAAAATAGCGCTAATTAGATATGATAAAGTTAATGGGTCAAATACCTACTTTTATTGGAAAATTGTGACGTGTATTCTGAAGATTACTACATTATTTATGTACTTTACACTAGTTACTGTTTCCGTGGCTAAGTTATGACTAAGCTAATCAAGCTATCTTCAAGGTTAAGCTGCGCTAGCCGCGGTCAATCTTTAGATGGGTGACCGTTTTTAAAATATCAAAACCTCTCCGTGACTCCGAGAACACGCAACGCCGCAAACACCTATGCCAATCGTTTGTGGTATTCTGAAGCCCAAAAATACTGACAACCAGTCTATCTTCAGGATACGAATATTGGCCAAAAATTGGGTTGTGGAAGTCTTACGGAATTTCGGTTTAACCAAATGTGAAAAGAAAATTTGGTCCATCCCTAAACAAAAACAATGATAGCAAAATAAATTTTAATCGAGACGGAAACTACAGAAAAACATCGCCAAGTTCAATAAATAAACCTATAACAATAAATAACGTTATCTGTCTGTCTGTCTGGTTGCATCATTCTAGATAAGTGGTATTATTGCCAGGACTGTTGACCAAGGTCAGTGAATCGATCGCAGGCAAGTCGTAAATCATTTGCTATACTCGTACGTTCACTGGAGTATGTGTATTGTGAATACTGTTTAATAGTCCTCGTATTGCGATATGAGTAAGATAATAGTGTGTTAATAATAAACAATTTTACTAAGTCACAACTACGTTGATCAAGCGATCTTCAAGGTTAAGCTACGCTAACTGCGGCTTATCTATGGATGGGTGTCCATTCTTAACACTTACAGACCCCTCCGTGCGACGGAAGGGTACGGACGGAAGAGGTAGATCAAATCAAATAAATTAAAATAATTTGTATATATATTCATTTAAGTATATATTATGTCTATTATTAAAAGTATAATTTAATTCCTTTCTAAATTTCTGCACCGTAGTCAACCCCATTTCTAATTCTGTTCCGATATGTCCATCCAAAGGTTGCCTGGAAGAAATCGCTGTTCGCGATAAGGCCGCCCATTGTATGTTTTAAATTAATTTGTGTCCTGATGTTTTGTATTTTTATCGGTGTACAATAAAGTGTATATAAATAAATAAATAAATAATTTTATTTTCATATTTAACCATATACAGGCACTTATGAAATGTGGAGTCTAGGTGCACGATACCAAATTAGCCGTATCCTACGGAGAAGAACCGGCAAGAAACTCCATGGTTACTCTTTTAAGATATAACCCCAAAAAGCCTGACAACCAGTCTACCCTCAGGATATCGGTATTATCCAGAAATTGGGATTCTAATGTGGAGGTCTAATGACAGTCGCTTCGTGTAAAATACTGATATTCAGCCGCATTTGATTAGACTAGACGCCGATCCCAATATAGTTGGGAAAAGGTTCATAGGATGTTGATGAATAAATGATTTACTGCTACGCTGGAAGTCCTGTTTTCAATTCCCAGGTCGAGCAACGTACTAATATTAGGGTTTTTCTATGAAATTCTCAGTAGGAGCTCGAAGTTTGGATTTGTGCCCGGTTAATGGCAATAGGCTCACTACCACGGGAGCTAAACATAACGGGAAACTGTGCTTTGGTACAATTTTGCCTAACCCTTCAGGGAATACAGGCGTGATGGTATGACTATGTTCTCAGCCTTAGTTATATCCATCTTAGCTTCAATTTGTAATCTTACAGCATAAACTTATGATTCCTACACACATACATACACTCACACCTTTTTCCAATATATGCAGAAACTAAAGAACGACATTTGCTACGTTTCTTGGCGAATTTTTCGACATGGCGGGTAGGACTCGTGCTGGCTTAGTAGTCATAGCGTCTGGTGCACCTAACCAGAAGACGAAGATGCAATTTTTCCTTTGCTTAATAACTTCTTTCACTTTGTCCACATTCATACATCTTATCATACACACACGCTGGTTGCGAGTACTACGCACCTGAACTTTTTGAAGAACCACACCAATAAGGTAGGTGTAAATCTCTCTAGGGTGTCCCGTCTTGGCGTTTCGACTGATATTCGCCATATACTTAGATCCCTTTTGTTAGTCGCTTGTCACCCATTCTCTCGACATACCTAAACCATCTCAGAATACTCATCTCAACTCTTGTTACTACATCATCGTTTGACTACATCTGTGGTCTAGTGGTTTGAGTTCGAGAGACTGCTGATTATGTGTGGGTAAAACATGAGTATTTGTGTTTGTCTGGGTGTTTCTTATGTATTATGTACCTATGTATTTAGAAAAAAAAAGTATATGTATTATATCCATTGTCTAGTACCCACAGTGCAAGCTCTGCTTAGTTTGAGACAAGATGGTGCTGTGAAAAGTCCCAAAAAGATTTATTTATTATTATTATTTGTTATTTTAAAACCGCAACGTTGCTTTATCAGACTATTTCTCAATGTTTTCGAGTTACACCGCACATATTTTGCAAAGAACATATTTATCCATCACCATATTGCACCTATTACTCTAATAATCTTCATCATCCTCGACACAGGTCACTTCTCAGGGATAGTTCACCGCACTAGCCTAATGCGGGTTGGCAGACTTCACACAAATGAAACTAAATTCCCAGCCATTTTCCCATATCGCTACAATAATAGCATTACTGCAACACTTTGTCTCCTCGCTCCACTTTTTCTTTCGTAACAAAGATTACGAGGATTGTGGACAGATGGTCACACAAACATAATATTATCTGTTTTGTCTCTTTACATATGTAAACACATAAAGCACCGACTATCTACTACGTTCCTTGATGAGAGGCTACAAAGAAAAAAATAATGATAACGTTGATAACGTTTCCAATATAATACCTTAGTCCAGGGTAGGCGAACCTTTATGCATCAACGTGCCATTTTTTCTAAAGAATGTTTAATGGGGTCATTGACGTGCCATCAAATAATTTTGACTATCTGATTATTTGGAAAATAATAATAATAAATACTATCAAAACTCTTTATTAAATAAAGTAAACATAAAAGGTACACTTTGGAATGTTTTTATTACACGCATAAATTAAATTACTGTAAAATTTGTGTGACTTCTGTTGCTGCAGGTTAGATGACAAATAATTTATGTTAGGGTTGTAAGATGTTACTTTTAGCAAAATGCATGCTGAACTGGATTCATCTGTCAAACGATTTCTAACCGTTTTCTAACCGAGTTTTTAATAATATTCATCTCTGAAAATAATGACTCGCAGGCATAGGTAGATGAAAACATTGTTAAAATAGCATGAGCCAGCTTCTTCAAACAGTTAAATGTGTCTGGTAACGCATTCCATGTTTCCAGAATTTTGTTATTAGCATTTTTACTTAAATTACTTGTCAATCTTTCAGTTTCAATTAATTCCAACTCCTTCCTTGTTTCAATAATTTTTTTAATCCATATTGAACTAGATTGGAAATCAATCAGCTGCATTTCAAATTCTTCAATTTTCAACCAATCGAACTGAGAGAAGTTCAGTTTAAATTTAAATACTTTAAATACTTAACATATTTTTTACACAACATGTTTTATGATCGGCGACGTGCCCAAAATATTATGCCGCGTGCCATCAATGGCACGCGTGCCATTGGTTCGCCTACGCTGGACTAAGGCTTAGTCCATCAAGCGATCTCAAGGATGATGACAGCACGTGCTGGTCGCGTGCCACCTAATGCTGGACAAGGGCTTCCTCTAAGAAGGATAAGGGTTAGGCTACAGTCCACCACGCTGGCCTAATGTGGGTTGGTAGACTTCACACGCTGTCCTAAATATAGTTTTTTGTTTTTTATACTACTAAGGTGGCAACAAAGCATACGGCCCACCTGATGGTAAGCGGTTACCGTAGCTTATAGACGCTTGCAACACCAGGGGTGTCACTTGCGCGTTGCCGACACTGTTAAACGAAAGAGGAATAGTTGGTTTGGCAGTATAAGGGTCAAAGTCCACTGCCAACACAACGTTTCCTCGTAGAACACTGCTTCTCTCAGTCATTCAGGTTTTATCACGACGTGTTCTTTCACCGTTTTTCTTTCTTTAAAGCGGTAATAATTACTTAGTTATTAATACACACATGATTACGGAAAGTCAAAGGTGAGTGCCTTGGATTCGAACTCGAGACCTATAACTTGGCAGTCCAATGATCATATGTCACTAGGGTCATATTAATTAAACTGGTACCAATCCAAACTACGAGCTGTACTTTACTACTTGCTATCTTTATATTAATTCTACTGTACGTGTGTATGTTACTGAACTCCTCTTAAACGGCTGGACCGATTTGAATGAACTTTTTTGTATGCGTTTGGGTAGTGCCTGGGTCGTTTAGATTCACAAATGAGCCCGGTAGATGGTGCTGCAGTCGGTATCTAGGTTATATTATATCTATACTGCAACTAAACGGCTTGATCATGCAGGACAACGTCGGTCGGGTCCGGTAGTTACGTTTAAAATACAAATAATACTTGATCTATCTCGAACCTAGGACTACATGGTCAACAGCTGCGCTTGCGACCACTAAACCAAGAAGGCAATTTTCTTTTCGATAAAGCAAGAGATTGTCAATTTTTAATCTAGACATTAATATCCTCCAAGCCTTTTCCCAACTATATTGGGGTTTTCAGGGGCTTTCAGGTTAACCCGAAGAGGCAAAATTTCAGTATTTTACACGACTGCTATAAACTCTGCAACCCATTTTCTGAATAAAAAAAATATAACCTAAGGATAAGTTATGTTATTTTGCATTCTGTGGTCTCCACTAATTGATCCCTCAATTAGTGCACGTGATATTTTAAATTTAATTTGCTTTGTAAATTGTAAACGTTTGTGTATATCCTTTGTTGGAGATCCTTAATAAATAAATAAATAAAAATAAACTGTTTGTCAGGTTTATAGGTGTTTGTATAACAACCTAAATTATTGTTGAGCTACACAATGATTGATGCATGCGTGCCGTCGGTTGGGACTGGTCTACTCAAAGCCGCTATGGCTCTTTCTTCAAAAGGCCATTTCAGACTTTGACCTACATTGTAAGACACATATTTGTTACTATTCTATGTCTAGACTTTAAAAGAGACTATGATTCTCTGAGTTTCTTTCGGCGTTTCTTCTTATAGGTCATCAGGAAATGCCGGAGCCATCTAGCTTAAAAAAATATGTAAAATATTGACTTGTAAAAGTATCTTTATAAGATCATCATCTCGGTCACCAGGAACGACAGCTTTTCTCTCTGAGGTACGGTGGAGTCTCGATGTGTTAAGAACGTTCAACCATCCACAGACTGACCGCGACAAGGGCAGCTTAACCTTGCATATAGGATGATATGCTACGTAATCCAGACTTGAATTCAAAAGGTGCAGGCAACGCTTTATTTAATAATTATGTAGATATGAACAAAAGATTTGCCTACTAAACTACATCGCTATCAATTATAAATTACGCAAATATTTTTCAGGACACCTACGTAAATATTTGCCTTCATATTATATTGCACTTCAGACTTCAGTTGAAAGCTAACAAACCCATTAATGTATGGAAATAGACGTGTATGTGAGTCAAGAAAAATATGAATGTGTGACTTTACACAGTTTCATACATACAATCTGTACAATATTTCTTTCTATTCTTCATACTACATACCTACGGCTTTTTTTAACATGGCAGGATATTTTCATCATTATCAACCCGTATTCCCATTGCTGGCCACGGGTCTCCTTTCAGATTAAGAGGGATTGGACTATAGTCCACCAAACTGGCCCAGTGCGGGTTGGCAGACTTCATACATCTTCGAGAAATATCTCTAAGGTATGCAGGTTTCCTCACAATGTTTTCCTTTACCGTTTAAATGAGTGCTACTGCATGTATTTCTTAGTCTTGGTGTATTTTGTGTCCGTTAATTATATGTTTGTGAAGTCCCCCACGACATAGGGCTTGTAATACAGTGACGGAGTTGTCCTTTAAAAAAAATCAGATTTTCGTTTTCTATAAAAAATAAAACCGTTAAAAAGTTGCTTAAAAAAGTAACTCATTGCGCGCCCTTGCAAGGTCGTATGGCGTAGGTTCTAAAACACTTTTTAATTGGCACATGATTATATTTTGGATACAACGTGCGCCGACGCAGCGGCGCGAGCGCAGTCATCAAACGGACCGTGAACTTTGGAGCGTTTCCGAGTTGAGAAAAATTGCGCATTAATTTTTCAACGAAGCGATATAGAGGTTAAGAACATTTTTGTAAAAATATATTGTAATAAATTCTACAAGCGACTTTCTTTGCCAGATATTTTTAGTAGAAAAATAAATATATTTTAGTAGACTCGTGATTATACCTCTGATTTGAGATTTATAGTATGGTCTCTAATGCGGAGGGCTCTGATGGACCTCCGGTCTCCATGAGTCTTGCATTCTGGGTCCTGCGGGCAATTGGGGAGTCCGCCAACCGACCAGACAATCACCTCAGTAGGCGGCGCGCGTGTTAGGTAAGTATTATTATTCCATTTGTTTCAGGCAAAAAGGCCCATCAAAAAAAAAATGCTAAGCGCGCTTTTAAGTAGGACACAAGGCAAGCTTCACCACTGGATGGAGTCCAGTACAGGACCACTACCAGTCAATGGTTGAGGTGAATGTTACGAATCCCATGGCCGTGATGCCATGACACGGATGCCATGAGAGCAGGGGAAGCCAAGTGCGGTATTTAGTCGGTACGAGCCCAATATACCCTGCCGCCTGCCCAGGTGGCAGGTATTTCTATGAGATTTTTCCAAAAAAGGGGATATAATGGATACGGTAAGCAAAATTTTGTTAATATGATTTTATCTGTTGTCTTTGGCCGCTTTGTCTTAGTAATTTTCATAAAACCTGTTTGGTACCGACTCGGAATTGGTTACATTAGGAGCTTATTTAACACTCACACGTTTTAACTTTTTTTTTATTTTCCACTCTGTGGTAAAACAATCAAACTAACATTGAGATTATTTTTACTGAAGATCAGTTTCACAGGAAAACACTTTATTAATAATTAGCACCTACCCATATTATTTATTATTAGAAATTAATTAAAATTATTTGTGTTAATAAGATAAGCTAATAAAATTATTTCAATAACAAAAATGTCATTTGATTTCGTAGAATCAAATTATATCCTGTTTGATATTTACAAATGGGAAACCCGATTTACTAGGGTTGGTGCATACCGGTAATTGATACATTTTATATCGCGGTAAAATGTCAGTCACAGATGGCTATGAAGATAAAAATATAGTCCACCATTAATTGCTTTACAACTTTTGATAAAAAACTTCCATCCAAATTAAATTTCACTAAGACTCATTATCTCACTGTCGCTTGGTCTTGTAAGCAAAAATATACCTTGTTGTTTTGTGATATGCAAACGACATTCACTCTAAGGGAGGTAAGGCAATTTTATGATCGACTATACATACTTAAAATAAATACCTTCACAAAAGTCTAAAGTTGTAGACGAGGTAGACGCTGCTCAAATCCATTTGTGTTTCAGGTTGTTACAGGTGTCAACCCTGATATAATCTGTAATTCCTCGAACAATGCATAATATAATAAATATGTTTTAGTGAAAATGTCGTAAGTAATGTACAGGGTGTTTGGTAGAACGTTGAACATACGAAAATGGTGGTTAGTTGGGGTCATCTGCTACCCACTGGGCCCAAATTATTGAACCTTGGCCGCACCGTTTTTTTTTTACTTTTTTTTAATTTCACAGAAAATTATCAGTTTTTTTTTTAATGCAAGTCAAAGTTATGCATAGTATTTTTTTACATCTTTTTGTACCTTTAAAGACTCATAACTTTTTTTCCCATTAAAATCTGTACCAAACAATGATTTTATGAGAGTCTGCTACAATTAGACATTAATACAAAACAACATCCTGCCTGTTTTACCCGTCACAAGTAAAGATATTCGAATTTAAAGTTAAAAAAAACTGGTAATTTTCTGTGAAATTAAAAAAGTAAAAAAAAAACGGTGCGGCCAAGGTCAAATAATTTGGGCCAAGTGGGTAGCAGATGACCCTAACTAACCACCATTTTCGTATGTTCAACGTTCTACCAAACACCCTGTATAAAACGGAGTATTAATTGCCTTTAATGCATATTTAAGTACATACACTATTAACATACCTATCGTCATAAAAATATTATGTAAGCAACTAGATCAATAATTGCTTCTTATTTAATAAGTGTATTACCGTAAAGTGTGTTCATTATATTTAGATTTAGCAAACTAGTTTACATCTTAATTACAAAACACAAATTGGAGAAAATGATTTAGTCGTTGTAAGAATGGTTTTTTTTTGCTAAAACTCAATCGTTCGTCAATTCTTGACAGAAACTGTGTCATTAGTCTAGTAGTCGTAAGGTAGCGGTCTTGGGTTCCATTCCCAGGTATAGCAAAGTTTTATTGGGTTTTATACATCATCGTAGTGAATGTTTTGCAATTAATAATTTGTAGAACAGGTTTTCCTAACCAACCTATTCAAAATACGATTAAAACCAACTGGATCATTATTTTCAAAAACCTAACATAAAAATTCTTCCATATAAAATCCCCAATCACCATATTTAACCCTGTTTGGATGTTATATTAACACCTTATCCGCTGTGTAACAGGACGGCGCGGTCCTACCTCAACGCGCATGCGTCTTGCGCGCGTGTGCGCAACCGCCCGGTATTTTGAGACTAGCGTAGCGTCAGCAACAAAACCGTGATGTAACTGCTTTCCAGATTTTTTTATAAGGGTACAGGATGAGAAGAGTACAGGTACAAGTAGTGGAGGGAAAGAGTAAAGTATTGAAAAAAGTTGTCATTCTTAGTTGCTTGTAAAAAACACGTCACGTCATTCTTTTTTTTTTTTAATACGGAGATTCTTCATGCATGGGTATGTCAGACTCGTACCGACTAAAAACTTGTCTTTGCTTGCTATATAGGTATCTCACAGCCATGGGATTTGTGTCATTTGCCTTTTCCGTGACAGGACGAGAATTTTCCCAACAAGTACAATGCAACTTTTTTTTTATACCACAAGGGTGGTAAAAAAGATTATGACCTTGTATATCATATACCAACAAAGACGTAAAATGCACAAATCACTATCAAAAACGGCCCGCCTGATGGCAAGCGGTTACGCCTATAGACGGTTGCAACACCAGGGGTATCACTTGCGCGTTGGCGATCCTGTAAAATAAAAAGGCGATAGTTTGGTTGGCAGTATAAGGGTCAATGTCCCCCCACTACTGCAATCCTCGTCCCGATACAACGTGTTTGGAGCAAATATGAAATATTATTAATTTATAATACAATTTCAAAATTGTTGATTTCATTGGCTTGCCTCATTGCTGATCTGAACTCACATATCTCAGTAGGTACAATGGGAGTGACGAGGCGACCACTTCAACCGTTTGTTACGTTGAACTTTATGCCAATGACATAGAAGTCATCAAACAGATCTTCGTGAGATAGACTATAAAGTCCTCTGCACAACGAGGTCATGACATATTAAGAGATGTGGCCATTTATTGTGTGCTAGCTTCTGTCCGCGGCTTTGTATGCGTGGAAAAGTTACTTTTAATTATCGTTGTAATTTGGCTAATTAACTCAAAATTGCTATAAATATTACTCTGATGTATAAATAATAATAGTGTGAAATTTCATCGAAATCCGTTCAGTAGTTTTAGCGTGAAAGAGTAACAAACATCCATCCATCCTCACAAACTTTCACATTTATAATATTAGTAGGATAGGATAGGTTGGATATGATTAGTAGGATAGGATCATCATCATCAATCCTTATACTGTCCCACTGCTGGGCACGTGTCTCCTCTCATATTTAGAGGGACTCTCTAAGAGACGGTAGTAAGATGACAATCGGTATACAGGCCGCCTGATGGTAAGCGGCAACCGCAGCCTATAGATGCCAGCAACACCAGTGGTATCACCCGCGCGTTGCCATCTTGAGACCTCCGTTGTTAAGTCTCTCAATCCTTGTAGTTTCACTGGCTACTCTTCAGAAAGTATTGTTAGCATATTATTGCTTAGCGGCAAAATTTTTGGCAATGTGCTGGTATCACCCCAGACGAATACAACAGCAGAATTATTCTACAAGTCAATAAATTCATCACACTCTATAATGCTCTCCACATCCGTAATGGCATTATCATCATCATCATCAGCCCATATTCGTCCACTGCTAGGCCTCTCCTAGTGAACGCCAGAGAGCCCGATCTTCGGCTTACCTCATCCAGTCACTGCCTTTTTCGACTTTTGCAAGTCGTCACTCCACCTGGCCGGCGGGCGTCTTACACTACGCTTACTTAGACGTGGTCTCCACTCGAGAACTCATCTGCCTCAGCGTTTGTCAGTTTTCCGCGAGATGTGACCGGCCCATAGCATATTGGGCTGCATACCATCAAATGTAAATCTTCAATCGTAAGGAACAGACGCGATGTTTAGAAGTTTTCTAATTTCTGGGTAAGTCTCTCCCGCATCCTACCATGTCTGTGATCGTGTTGGTATCTGCAGCCAACATTTCTGCAGTCTCAGTGACTCCTCATAGATCATCTACCACCAGGGGAGACGCTAGGGTATGTCGGATTCCTATCGACTAAAAACTGCACTTACCTTCCCTTGACCTGTCACGACCATGGGATTTGTAACAGGGACTCCGCCGATGCTCCTGAACCGTGGCAACCCTAGCTCATCTGTCATAATGCGTTTTACAAAACAGTCATTTACAACTGATGTAATATAGTATTACATATTTTTTCTTTTGTTTTAATTTAATTTTAGAATTGCAACATTCAGAATACGATAAACCCTATAGGTAACAATAAAAATTGTATAATAAATTATGTCTTAGTTCTATGGATATGACGTATCTGCTGACCGTACAAACAAAGCATCCGCGCCATTGACTTTCTTGGTGCCATTAACCGAATAACCCATTGCACAAAGAACTGGCGCTTTTCAAGGTGAACGCACACATCGACACAAACGACGTGCATGAACTGCATAACCACTACGTGATTCAAAATAAATTCACCAAGTAACACTTGCACTTTGAAAAGTAACCGCCACTGGAATTTGAGCTTTAAGCAGCAAAGATTAAAGCGTGTAAGTTTAATTTTAGAACGCAAATTTCAAACGTGTCGAGACGAGAAGGGTGCACCCACACATGTCAAGAAAGACGTCCAGTGCGTTCAACTGCAGTCTGCACTCACACTCTCAAACCTTTGTATAGATTTCTACTTTCATTACAGTATTAAAAGCTTTTAAAATTGTTTGCATATTTCTATCTATACTTTAATCTGGTTGTAAACAAACTTTGCTGTGTATAGACACATGGCAGTCTCACACACATGTAAAGATTTCAGGGAATAATGTACAGTGATCTATGTTAATTACACACACACATTCATCGATAATATCCTGTGTCGTACATGTAACGTGTTTATATATGTGGGTGTGTGTGTTTATGGAGTGCGTTTTGTAACTGTGTATTGCGCACATGTACGTAAATAAATGCTTTGTATATAAATATAATAATACATAGAACATGTAATCCTACGTTTTTCATTTGAAGTTATGAATTTATTTTAATTAGTAATTTGTACATTTTAATTATCAGTTTGTAATTATATATAACTGTTTACATTATCGTAATAATATTAGTTCTAATTATGGAATTAATGTCCCAACAAGTATATCAAGGTTAACTTAGCAATTATTAGTCCGCAGGTTACTTTTTTTTTTTGTCGTATATCTTATTCATAATTAATTTAATTAGGACATTTTTACACAGCATCATCTTATCCCAAACTAAGCAGAGCTTGTACTATGTGTACCTAATGGATATGGATAATAAAAATACAATAACACATACAAACTTTTCATGTTGTAAATACATACTTATAATATAAATAAGAAACAACCCGAAAACGACAAACACTTTAATCATCACATAAATATTTGTGTCGCGTGGGAGTCGAACCCACCACCTCGTAATCAGCAGTCCGACTATCGAACTATCACACCACAGACGTCATCAAATTATAGAAATGGAGAACTTTTACTGTTAGCACAGGAGGTAAAGGATTACTCTGTCCGTATAATCTCGGACGCCATGGCCATCCTGCAAACCCTCAATAATACCGTAAATGCCTGGGTAATATACTTACTAATGCCATAAAAGATTTATGTAGAAGCTGTACAGCATTTAGTGGATTAAAGGATACAGCGGCTCCTGACTCCTGAGGCAATGAGGCAGCAGATAAGCTCGCTAGAATGTTTTCTTTTTATACCAATAAGGTGGTAAACAAACATACGGCACACCTGATGGTAAGCGGTTACCGTAGCCTATAGACGCTTGCAACACCAGGAGTATCACTTGCGCGTTGCCGATCCTGTTAAACGACAGTTAGTAGTATTTGGGTTAGCAGCATAAGGATCAAAGTAATTCCACTATCGACACGTTTTCCCGTGGAGCACTGGCAACCTTGCTTACTGTAACGAACAAAACACAGCTCAAAGCAGTGTTATTTCACTTCGATTTTCTGTAAGACGGAGGTACTTTCCCAGTCGGGCAGCTCCAATTTGAGTGGAATTAGTCCCACTATGCCCTCCCTACCTCTCTTTAAACGTCGGGTTGGAGGCTGAGTCCTGGTCCTTCTCCCATTCAGTTAACTATGTACACAGTAAGACAGTGTATTAGGGACCAATAGAACACCTACTGGACGAATCATGGAGTCTCAAAATAATCATGAATCAACATACTATAACGCCTATATTCCCCGAAGGGTTGGGCAGAGGTGTACACTGAGTGTTTACACCCCTAGTTCGTCGATATGTTTAGGTCCCATGTAATAGGGAGCGCGCCTATTGCCATTAACCGGGCACAAATCTAAACTCTTGAGTTGTTACTGAGAATTCCATAGAAAATTTTACCTAATAACGTTTTGCTTGATCTAGTAATCGAACCCAGGTCCTCTATTGTAGCAATCGCGCTTACGACAAGGCCAAATGGGCAGTATGTATATTATATGTAAGTATAGATAACATAAACTTGTTTAATGATTAACATAGATTGACACATTATATATTATCATACATTTTCAGTATTGTGAAATAAAAATAATGTCATTTTATACTGTGTATTCCAAGGGCGACATTTCAATAAGTTCGTTGATCTTATTTCCTGTAACATAAAGTTTATTTTGATTGTAACGAGCGCTTCTTTATGTTTGTTCTGTTACCGAAATTGTTAGGCTGTGGTCGTACTAGGCAAGCATGGAAAGGAAACTTTGTGTCCGTAAATTCCGCAACCCCTAAAGCCGTGTGGCTTTATTCAGGGTCACTAAAACCCTCCTGAAAAGGTAGCGGCACCACTGAACTGAAGTCAATTCAATTCAATTCTTTAATGCATTCCATAATCCCTACTAATATTATAAATGCGAAAGTAACTCTGTCTGTCTGTCTGCTACGCTTTCACGTCTAAATCACTGAACTGATTTTAATGAAATTTGGTACAGAGATAGAGTTGACCTTGAGAAAGAACATAGGATAGTTTTTATCTCGGACTTTTGAAGAGTTCTCTTGGAAACGCGATATAACCTAACTCGACGCGGGCGAAGCCGCGGGCGGAAAACTAGTATACATATAAATTAAAATAGATGGTAAGCTTAAAACCAAGGATCAATTATGGACTGTTGGGCACAGCACAGCTCAGTACAAGAGAGGGAGATGTACAGCATGTGTTAATAATTTAATTTAAATTATATTTTCCTAAGTTATTTTGCAGTTTTCATTATTTATTTATTTTTACAAATTTACATCTTAATATGTATACCTACAAATAATTATATTTATATTTTAGTCTAATTTTTAAGTCATAGGTTTCGCCTTCGAATCCAAGGCACGCACCTCTGACTTTTCGAAATCATGTGCGTATTAATTATTAATAATCACTCGCACACGCGCACGGTGAAGGAAAACATCCTGAGGAAACCTGTATGCCGTAGAGATTTTTCTCAATGGTGTGTGAAGTCTGCCAACCCGCACTAGGCCAGCGTGATGGACTACAGTTGGACAGTATATAGGTTGATAATTTATATGAATACTTAAACTATTATACATTATACAATAAAACAATCTCAAGTTAGTTTAAGGTTTAAAATTATCCATATTATAATTCTTGGATAAAACTGAGATTCATTATTAGATTACCTACCTTAGCGTATCCTTTTTATATTTTGATATGATGTGAAACAATCAAACTGCTACTGAGAATTTCATAGAAAAACCCAATAACTCTGCTCGACCTGGGAATTCAACCCAGGAACTTAAGCGTAGCAGTCGTACTTGTGATTAGACTAATAAGTCAGTTTAATGAATAAATATGGTGATTATATTGATACAATCGGCTACACAACAACAGGCCGGAGGGTTTTGCCAAATATTTTATAAATTAAAATATTTGGGACATCTTTACACAGCACTGTCTACCCCCAAACTGAGCAGAGCTTATACTATGAGTACTTTAAGTATACACCGTGTTTTTTTTTGTTGTCTAACAGCTGAAAGGATATACTTCTACTCATCATGATCAACAAATTCTTGTATGGGATCAACCATGAAGTACAAAAAAAACAGCTACATCCTACATTAATTTATCGAGGACCTGAACTTTTTTCTAAGAAACAGCTCCTTTTTTTCAAGATTTCAGCTTTAGTCCCATATCTAGTAGAAATAATGATTTCTTTTCTAATGGGATAATAGATATAATACTTATATTTTTTTGTAAATACATACAATACCTAAGAAACACCCAGACAAACACAAACACTTATTATCACATAAATATTTTGTCTTGTGGGAATCGAACACACGACCTCATAATCAGCAAGCCGACACTCGAAACACTAGACCACAGACATTAAATTTGGCTGAAACTGTTTGTCAAATCTGACCAAGCCTTAGGGCACTGACTGACAGTGTTAAGGTCACGAGTTCAAGATGAATTCTATTGAACTCACTCTTAACTCATATGTTATTTAGATTGCAAGGTTATGGGCTATGAGAAGTCTTAATATTCTTCCGTCCTTTCCGTTCAGGTCATTTTTATAGACACACTAGCTTCATTAACTGCGTCAGCGTGGAAAAGTTAATTTTAGTTATCGTTGTAATTTGAAAATTATTATAAATTATAGCCTTTATGTTATTCTGATGTATCTTCTAATATATAAAATTCTCGTGTCACAGTTTTCGTTGCCATACTCCTCCGAAACGGCTTGACCGATTTTGATGAAATTTTTTGTGCTTATCGGGGAGGTCTGAGAATAGGCCAACCTCATTTTTTTTTTTTTATGGCATAACAACGTTTGCGGGGGCAGCTAGTAGAAAATAATATTGCAAAGTTTCATCAAAATCCGTTCAGTAGTTTTAGCTTGAAAGAGTAACAAACATCCATTCATCTATCCAACCTCACAAACTTTCACATCACATACGAGTAGGATAGGTAGGACAAATTAAAGAATTTCATAGAAAACCCTAATAACACTGCTGAACTTGGGAATCGGCCCTTCTAGCGTAGCAATTGCAATTACGTCCGCTAATGAGGCATAAGGTTATTTTTTTCTATAGATTTAAATTCTTATTATGTAGTACCTCGAGAGTTTATTTTTTTTCCCGGTCATTTTCAAAAGGCTTGGCACCTATTAAATGGGAAATAAAGCATAACGAAACACTTTGGGTGCACAACTTAATTGTACATCGGTACAATATATATTAATCTAGTAATTATCACTGGCAACAATGAACTACAATATCTTAAGTAAATCTGCATTCATGCGTGTCAAATCGCCCCTCTACAGCAGGTTAGTCTAACTCCTCTCATTATGAGAGGAAACCCATGCCCAGCAGTAGGACAGTTGGATTGATGATGATTATAATACTTGCAAATATATTTTGAAGCAACCTTGGGAGATGATGACACAGAAAGCGTTGTATTTTTTTTTAATACACGAAGGAGGTCGTAGTTCATTACGCTAATCAATGCAGGTTAAATCAAAGGCGGATGTACCAAAAAAAGGCGAAGAATTTCCTCATACACCAAAACTACATAGATATTTGCGTGAAAAACGACACTTAATGTCGCCGGGGGCTTTGAACTAGTGTCAACGAACTTGTCCCAAACCCTTGAGGGATCGCTGAAAGTCAGTGACTTTTCGCGAAAATATGGAAAAGTGGACATCAACATTTAGGGGTTATAAATGACTTGTTGACAGGTTTTTCCTGATTTCATTGTGAATGATGGAGATTGGTACTTTCTTTGAAGGATGGCTTATGAGTGGGCTGCCATTTATTTTTATGTGGGTGTAATATAGAAGTTAGGGGCTTCCTTTCAGCTAATAAATTACGATGCTAATGTAACTTATTTCATACACAATATCCTGTATTTTTCAAAGGTATGCCTAGTTCTTATTCTGAGGCATTATGTAATATCGTGTGACTATTTCCAGACTTCTTCCTGTGCCCGTTGCTCAGTTAATACAGACTTGGGGCTTGTAAGACTTCTGTTTACATATAAATAATTATCATACTAAGTATGTAAATCATTCATGATACTCGGTCTAACCGCCGTTCCTCCGATGATACTGCCCATTACAGTCACAAAAGCTTTAACTTAAACGCACTATATGAATTTGATAATGTACAAAAGAATTACGCATTATTTGCTTGCATCAATAATGAGATAAAATCAATGTTCTGACGAACGGAGATAATGGAGAATTAGTGTGGGATTCCATTGTCAAACGGCGGAAAAGCTTACTAGTTTCTTAGATATTATTGAAGTCGTGGCTATCCTATAATACGCGAGGCGTGAATAGCTGTAATCCCTACTTAATATGTATTATAAATGTGAAAATAACCCTGTCTGTTTGTCTGTTACACTTTCACACTGGGGAACCGATTTTTATGAAATTTGGTACATAGATAGATTAGAGGAGATAGACAGCTACCTCTTGTCTCAAAAAGTCTTATGTCCATGGACCACCTACTCATGGTATTAAGTTTGAATCTAAAGTATCCCAGCCGATTTTGAAAGCATGTGCTTATTGAATTATCACTCTCTAAAATTTTAAGGGAAACATTGTGTGGAAACCTAAAGTCTTGAGAAATCCAAGCCGTACTTGACCAGCATACCTACTAGACTGTAGACAAACTTCCTTTCATCCTTAGACTAGGGCTATGCTAAGGAATAACATAAGTATCGACGGAAAATGGAAAAGGAAGATTAAAAGAAAACGGATTTTTTTTTATATTTAATTTTTATCTAATTTAAGATAAAAAATTAAACAAGATTGATCCAGTATTCCGCTATCTGCTATTTCCGTGTATCTTTATAATTAAACCAAACCTAACCAAATTCTTTTGTAGGCTAACAAGCCACACGTCACGACATTCGTGCAACGCGAACGCGCCCTGTGCATTGGCTTTACATAAGAGGCGGTCGGGGCAAGGGCGTGCGGCCGTTGATCTAACTGTCATAGACCTACTATTGTTGTAGAGGTTCCATTCAACGTAATTATTACTATGACACCTTTACTTAAGTTTTATAAGTTATATTGTTACTAACACATTGTTTATGGAATATTATTTAATTCTGAGATAAATGATTTATCTTTTTTTATTATAAGATTTTAAATTCCATCAGAATGTACATATCTACCTCAGTCAGTATCAACGCTGAGCGCGGTAAACGAGAGAGAGTCTGTTGGCTCCGGCCTACATATGAGGCCTTTTAATTAGAGAAGAATATATACTGGAAATAATCACTACAACATAGTATAAAACAAAGTCACTTTCTCTGTCCCTATATTCTTATGTATGCTTAAATCTTTATAACTACGCAACGGATTTTGATGCGGTTTTTTTAATAGATAGAGTGATTGAAGAGCAAGGTATAGGAGTATTTTATTAGCACATAGCACCCGTGCGAAGCGGGGGCGGGTCGCTATATTATTTGGGACATTTTACTCCAGTTTACAATGGACTGTATTAAAATATTATGCACTAGGTACAATAAAGAAATGAATACGTGTTGTACTGGAAGGTTCCGAATGGTGACTCAATTAGGTTGGTGCACTTGAACGGAATAAGTGAAATTATGATGTATTTTCTAAGTCCCAAACTAAGCAAAGTTACTGTAGGCACTAGACAGTTCTATCATCTTCATAAGTCTATAAACGTTATATTTGCATCGCTACGACTATAAAAACAAAATGATTCGGTTTCATTCCAGGAGGCGACAATCATGGATAATTCTTTGTTGCGCTGAGTGGTAATGACCTAACGTGTGTCTTTAATGTTTACGATCACAATATTTATTTCATTCCAGCGTCTGTGGTCTGGTTTGATTGCTGGACAGCAGTGATCATGAGGTCAGTTTGATTCTCATAAGAAAAATATTTGTGTGATGAAAATAAGAGTTTGTGTTTGTCTCGGTGTATCTTTTTAAGTCATCATCATCATATCAGCCACAGGAAGTCCACTGCTGAACAAAGGCCTCCCCCATAGACTTCCACAAGGACCGGTTACAAGCCGCCTGCAACCAACGACTTCTAGCGACCTTTACCAGGTCGTCCGTCCATCTCGTTGGAGGCCGTCCCACGCTGCGCTTTCCGGTGCGTGGTCTCCACTCGAGAACCTTTTTGCCCCAGCGGCCATCAGTTCTACGAGCTATGTGCCCCGCCCATCTTTCCCATCCGCCCTCTTTTTAAGTAATAAATAAATATTCTTGGACAATTTTACACAACACCATCTAGTCTCAAACTAAGCAGAGCTTGTACTATGTTTTTTTCTTATAAATACATACATATGTACGAAACACCCAGACAAACACAAACACTTATGTTCATTACATTACATATTTGTGTTCTGTGGGAATCGAACCCACGATCTCGTGATCAACAGTCCGACACGCGAACCACTAGACCACAGACGTCGTCAAATCGTCGTCGTCTTACGTTTTATAAGTATGAATTTACAAAAAAAGAGTAAGTTTATTATATCCATCGTCTAGTACCTACAGAACAAGCTTTGCTAATTTTGGGATTAGATGGTGCTGTGTTAAAATACCCCAAATATTTAATATTTATCTATATATAAAAATGAATCCGTGTTTCCCTTGATCACGCCATAACTCGAGAACGACTTTACCAATTTCATTCATATTTTTTTTTAAGTTTTCTATTCTTTGTAGCAGGAAATTGAAAAATTTTAACTAGAAAACTTTACAACTAGATATATTTTATCCAGGTGCCACGAAGACGAAGTAGCGGATACAAGCTGGTTTAATATATATTGAAGATTTTTTTGCTGAGAATCCAAAACTTTTGTTTAAATAGGTTCTATTAATGATACCATGAAAAGGGAGTTCACAGAAAATATAAGTAAATGGATGGACTGTGTGAGAGATGATATAGGTACAAAGGAAAAGACAGCTTCAATAGCTCAATGGTCGTAAACGGGACTGCTATGGTTGGGGTTCTGGTTTTGATTCCCATGTAGAGCAAAATGTTATTGGGTTATTCTATGGTAAAACTCGGACTTTGAATAGGTATTACATGGGACTTATATCGGCAAACTTTGGGTACACCTCTTCTAACCCTTCGGGGAATACAGGCGTGATGATATGTTATATTTATTTACGGACCAAATCACAAAAACAATTTTTATTAGTACATCGGCCTACACAAACACCAAATGTCAATATTTTGTGTTTTCATGGTCAAAACAATATGTTGCATGCTCTTAACACGTTGCAAGTTCACGAACCTTTTATGTAAACAGTACATAAGAAATATATTATTGCTTAGGACAGAACAGACAGTTCGGGGGTCAGCGACCGATCGATTGGGATGCTGTTTGGGTCGTAGAGGTGCGCGGATTTGGGAGGCTGTGGAAAAAAAAAGCTACAGTTCGCAATATTTTCATAGAAGCTTTACTGTGAAAAAACATACATACAACACACATTACAGAACAATCTTAATGTTGAGTAAACAACGTCCACTCCACCTGCTAGGACTAACTATAGACCGAACACTTATCTTATCATCATCATCATCAACCCATATACTGTCCCACTACTGGGCACGGGTCTCCTCTCATATTGACAGGGATTAGGCTATAGTCCGCCACGCTAGCCTAGTGCGGGTTGGTAGACTTCACAAACCGTCTAATAATCAATAATCTCTAAGGTATGCAGGTTTTTTCTCGATGTTTTCCTTCACCGTTTAAGCGAGTGATCATTAATTATTAATACGCACATACACTTATCTCGCGAGCGTGTAATTCTGTTAATCAATGTCCGTTTCAGATGGACCTATTATGTTCAAGCCCGTAAAACAACTTTTAGCTAATAATTTATTTGTTAATTAAGTTTTAACAATAATCACCATCATCTTTAGGAAGTAACTCTCGTTCAAAATTATCTATTAATACCTAATAACTCTCATGTTTACCTGCATATTTAATTTAAATTATTGGTGAAGATTTATAATTGGTACAGGACTATTTGTATTTTTTAAATTACTTTTATTATTTGTCTGTAAATGTTCCTTACAGTAAATAAATAAATTACAGGGCAATAGAGACTTAACAGCTTATGTCTCAGGGTTTCAAGTGCAGTGTAGTGCGGCGCAGTATTTGATATATTCAAACTCTTGGAGGGACTGCAATTGTTACGGGTAGGCGTTCACACTCAACACCAGGTGCGTCTTGCTCTTCTCAACATTACATGACAAAAAAAAGCCACTAATAGGAACCATTGATGATTAAATAATCCGAAATAATATCAGCATAGTGATAGCCGAGTGGTACGATCATTGGACTGCCAAGTCGAAGGTCTCGGGTTCGAATCCAAGCCACCTTTGAATTTTAGAAGTTATGTGAAAGAAAAATCTTTTATTTGACCAGCGCAGAGACACAAATAACCAAATAATAACGATAGTACGAAAAAAATAATATGTATACAGGGTGTTCAAAACTACCCGTAAAGCCCTCTCATATTGTGAGAGGTAAAATTAAAAAATCTCAAATGCAACCCTTGAGACTACTGCCTAAATCCGGCTCTGTGTTGAGAAAGGGAAAGTTCGTTTACTTCTCCAGCCTGTCTGAAATAAAATTCAGCTTCAGGAGAGCGTTCACCCCGACGCGACGTAAGATAGGTTTTATTGCCCTCACAGTGTGAACTTTCATTTATTTACATGAAGACATATTACATTTAATATGCATGAGAATATTGTAATGTCATGCAACTAAAAATCAATGAATTTACTTAAGATTTTAATTATCATTTTATACCGATTATTAAAGAGAATTCGAGTGAGATTTTAAAACGATTTCGACTTTTCGAATTCATGTGCGTATTAATAATTAATGAATACTCGCTTAAACGGCGAAGAAAAACATCGTGAGGAAACCTGCATGCCTTAGAGATTCTTGACGGTTTGTAACGTCTGCCAACCGCACTAGGCCAGCGTGGTGGACTATAGCCTAATCCCTCTCATTCTGTGAAAGGAGACCCGTGCCCAGCAGTGGGACAGTATATGGTTTGATGATGATATGTAATAGGACGTATCACTGAGAACAGCGTCTTTCAGACAAACTATGATTTTTTTTTTTTTTTTTTTTTTATGGGATAGGTGGCAATCGAGCAGACGGATCGCCTGATGGTAAGCGATTTCCGCCGCCCATGGACACCCGCAACACCAGAGGAGTCACAAGCGCGTTGCCGGCCTTTAAAAGGGAGTACGCTCTTTTCTTGAAGGTTTGAAGGTCATATTGGTCCGGAAATACTGCAGGCGACAGTTCATTCCACAGTTTAGTTGTGCGAGGCAGAAAGTTTCTAGAGAAACGCACAGTAGTGGACTGCCAACCATCTAGATGATGTGGATGGAACTGCTGTCGCGTGGAACGATGGCGGAAAGTAGCAGCAGGGATCAATCCGAACAATTCCTCGGAGCATTCCCCATAGTACATGCGATAGAAGATGCATAGCGAGGCCACATCTCTACGCAGCGCCAAGGGGTCTAGCCGGTTTGAAATATCTTGGCAGTCGACGATTCGAATCGCTCTCCGTTGGATGCGGTCCAGAGGGAGAAGTTGGTACTGGGGTGCCCCTGCCCAGAGATGCGAACAGTATTCCATATGGGGCCGGACCTGCGACTTATAAAGTAGTAGGCGGTGGGCCGGAGTGAAATACCGTCTCGATCTACTGAGCACGCCAAGCTTCTTTGAGGCTAATTTAGCCTTGCCCTCTAAATGACCGCGGAATTGGACTTCATTCGATATGTCGACACCAAGTATTCCAATACTGGTTGAGGCAGTTAAGGGGATGCTCTCAAAACGAGGTGAAATGACCAACGGCAGTTTTTTGGCGGTGAATACGCAAGCTTGCGTCTTTGTGGGATTAAATTGGACCAAATTAAGTCTGCCCCACTCTGAGACTTTTTCTAAAATGGTCTCAATTTCAGACACAAGTTTGTTTCGGCTCTCGATGACGTTTTCCCGAGAAATGTTAGCGCGGCCGGTATAGAAAGTATCGCCTGTGCTGTCATCCGCATAACAATGAATGCCGCAGGTTTGCAACAGGTCATTGATATGGAGGAGGAATAGAGTAGGCGATAGTACACAGCCTTGAGGGACACCAGCATTTATAAACATAGAGGCAGAGCATTCACCGTCTACTACGACCTTTATGCTTCTGTCTGCAAGAAAGCTGGTGACCCATTCGCATAGTTTCTCGGGAAGCCCATAGGAAGGGAGCTTCGAAAGAAGCGCTTTGTGCCATACCCGATCGAAGGCCTTCGCTATGTCCAAACTGACCGCCAAGGCTTCCCCCTTAGTCTCGATCGCCTGTGCCCAACGATGTGTCAGGTATACTAGAAGATCACCAGCCGACCGACCCTTACGAAAGCCGTACTGCTGGTCACTAAGTAGCTGATGATCTTCTAAGAACCGAAGGAGCTGGCAGTTGACAATGGACTCCATTATCTTCGAGAAAAGGGAGGTTATGGCTATCGGTCTGTAGTTGGACGGATTTGAGCGGTCGCCTTTTTTAGGGATCGGGTGGACCAATGCTGTCTTCCATGATGTCGGGACAACGCCAGAAGAGTAAGAGAGCCGAAAAAGACGTGTTAAAACTGGTGCCAACTCAGGAGCGCACATCTTCAACACAACAGGAGGGATTCCGTCAGGCCCACTCGACTTATGGATATCGAGGGAAAGAAGTGCTAAACGCACTGCGCGTTGGTGGAACCGGATATCCGGCATACCACCCTCGATCCGCGGTATAGTAGGCGGCTCTTGTCCCCCGTCATCCAAGGTCGAGTTGGACGCAAAGAGTTTGCCGAGAAGATCGGCTTTCTCTTTTGCGTCGTGGGCCAACGAATCATTTCCCATGTGTAGAGGTGGAAAGGATGGCTTACAGAAATTGCCTTCGATAGCTTTGGCAAGCGACCAGAACGCACGAGTTCCCGAAGGAAGACGCTCAAGCCTCTCGCCAATTCTACCGATGTGCTTCGACTTCGCCCTTGCAATGTCTCTTTTGTAGGACCTGGAGGCAAAGTTGTACTCCTTTTTTAGTGCGCTGGTATTTACATCCCGTGCCGCCACCGCATCAGCCCAGACTCGGTAAGCCTCCTGCTTCCTGCGAGAAGCTTTTTTGGAGGATGAACCGAACCAAGGACGGAATTTGCCACTAATGGGGACCACAGATGACGGAATGAAAAGTTCCATACCCTGCAGCACCACATCAGTAACAGAATCAGCAGCGGCATTGGGATCATCCGGCGAGAAGCAAACCTGTCTCCAAGGGTAGGACGCAAAGAAGGACCGCATCCCATTCCAATCTGCTGACTTGTAGTGCCACACACGGCGGCTGCGTGCAACTCTTGAACGCGGCGAGCACGTGAGAGACACCGTACTCCGGATAAGGCAATGGTCTGAGGAACCAAGTGGGGCGCCTACGGATACCTCGTAACCGTCCGGATGAGAAGTCAGCAGAAGGTCCAACAGTGAAGGCTTTTGGCTCTCCACATCTGGGATTCGCGTGGGCGTGGTGACCAGTTGTGTCAGGCCATATGCCAGGGCAAAGTCGTGGACAGATCTCCCCGCATGGTCGGTCTTACCAGAACCGAGCCAGTCAGCATGGTGGGCATTAAAATCGCCAAGAAAAACGATTTCTGCTGATGGAGTCTGTTGCAGCACAAAGTCTGAAGCCATTTGGATGTGCTCAATGAGTCGGTCAGTTTCGGTATCACCGCTGTGGGACCTGTAAAGGCAAGCATAGACGCGGGGATGGTCGTCGCTATCTACACGGAGCCATAAGATGGAGAGGTCCCTACCTTCAAGATTCCTGAGGCGACGAGAACTGATATCGTCTCTAATGTACACGCACACTCCAGCCTTGGACAAAAAGGAGTGTTCAAGTCCGTACCCAGGGAAGGTAAGGTAGGATGTGTCTACTGGAGACGATATCTGCGTCTCGGTCAGGAAGAGCAAGGCCGGCTTTGCTGTCTCGAGGTGGTGGTGGACAGCATTAAGATTGGTATGTAATCCCCTGATATTGCAGAAGTCCACAGCCAGTGTGGCAGGGGGTGCCAAGGTATTTCTGCTCTTGCCTCGGGCATTGTTGAGCGCAGTTTTGCCCCCCCCAGAATACGAGGGGCAGCCTGGGCGTCCACGTTCAGGTGCGTTGTGTCCTGAATGCGGACGCCCAGAGAGGGATTCTCCAACGCTAGCGCAGTTGGTACCCTCCTGGGGTAGCAAACGATTTTTCAACTGCGCCATCATAGGGGGGGTTGGGGGGTTTGGGCCTCCGGTATCCTCACTCACTCAGCGAAACACAACGTAAACGTTGTTTCACGCTGGCTTTCTGTGAGGCCGTGGTATCACTCCGGTCGAGCCGGCCCATTCGTGCCGAAGCATGGCTCTCCCACGGTAAAGAGATGGATTAAGACTCATTAAAAATATAAACAGAGTATGAAAGCTAAATAATAACTACGCTAATCAACTAATCTGCAGGGTCAGCTGCACAAGCCACGTCCAGTCTGTGGATAGGTGACCTTTCTTAACACATCGAGACCCCTCAGTGTCTCTTTACGAGCAAAGCCGGTCCACTGTCATACGAACATCTATAACAGTCATTAGTGGTATTCAGAATCCCAAAACACCTGACTATCAGTCTATCCTCAGGATATATGTATTACATGAAACATGAACATATCGGCGAGGTGTAGGTTATTTATTAGTCCCCAGGGATGTACCTTAATAGTCGTTGCACAGGGGGGCTCTGGGGTGGTCTATTAAGAGGACACAGTGCCTCCATGTGCTGATGGTAGCCACCAGGGTTGTTTTAGGGGATAAGAAACCCATACTCCCTGGTGTAACCTCCGTAGACGCATAGCATTTTGAGGGTTTACCCCGAAAAAAAAAGATTACTTATAAATATGTATGTGATGATCGTAAGTGTTCTTGTTATCATACTAATATTATAAATGTGGAAGTTTGGATGTTTGTTTGTTTGTTTGTACGCCTGTGCCTAACCTTTCGGGGAATTCAGGCGTGATAGTATGTATGTCATCTGTACGATTTTAATATAACTATTTCCTTCATTTCTTTTGCTTTTCGTCCAACTGATCTTCTCTATCCTCCTCCAACACCACATTTCAACCTAAAGACATCATCATCAGCCTATATTCTTCAACTGCGGACATAGGACACCAGGAGAGGATGTTACGTATTATAAAATAAACTTAATAGATCTAAAATTAAAGCTTAATTTCTATTATTACTACAGCTAAAACAATAGCGTACTGACTACGAGCGCGTAGCACGCCTACGCGGTCGTTGACCCTCGAATCGTAGCGCCGTAGCATGATAACTCCCTTAGCGATAAGGGTCGTTGAACCCACAAAAAATTGCCTTTTATTCTTAGTATCTTCCTATTGTCGTAATTGTATGTTGAAATAGGGTTGGTAAGACATATTATGTCGTATGGTATAACATATCAAGGTTGAGTTTATTTATCAAACAGCCTCATCAGCTCAGTGGTTGTAAACACGACTGCTACGCTGTGGGTCTTGGGTTCGAATCCCATGTCGAGCAAAGAGTTATTGGGTTTTTTTTTAATTCTCTGAAGCAGATAGGATTTGTGCTTGGTTAACGGCAATAGGCTTGCCCCCTATAAAATGTATGATACTGCTTGCTACCATTCTAAAATACTTCTTTTGTTTCGTCCCCATCCACATGCCATTACATGGCAACCTTCAAGAAGCGAGATTATTCTTATCTCAAAGGCCGGCAACGCACTTGCAACCCCTCTGGTGTTGTGGGTGTCAATGGGTGGCGGTGATCACTTACCATCAGGTGACCAATTTGCTCTCTTGTCTTTATCTTCCATAAAAAAACACACTTGTAAGAACTACGCTTCATGAACGATGTCACCAGAAGTTTGGTCTATGTATTTCCATAGCTTGATCAAAGATCACTTTGATCTTTGAAACTATGCTAACGAACTATGGCATGGACAAATAAATTTTAAGTGTGGCTTGCTTGTGGATTGGAAGCCACTTTTCAATAGGGAACCGACGTAACCATCAAGACGTAAATTCAGAATGTGAAGGCATATTTCGACCTGTCGGGTGGGACTCGCAGTGGCTTAGTGGTCATAGCGTCTGGTATACCTAACCAGAAGATCCAGGTTCGAATCCTTCGCTAAAATAACTTAAAAATTTTAGCATGAAAAATGAGATAGATTAAAGTGTCTGTTCAGATTTGCCTACATTGTAAAACACATCTAATAAGCACTGAATACTGTTGCTGTCTGGACTTTAAAAGAGACCATGATTCTCTGAGTTTGTTCCGGCGTTTCTTCTCAGAGGTCGTTAGCTAGGAAATGCCGGCGCCATCTAGTATTATTTAAACATTGACTTGT
This sequence comes from Acronicta alni, assembly GCA_964056405.1. Taxonomy (NCBI): domain Eukaryota; kingdom Metazoa; phylum Arthropoda; class Insecta; order Lepidoptera; family Noctuidae; genus Acronicta; species Acronicta alni. The sequence goes on along the minus strand of OZ043938.1, from coordinate 7,655,575 downwards.
AAAAGTGTCTTTAAAATATGTATTTGCAAAAATAAATATCATTTATCATTTAAATAGATATTTATAAAAGTTAATTAATCAATTATTATAATTTCGATCATCAAAACTAACACTTTTATCGGTGTCTATACAAATTATAAAATTATGAAACGGGATCAGTTGACCAATTCGAAATATACATTCGGTCAACTGATCCCGCGGGTTCAGTACGAGTGGGATCAGTTGACTAATTCTTGTTTTCTTTAAATTCCTTATTTCGAAAAACATATGTAGTTATAATAGGTACATAAAATAACAAAAATAGGTATAATAAATAATAGGTACATAAAATAACATTATCTAGATATTAGATGTAAATATTTAGGTACTTTAAAATTGTGTGATAACGAACTGTGTGCCGAATGATTTAGATGCCTTTGTTGTCTGGCGATCAAATTCGTCCACATGTTGTCCCAGACGATTTCATGAAACTGAAATGCGTGTATAATGCTGTCTCATAAGGCTAGTGATTTTAAATATATAAAAAATTTCACTATATTCAATTTTATATATTCAATTTTAAATATATAAGGCAATTTTATTGGATAAAATAATCGGGATAAATAGGGATTTACTCCGTTTGACTATATTAAAAGAAATATAAATAATAAATTCATTGTCACACAGTACAAGCTCTGCCTATTTTGGGACTAGATTGTGCCGTCTAAAATGCCTTAATATTTATTTATTTACTTATTAATGAGTTAGTTCTTATACCTACACTTGACATTTTTTCATCAATCAATTATGTTCTTTCTCATATACGTTTAACCGGCGTAATGAGGTCACTAACATTACGCAAACGTACTCATAACTAGGCTATCAGCGGGTCAACGTACGATAACAAGGATTCAATTTACACAATTTTTTTGTTGAGTTTTATTTGTGGCCCGATAATGTTCGCGTATGATGTCATAATATGATATTATTGTCTAGTAGTTTTGTTGAACTCATTTGTGACGATCTTTTTGTATGTTTTTTGCATTTCTCATGCTAATATTATAAAAAGTTATTTTAGCGAAGGAAAAAATTTACTGTGGGCAGGATTCGAATCTGCGTCTTTTGGTTCAATATACCAGACACTATGACCACTAAGGGAAGCAGTGATAGCCTAGTGGTATGACCATTGGACTGCCAAGTCGAAGGTCTCGAGTTCGAACCCAAGGCGCGCACCTCTGACTTTTAGAATTCATGTGCGTATTAATAATTAATTATCACTCGCTTAAACGGTGAAGGAAAACATCGTGAGGAAACCTGCATACCTTAGAGATTTTTCTCGACGGTTTGTGAAGTCTGCCAACCCGCACTTGGCCAGCGTGGTGGACTATAGCCTAATCCCTCTCAATATGTGAGGAGACCCGTGCCCAGCAGTGGGACAGTATATGGGTTGATGATGATGACCACTAAGCCACTGTGAGTCCCCCCGACCTGGTCGAAATTTGGCTTCACATTCTGTATTTACATTTTTAAGGTGAAGTCACTAGTTTATCGGTTTTTTATTCAAGGCTTTTCGGTGGGTGCGATGGAATTGCACGATTTAATTCCACCAAGCCCATTCCATTGACAACCAGACAAACGGCATTACGACACCGGATATTCCACCTATACGCATAAAGCGCTATTCTTCTACTTTAAAGAGTGGAATTCGTGCCGGAGTCTGTCTTTCCGTCCAATTACAATCTGGGAGCCTTCAAATCACGAGTGAATAGGTTCTTTCTAGGCAAGGGTTCTCCATCGTCGATCGCTTCTTTACTTAACTTCAGGGAGATAGGGGTCCAACGCAATCCTATTACGCATAAAAAAACCATTGTCACAGGTGTTCGTACGATAGCCAAAAGCGAATGGTTTACGTGCTGTTTAAGGGGTCTCGATGTGTTCAGAATGGTCAACCACGAGCCCATCATTACCAAATAGTTGCATATTATATAAATAGTATATTATAAACCAAGCTTAGCCTGCCTATCATAGGCTTGTTCATTACCGTCGATAAGGCACCGTAACGAGAACTGTTATGTTATGCTGTCAATACACGAAACAGGATCAACATAATGTATTTGATAATACAACACGTATCATCACATAACACAACACTTTTTCGTGTAACTTATGAGCTGTTGGATATACACGATATTTTTAATTATACTTTAACATTATATTTGTATAACAACAAAAGTATTATGTAAATTTGTAAAAATAATTAGTTGGCATTCCATTCAATACTTAAAACTATCCAAAAACTAATTAACAAAGTGGAATTGAATAATACACAACCTTTTGCACTCGTTTAAATAAGCATTATTGATCAAAAAATGTAGCTAGGTAAATAATTCAGTATTAAGGATAGGACACAGTGCCATCTAGTTATGAAAACAGTACTAATTAGGTATGCTTAATATGAACAGGAATTATTAAAGCTAATAATTATTATGTTAATGTTGGTTCGTGAGCGACCACACTAACAACGACTATGGCCAATGTTCTCTAGCCTAAATTTAACACGTGCAGTACACCCACGCTCCGACTAATCAGTTGCGATATAATCAGTTGGTGACAACAATTGTGAAACTGTGTGCGTGGGTACTTATTTTTAATGGGTAGGACCGATTCCCACAGGGCCGAAATATTTATGTGATGAAAATAATTATTTGGGTGTGTTTGACTTTTTTTTTTAATTATATAAGTAGGTATTCATCATCATCATCATCATCATATCAGCCACGGGAGGTCCACTGCTGAACAAAGGCCTCCCCCATAGACTTCCACAAGGACCGGTTACAAGCCACCTGTATCCAACGACTTCCAGCGACCTTTACCAGGTCGTCCGGCCATCTCGTTGGAGGCCGTCCCACACTGCGCTTTCCGGTGCGTGGTCTCCACTCGAGAACATTTTTGCCCCAGCGGCCATCAGTTCTACGAGCTATGTGCCCCGCCCATTGCCACTTAAGTTTGCTAAGTCTTTCTGCTATGTCGGCATCTTTCGTTCTTCTACGGAACTACTCATTTCTGATTTGATCACGTAGAGAAATACCAAGCATAGCTCTCTCCATAGCTCACTGAGTGGCTTTGAGCTAGTAAATAAGTAGGTATTATAAATCAATTATCTAGAAGGTCAAGTCTGCCAACCCGCACTAGGCTAGCGTGGCGGACTATAGCCTAATCCCTCTCAATATGAGAGGTGACCCGTGCCTAGCAGTGGGACAGTATATGGGTTGATGATGATGATCTGGATCCATAGTACAAGCGACTGCCATCAGACCTCCGCATTCCAATTTCTGCGCAATATCGATATCCTGAGGATACACTGGTGGTCAGGATTTTTGGGCTTCATATTGCCACTAATGATTGTCATAGGTGTTCGTATGACAACCGGAACCGACGGTTTTACACGCTCTCGGAGGTACAGAGAAGTCTCGACGTGTTAATATTGGTCACCTATCCACAGACTGACCGCGACTAGCGTAGCTTAACCTCACAGATCGGTTGATCAGCTTAGTCATTACTTAGCACTAGGCTTACGATATTTTCCTTCACCGTTTATGCGAATTATAAATGAATACCTATTTATACGAAAGTCAGAGGCACCTTGGATTCGAACTCACCCATCCATATCTTGACCGCGACTAGCGCAGCTTAGCTACGAGCCCCTAATGTCGAGGTACGATGACGTGGCTGATATTGTGAAATTGCTGAATTTCAAATATGTAACGTCTTTCTTATATAATCGTGACCGTCATGTTTCTAAAGTATTTAGCATTTGTGACGCATATCAAAAAACGTGAACAACAACGCTTGTGTTGTCATTACATAACAAAGTAAGATTTTTTTTTAATTTAACACTGTTTTATGGAGAGTACCCAGTAATTGGCAATAGACTCGCCCCCTATTACACGGGACCTAAACATGCTGACCAAAATGTGTCTATAGCACCTCTGCTAAATTTTTATAACATATCATTACCCTTTGGGACTAGGGTAATGATATGTTATATTATGGTAAGAATATTCATTTAATTACTAAATTAATGGGACACATTGTTTTAGGGAGAGTAGGTTTAGATAATCATCTTACTACCCCATTATCCCTGTTTGTCGTAAGCGCGACTGCTACTCTTGAGGTACTGGGTCCGAATCGCAGGTCGAGCAGTCATTGGGTTTATTTATGAAATTCGTAGTAGCAGCTCGGGTCTTGGATTTATTTCAATAGGCTCCCTCTCTATTAATGGTACCTAATCATACCGGCGTAGAGTAGGCCTCCAACGAGATGCACAGACGATCTGATAAAGGTTGCTGTAAGTCGTTGGATGCAGGTTGCATACAACTGGTCCTTGTAGAAGTCTATGGGGGAGGCCTTTGTTCAGCAGTGGTGCTCTCGTGGCTGATACGATGATGATGAAACATACCGGAGAACGGTGGATGTACTTTTACACCTCTCCCGTACCCTTGGGAGAACACAGGCTCGAAGGTATAAAAATTCACTTTCTTTTTAAAGTCAAATTTGACGCATTATTTATCTTCAGAAATTATAATTTTCGCCATCAAAAGCCAAGCATTGTTTATACTTACTCCTTGGTAGTCCAAATCAAATTTAAATCAGTTGACTGACGTAAATTCACTTCTTGATCCTCTCTCCACATGAACAAACACGTGAATAAGAGACAATATAAAACCTTCACATGTAACCATTGACGAAAATAATTTACAATTCCATAGTGCCCGGTCATTCCGTGCAATTACCTTTTCATGAATACAGTTTATTTTGTATGTTATTTTATTCTCTTTTCCGTCTAATTCTGAATTCACTGATTAACCGGGCACAAATCCAAACTTCGAGCTGCTACAGATATGTAGAAAAACCTTTCCTGGGTTCGATTTCCAGGTCGAGCAGTGTCATCACGCGGAATCACGCCTGTTAGGTAGGTAGTATAAGATCTCCACGATCTTATGCCCTTTCTACTATCGGATGACCAGAAGCACGAAAAAGCATCAAAGATCCATCATGGTGGACATCCCAAACACCAGAACGAAACGCTTTAAATCAATGTTTATCATGCCCACCGCTGAAATGTGGAATGAGCTTCCTGAGTGGGTCTTCCCCAGTAACTATAATCTGTGTGTCTTTAAATCTCGAGTGAATCGGTTTCTTCTAGGCAAGCGCGCTCCACCGTAGATCTCAGTGTCGCTTAACATCAGGCGAACTAGTGGTCAAGCGTAGGTCTATCGTGAATAATAAAAAGCGTAATGTATACAGTTCGCTGTATGTTATCCAATCTTCGAGCTGCTGCAGTTCTCCAAGAATAAAACCCAGGACCTTTAGCGTAGCTTGGACGCCTATGACCAGACTATTGAGGCAGCAATCACATCACACACACAAATCAATACTCCGAGTAAATTTCATAGTCAAAATCTGTTCAAGATAGACTACTAGGTAGAAAGAAGTAGAGAAGAAGAAGAAGAAGAGAAGTTTCATCTTTACGTTCTATCAGCTTCGACAACGTCTGCGGTCTAGTGCCAGTGGTTTGAGTGTCAGTTGGCTGATCACGAGGTGGTGTGTTCGATTCCCACAAATAATGTGATGAACAGTGCTTGTTTATTAACAAAAAATATGTAAGTGTTATATCCTACGTCTTGTACCCATAGTACGGTCAACAAAAGAGTTAGGTATACAGGCAGCTAATTAATAATCTGTGTTTTGATAAAGATAGTGTAATAATGTATCACGCAATATGTGTTAAAACGTAGGTATTGTAAGCAGCTACATACCTAACCCTTTGGCACGTAATTATTTATGTCGAAAACTGTATAAAATTGCATATTTCGTTGGCTATCTGTATACTTTACTCTTTTGTTGACTGTACAATTTCTGCTTAGTTTGGGACTAAACGGTGCTGTGACAAATTGTCCCAAAAATATTATTTATTTCTTTATTATAAAAAGCCCTTCAAAAATATTATTTATTTCTTTATTATAGAAAGCCCTTCGCAATCTTCCAGTGCCTATTGTTATTCGACCTGAAAATCGAAGATAGCATCTCACGCTTAACGGCTCCACTTGCCACCACGAGACAGCACCCATCCAACTCAACAGATAAGACCCATCTACAAAATGAGCGCAGAGAGCACAGCTCACAATTTTCTTTTCAGAATTCAGTTTAAGAGGATAAAAGTTTTAAAAACATTGAATACGACCTCACACCACACATGAATTAATTCAAATAAAATGCTAAAATAATTCATGAGGAATAAATGCATGGAGAATGTTCCTCAAGTGCGATGGTGTATGTATGGTATTCAATTATGGGTGAATGCGAGAGATTTACATTTATGTTCAAGACTTTTCATTTGAATAATTTTTCAATTTCATGTGAGTATATTTGGAGTAGTATATGAGGGGTATATTTGGAGTTTCATTTTGATCTCTGACGTAAACATACATTAATTCTGAGTCTACCCGTGACCATGGACGCTGTAAAGGGTCCGAAACATCGAGATTAAAGATCGATATCAATTTATCGCAATAAAATCCGTTAAAAGTATATTGATTTCTGACATTTACGCGAATATTATACATTGAAATAAAACTACTTTTTACGTCTACCCGTGACCATGGACGCTGTAAAGGGTCCGAAACATCGAGATTAATAATATCAATTTATCGCAATAAAATCCATAAAAAGTAGTTTCATTTCAATCCGTAAAAAGTTGTTTTATTTCAATCCGTAAAAAGTAGTTTTATTTCAATCCATTAAATAAATGATTATTAAAACTTACGACACATTACTTAGCTACTTAGCACATTAGTTCCCAAAATGGTCCAGGTGGACTCCCAGGGGTTTACGGGAGACTCTACTAGAAATGTAGCTGCAGGGGGTCCACGGAAACCAGCAAAATTTTGAAAGAGGTCCATGAAAAAAAGTCTGGGAACCTCTGACTTAGCACATGAATTTTAGTAAAGAAAATATTATTTAAGACATACAACCATCACGCCTGTACTTCTCGAAGGGTTAGGCAGAGATGTACTAATTATACACTCACAGTTCGATGGTATGTTTAGGTCCCATGTAATAGGGAGCGAGCCTATTGCCATTAACCGGGCACAAATTCAATATTATCCAAGCTGCTACTGAGATTTCATAGGAAAGCCCAATAACACTTTGCTCCACCCGGGAATGGAACCCAGGACACAGTGAAGACCCCTTTATGACTCAGAGAGCACGTAAAGCCGTTAATCCCGGATGTCATGCTATGACAGTCGTTTCTGGTAGTCAGAAGCCCAAAAAGCCTGACAACCAGTCTATCCTCAGGATGTCGGTATTGCCAAGAAATTGGGTTGCAGAGGTGTGATGGAAGTCGCTTCGTGTAAAATACTGATGTTCAGCCGCATCTGGATAGACTAGACGCCAACCTTACCGCGGAAGAATGCTCTGTTCCCGTAGCTCCCGACGCAGCAGGGGGTCTACTCCCTAAGCACGATGTCCGTAGTTTCGACGGCGTTTCCTACTCCATATCACCTACGGATGGATGATTCGTTCGGGGCCCGAACTAAGAATGAATGACAACACAATTTGACAGTTATCCCTACTCTCGATGTGTTTTTACCCGTTCGAAAAATTGAATTTGACACTTTTTTTATCGGACTCCGAAGTTTTGGAGAACTTTCGAACGGCTCGTAACTTCGTTGACGGAGATAGGGAGTAGACCCTCAGGTGCGAAAAAGAACACCGTGTGGTTTTTAGTCGGTACGTCACCCACTCTGGGTGGAGTCTGACACCCCTCGCCGCCTCCCCGGCCTACCCTAACATAGCTGGAAAAAGGCTTGGAGAATGAATAATGTAACCTGGACACAAGATCGATCAGCGCATTTTTTTCTCTCTCATAAAGAAAACTACTTACACACGGAGTTATAAGAAAACAATTAGCTCAGTTTTATTTAATAAGAACGCCGTACATCTATGCCGCTAAACTAGTTGCGATCTATTCGAGATGCGCAGGATTCGCGCAGCTGGCCTATTACCGTTACCCTGTAATCCTACTGACATAAAAATATTACCACCTGGCGTTTCGTAATTGTAGATAATGGACTATGTAATACAAAGTTTCTTGTCATATTTTTTATTATAAGCGGCCAGTCTCACCGTGACTTAAAGGATAAAAGTTAGTAATTGGGAAAAAAGTTTTTAATCCAAGACTTTTTTTACTTGAAATACGGTTTCTGAACTGAGTTACTGATTCGAGTCTTAGTTTGAACATATTTTTTTGGGGTTTTTTTTATAACATTTTCAGTCGCAGCCGCAGTCAGCTCGCAGTTTGGATTTATACCTGGGTATATAAATATAATATATATTTAATTAATAAAAAACCGGCCAAGTATGAGTACGAGAGTACGGACTCGCGCACCGAGGGTTCCATACAAACCTGTAGGTATACTTTTGATTGCGTTGACATAGAAGTTTGATTAGGTATTATAGACTTATAATATTTGATATAAATTTCAATTTAATACCTCTACGCGTTCATGAGGAAAGGGGTAGTAACTGTAAAATTATTAAAAATATTCATAATATAATGATGTAACTAAAAATTTACGGTTTTCACAATTTTTCCTTTATCTGTCCTATAAGACGTTGCTTCGTACCAAATTTCAAGATTCTGAGTTCACGGGTCCCTGTTTTGATTCCCTTGCGAGTTTCGAAAAATTGCGGAAATTTGCGGCATAAACGGTTGTATCTTTTGATTGCATTAGCTTAGAAGTTTGATTTCACAGCTCCAAGGGACAGTAGATCTGAGTATTTGATATTAATTTTAGTTTGATACCTCCACGCATTCCTGAGAAAAAGGGTCTTAACAGACGGACGGACGAACGGATGTACGGACGGACAACAATGTGATCCTATAAGGGTTCCGTCTTTTCTTTTTGAGGTACGGAACCCTAAAAATTGTATAAGTAACATAAGGAGTACATAAGGAGTACATAAGGAGTACATAAGGAGTACATAAGGAGTACATAAGGAGTACATAAGGAGTACATAAGGAGTACATAAGGAGTACATAAGGAGTACATAAGGAGTACATAAGGAGTACATAAGGAGTACATAAGGAGTACATAAGGAGTACATAAGGAGTACATAAGGAGTACATAAGGAGTACATAAGGAGTACATAAGGAGTACATAAGGAGTACATAAGGAGTACATAAGGAGTACATAAGGAGTACATAAGGAGTACATAAGGAGTACATAAGGAGTACATAAGGAGTACATAAGGAGTACATAAGGAGTACATAAGGAGTACATAAGGAGTACATAAGGAGTACATAAGGAGTACATAAGGAGTACATAAGGAGTACATAAGGAGTACATAAGGAGTACATAAGGAGTACATAAGGAGTACATAAGGAGTACATAAGGAGTACATAAGGAGTACATAAGGAGTACATAAGGAGTACATAAGGAGTACATAAGGAGTACATAAGGAGTACATAAGGAGTACATAAGGAGTACATAAGGAGTACATAAGGAGTACATAAGGAGTACATAAGGAGTACATAAGGAGTACATAAGGAGTACATAAGGAGTATATAAGGAGTACAGAAGGAGTACATAAGTAAGCAAATAAGTAGTACATAGATCGATCGTAGACAAGATCTATTTACAGAAAATAAATATCATTTCATTTCATTTCATAGGTTGTTAGTACATAAGTAGTACATAGGAAATACATAAGGAGGACATAGGTTAGTACATAAGTAGTAAATAAGTATGTATTTACAAAAAAATGTATTATTTATGTATTTTATCCATCGTCTAGTTCCCATAATACAAGCTCTGCTTAGTTTTGCAATAGTTATAGGTGCTGTGAGAAATGTCCCAAAAATATTAATTAAATTTTATTATAAAGTCGAACTGAGTTACTCGAGAAAACTGTTTATCAATACACCGCTGCCTAAAACTTCAAGAAATACGGGCGTGAAGATATTTAATGTTATGCTAGCACCCAGACACATAAACCGACTTAAAACCATTCAATAATGTTCGCAGTAACAAGAATCCAGCCCCCTCCCATCCATTTCTAGGTCTGTAGGCTCTAAGAAACTAAAAAACCTAAGTACTAGACTGGATAATTGCCGGCTATTTAACAGAGGCACAAAAAGTAGTTTGCAGCACAATACAGGGCAGGTGAGCAAATCGCATAACAATCCGAAAGACGTTTAGTGCTTACGATACGGATACGACACGACGTTTTGCAATTTATATTTATTTTCAAAAATCCAAGTATGTAGTTTTAGTTTTCATCAAATAAGGTCCAAGACTTCTTTAAAAATAAGAAAAAAAGAAAGAGAGAAAACGTTTTATGGACACAGTAATGGATAATGAACACAATAACGTTTGGCGCCGCGTCTGAGCGATCAACTTCTGTACCACGGGTTGTGGGTTCGATCCCCGCACGGAACAAATATTTGTATGACCTACAATTAGTTGTTCCGGATCTGGGTGTTTGTGCATGTGAAAGTTTGTGTTTGTAAACCCACCCACGATACAGGAGAAAATCCTAGTGTCCCCACACTAGGATTTTCTCCTGTATCGCTGGTATGTAATAATCTCCTGCATTTTTTAATACTTAAATAAAAAAAAATATTATTAAATAAGTAGGTATATTTATACAAAATATTTATATAATTTTTTTTTGTCGTTTTTTGAAAAGAAACGCCGAAACAAACTCAGAGAATCATGGTCTCTTTTAAAGTCCAGAGAGTAACAGTATTCAGTGCTTAATGTGTTTTACAATGTAGGCAAATCTGAATTGGCCTTTTTCAGAAAGAGCCATAGCAGCTTTGAGTCTACCAGTCCATACCGACGGCACGCGTACATCAGTCACCGTGTAGCTTTAACCATTATTTAGGGAGCTCAAAAGTCATATTAAGATTGACTCACGCGGCAAAAAAAAGCGTTTATCGCGGTAGAACACATTTTCCTGTCTACCACACAACTTTAGGTTTTGTAAACACAGTAATAACTTGTATATTTTACCAAACCGACCTTGATTGGCGCATCAAATTCTTGATTGTCATGACACCGTGTCGTCATGGTAACGCATCAACAACTTGATTGACAACTTACTTCATCTATCCATGATTGATGTCATATCCTCAAGGTTATTTTACATCACAGTTTTAAGGTACCTACTCATTACAAAATGCTTGAATTATTTTAGTATTTAATAAGCGTCGAACTTAGAACTGCATCGTTAGTCTAGTGGTCTCAGCACGCCTAGGTTTTTCTATGAATTCATTCAGCTCGGAGTTTGGATTTGTGGCCTCTCGGAGGGATTAGGATAGCCTAATTCCTATTCGTGACTAGAGAGTACAGCACATTGACCTAAAGCGATGTGGCAGACTACACACGCTGAAAGATAGATAAGTGGTGTATAATATTAAATAAAAAAAACAAAATTTATTTTGTGCGTGCCTTGAATTCGAACTAGAGACCTTTGACTTAGCAGTCTAATAGTCATAGGCTACCACTGCTTCTATTACACACAGTATGGTCATTGTTAAATCATTACTGCTTTTTATATTGTGTATAAGTAATTTTTTTTTTTTATTATTTTGGGACATTTTTACACAGTATAAGAAACACCCAGACAAACACAAATACTCATGTTTTACCCACACAAATATTTGTGTCTTGTGGGAATCGAACCCACGACCCCATGATCAGCAGTCCGGTACTCGAACCACTAGACCACAGACGTCGTCACGTCGACGACGACTTTAAATTGTAAATTCTTAAATGTCTGTTAGATTTGTTAATTATGAACTACCTAATGTCATGCATGCGTGTGTAGATTTCGTGAATGTTATTTAAAAAAAAATATTTATTGAAATAAAACTGTTTTTTACGGATTTTATCGCGTATATTGAAATTATTAATCCCGACGTTTCGGACCCTTTACAGCGTCCATGGTCACGGGTAAAAGTAGTTTTATTTCAATGTATAATATTCGCGTAAATGTCAGAAATCAATAATTATTTAATTAATATTTATCCATCTTTCGAGTAGTCACCTTGTTCTTAAATTTTCATTTACGCCGAAATAATCGTTGCTTATAAGTGGTCTTCCACAGATTATGCGATGTAACGGTACCTACTATGCCAGATGCCAGGTGCGATCCGCAATTAAAAATAGAGGACTCTGAGCAATATGTGCAAGTCGTAATTATTTATACTATGTAGGTAATAGTCGGTTCCCACAGACGGGTTTAGGTATAACAATTTTATTGTTTTTCGTACAAAGTAAATAGATTTTTATCAATATTTTGTTATTATAACAGACAAATTGCAACCCGAAGAAAAATGTTACTGGATTACTACTATGAAAATCTCAGTAAAACGCCAGATCCCGCACAACGGAGGTAGGGCATAGTGGGAGTAATTCCACTCAGATTGGAGCTGCCCGACTGAGGAAGTACCTATTTAAAATTAAAATAACTTAAAATCAATATTTTTTTTATATCACCAAGGTGATATGTTTGTTATTTATATCACCAATGTTTTTGAGGTTTTTAATGAAATTAGTCTGTAGCAGCTCAAAGATTGGATTTGTCCTCGGTTAATGTCAAAGCCACCTGTTACATAGGATCTAAACATACCGGTGAACTGTGGGAGTACTGTAGCACACTTCTGCTGAACCCTTTGGGGAAGATAGGCGTTTTTTTTTTATACCACTAAGGTGGCAAACAAGCATACGGCCCACCTGATGGTAAGCGGTTACCGTAGCCTATCGACGCTTGTAATACCAGGGGTATCACTTGCGCGTTGCTGACCCTGTAACACGAGAGAGGAATAGGTGGGTTGGCAGTATAATGGTCAAAGTCCCCCCACTGCCAATACAACGTTTTCACGCGGAGCACTGGTAACTTCGCTCACCGTAAGGAACACATTACAGCTCGAAGCAGTGTTATTTCACTACGATTTTCTGCAAGGCGGAGGTATTTCTCCAGTCGGGCAGCTTCAATTTCAATGGAAATACTCGCACTATGCCCGAACTCTCTTAAATTGTAATGTTGCTTAAAAATGATTAATAAACAAAAATAAAATAAACAGTCATTCATATTAATCACAAATAATTATGTATTCAATTCATTACATTATTATTTTTAATCAATAATTGTCCATATTGAATTAAAACTACTTTTTACGGATTTTATCGCGTATATTGATATTATTTTTTTATTAATTATCCATATGTTTAGCGTGCGCTGCATGATTCACTTTTTTGACATTAAAATAATAATTTATCCTTTTAAAATATTATAATTATTATTAGTAATTATTTTGATTACATTTTAGTGTAAGTACAAAAATAAATATTATCGTAATTATTTTATAATGTAGTTAACACTTAAACTATCACGACTATATTCCCTGAGGGATAGGCAGAAGCAAAGTTATGTAACCTATTGACAATAGTTTATCGTGATGCCCAGCAGTGAGAGTGATGATACTTCACATACCGTCACGCCTGTATTCTCCGAAGGGTTAGGCAGAGGTGTACCAATGTTCCCATTTAATAAAAGGGGACGAGACTATTGCCATTAACCGGCCACAAATCCAAACTCCGAGCTGCTAACTGAAAATGTATGAGAAAAACCCAATAACTGCTGGATTTGGCCATCGAACCCAAGACCTCTAGCGTAGCAGTCGCGCTTAGAGGACTATACTAATGAGATGATAATTTATTTTAGGTTTCTTATTATGAGTAGGTAGTTAAACTTTAATAGTGATTAAATAAAATAAATTATTCCTCTTCATACCATCAGGTCTTCATTCCTAAAGGCAGAGGTGTACTGTACAGAGTTCGCCGGCATGTTTGAGGTCATTAAGTAGTAAATGAAGGTCATATATTTATCTAGTATAACTGCTAAAAGCACATAAATAAAATAGCAATTTAATTTGTCATAAAGACGCCGTTTCACTTACGCGACGCGACGCGGGGACGGGTAACGGTGCGGTGTAAGAATGGTGCATTACATAAACATCGCACTGCGTCGCCCTTGGCGGCTGGGCAGCGACCCCGCCGGCTCAAGGTCGGACGGCGCGCGCACTCTTGTGTGTGTGTGCAGCAAGGGCTACGGCTGTTTTGCGCGGCGGGGATCGTTTAACACATTATAATGCACTTTTAGCAAATTTATTTTGTGACTAACTCCCTTCAAGTTGCAATCTTTAAAGTTGGATAAACATTGTTGAATAATTTGCAAAAGTTTCAGTATTTTGTAGTCGTTGAGTGTCTATTATGGCAGAAAAATAATAGTCTGGGTATCTAATTATACTTATAGAAAAACAATTATTTTTGAATTATTATTATAATTATCCAGCTTAAATAAAAAGAACCGATGTATAGAGTACATCGGTTCTTTTTTATTTAATATTAAAAAAAAAATTAAACGTAGTTAGAAATAAAAGTTTAAGCCGATAAGTACAAAGATACGCCCACAATTACCAGTATTTCTTTAAGTCCCATAAATAGCGTGTCTATTGTGAAAAATTGAAACAGGAAAATATTTTATAAACATACACAATTTGCAAACTACAAAATCGCGTAAAATAACTTCAACTTTAAGACCCTACACATTGAACACTGCAACCTAAACGGTGCACCATTTACCAAAGACCTCTGCGACTATATTGAAATGGTTTCATCCCTTCAGAACTGTTCTACACAAGAGGTAGGGGGTCTCAAGTTACACTGGTCGACACACGCACACACTGGCATGTGCATAAACTGTAGGTGTGTGAAAAGGAAAATCTACAGACTATTTTTGTTATAAAGGGAGATGTTAATCACAGGTCGTTTTAACAAAGGAGCTACTTGGAATACACGGTTTAGCATACCTACCATCACGATGGCACCCCTGAAGGTTAAAGCTAGAGGTGTACGTGTACCTACTATGACAATGATTAAAATTGAAATAAAAAATCAAATGATGAACAATGATTAAAATTGAAATAAGCAAATCATTATTGGGCAATTCTCAGTAAGAAATTAGGATTTATGCTCGCCCCTATTACATAGGATTAAGTATAAGGACTTTGAAAGGTTGTATTGATTTCTGACATTTACGAATATTATACATTGAAATAAATCTACTTTTTACGGATTTTATCGCGATATTATTAATCCCGACGTTTCGGACCCTTTACAGCGTCCATGGTCACGGGTAGACCGGTTGAGTCCTATTATATAGTTATAGTTTTATTTCATTGTATAATATTCGCGTAAATGTCAGAAATCAATACAAAATAAATGTGTTTCTTTCTTTCTTTCTTTATCCTGAGGATATACTGGTGGTCAGGCTTTTTGGGCTTCTTTACTTCCATTAACGATTGTCATAGGTGTCCTTATGACAACCGGGACCAACGGCTTGACGTGCTCTCCGAGGCGCGGTGAGGTCTCGATGGCGATTGGTCGATCGAGAATAGTCACCCATCCACTGACCGGCAGCAGCTAGCGTGGCTTAACCTTGCAGGTCATTCAAATAGCTTAGTTATTACTTTGCCACGAGCCCCTCACCCACGTGTAAATGGGTCTGACTAAAAGCGGATATTTCTTTCAATACGAAATATTTTCTTAAAACATCCGGTAAGCTTATGTACTTACTCAGTGAAAGCAATACAAATTGCAGCGATAAGCAAAGGTTAAGCACGTGTTCCTCCTTGCGTCTTTCATGATTAAGCATTTGCAAAATAAAGAAATTTCCTAGTTGCCAAGCCAAGTCAAACAATGCGATTATAGGTGAAGTACCCATGATGTTTTTAAGAGTTTTCCTTTTTTATTACGGTAAGCATAATATTACAAATGTCGGACCAAAATACGGATGTTTTGATTGCAATTTAAAAAAAAGACATTGGGTAGTTGTTATAGCTTTAACTGCAATTCTTGAATGGTTACTAAAACGGTTTAGTAAAAGAGAAGTAACTGATTTTATGAATGGTTTCCGGGATTATGAGAACGCAGTTATAGTTGAGATTGTTATTAAGAATTCTTGTGGCTTCATTGGTTTTCAACTTGTTTGATTACCAGCAAGCTTTCGTTAAACATTCTCAGTTCCTATAAGATTTTCATTCCTCGAAGGGTTAGACACAGGTGTATACAGTAAAATCACAGTTCAGTATGTTTATTATGTCCTGTGTAATAAGGGGCGAGTCTATTGCCATTAACCGGGCACAAATTACTGGATGTAATTAATATACAATAAAATCCCGATTATACCTTTACGACTCAAATAAAACCAGGGGCATTCCGTATATTCGAAAATTCGGATACTTAATTTCTAAGTCAAATGAAATGATATTTATTATAGACCATGGATGCTGTAAAGGTTCCGGAACGCGATAAAATCAATCAATTGTCAATGCAAAACGTAAATAAAAATAAAAACACTATTAATCGCGGGAATAAAGTTGTCATATATTTTTTTAAACGGAAATTAGAGCCGTAACGAATCAGTCTGGATAATCGGATATTCGGATAATCGATATTCGAATACCTAATCGATGTTCGTATGATCGGGATTCTACTGTAGGTACTTCTACAATGTAAGTATAACACGACGATTATGATGTGGGTACATTATTCTGAGTAACAAGGGGCATTGAACAACCAAGGTTGTGAGTTCATACCCGGTTAGTGCAAGCGAATTTAACTCGTAGCGTCATCCAATGTAAAATGAAAGGTAATACATTTTGTATGTGAGTAATGTAAGGCAGTGAAGTCATAGCATCGAGAACGTTCCGGATTAAGAAAAAAATATGGATAGATTTATTTTTGAACAGGAAACAGTACTAAGGAACTACATACATGCATACACTCACGGCTTATTGCCATGGAGGCAGGCAGAAACTAAAGAATGCCACTTGCTACGATTCTTGCATACTTATTTATTTATTTAATGCTTTATGCACAACAAATTGTACAGAGGCGGACTTAATGCTAAAAGCATTCTCTACCAGTCGACCATAGGGTGATACAGAGACAAAGCGTGGCAGATGCATTAATCAGTCATGCTGAAAAAACGTTGATCCATATTAAATGCTACTTATATATCTACTAATTACTATAATACATATATAAAGTATTTATTTATATAAAATAAAAATACATATATAAACAGTAATAAATACATACCTAACAAATTCATGAATTTAAATAAATATTTATATATAAATATAATATAATAAATACTACAAAATATCAGTGATGAGATGATTCTGCCAATTTCTTTCGAAAGTACTCACGTACTTCTTTCGGTTTCGTCCAAGGATATCTCTTCTTTTAAAAATTGTATCGCACGCATGCCATCACGCTAATAATAATATGAATTAGAAATTAACCATCACTATTCGGCGACTAGTGGTGTGACCATTGGACTGCCAAGTCAAAGGTCTCGAGTTCGAACCCAAGGCACGCACCTCTGACTTTTCGAATTCATGTGCGTATTAATAATTAATTATCACTCGCTTAAACGGTGAAGGAAAACATCGTGAGGAAACCTGCATGCCTTTGAGATTTTTCTCGACGGTGTGTGAAGTCTGCCAACCCGCACTAGGCTAGCGTAGTGGACTATAGCCTAATCCCTCTCAATCTGAAAGGAGACCCGTGCTCAGTAGTGGGAAAGTATGGGTTGATGATGATAATTAGAAAAAGCTAATAATACTGCTTGACCTGAGGATCGAACCCTCTAGCGTAGCAATCGCTTACAACCACAATACGAATGAGATTAAAATAATTATTGTGTTTGTGGGTTCGAACTCGATACCTTTGACTTGGCAGTCCAATGGTCATACCACTAGGCTATAACTGCTTATTTTCTCATTAGCTTCTCAGAATTTGATTTGTGCCCTGGATTAATTTATTAATCACACATCAAACTGCATTGTACTCATAAACTATTCAGAACAAAAATTGTAAACCAAAATTAACACTGTAAGATCATGTTTTTTTTTTAGTGTCTATGGAGTTTCTAACCGGTTTTTCTCCATAAGACCCACTTTTTGGAACCGTGCAACTAGTTTTGACTTTTCAAAAGTGCTATTTTAATGGTTTAATTGAAATAAAATATTTGACTTTGACATGTAAAGCCCTCGGTCCCAATTGTCTCGCGAACATCTATGATACTCTTTAGTGATAGTCAGAAACCTGAAAAGCCTGACAACCAGTCTACCCCCAGGATATCGGTGTTACCCAGAAGTTTTGCGGAGGCCTTTTTTTTTAAGGGAAACCTTCAAAAGGCTACCGGTCTACGAGGGTTAGACCGGGGAGTGTGAGATTCTTACCCTCTAAAATCACCCTGGTGGCCACCATCAGCACATGTCGACTACTATGTCCTCTTAATAGACCACACCAGAACCCCCCTGTGCAACGCCTATCTTCTGAATCTGTCTACTCAGAAGGGTTGCGGACGTCTGATGGCAGTCGCTTCGTGTAAAATACTGATATTCAGCCGCATCTGGTTAGACTGGAAGCCGAACCCAACATACTTGGTAAAAGGCTCGAAGGGTTTTGACATGATTTCGAAAAGTCAACACAACACTAACATAATAGTGAGTGTTGTGTATTATATTATAATATGTACAGTACATTGTCTGTGATATTAGTACATTAAACATTGTATCAGACAAACAAATTAAATTTACATGCGTAATTTTAAAACTCAGCTCTGATTGGTTCAATTTTTATATCATAGACAGGGTTGTCACTAAATTGTTCAAGTAAAATAAGTCATACAAAACTGCAAAGTAAAATATAAAACAAAAAATTATCATAATAAAACAAAAAAAAAATATTGTTCAAGTAAATAAAACATAATTATAATAATTATCTTGCCGCCGTTTCATCCGCATTCCAAAAGGCTTTTTGAGACAAAAAGTAAGCCTATGTTCTTCGCCAAGGTCTAATCTATCTCTGTACCAAGTTTCATCCAAATTGGTGGCGGCGGTTCAGTTTGTTGTAGGCTTAAACACTACGAAATCAGTGATAATGACATTTGGTGTCTCAGACTTTTAAGTCATGTTCGCTTTGACCGAAACGCGACGCCATTTCAAATATTTATTTGAAATTCATTCGTCAAATTCGCAAAAAAAAAATGTTAATAAAAATATTGATGAAGGCACAATTCTAAAGTACATACCTAATAAAGTTTCTAAAAATATTTGACTCTTATTTTGAATCACTATTGTATTTCTCTATTTTTTTGTGGCCGGCGCAGTATATCCTTTTCTTCCATTTTCATCCTGTATGTGATTTCATCCCTGTCAGCCGTCACATCATGATTCACTCCCTTCTATCATGTCCGCTTTAAAACAATGTGTTATTATTATAATTATTATTATATGTAGGTACAATGCAATTTTTAAAATGCTTTAACATTTTTATTATCTAGAACTTACTGACCCGAGAAGGCAGCACGATTTCTTTGTCTATAAGATAATCACAGCCTTGCCTTATCTAAACTAAAATTTATTTAAAAGTTTTTGTTCAACATTTTGTTTCAGCGACTTAACAAAATAATTCCGATCATCATTCATGTCTTATAAACACTTAAACTGCACCGAAATTATATTTTGATATTTTTTTAAATACAGAATTGCACTTGAGATTATTTCATCCGCAATAAGTGTCAACCCTAGCCGTTTTGAATCACAGCGTGCATTTCTGCGCAGTGATGCAATTGCTTACGCAAGCGGTCGTTCCCCCCAAGGTGACCCTGGGTCCGGCGGACCCTACCAAGGTCACCAGCACTGGGCAGCGGCCATGTCTGCACACTATAAATAGACGTACCTACATTATCAAACATCTTTTTTTTCATGTGAATGCGTGTATTAAACAATGCACCAACACTCACTGTGGATAGATACTTTTGTATGTAAGACACGTGTGCAAATATTTTAATGCTTTTTTTTATGCAACTAAAGTGGCAAACAAGCATACGGCCCACCTGATGGTAAGCGGTTACCGTAGCCTATAGACGCTTGCAACACCAGGGGTATCACTTGCGCGTTACCGTCCAAAACAAAACAAAAGACGGACGGAAAACAAAAGAGGAATAGTTGGGTTGGCAGTATATGAATCAAAGTCCCCCCACTGCCAACACAACGTTTTCTCGCGGAGCACTGGCAACCTTGCTCACCGTAAGGAACACAGCTCAAAGCAGTGTTAATTCACTTCGATTTTTTGCAAGGCGGAGGTACTTACCCAGTCGGACAACTCCAATTTGAATGGAATTACCCCCACTATGCCCTACCTCTCTTGAATGCTTCCACAGTGTAGAATTCAGCTAAGGGCAAAGCCGCACTGCCCACATTTGTTTTCATTGTGGTAAAATAACAAACAAGCGTATGGGCTACAGGGTGGTAAGTGGCAACCACAGCCTATAGACGAGCAACACCAGAGTGGTATCACTAACGTGTTGTCATCTTTGAGACCTCAGTTTTTAAGTCTCCTGTATAATTTCACTGGCTACATCGCTGAAAATTTGTTGTCACCACCCCAGACGTATTCTGTAGCATGAGCGAAGCCTAAAAAAAATACCTGTACGAGTACTAAGTCTATTATCGGTTTGAAAGCATCACAAAGTCATCATAGACATAAGAAACAATATGAAAAGTGGGCGTAATTTAAGTAGTACCTTTTTTTATAGTAGGTACAGACGCCAGCAGGTCAAGCTATTCAAAACTGTCAAATTTTCCGAATTGAATATGAACCTAATTATTTTGTATTAAAGTTGAGAATCACTCAAACAAATGATGTCACCAAAATCTGCCCAAATGATGTACTGAGGGTACACTTATTGGAAAAAATGCCCTGTATTACGCTGGTTAAAACTAGTCATACTTTTTTTTATGCTCACTAGGCGATGAGTAAATAACTTTAAATTTCAGAAAACGCACGCCATTTTAATACGCTAGTATCAGTTTCTTATTGTTTCTATATTAAAAACTGTCAACTTGATAGCTATCTGCTATCAATGTCGGTTTTGGAATGTCAAAAGCACGCTAATTTGGCACATTAGTAACAGTTTCATAGAGATTTCATAGTACAAACTGTCAACTTGACAGCTGTCATGTACCTCAGGTACAAATTTGGACTAAGTTTTTGATGACCTCTTTTGACAGGTTGTGGTAGCTAGATGTGCTGGCCTCCGTACATACGGAAAATCCTCATTATCCGCCACCTGGAGAAGCGGCAGGGTATGTCGTACTTGTACCAACCAAAAACCTCACCTTCCTTCACTCGCCCTACAGTCATGGCCATGGCATCCGTGAAGTTCGCTACGACCATGACAGGCTGTGGTTCAGCACTCGCTGGACCCTATCGAGGCCTTGCTCTGCATCCTATCTGAAGGCACGTGTGTCGTCTACCGAGGCCATTATCTGGTTGGCCGGCGGAATCCCCCAGTTCAACCCGCTGGTCACAAAATTATGTAGTACATACCTAAACCCAGGATCGTAAGCGTAGCAGTCGCGCTTAGGACTACTAGACTAACGAGACAGTTCAGATTAGTGCCGACTAAGAACTGCACTTGCAAACCCTTATCCTATACTTACGGCCATATTTGTGATATTGCCAGTTAAAATATTAAAATGTACGTATTTCCTGCTCAAACCACAATATATTGCACTAGAACAATATACAATTTATTAGTCATTATTGTTACTAACTTGATAGACTTCATAGTAAGTATATTGAATAATGTGTGCGTAATAACCCCTTATAATTTTAATTACATTTAAATAACCCGCTTAGGTCCATGGGGGATGCCTTTGTTCAACAGTGGACCTCGTGTGGCTGATAAATGAGATTTCTGTAAATAGATCATATAAAGACGCTTTTACAAGACAATGTTTGAATATTTAGTGCTAGATATAATAATATATAATATAATATTTTTGGGACATTTTACACAACACCATCTAGTCCCAAACTAAGCAGAGCTTGTACTATGGGTACTAGACAATGGACATAATACTTATATACTTATTTTTTTATAAATACATACTTATAATACATAAGAAACATCCAGACAAACACAAATACTCATGTTTTATCGACACAAATATTTGTGTCCTGTGGGAGTCGAACCCACGACCCCATGATCAGCATGATAATTTATAATCGTAACTTTTCACATGCCATTCAGTCGTAAAATAGAAGAACTCATTATAAACTATGTTACCATCTAATGTACTCTATTTTGGACGACCTTTGAGAAGAATCACCGAAACAAAATAAAAAATAAAAATGTTAATGGGTTTGCATTTGAACTCAGTCTCACTTGATGGTAAGCGACGACGAAACCGAAGGTGGAACACACTTACCCAGAAAATGCCTGTTCACTCTCACCAAGGTTATATGAGTCCGGGAATACAGATGCAGGGAGAGCATTCCATTCATTTACGGTGCCAACAAGAAAAGACGCAGTATATTAGAGAATCATGGTCTCTATTTAAAGTCCAAACATAATAGTATCAAATATGTGAGTGCCACAATACAGGGCAATGTCTGAAATTGGCTTTTGAAGAAAGAGTAACAGTAGCTTTGAGTAGTCCACCAGTCCCAGCGGACGGCACGTATTCATAAGTCATTGTATAGCTCGACCATATTAGAGGGAGCTCAACAACCCGTTGCACGACGATACCAGATCGGCGAAACATTTGCGTTATGCTCATAAAAACATATCAAAGCCACCAGACAGTTAAAAACTGTGCATGTTTGATGATTATATTATTTTACATAGAACTTAAACATACGGTGCGTGTACAAGTACATTGGTACACCTATGCCTAACCCTTTAGGGAATACAAACGTAATAGTAGGCTATGAAAACTTAGCAATAATACTTAACGTATCACGTTACAGCAAACCATGAAGAGCAAAAAAGATCAAGATACAAAATCTCGCAAGATGATTCAATAAAGCTGCGCAGTTCCAGAGATTGGGTTGAAATACGGACAAAAAAACATTATGCAAGCGTGCATCGACCGACAAGGTGACCTGCCATTGTCTGGCCCTTCATGCCAGCATGACACAAGACAGATCTAAAACAGAAGTTCTACAATTTATTTTAGACATTTTATAAAAGCATTTAGTATTGTAAGCAGTTTACACTTTATGTTATTTGTTATATTTTTTCTTACTTTTTTACACGTAAATATAAAAAACCAATACGCCTATATTCCCCGAGGAGTTAGGCAATGGTGCACACCTTGCCTTTTAATGAGTGTGTTCCCATGTAAGGGGGCGAGCCTACCTATTGACATTAATTTATAAATCCCTACTCCAAGCTGTCACTGAGAACTTTATAGAAAATTTTAATAACACTGCTCGACCTATGAATCCAACTCAGGGATTTTAGCGTAACAGTCGCTTATAACTGCTAGACTAATGACTCATGTTAATTTTATGAGGCTTACATATTCTGCCGATCTCGTATTATCGTGCAACGAGTTGTTGAGCTCCCTCTAATATGGTCGAGCTACACAATGACAGATGCATGCGTGCCGTCGGCTGGGATTGGCCTACTCAAAGCCGCTGTGGCCCTTTCTTCAAAAGGCCATTTCAGACATTGCCCTACATTGTGACATACCTACATATTTGATATATTTATGTCTGGACTTTAAAAGAGACAATGATTCTCTGAGCTTGTTTCGGTGTTTCTTCTCAGATTTTATGCTAGAAGGCATAAAAAATCTAAACATAGACTTGTAAAAGTGTCTTTAAAAGATCTATTTACAGACGATAAAATATAATTTCATCATATCTCTTCATTTCCAACGATCCTTCTGTCAAATCTCTACATGACGTCACACGATTGTCTGTTTTGTCCTTGCACACCGTATATGTAAGCTATAAACCCTCAAATTAAAAGTTATGCTAATCAAATGTTATGCTATAAATTACAGGTTAAAACCTGTTAGGTTGTTATAACGATAAAGTTTATTAGGAAACGTTATGTTACCTGTGTTTTGTTGAAGATTACGTCGCAAGTAAAAAGAGGTTGGTAAAATAAGTTTGGAATAATATTTTACTTTATTCTGATGATGCAACCTTATGAATTAATAATAATAATAATAAACTCTTTATTTCAGACCAGATATCCATACAAATGTGTTAGTAATGCCTTATCCTAATGTTAGTAGAAAATAGTTACTTATTAATATTTATCAATTATTAGCATGGACATCAAGACGCACATGTCTACTTGCCCAGTGTCTGATAAACGGCCCATCAATTTTGTCTGCCAGTGTAGCTAGTATACTGTTAGGACTGTCCCTGATCGCCGCATCATGGATGCACATCGTTTGCGTATGATGGCATAGAAGTCGTCAACTCTCGCCTCCGCAAACCTTATTTTTCATGCTCATATGGGTAATTCTATTTTCAAAAAAACAACAACACCTATACGTTAGGCAAATATCTACTTACACCTATAATTTCCTGGTATATTTTAGGTTCCATGTAATTGGGGGCGAGCCTATTCTCTCTCTATTGAGATTACCTACACAGTCAGCAACGAAAGTCGCTTAACATGATTGTTGTGTTGCAATCTTCAATACGACTTTTATTATGAAGTTACTGACCCGTGAATGTTGTGCAAAATCATAGCAGAGATGATCATTTAATATTTACCTTAATAAAAAAAATATCTTGAAAAGTTTTGGAGCTGTCACATTTTCAAAATTTTTCTGAGTTCAGCTACTTTCGTTGCTGACCGTACCGACTTACCGCTCTTGCCTTCACTACCTCACTATGACTCTTATTACGCCGTGAACGCGGCAGGTAACATCCTGCCCTAGACCTTGATATTGTTGCGTCATACTTTAAGTAAACAATAATGTTTCCAATGTTTTTGTCAGTATGATTTTTTATGTTATTGACGTAATTTGAACAAAGAAGTTGCAAGACGCACCGAAAATGGAACGGCGGACTATGAAAGATCTATTGAAGGGTGATTGATCTTCCTGTATTCTTGAAGCAGCGACTATGGATACGCAGACGACGTCTGTGGTCTAGTGGTTCACGTGTTGGGCTGCTGATCACGAGGTCGTCGGTTCGATTACCACAAATCACAAATATTTATGTGATGAACATAAGTGTTTGTGTTTGTCTATATATACATATATACACAGGGTGTTACAAAACTACCCGTAAAGCCGAGAGGGGGTTAAATGGGGCCTTATAACGAGTCCATTCACAATATTTAAGAACCGTAGTAACGCTGTATAACTTACCCCAAAGAAAGGAAAACAACAACATTTATGAATAAAAAATAGAAAAACTATTAAAGTAGACAATTATAGGCCAAATACTTACGTAGGCCTTTCTATTAAATAATCTGATTCCCTGACATGAAAGCTGACAAAATTTTTGATTTTTGCTTTGATTATTAATTATATTTTTTACGGGGTATTTTGTAACACGTTTATTCCATTGTTTAGTACCCCTAGTACAAGCTCTGCTTAATTTGGGACAAGATGGTGCTGTGTTAAATTGTCCAAGAATGTTTACTTATTATTTATTTATACACTGTTCCTATTCTGCTAAAAATTGCCAAGTGCTGAAATACTCTTAACCTAATTCACCAGCTGATTTTAAACAATCTAAGTAGGTAATTTAATCTATCCCATTTATGTATATACCTACCATTGTGAACCATTTTTGGAAATATTATTATTAGTTTTGTATACATTTATGTATACATCTTCCTTGTATTTTTAAATATTTTTTCAATACTCTATCCAATAATCTCACTCATCTCCTGTATCATGGATACATTTACGAATGTAAATATCATACGCACAAAAATACCCGGTACAAAATATCTGCTGGCCATATAAATCGTCAAAGTCAAAGTGAAACATTTTATTTCAATTAGACCATTACGGCACTTTTGAAAAGTCATTTAAAGCAGTGGACTACGCCAATGGAGCCATCGTAATTAGGTATCATTATTAATCCAAAGTTCAAATACATAGAAGTCCGCTCACAGATCCAGACTCAAAAGCATCCAAGCACATAAAAAGCTCAAATTTCTTCCCCATTACACTAGCGGTCGCTCAAGGTCCCCCAGTTCAATGCCCGGAAGGTGACTCTAAAGTCCTCATGACCTACCCCAACGATGTGTTCCTAGAACCCAATAGTCTGGAAGATCATCCGGTTTTAACAAAAGCTTCAAAGGGGCCCGGTTACGTAAGGTCGTTTTGTATAGCTAATATAACTGTCTGTGGAATTAGGGATGCGCGGGAGTGCTGTGAAAACGCGGGGCTTAAATTAATTAAATGAAATGTCATTTAATTAATTTAAACCCCGCGAATTGTTCGTAGCACGAGCAAAAATGTAATGTAATTAATTTACCCATCTGTCAATTATTTAATTAAATTGACCCGTAAGTTTCATAATTACAATTAATATTGAATTACAATAGTAAGTATAAATAAATTTGTAATTTATGATTGGAATATCAATATTTAAGATTGGTTTAAAAAACAACTAGTACAAGTATGTAATATACTTGTTTGTACTAGTGAGAGTGCGAGAGAGAGATGGCAATCTCCTTGCTATGTCTCTCAAAAGAATATATGAAAATATGGTTTATTTCTATCTAGAAGTTCAAGAAGTTTTTATTATTATATTATCATTGTAGCTGAATTGATGTTTCTTTCTCTTTATTTCATAAAGGGTATTAAGTCCACTAAATTTTAGTTAATTTTGGACTGAGTATGCAAACACACGTTTACGAATTAAAAAAAAATAACTTGACCTCGACTTTCCCTGTACCGGGTCGAAGAAAGTCGAGGTCAAGTTATTTTTTTTCTACAGGGAAATAAAAATAAAAAAATGTCTGGAATTCATTTTTTTTTTCTATTATCATTAACAATGTTTTATATTAATTTGTCGGGCTGCAGGAAGTTTTAAAAGTAAAAATAAAATTAACTTAAACTGCTTATACGGAACCATGAACATAAAATTGTTTTATTATTTAGACCAGTTTTATTAAGAACAGATCTCGTCTGTACTTCGATCCAAATAATAAAAAGGACATAGGAACACTTGAATCTTTTGAACTTATTTGAGAAATGGAAGGGAAGAAATAAAGAGCTACATAATATACCATCACAACAGTATTCCCCTGAAGAAATAGGCAGAGATGTAATATACATAGGTACAGTTCACCGGTATTTTATATAGGTCTCATGTAATAGACGATGATCATGTTACCAGCTAAAAATCCAAACTAATATAAGAGATTAAAAAAAAACTAAAAGGTACATGTTATCGAATCCAGGACGTTAAGCTTGCGTTGCGTTAAGTCTGCGCTTGCGACCGCTACACCAATAAAACCATTTCCAGGAAACATAATTAAAATGTATTTAAATAATACCATGCAAAATAATTAATTAAACACATAGGTAAATAAGGAATATCTCAATTAATTTACGTACTGTTTACATGGAATTGATAAATTAATTACAAACTGACTGACATCATGTCAAAAATATAACCACAGAAAAGTCAACGGTTTAGATAACAGAAAAGTAGGATGTTTCTCAAAGTTTATACCGTAATATATTATAACCAAGCACAGTTAAGAATAAACAAGCACAGTTAAGAAAGCCTGTTTTTATTATTATTTATTTGCCCCAATGACGATCGTTAGTGTTAGTCAGAAGTCCAAAATGCCTGACAACCAGTCTATCTTCAGGATATCGGTATTGTCCAGAAATTGGGTTGTGGAGGTCTGATGGCAGTCGCTTCGTGTAAATTACTGATATTCAGCCGCATCTGGTTTGACTGGAAGCCGATCCCAACATAATTAGGAAAGGATGGTGAAGATGTTGCGGCAATAGAACTGTTTAGGGTTACGCTACAGTATCAGAGTCTATTGTGATCGCCATTTCCTTTGGTTCAGCAGTTTACGCCCCTTGGTTGATCCAAGATGCGCCCCTTGCTGAAGGAGCCCACATACAATATAATAATAATAATACATCCCTAGCCTATGATACCCACCTGGCAGCTTTTTGGGGGGCCCAGCTAGTGAGGTGGCAAGTCACCGTCTGCCATCCCTAAGGATATTTATTCGAAGTTGTAAGGCAGACGCCATTTTCTGCCGGCAAAAGAAGTTATTGATCCACCTAACACCCACATCCATAAACCAAATAATTTTAAGATTCATACTTTGCAATATTCCTGCACCCACCCAGGAGACTCCAGGCTGTACTCTAATAGTGCAGTTGTGGAGTACCATAGTTGGTGCCCCATCCCATATTAGATCAAAGTTCTCCAAGGGACCTCCACGCGTTGGACCTGTATCCTTGCGCAAGCTTTCCAAATCACCGGATGTCTTCTTCACGGAAGACATGTCGTGGACACTTAAGGAGATACAAATAATAATTCTTGAACAATTTTACACAGCACCAATAATAATATGTCCTTTAGGTATTCACCTAAATAACCTACAGGACATATTGTATGTAATGCAACCTTTACCAGGTCGTCTTTCAATCTCGAAAACAATTTTATTACACTATTACAATCAGGAATAAAATAGAAAGAATGAAAGGAACATTAAATATCAAGGATCACGTCAGTAAAGTTTGAGAACCACTGAAACAAAGGTACTTCCCAATATCCTGTATGTTGCAATGTAAACAAAGTACGTAGGTACCTATTTTTTTTTTTTTAATAATAACTTGTCCAATTCCATTAAATAATTTATTATCGAATTCTCAGAGCAAACGTTGACATACCTGTCATGTAAAGTCATTTGAATACGTGCGTATGGGCACGTTGGTGTTTACATTTTGAGGATACCTATTATCGAACTTTGCCGTTTAAGACCTCCTGACCCGCACTGGTTTTATATGGATGCAATGTATTAATATATTATTGTTGATGATTAAAAGCGAATGCTACGAGTAATATGTGGGGTAACAGAATGGACAAGGTGAGGCATGAGTGTACAACGTTTTACAAAATACCCCGTAAAAATATAATTAATTATCAAAACCAAAAATTTTGTCAGCTGTCAGGGAACCAGATTATTTAACAGAAAGGCCTATGTACCTATTTTGCCTAATAATTGTCTACTTTAATAGTATTTCTATTATTCATTCATAATTAATGTTTTATCCTTATTTTGGGGTAAGTTATACATCGTTACTGCGATTCTTAAATATTGTGAATGGACTCGTTATAAGGACCATTTAACCACCTCTCGGCTTTACGGGTAGTTTTGTTCCTGTATAGGAAGTTTGAAAGTGGCACCTGTTACAGAATAGCTGTGCAGTAACCGCTTGTCGTGATATGGACGTGTGATGCGTAGAACTGAAAAGCATGTTACCAGTAACGTGCTGAGTATGAATGTAGATGGATACAAGGGAAGAGGGGGACCAAAAAAAAGATGGATAGACTGTGTGAGAGACGATTTATTTATTTATTTATGTACACACTTAACAAGAAAGTAAATTGAGAACATAGGACTATAGAGTACAAAGGTGCGCTGCTTCATCATCAACCCATATACTGTCCCACTGCTGGGCACGGGTCTCCTCTCATATTAAGAGGGATTAGGCTATAGTCCACCACGCTGGCCTAGTGCGGGTTGGCAGACTTCACAAACCGTCGAGAAAAATCTCTAAGGTATGCAGGTTTCCTCACGATGTTTTCCTTCACCGTTTAAGCGAGTGATAATTAATTATTAATACGCACATGAATTCGAAAAGTCAGAGGTGCGTGCCTTGAGTTCGAACTCGAGACCTTCGACTTGGCAGTCCAATGGTCATACCACTAGGATATCACTGCTTTTTGCAGCACCACCAAAGGTATTTCTAAAGAAATCTCTTCCAGCAGACCTGCGAGAGGAGAAATTAATATAAGTAATTTAGACATTAGTGTGAAAGAAAAATAAACACAATTATTATTTATTGTGTTTATTTTTATATGCAAACAAAATATAATATATTAATACAATAACACATAATTATTATTTTATTAAATACACAAATTGAAAGATGATGTGGCTACAAAGGAAGTAAATGATGAGATGACGGCTAAAAGAGATGTATGGAAGGAAAAAACATACTGCGCCGACCCCAAGTAATTTGGGATGAGGGTATATTGGGATTTTGAGTTAATTAGCCAAATTACAACGATAATTAAAAGTTAAGTTGACTGCCTCATTAGTCTAGTGTTCCTAAGCGCGACTGCTACGCTAGAGGTCCTGGGTTCGATCCCCAGGTCAAGCAAAGTGTTATTGAGTTTTTCTATGAAAATCTCAGTAGCAGCTCGGAGTCTGGATTTGTGTCCGGTAATGGCAATAGGCTCGCCCCCTATTACATGGGACCTAAAACATCCCTTCGAAATGTGGGTGTACATTAGTACACCTCTGCCTAATCCTTCGGGGAATACAGGCGTGATGTTATGTTATGTTAATTAAAAGTCACTTTACCAGGCGGAAGTCGCGAGCAGAAGCTAGTTAAATAATAAGACAGAAAGAGATAATATAAATACAAACAACAAAATAAACAAACATAAGCTGCACCAAGACGTTTTGTTGGTAATAATAATTATGACGCAACAGTCGGCCATTGTGACTTTGTGGTACCCTTCCCGGAATTGAGTCTAGACTATCGTAAGGCAAGGACATGACATAAGCGGAGCGAGCTAGATTAAAAACTAACTTATTTTGTTTACATTTTCAACTACAAGGGCTTGTGACTAAGTTATAACTATCCCGAACTACCCCACCGGTAGAGGACACTTAAACGAACAAAAAATATCAGTAAACGGAGAAATAATTAATTAAAGATATTTTGTTCCAAATAAATAAAAGTGGTATTTTTGACGTGCCATGCCGTCGATGGCGTCGTGAGCAAGTTTTCATTTGACGTCTATACACGTCCGTGGCGGTCAAAAGGTTAATACGCACATGATTTCGAAAAGTCAGAGGTGCGTGCCTTAGATTCGAACTCGAGACCTTCGACTTGGCAGTCCAATGGTCATACCACTAGGCTATCTCTGCTTCTATAGTATACTGCTACTATAGTTTAAACATAATATAATAATATATACAGTAGTGATTAGTTATGTTATTTCCCAGATTATCTTGCACAACACTATTTACATACTTAAATTATTTTGACAGGACGCCAGACCCTTCCCAGGAAGCGAGTAGCAAAACAACAGTGAGTCATACAGGGGTGGTACGAAAATTAAAGAACTTGTATGACTCATGTGCGTCACGAGCGACGGAAGATTGTATGGGATTTCCGCATTGTTTACGTTACATTGGCCAAAAGATATCGATTCCAAAGTCAAATGTTTTATTTCAATTAAACCATTAAAATGGCACTTTTGAAAAGTCAAAACTAGTTGCACGATTCCAAGAAGTGTATCTTATGGAGAAGAACCGGCAAGAAAGTTCATAGACACTCTTTTTAAAAAAAAACATGTTTACAATGGTTTACAATTTTTGTTATGAATAGTTAATGAGAACAATGCAGTTTGATGTGTACCTACTAATAAATTAATCCAGTATAATAAACAGAAAATAAAAATTAAAAAAGATTGCCATTGACAGTAAGAGCTGACCAGCCCCGACAGAAGGCACCCGTTCACGAGTATGACGTATGTATCGGCGTCGTTCGACTCAACCATGTTGCAGGGAATAAAAATAACGTTAGCTTAGAGTTATGTTCCATTGATTATAACAAGAGAAATAACGTTATAACCCCATCGTTATTTTGATAAAAACGAGTAGTACAGAATCTATTTATCATGTACCAGCAGGTTTATCCCAATTTAATAAGAACCTTATTGTTTTGTATTAAAGTTGAAAATATTTTATAGTTTTCATGTGGCTAGCTGCAGTCAGTCTGTGGATGGGTGATCAGTCTTAAGACGTCGTGTCCCCTACGGGCCTCGGAGAGCACTTAACGCCGTCTGTTTCGTCATACAAACAGCTGTGCCAGAAGCACAAAAATCCTGACAACCAGTCTATCGGTATCAAGATATCGGTATCGGTATTGTCCAGAAATTGGGTTGCAGAGGTGTGATATGAGTCGCTTCGTGTAAAATACCAGCTCCCCCCCCCCTTATGTAAAATAACCCCAACATAGTTGGGAAAACGCTCGGAGGTAGGAGGAAGATTTTATAATTTTGATTGTGTGCGTCAGTGGGCGTTAAATTTTCCTTTTTCTTTCTTTCTACGTCACGTAAGTCGAGCACAACGTCATAGTAACTTCAACTACATAAACGATATGACGTTTGTATACGTACAGATGTGTGTGTGTGCTTATTTAAAATGGGTGGTATTTAATACTTTAACTGTAAATCCCCTTTTTTCAATCAAAATATTCGAAATTAGCACCAAAAATACTGAATTGCACACTAAATTTGCTCATCTAAGTTTTATTATATACACTTTCTTGGTTTTCAGATTCGGTATCATTCTGATTTGGTTCTGAGTGGTCAAAATTCTAACCTAACCTAACCGATATCTGTATTTTGCTGCTTAATCAGTAATTTTGTTGCTCAATCAGTATTTTTGATGCGCGGTTTATTATATTCCATTTAAAATACTTATTAAATAATCTGCCTAACCCTTCAGTGAATGCAGGCTTGGTGATAAGTAATTATCATAAACCTTCATTCGTTATGTTACGTTTGACAAAATGTCAATATACGATCTCAATTCAAACTAACTTGTTCGCGTTTATCGTTAGAATACCATTTGACATTTATAAAACGCAATCTCAGTTTCGCGTCAGAATTTTAAATTTTCTAATGAAAAATGGGGGGCAGTGACGTATTTAACATAGAGAGGGGGGGACTCGTGGCCGTTGTGTACCTACTAGTAGTACTCTAGTATTCTGGACTGAAGATAAATTTTTCCGTTACCCGAATACAACATTTCCACTATCTTATATTCCCACGAACGAATGTGTAACAACTATTTGTGAAGGCTAAAGTCCTTGAAATTCCCTCGTACACAAAATATTCTGTAACAGGAAAATTTCCGCATATGCGTAAATCATACTACGTTTTACTCGTCAAACCGCAATGTTACGCGCAATATTACTATAAAAAAAGGATTTCAATTAAAATAAAGTAAAAAAAAGCATAAAAATCTTTTAGTAAACATCAAACAAACGTCCGAGTGTTGATATGGTGTTTCTTGCCGGTTCTTCTCCATAAGACCCACTTTTTGGAACCGTGCAACTAGTTTTGACTTTTCAAAAGTGCTATTGTAATGGTCTAATTGAAGTAAAATATCTGAGTAACTTTGAGTCTGTCTTGCTATTTTTCCGCTTACTTTTCTTTTAAAACACGCAATGATGAAGTTTTTGATACGGTTTTCACTGATTTAAAGAATTTCTTCCAGAAGGTTTATATGTCAAATGCTTGTATGTTATTAGTAAATTGTACCCGTATTGGTGCAGCCGGAAGGATTCGCTAGTCTCTTTACAACAAAGTCACTATTCGCGTCTGACTTTCCGTTTCTCCGCTTATGTACTTCTTCTAAACCACGCTACGGATTTCATATGCGTTTCACTGTGATTTAGAGAATTACTTCCAGAAGGTTTATTATGTTAGATGCATGTATATCCTTTGCACCCTTTTCTTGGTACTTCTTTTAAACCATGCAATTGATTTTGATATTAATCTCGTGTATCATGTACGACGTACGTGCATCCAAATACTGCTACTAGGATTTCATATATTAAACACTGCTTAACTAAGCGTAGTCGATAGAGGTCCTTCGCTGAATTCCCAGCGAAGGACCTCTAGCGACTACGCTAGTTTCTAATTGTACATTACTAAGTGTACAATTAGAAACAAAATCTATGGAAATTACTTATTTCTTCGGTACCGGATTTACATCATCTATGAGTACAATCAACATTTAGTGGCCTATTCCACAATGGAATTAAACACACAAAATATTTCCTTTATTCGCATTGAACTTCGTCCACAACGTTCTTCGAATCCATTGATTATTATTAAACTACATAATTTTCCGTATGCATAATAATTATATATTACGTATTTTGTTCGTTAAAAACTATTTAATTACCATTTGGTCAACGTAATGGGGGAATTTATTGTATTTTCGTGTCATGTCAATGGATTGCGGAAAACATAATTATGTTATTTACTTATAAATTGCGGCAAATATCTTGCTAATTAGCCATATTGTGTCCTCTATCTGAGTGGCATCATTGTAACTTAAAAAAGTTTACTATACAAACTTTAACACCTCTTTCGGGGCACAAAGAGACCTTCTCTATATAGATACTGTAGGGACACTGTTAACGTTAGCTTTATCGGCGCACGATTGTTTTAGCTTGTCGCTTAGCGCGGTGCAATGATGAGCAATGATAACCTCTAACCATCTTTAACTCATGCTGTCCCACTGCTGGGCACGGGTCTCCTATCAAAATAAGAGGGACTAGGCTATAATACACCACGTTAGCCTAGTCCTGGTTGGCAGACTTCATACACCAATAGAAGCAGCAAATCCATATAGGCAGTGATAGCCTAGTAATATGACCATTGGACTGCCAAGTCGAGGGTCTCGAGTTCACATCCAAGGTACCTCTGACTTTTCGAATTCATGTGTGTATTAATAAATAATTAATTATCACTCGCTTAATCGGTGAAGGAAATTATCGTGAGGAAACCTGCATACCTTAGAATTTTTTCTCGACGGTGTGTGGTCTGCCAACCCGTGTTAAGCCAGCCTAACCACTCAGTTTCTGAGATGAGACCAATGCCCAACAGTGGGACTTTAAGTGGGCGGAAAGTATGAAATAACTACCCGTGACCATGGACGCTGTAAACGGTCCGAAACGTCGGGATTAATAATATAAAATACACGATAAAATTCGTAAAAAGTAGTTTTATTTCAATATATAATATTCGCGTAAATGATAGAAATCAATAAGTATGAAATAAGTTTTATTATAAGAAACAATCAGATGCGTAATGTTGCATGTGGAACACAATGAGATTTTCAGAAAGTGATTCAAAATGTGACGCATGAGCATTCATGGTTTATTTGTCTGTCTGTCTGTCTGTTGTATACAGTAATATGCTAAAAAGGTATCATTAAATGTAAGGACATACTAACATTGTATTTGTCCCTTTTCATTTGTCATTGCGCTTATTAATAAACAACGTTTAGCTCGCAGCTTTGCTTGGTAACTTTACGTGTAGGATTAAATTGTTATAAATACATATTTATAAGTCTCTCTCCAACTGCTGGGCTTCCTCTCAACTGTGAGTACATAAACACATCAAAAAAAGTTTGCGATCATTGAAAAAGCGAAATCGGATATCCGTGTGTCGGCAACAGTGGGGGATAGAGAAGAGGTCTTCATTCAACAGTAAGTGTTACCGGCGGTTAAAATGTGCTAATAATGGGAGTTAATCCACTAAAATTGAAGCTGCCCGACTGGGGAAGTATCTCCGGCTTGCAGAAAATCGAAGTGAAATAACACTGGTTTGAGCTGTGTTGTGTTACTTACGGTGAGCAAGGTTGCCAGTGCTCCGCGAGGAAACGTTGTGTTGTACCCTTATACTGCCAACCCAACTATTCCTCTTTCGTTTTATAGGGCTGGCAACGCGCAAGTGATACCCCTGGTGTTACAAGCGTCTATAGGCTACGGTAACAGCTTACCATCAGGTGGGCCGTATGCTTGTCTGCCACCTTAGTAGTATTTAAAAAGATAATTTTATGAAAGACAATGTTCAGTCTCTGGCTGGATTCGTACCTGCATCCTGGTAGGTAAACCTAACTACCTAAGCTATAATTTTATCTTACAAACAACAATTGTAATCGTACACAACACTAATTAAACAAATTCTTTCTCCACATAACGCAGCCAACAGATTAGCAAGTCAAACGTTGCGTCTTGCGTTCCGGGAAAGCTGATTCACGCGCCGACGACCCCCTCCCGCCACCCTCCGCCGTCTGGCGCCCCCCTCTGACAATGACACTGACTCACTGCTTATGCAACGCACTCTGCACATGCAACGTTAGAAACGGCTTTAGTAGTGAAGCTTTTAAAATGAGATCGGTTGGTACGGTCAACAAAAGAGTTAGGAATACAGCTAATTATAACCTGTGTTTTGATAAAGATTGTGTAATAATGTATCATGACTAGGTGTCAAAATGTAGGTATTGTAAGCAGCTACATACCTAACCCTTTGGCGCGTAATTATTTATGTCGAAATCTGTCTAAAAATTCATATTTCTTCTGCTATCTGTATACTTAACTCTTTTGTTGACTGTACTTAGTGACAAGATATATCTTTGAAATAAAACTACTTTTTACGGATTTTATCGCGTTATATTGACATTATTAATCCCGTAGTCTACCCGTGACAATGGACACTGTAAAGGGTCCGAAACGTCGGGAATCAATATAACCCGATAAAATCCGTAAAATGTAGTTTTATTTCAATGTATAACATTCGCGTAAATGTCAGAAATCAATAAGATATATCCTTAATTAAATTAACATAATTTTTTGTTGAAAAATTTTCAAGCGATATCGTTAGCCCTGATCATTTACTTACATAAACTTTATTTTAATATTCCCTACAGATATGTTCGGTATAATCCTACTATATCAGTCCCTCTTTCTTCTTCAAACTAAGTACAGGCAGAATTCATATTGTGCGAGCGAGCAGTGATCTTAATGAAATAGGCAAAGAATTCTTCCTTGACCCGTTTTTTTTTATATATGATTTGAGTGCGTTTGACCGCACCTCACCTGATGGTAAGTGACGATGCTGCCGAGGATGTAGCACGCAAACTCAAGTAGTGCCTATTCACTCTCACCTTGAAGGTTCCTAAATCATACGAATCGGGAAACACAGCAGCCGGCAGAGAATCTCACTCCTTGGCCGTTCGCATGATAAATGATGAAGCAAAACGCCGTTTGTAATAAATAGCTGCAAAGTGAGAAGGATGCCTTAACTTTTTCAATAGTTAAGTAGGTAATTAATTATGTTCGTCGTAGTTGTCTGCTATTGAGTGTTCAAGAACTTCGGTTGTAATTTCTACCACTATTCGTGAAAACCTATATTACCTTATATATTGGCGTAATAATTTTTATTCGGTTTTTCTATATAATTATTTATAGTTGTTGATTGTCCTTTAAAGATACTTATAAAATTTACATTCAGAAATTCTATCTCAATTGTCATCTCGGTTTTAAAAGTGTAGGTATAAAAACACCAATAACTAAATTTGCATAAAAAGTTGTTTCTAATTGCCTGGAAAATACTAAGGAACAAAACCTGATTCTGTAATAGAATACTACCTATATACACCATTATAATACAAAGAAACTGGATTATGTTGATCGCTTGGACCATAGTCATATTATATCATCATTTTGCTGCATGCTGTCCCACTGCTGGGCAAGCGTCTGCTCTCAAAATAAAAGGGCAAAATATAGTCCACCACGTTCACCTAGTCCTGGTTGGCAGACTTCACACGCTAATATAAACAGCAAATCCATGTAAGCAGTGACAGCCTAGAGGTATGACCATTGGACTGCCAAGTCGAAGGTCTCGAGTTCGAACCCAAGGCACGCACCTCTGACTTTCGAATTCATGTGCGTATTAATAATTAATAATCACTCGCTTAAACGGTGAAGGAAAACATCGTGAAGAAACCTGCATACCTTAGAGATTTTTCTCGACGGTTTGTGAAGTCTGCCAACCCGCACTAGGCTAGCGTGGTGGACTATAGCCTAATCCCTCTCAATATGAGAGGAGACCAGTGCCCAGCAGTGAGACAGTATATGGGTTGATGATGATCACTAACTTAACCGGTGAAGGAAAACATCGTGAGGAAAGCTGCAAGTCTTAGAGATTTTTCTGGACGATGTGTGAAGTCTGCCAACCCGCACTAGGCCAGCGTGGTGGACTCTCAATCTGAGATGAGACCCTTGCCCAGATGTAGGACAGTAGGTATACAAAATGAATCCAGAATGTTCTTCCCCATTCTAGAATGATCTTACCCGTTGTTCAATGAACCAGTTAAACAAACAACCTCACTGGTTTTATTGCATCGTCGTTGAATGATCTCGCGCAGTTGTGATGTTCCCATATATTTTTAGAAATACCTACACCACTGGTCCACGTAACAGGAAAATGCAGAAGCTGCACTTAGGCTGAGAGCCAAAGAGTCCTTGCATAAAAATCCATATAAAAAATAAAATATCCATGATCCATATAAATCCATATATTCAATTCATACTTCACCTCAGTTAAATAACTTTAACGTACCCTTGAATTTGACTACCTCATTTGTCTAGTGGTCGTAAAAGCGACTGCTGTAAGAGGTCCTTGTTTCGCTGATGAGGAGTAGTTCCACTCAAATTGGAACTGCCCGACTAGGGAAATACCTCCGCCTTGCAGAAAATCGAAGTAAAATAACACTGCTTTGAGCTGTGTTATGTTTCTTACGGTGAGCAAGGTTGACAGTGCTCCACGAGGAAACGTTGTGTTGGCAGTGGGGGGACTTTGACCCTTATACTGCCAACCCAACTATTCCTCTTTCAATACAGGGTCGGCAACGCGCAAGAGATACTCCTGGTGTTGCAAGCGTCTAAAGGCTACGGTAACCGCTTACCATCAGGTGGGCCGTATGCTTGTTTGCCACCTTAGTAGTATTGAAATAAAACTATTTTTTACGGATTTTATCGCGTTATATTGATATTATTAATCCCGACGTTTCGGACCCTTTACAGCGTCCATGGTCACCAAAAAAAAATACTCCCACAGTTCACTAGTGTGAAACCAATTATAGACCTTCTGCTTTCCTCTACATCTTGACTGAGCATTGAACCCACCGCCCTTGAGTCTCCCTTTACTTGGCGTTGCGCCGGCGCTGCTTTTTGCGACACGCCCATTTTTTGCTTTTTTTTCACATTGGCACAGACAAATGAATTTTCGTAACTGACAGATGCACAGTTCTGGTTAATCCAGAAATAAGTATATTAAATTTTTATATGAACATTTTTATATGCCTTTACTGGATATTATTGCCATACATTTTATGCAATATATCATTAAAATTATACATATATTACTTGCAACCGCTACAAGACCTGAAGCATTCGTCTAGTGATCACAAGTGATCCTGTGTTCGTGAGGTCTTAGGTTCGCACAAGTCGGGCTGTATAATTTGTTGGCTTGTTTTATAAAGAATTCGTAATTGCAGCCCAGAGCTCAGTTGGCATTATCATCATCAACCCTGTCCCACTGCTGGGCAAGGGTCTCCTGTCAGAATCAGAGGGCTTAGGCCACCACGCTGGTTAGTGCGGGTTGGCAGACTTCACACGCCGTCGATAAAAATCTCTAAGGCATGCAGGTTTCCTCACGATGTTTTCATGGGACGCTTTGATTGCAAGATTTGAGGTACAAATGACAGCATAGAGGGTGAACCTGTTGCCATTTACCAGGTTAGAAATTCAAACTCAGAGCTACTAATGGGAATTTTATAAAAAAACCCAATAAAACACTTTGCCCACAACCCCGAAATCGAACCCTCTTACTTAGTAGTCGTGCTTATGACCATAAGATCAACGAGGCAGTTCAGTTTGGAGTCCAATAAGAAAGCTTATAGAACATATACGAGTCATCCCCGGCATGAATGATAATTCCGAAACAGGTGTTCGTGCTCATTACCACGAACTACACGAGTGGGTTGTTGACCGCACAGCATTTTAAAATATATCATTTTTTTAAATAACCTCCACGGGCCAGTGGCTCTCAATCTTTTTATTTTCGCGCACAATTTCGTGTGGTTGCGAATTCTCATTTTGTCTTTGATTTATGAAGTATTCACTCACAATATTTACCTACAGTTATAAATTGTAATAGTATGCACTTAATTAGCATACATGGGTACATAACATACGAAATTAGCATAGCTATAAGTATATATAAAATACTAGATTATAACAAAGTAATATTCCAAATATGCCAATTATTTAAAATATAATTTACACGATATACTTACGCCCAATTTGCTATGACGGTATATAATAAACTAACACGATAAAACTTACTCATTAGCGTGACGTACTACTATAAAATCCTGCGTTTGATTTCCAGGCAAAAAGAAATACTAGAAACAAAAGTTTCAGCTTATGAAATATGACTTTGTGCCCGGTTATATGACAATAGGCTCGCTCCCTATTACATAGGATCTAAACATAACTGTACAATTATACATTAGTACACCTCTGTCTAACCCTTCAGGGAATACAAGCGTCATGGTATGTATGTAATACGATGATTAGCTTTCGCGCACCACTAGCGGTACGCGCACAATAGTTTGAGAAACACTGTCACAACTGATAACCTAGTTTGTATACTTCAAACTTTGCGTAAATAAAAGCCACAAATTGTAGAATATTGACCCAGTAATGTGCATGATTCACGCTGAGATACTCAAAATCTCGAAAATGCAAGCTATTTGATGATTCAATCCTGAGTCAGCAGATCATCAGTATACGTATATTATATTAAGTACTTTACTTATGCATAATAAGGAAATTTTAGTTACATATGTTAAGTAATTTATTTTGATATTGAAATAAAACTAAGTGGTAGTGTTGGGACTTTGACACTTATACTGCCAACGGAACTATTCCTCTTTCGTTTTACAGGGTTGGCAACGCTCAAGTGATACCCCTGGTGTTGCAAGCGTCTATAGGCTACGGTAACCGCTTACCATCAGGTGGGCCGTATGCTTGTTTGCCACCTTAATAGTATAAAAAAAACCTGTAACAAGATGGAAGGTCACGGACATATTAATACCTGACCCACTGCTCTGTAACCAATCACATAAAGGTTGCCCCACATTGCATCGTAACACTTGTTACATAATTCGGCCATGTAACGACACACATGCACTCAAGTGTAACGTACGATTTTTTGCGAACACGTAACCTGTTACTATGCCCATCTGTTTTGTAATGTATTGGTCATGTTTGTTCGGTTTAATTTTCTAAATTACACACCATTTAACATGTCTGTAATGGCCAATCATCATCAACGCATATACTATCCCAATGCTGGGCAGGGATCTCCTCTCACTGAATGAGAGGGATTAGTCTATAGTCCACACTGGCCTAGTGCGGGTTGGCAGACTTCACACACCGTTGAGAAAATCTCTAAGGTAGGCAGGTTTGCTCACGATGTTTTCCTTCACCGTTTAAGCATAATGGACAATGATCTAAAAAAAACACCTCCCCAAAGTCACCTTCCTTCGCGCCTTTTCCCAACTTTGTTGGGGTCGGCTTCCAGTCTAACCAGATGCGGCTGAATATCAGTATTTTATACGAAGCGACTGCTATCAGACTTCCACAATCAAATTTCTGGGTAACACCGATATCCTGAGGACATTCTATCCTCAGGATATTTTTTTTAAAGTCCTCCCACTGCCAACACAACGTTTCCTCGCTCGTGGAGCACTGTCAACCTTACTCACCGTAAGGAACACAACATTGCTTAAAGCTGTGTTATTTTACTTCGATTTTCTGCAAGGTGGAGGTACTTCCCCAGACGGGCAGTTCCTATTTGAGTGGAATTACTCCCACTATGCCCTACCTCTCTTAAAAGATTCAGGATATTCAGAATTGTATTGGGCGAGCCTATTGCCATTAACACGCACAAATTCAAACGCTGACCTGCTACTGATAGTTTCATTGTAAAACCCAATAACACTTTGCCCGACGTTGAAATCGAACCCAGGACCACAAGCACTAAGAACCACTAGATTAAAGAGGCAATTATATACAACAATAGACATTAAAGTACACCGTTTAATTCTTAAAACATTATTTTCACAATACTACAAGCAAGAATTTTAATTAGTATCTATTACACCACGATTACAAAACAATTAAATGTAAAAACATAAAACTATTCAAACAAATTCAATAATACTTGAACACCTAATTCTATATTTCGTAATTCTTTGTACGGCTTGATAGTACGCGACATTGTGTGACCTATATGCATGAGATTAACAATTCGGCGTAGAAGAGCCGCACTTATATTTTAATTGCCTAGCAAAATAGCTGCGTTAGCCGCGGTCAGTCTGTGGATGGGTAACCATTCTTAACTGTGATGTCGAACTTAACTGTGATGTGTGCAGGACGCCGGAAGATGTCTTTCACTTGTAGGCGGAATAATATTTAATATAATAATATTTTTGGGACATTTTTACACAGCACCATCTAGTCCCAAACTAAGCAGAGCTTGTACTATGGGTACTAGACAATGGATATAATACTTATATACCTTTTTTTTTAATATATACTTATAATACATCAGAAACACCCAGACAAACACAAATACTCATGTTTTACCCACACAAATATTTGTGTTCTGTGGGAATCGAACCCACGACCCCATGATCAGCAGTCCGGTACTCGAACCACTAGACCACAGACGTCGTCGTCGTCGGAATGTGTCAGATTTCAGGCTGCCAGAGAGGAGCTTAATTTAAATGTGTATGATGTGGGTAGGTTTCATACATTTTTATGTACCTACACCTAATTCAGTCACACCTAGTTAAGTTATTTAGGTTTGCTAAGTTACGCTTTAGTTGATAAAATTGGCTATAAGGTACGATGGGACTGGCATGTACTTATGTATAAAAGTCCCTAATAATAAATAAAGAGAAAAAAAATACATATCGAATCCCCTCCAGGACTCGGAGACCACGTAAAGCCATCGGTCTCGGTAGTCAGAAGGCCAAAAACCTGACAACCAGTCTATACACAGGATATCGGTAAAATTATTGCCCACAAATTATTGTATATGTGTTATACAACATAGTCACTGCCATCAGACCTGATGGCAGTCACTATGTATATAGGGAGTTGGCAGGATATGTCAGAATCGTACCGAATAAAAACAGCACTTGCCTTCACTTTGCCATGGAATCCAAGAAACTCACCACGACCGTGGCAGGCTGTGTTTAGCAAGGGGTCCTCTTCAATCGAAGCATTGCCTCGCATCCTAGTCGAATGCATGCGTGTAGCAAACACGCGTGCATTAAATGTTTTTTACTGTATATTTATTTTATACCACTGAAGTGGCAAACAAGCATACGACCCTGATGGTAAGCGGTTACCGTAGCCTATAGGCGCTTGCAACACCAGAGGTATCATTTGCCAGTTG
Source organism: Acronicta alni (assembly GCA_964056405.1). NCBI lineage: Eukaryota > Metazoa > Arthropoda > Insecta > Lepidoptera > Noctuidae > Acronicta > Acronicta alni. Next base: position 7,612,271 of record OZ043938.1, on the reverse strand, counting down.
CCAAACTTCTAAAAATCTTTTCACATACTTTTTGAAGAACCCCATGCTATAAGTATTTCGGGAAAACTTCGGCAGGGAGCAGATTCCACAACCTAAGCGTGCGTGGGGAAAAAATGTTTCTGGTATCGGACGGTTTGAGACCAAAGTAGTTCCAGGGTATGTGGATGAACTCCACGCCGATGGCGAGAGGTAGAAAGTAGTAGTTGGCATTATCTCAAACAATTCCTCAGAACAATTCGCGTTATGGAATGGAGGTACTTTGTGTTTTTTTAATTGCAGAAGATATTTTAAATTTTGTGAATAAAAATTACTTAATGAAGGTTTGATTGTATTTAAATATCTCACGTCAGTTAACTAATATATGAAACAAAGCTTCATTTAAATATATGTATATGGATATTGCGTAATATATTACAATTATTTGCAAACAATTATGTACGCCGTGACCCAATTTGATAAAGAAATACTCACCGTAATTGAAATATATTTATAGGTTATCGAATTGGTGCCGATACGAAAAAATACATTGTTTATACTTGTGATAGTGTGCATTCTTGTAAAACGACCTTCGTTTTATTAGAATACTATAAAAAAATAATAGAAAAAGGGTCAGAAAGTAAAGTAAAGAAGTTTAATTGTTAAATTTATTATTAAAAAAAAATATTTTAAGAAATATACAGTGATATAACCATTGGACTGCCAAGTCAAAGGTCTCGAGTTCGTATCCAAGCTACGCACCTCTAACTGTTCTAATTCGTGTGCGTATTGATAATATTAGATAATTATCACTTACTTAACCGATCAAGTTAAAGCAAACCTACATGCCTTATAGATTTTTTCAAGGGTGTGTGAAGTCTACCAACCCGCGTTAGGCCAGCGTAATGAACTACCCTTAATCCCTACTACTACCCCTATCCCTGCCTAATCCCTTTCAATCTGACAGGAAACCCATGCCCAGCTATTGGACAGTACTATAGGACCCTGATAGCAGTGATAGCCTAGCGGTATGACCACTGGACTGCCAAGTCGAAGGTCTCGAGTTCGAACCCAAGGCACGCACCTCTGACTTTTCGAATTCATGTGCGTATTAATAATTAATTATCACTCGCTTAAATGGTGAAGGAAAACATCGTGAGGAAACCTGCATACCTTAGAGATTTTTCTCGACGGTTTGTGAAGTCTGCCAACCCGCATTAGGCCAGCGTGGTGGACTATAGCCTAATCCCTCTCAATATGAGAGGAGACCCGTGCCCAGCAGTGGGACAGTATATGGGTTAATGATGAATGATAGGACCCTGATGGGATCCTAGGAGGCTATTCAAAGAAACTCTCGGTTGATAGGTACTGTAGGACTTTATTCTTCAAAGGTCAAGGGAATTCTCTTTGTGACAACCATCAATCACTTAACTAAACATTCTACAATCAAATTCAAATGATTACTTCTTCTTAAACCAGCCAGTCTCATGCTGACTCCTGGTAGCGACCTCTACAGTACCTATATGGGTTGATGATATTTATATGATTAACTAATTTGAGCATCAAATCCTTATTTAACAAAATTTCAATTATTAATCTACGCACAATACTAACAAATTCGTTATTAATTAAGTTTTGACATATAATTTAATACGAAATTGATTAAAATTACACGTTTTTTGACAGTGATAGATGTAAATATATATACTAAATAATTAATATTAATCAAACAACTAATTTTGGAGCCATAAACTTAGGTCAATAGGTTCGGCGCGTAAACTCCATAGGATAAATTGAATTTTAATGTAAATTTTTATTATTAATAAAAATAATAAAAATAGGTATTTGATAAGAAAAATTAAACTGTCTCATTAGCCTAGTGGTCTGCTACGATAGATGTGCTGTGTTTGATTCCCAGTTCGAACAGTGTTATTGGATTTTTCTATGAAATTCTCAGTAGCAGCTCGGAGTTTGGATTTGTGTTTAATATTCAAGAGATCTCTATTGTCATCTCACTTTATTGACCTCATTACAAAAACACGTATAGATTTTAAGTGCCTATCATTAATTAAAAGAGATTCCTCTACTCCTGTACCCTCTTATCTTTCGTGCCCCGAAACTGGCAATCAAAGCGACCTTTGCGTAGCTACTCGACGTCACTGTGGAAGTGTTGAAGTTCTGGGAGAACAGCATTCAAAATACGTACCATCGACAACAAGAAGAATTTTTTGAATGAAAGATTGATTTAATGAAAATTGACAAATTTTCTAATGTTTTGACGCAGCGCCTGCGCTGAGATGGCTGGCTTCTGTGCCACGGGTTGTGTGTTCGATCCCCGCACGGAACAAATAAATATTTGTATGGCCTACGGGTATTTGTTCCGGGTTTGAGTGTTTGTGTAAATGAAAGTTTGTGTTTGTAAGCGCACCCACGATACAGGAGTAAATCTTTAGTTTAAAAAATATAAATACATATATTATTTATATACTTATCACACACACTTTTATTACATCATATCAATGAAAACAGTATTATCTTAACTTGCGTGACCGTGTTTAAATAAATTCGTCATATGTAATCATTACTTGCCCCATTTTCAGTATCTGACAATCAATATTTTTTTATTTTATCTTCTTCTGTTTACCTACTGCTATTTTATTGTGTCATAGGTAATACCGATATCAGTAAAATATTTTATGTAAATATTCCTTATTTTTGTTTTGTAAAATTCGTCGTATGTAAGCGGCACGCGTAAAATATCGTGTAAAGGTTTTATAGACATTCATGTAAAGTACACCTAAGTTATGAAAAGTCTCCTATTACGGCTTTCATTTTTGCAACTGATAATTAGATTTCGCCGGTTACTGAACGATTATAGCCAAATAAGCTACTAAGACTGCCCGTGATGTTGAATTTATCTTCCATATTCTACGTCTTTAGGTGACGTCAGCGATATCTATTGAAGACATTAACTATTTTCTTCAACCCTTACAATTTATTTACTTAATTTACATTCCCAGTCTGACCAAATCCGGGTGAATATTAGTATTTTACATGAGAGCGACTGCCATCAGACCTCCGCAACTCAATTTCTGGACAATGCCGATGTCCTGCGGATAGATTAGTCTTGAAGCCTTTTGTGCTTCTGACTACCACTAACGATTGTCATAGGAGTAACAACCGGGACCAACGGCTTTACATGCTCTGTGAGGTAGGGAGGTGTCTCGATGTGTAAAGGATGGTCACCCATCCACAGACTAACCGCGGCTCGTTAGCCGCGCTTAACTTTGCAAAACTGTGGATCAGCCTATTTATAAGTTAGCCACGAGCCCCTCTCCTTTGTAGCAGTATTAATTATGTTAAAATTAAGTCACGAATTTCTACAGGAATTAACATACAATGTAATCTGCCTAATTATATTCATTAAAACAAATTAAATATGTCTGTACCAATCTGAAATGTCGTGTGAAATACTGAAGCAATATGGACTCATGTAGCAATATATTATTATACATGAATTACACTATATTTTGAGGCAAATTGCCCAGTTTGCCCGAGCTGGGCTTGCCTTGTGTGAGGTCCTGAGTTCGTTTTCCTGGTCAAAATGTTTTTTCTATAAAATTCTCAGAAGTAATCGGAGTTAAGTTTTGTCTCCGGTTATGTATCCTACTAATATTATAAATGTGAAAGTTTGTGTGGATGGATGTTAGTTACTCTTTCACGCTAAAACTACTGAACGGATTTTGATGAAACTTTACAGTATTATTATTTATACATCAGAATAACATATAGGCTATAATTTATAACGATTTTGCGTTAGTTAGCCAAATTACAACTATAATTAAAAGTAACTTTTCCACGCTTCGAAGTCGCGGGCAGAAACTAGTATATAATATAGGTAATAATAAAATTAAAATCATATAATCAATTAATAAATAAGATAAAAACAGCACTCCTAAGTATTCCTACTTGACCCTGTGGATTAATAAGCAACATTAATCATTATTAATCAATGATTCTTATCATAGAATGAGGTAATGAATACAATTGCGGATATAATCATATGAGTAACTGACTAGATGCGGAAGGTATTTGATCTGTCTATCATTTTAAATATCTATCTATATTGAAGATCTGGAGCCATACCACAACGTATTAATGCGATCATTTTTAGGTTGTGAGAAAGGGATGGTGCTATTTAATTTATAGAGCGACATCCCTCTCACTCAATCGGAAAACAATCGCAATAATAGGTGGTGGTACGGCCACTGATCATGATTCCTCGAATGATGGTCCTACTGTGTCCGGTCGCTGAGTTTAAAGCCTAGAAAAACCTCCCTGAAGCGCATTTGTTTAAAATTATTTTGTTCTTTTTTTTATTAAGCTAAAAGAAAACTTAACTAACACTGTAGCCTAACCTGAAGCTATAGTGAGGGATAGATACTAACATCTCAAAATTTTTTTGTATATGGATTTTAGTTCCTCAGGTGACCGTTAGAGGGCTTTTAATACTAAAATACAAGCACACATACTCGTAACAAATAATAAAATATGTATACCGTCAAAATTGAATAAATTAAAAATTTTCAAAAAAATACTGGGTAACAAAAACAATATGCTAAAATTATTTTTATTTATAATAATAATCGAAATAAATGGATGACATTTTATATTTCAAATTAATATTTTATAGAACGAACATTCGCTTCAAACAGTGAACTCAATTCGTCGTTTACAAGCGGCACTTGGCCTACTTGTAGATCTAAGTCGCGTTGCGCCACTGATTGTCCCTTGCATAACATCGTGAACTATTTCGATATACTATTGTTGGTAGTTTGGCCAATTGTGAACTGTGTGGACCCTATTGTCGGGTTTTCGATTGACTTCGACTTGATGGTACTGACTATGATTATGTGGGTATTTAGCTATTTTAAATTGAAGGCCAATATTCAAATTATTACTACGCTACTCAACCGATCTGTAAGGTTAAGCTGTAGCCGCGGTCAGTCTATGGATAGGTGAGCGTTCTTAACACAACGAGACCATCCGTGCCTCGGAGAGCACGTAAAGCCGTCGGTTCTGGTTGTCATGCAAACACCTATGATAATCGTTGGTGGTAATCAGAAACTTCACAACCAGTTTATTACCCCCAAAAACATTACCACAAGAAACATCCCACCAAAAGTTTTTAAATTTTTTATTTATTTAAACTTTATGCCATATACATGTGGACAATATTGACGTGACGAAAATTGCATGCGTTTGACATTCCAAAACTGACACTAACAGCAGATAGCTATCAAGTTGACAGTTTTTACTATAAAAGCACTATGAAACTGATACAAGTGTGACGCCTCCCCGTCCCTTGCTCGAGCCGGCCCGTGCCGAGCCAGTAGCTTTAAATTCGCCCCAAAATAATTTAAACCCAGATCCAGCCGTCCCTAGCTGCCCCCCCAGCAACGCCCTAAGCCGAGGTTCGAGTCCCGCAGGGGACGCCCTTAGCTGTGTTGCTTAGTTTATAAGTTGCCCCTGGCTGGAGGCATTTGGTGCCTCGCCACCTAGTCAGGTTAAGTTTTTAAAGCTCCCTCGAGCTAAAAACTATGTCCGACAAAAAAAAAAATAAAAAAAATACAAGTGTGATATATAATGGCGTGCGTTTTTTTCAAATTTAAAGTATTTTTTCTCATCCCCTAGTGAGCATAAAAAAAATTAAGACTAGAGTTTTAACCAGCGTAATACAGAGTATTTTTTCCAATAAGTGTACCCTCTGTAGGCATTTGGGCAAAATGGTGACATCCTTTGGTTTATGAGTTGATTACAAAAGGTTAGTTAGGTTTATTTTTATCTCTAGGCCATACAAAGTTTGATCCTTCCTCCTTTTTACATACCTAACCTCCATGTCTGAAGCCCATGCTCTGTTTACAATCATTACATCATGGCGGCATGCAAGGGTACTAACAACGTGCTCGTACTTCCGACTAGCTCACGGCGTTTCCGGCTGACCTTGCGATCATGAGTTCGACGTGTGCTTGACGGCTTAGTCAACATACAACAATACGTCTAAGTAGGAAAAAGACTATCTCTTTGTATTTTTTTTTTTGCAATATACAAGTTAAAGGTTTTAAAGTTAAAAAAAACTAGGAAAAATAGTTACATAAAAGACAGGTTCGAATTCTGCCCGCGGTTGAATCTTTCCTTCGCCAAATTAACTAGGAAAAATTGTTACATAAAAGACAACTTTGGAAGATAAATTCAACGATTAGGGATGGCACGGAGGTGTCTCGATGTCTTAAGAATGCAGCTTAACCATGCAGAGTGGTTGTTCAACGCATTTATAGCTTAGCCACGAGTCCCTCCAAAATTTGTAGACAGATGTGATGGTATCCTATGGCTCTATCTTCAAAAGCCCATTTCAGACATTGCCCTACATTGTAACAATCACATACCTACCTATTTGTTACTATTCTATGTCTGGACTTTAAAAGAGACCATGATTCTCTGAGTTTGTTTCGGTGTTCCTTCTCAGAGGTCGTCAGTTCGGAAATGCCGGAGTCAAAGGTCAAAAAAATATAAACATTGACTTACAAAAGTGTCTTTAAAAGATCTATTTACATAAATAAATATCGTTTATCATTTCCTCAACGAAATCTAAATTTAATATTCTGCTTTACAGAGTTTTGACTAAGATCGCAAAATCTAATGCTACCTATGCTGATTAACATAATATATAAAAAAATTGACATAGAAATCTTTAGCAAAAACTCTCCGACGGAAGTCTTCCGACTATTGTGAAGATAAATGATTCAAAACAGTTAAAAGAAATATGAAAATTAATACTGCAGTTCGTGTTGAACTTGGCATTCTGGCTACCGAATAAGGAATACAACATGATGAATTGTTGTTCCTACTTCAAATATGAGGATATCAGAGTTTAACACAAACGAGTTTTTTTAACGGCTTCATTAGTTTAAGATATTAGACCGGAGAGTGTGGGATTCTTACCCACTAAAACCACCCCGGTGGCCACCATCAGCACATGGAGGGGGGCAGCACTGTGTCCTCTTAATAGACCACCCCAGAACCCCCTGTGCAACACCTGCTAAGGCACATTTTTTTTTGACGTACATAGTTAATAGTTCACTAAACTTTAACAACTTAACCGGACTTGGTGGCAAAGCATATTGTCTCCAGCCAAGAGCATTTATAAACTAAACAGCAATAGCAGTTAAGGGTGTCTCCTAACGGGACTCAGACCTCGGCTTAGGGCGTTGCTGGGGGACAACTAGGGACATCTGGATCACGGTTTAAATTATTTAGGGGCGAATTTAAAGCTACTGGCTCGGCGCGGACCAGCTCGAGCAAAGGTCGGGGGGAAGGCACATACCTGGGGAGACTTTAAATGGGCCTTCCCTGAACCTGGCTGCACGGCAGCACGTGACCACTGTGACACTATCTTCTTTGTAGTCGTATGATGGACAGGACCATTAGATTGCCAAGTCAAAGGTCTCGAGTTTGAATCCCAGGTACGCACCTCTGACTTTTTGACATCATGTCCGTAATAATAATATATCAACACTCTCTTAAATGGTAAAGGAAAATATCGTGAGGTAACCTGCAAGCTTTAGAGGTTTTTTCAACGGCGTGTGAAGTCTGCCAACCTACACTAGGCCAGCGTGGCCTATTGCCCAATTCTTTTCATTCTGAGAGGAGACGCGTGCCTAGAAGTGGGACAGTATATGGGTTGATTATGTATAATATCCGTTGTCTAGTAACCAAGATTTGTCGTTGCTGACTGTACCAACCCAGAATGATGAACTCAACTGAATTCTACCGCTTCAAAAGTAACTCAAACGCACTTGCATCATTACGCAAACGGTGAGTCCTGAATCAGCATAGTATGAGATTTTTTCATTCGTTAGCATGAGGAAATTCTTTAGAAGGCGTTATCAATGACACTAAGCTATTATAATACTTCTAAGAACTATGTACAAGTATTAGAGGTATGTGTGAAGTAATTAGTAATGTTAAACCAACGGCACAAAACATCAAGCGAGTAGACTGTTTGTGGAATTTCAGACTCATACCATCTCGCCTGTATTCCCTAAAAGGTAAGGCAGAAAGGTCTGATGTACGCCCAGAATTCAATGAGGTCGCATGTAATATGGAGCGTGCTTTTTTCCAATATGGGGGCTCATATCTAAACTCCGAATTACTACTGAGGACTTTAAAGTTAAGCAAAATAATAACACTGATCATACTGGGAATCTAACCCAGGACCTCACGCTCAGCAGCGAATGAGGCAGTCAAATCCATCTCTATTATTACCTAACTGACCCGTGCTTACCCTACAGATACAACAACCTAACTTCAACACATAAAACGATTTCAGACGTTATCTGATACAGCGATATGCGTAGACGCAACTTACGCATGTGTGCAGCACTCACGCACACATACACACAGAGATTTTGATTGTGACATTGCGTAACTTATGATGTAACAGAGATAGAGCTATTTACAGCAAGGTTACTTGCGTACGCGTAGTTAATAGTTTAACTGATATTAAATGTTATTGTCCGTTCAGTGTTTGTGTGGGAAATAATGTTTCAGTTGGTATTTGTTAAATTATAATGGTGCTCTTATAGTAAATGGAGATTTAGTATGCTGGACACCGATCTCCTCCCAGATTGAGAGGGATCAGGCTATTGTCCACGCTGGCCAAGTACGGGTTGGCAGACTTAACACACTGTCGAGAAAAGTTTCTAAGGCATGTTGGTTTCCTCACGATGTTTTCCTTCACCTTTTAAGCAAGTGATCATTAACTATTTATTAATACGCATTTATTTATTTATTCCTAAACATAGGGTTACAAGAGGTCCCTAAGTTCGGTGTGCCTTTTGGCATAGGCCTCCTCCAAATCCTTCCAATTGGTCCTATCCCTTGCTACTCTCAACCAGAATGGTCCCGCTGTCTGTTTCAAGTCATCTTCATCAGATAACTATATCTAGGTATTAACACACCTCTGCCTACAGGTATCAGTCCTTTTGTTCCCACATTTCCCCTGCGTGTACGCAACAATTTGACGTTGATGTTGTGTAACGCGATAGGACGTCCTGGTTGTAATACGGAGGGTCAATAGTACAAGCAATCCCTACTAACAGTATAAATGCGAAAGTAACTATCTATTTGTCTGTTACACTTTCACGCCTGAATTGCTGAACAGATTTTGATATCAATCAAATTGAATCAAATCATATAAATGAATTTGATTTTATTTGATGAAATTTGGTACTTACAGATATTTATTTATTTATGATAACGAAACAAATAGCTTATAAATATCATAATGATAAGTTACCAAATATAAAACTTAAGCCTATCGTTTCCGCCTATAAACACAAAGGAAACATATTGAGAAGAAAAAGGAAAAATTTATATTATAGTAAATCAAAAATAATGATGTGTCACGGATTGAGAACTGAATTGAAAAACTAATTCTATATAAGTTATAAGATATATTAATACATATACATAAGATAGATACGAACTTAGAGAAGGACATAGGATAGGCTATCATTTGTCTTAAAATTCCCTTTGGAATTCGGGTTAAAAAAAAAACAAACACAAACACACAAAAGAACACCACTTAAAAAAGAAACACTAGTTATTGCTCACGCAAAAACTAGTGTTTCTAAGTATTTCACTAGCTTTGCTCACAGTATCGACTTGTATGGAACTCAAAATCACAATTGTATGACATTTACATCTCGTTACAATACCTTTATCTGTTGTTGATCATCTGAATGGTTATATCTGAGTATTATAACGGTGTATAAACGTTTGGTCAAGCTTAAACATTTACTTATTCAACACTGAAGCGGCTTTAAAGATACATATTTACAGAAACAAAATGTAATTTATAAGAAACTGACGGACTTGACAGACGTCTTGACCAAATTAAAAAAAAAGGGTTTCACAGTTCTCATAGAAAAAAAAAACTCAATTTTTCTCTACACAAAATTTTCTCTATTTTCCAATATTCAGGGCATCATTGTCGCTAGGCTCTCCCATGGAAAATATTGTGATGAGGACTTCCGACTCTGATTCAATGAAATATTACAGGGAAAAAAGGCCTTGACAAAACATACTTAATATTATGACATAATTACTTATGTGCAAATGCAAACAAGGTATTATTAAATTGAGATACAACAATTTTACAAACAAAGGCAGTAGGTACTTATTACTCAATATTTACAACGATAATGTATTCAATATATAAGGAAGTATCCGACTCCTTATTTAGTCGACGATTACGACAGTGCGTAAGTTATCTGGTTTGTTTTAAACGCCATTACAGTGGCAAGAAAAAAAATGTTAACTGTTTAACATAACATACCATAACGCCAAAAAAAAATCTATCAATAATAATAAAAAAATATCAAAATATATTATATTTATTATATTTACCATGACAGCGTTTTGGATGCGCAATATCCATGAGGGTACCTACTAAAAACCGCACTTGTCCTAAAGTCACAGCCCAGAAAATCGCGTAATATCTATCAGGGTTGGCAGGGTACATCTCTTGCCTTAAGTCACGGCCAAGGTATTCGCGACTGTGACACGATCATAACAGGCTATGGTCCAGCGTTCGCAGGACCCCTTCAAAGTGTATCCTTGTCTCGCATCTTACTTCAGGGCACACGTGGATAAAATCGGGGCCATTGTGTGGTCGGGTGGCAGATTCCCCAAGTCCGCCACCGGCATACCACAGTTCATGGAGGCCGGAGGTCTGTCTGCGATCTTTAGCACCCGGTTCGTCAGCTAAGGATCGGGAGGGAGATGGATGTTTATCTCTCTCTTTCCGCCACCTATAACTTAAGAGGCGACGGCTTCCATTCACAACGACCCCGATATCTCTTCATATTGTATTGTCTAAATTTAGCAACGTTAGATAGGTAGGACATAGTGGGAGTAATTCCACTCAGATTGGAGCTGCCCTACTGGGGAAGTACCTCCGCCTTCCATAAAATCTAAATGAAATAACACTGCTTTGAACTGTGTTGTTTTCTTTACGATGAGAAAGGTTGCCAGTGCTCCGCGTGGAAACCCTCTATTGGCAGTGGGATACTTTGACCCTTATACTGTGAACCCAACTATTCCTCTTTCGTTTTACAGGGTCGGCAAGGCACAAGTGATATCCTTGGTTGCAAGCGTCTATAGGCTACGGTAACCACTTACCATCAGGTGGGCCGTATGCTTATTTGCCACCTTAATAAAATTACTAAGTATTCATTCTAAAATACTCTGCGCAATGTAATCGTTCCGTCAACATAGCATGAAGTAATCGGCGTGATAAAATACTGAGTTACCATTGACATTGTTGATGTAACTGACTTATCACAATTTAATTATAGTTTATATATTGTTTACTATAATTAGATACCTTAAGGATATAAGGAAGGTTTCTCAAGGTATGAATGCACTTCCTACGGACGAGACCGGTATGTAAATTACGTCATAGATGTTAAGATGGAGGCCAGAGTATAGAGATAGTTTTACATCCTCTTTTAGTAACGATGGACTACTCCGAGCGTTTTTCCCAACTTTATTGGGATCGCAGTAGTCCAACCAGATGCGGCTGAATATCAGTATTTTACACGAAGCGACTGCATTCAGGCCTCCACAACCCAATCTTTACCCGGAAAATCGAAGAAAGAAAAATAAATACAGTTCTCGAAGATGCAAGTACTGAAGCAGTATTCTGTTGTGGTGACTATCTTTGTACTTAGTTCACATCATGGTAGGAAGACTGGCCAGTTAAAAGGTTCATACTAGTTATTCTCCGCAGTTTCACTTGCTTCTCAAAGCTTAGCAAACGTAGCCTATATCCTTCGCCGAGGTCCAATCTATCTCTATATCAAAATTCATCAAAAATGGTTCCGCGGTTTACTGAAAACGAAATAAACAGATTACTTTTTTTGCTAAACGCCCCATCTCGACAAAGATCTTCCTCATAACCTTCCATATCCGTCTATTTGAAGTTTTAGCCGACCATTGAATCCATGAATGCATCTAGTTCAGTTATTTATATATTTTTTTGTCTCATTGTTTATCTTGTCCACTTTTCCATACCATTCATCCGATTACAATACACAGTTAGTGTAAAAAAAGAGGTTTTGCTAAAAAAATGCCGAGTACCTACTTACTTCATAAAAAAGTATCTTATCAGCAGTGTGGGTGTACCTTGCCTTAACTTCAAAATCCCACCCTAAAACGTCCAAGGTATCCCATTCTGGCATTTAGGCTAGATCCCATTGCCCAACAAATGGAAAGGCGTTCAGTTTCCACTCAAAGCCGCCTTGACACGGCTCCACTCCTTTCCTAACTCGACATTTGACTTGCGCAATGCAACGCTACGCTTGCCTGCACTATCCTTGAATACCTTGCGTAAGAGTTACCTCATGTTGGTTACCGATGTTACGACTAGTTTTGTACTAGATGGCGCTGCCATCGGGGACCGGGATTGGGCGTTTTTGAATTGAGAACGAAGAGAAATAACTGTCAGTTTCAAAAACAGGTTTCATTATTTGGATTTTTTTTTTAAATTATCTGCCTCTTGAGTCGTGACGTCCTGGTTTCGATTCTTAGGCCGAGCAGTGTTATTGGGTTTGTCTATAAAATTCTCAGCAAACAGTAACAGCCTAGTGATTTGACCACTGGGCTGCGAAGTCAAATGTCTCGAGTTCGAATCCAAGGTACCTGTGACTTTAGTATTTATAATAATTTATTCTTCGCTTAAACTTACATGCTTGAGAGATTTTCTCGACGTTGTGGGAAGTCTGCCAGCCCTCACTAGGACAGCGTGAACTAGCATAATCCCTGTCGTTATGAGAGGAGACCCGAGCTCAGCAGTGGGACAGTATATGGGTTGATGATAATGATAAAATTCTTAGTAAGTAGTAGCTTGGAGTTTTTATTTGTACCGGTAATAAGGTTGGCTACCTATTACATGGGACCTAATTAATATGAGGGTTGAAGGCCTCTTCTCTACCCCGCCACTGTTGCCGATCTTGAACAAGTCGCACCCACTAACCGTACTAACCCGTAATATAGGCTTATGTTTTATAAATGGCCGTCCGATCAAACGTCCTCACCGGCAAGGACCGTCGCAAAGACCCTGTAACAGTACTAACCACCCCCCCCCCCTTCTTGCTCAAACCGGCCCGTGCCGAGCCAGTAGCTTTAAATTCACCCCTAAATAATTTAAACTATGATCCAGCTGTCCCTAGTTGTCCCCCAGCAACGCCCTAAGCCGAGGTCCGAGTCCCGTTAGGGTGGGGACGCCCTTAGCTGCTGTTGCTGTTACTTTATAAGTACTTCTTGCTGGAGGTATAAGGTGCCTCGCCAGTAAGTCCGGTTAAGTTAATAAAGTTTTCGAACTAATAACTATGTCCGTCATAAAAAAAAGTTTAATATATCTCTTCTTAATATATAAAATTAAGAAGTGTTAGTTACCATACTCCTCGAAAACGGCTTCACATATTTTATTTATATTTTTTTTATATTTGGCAAACCAACTAAATACACACAGAAACATTCATGGCATATATCATTTACAATTAGATAGAATTGCATGCATCTAAATTTAATTTAATTTTATATATATATTCGGTATGTCTGAGAATCGGTCTTAATCTATTTTTCACACCCCTTAATGATAAGGGGACAAAATTTTTAATTTCTATTTTTTTATGATGTAGCATTAAAAAACACATACAACCCTATGTTCACACTTCTGCCACCGACTTTATGGCAGCATTTGCTAGGTCTGCTAGTAGTATATAATATTAACTAAGGTTATTGAACTAACAGGTCCTTCACTTTAACCAAATGCGAGTTGGCAGACTTAATTTTATTATCTACGGGCTATTGCCCGCGGTTTTGCTCGTATTCCAGAGGAATTTTTTAAACAAAAACTAAGCCTGTATTCTCTTAGGTGTCATCTATCTCTATGCAAAATGTCAACCCGCATCATGGTGGACTATAGCCTAATCCTTCTCATTCTGTGAGGAGACACGTGCTAGAAGTGGGACAGTATATGGGTAGGATGATGATACTATGCAGTTGGTCTTCATAATCCTTCTTAAACGTTTTCCGCACGCCTGTACACAAATTTGAATATATACAATAGAGTTTTGCCTAATTTAAAAGTAAGATCAGTTGCCTAAAGAAAAATAATAAATAAAGTCAATTGGTCAACTCATCCCGCGGGATGAGATAAGAGCGGGATGAGCTTACCAAAGAGCCGTATATTTATGTACGAATATAATAATTATATAAAATATATTTATTTATGTATTTTAATGCTAAGTGCAGGTTTATGTCACGATAAAGTAACATCCGCATTTATTTTTATATTTGTAAACATGCTGTATTCTTCGTATTTAAAAAAAAACTTTATCTTGTTAAGTATCTACATCAGTGTAATAAAGTGTAATAAGGATACATAAAATGATAACTAACTTATATAATTATATACTTTTTTAAATGTACTTATTAATTCCTGCTCATTATAACATACCGACGAACTGTTGGTGTACATTTAGCACACCTGTTTTTTTTATTTATGAGGTTTATCTTCTACAGGTTTTCTACAGGTCTACGGAGATTAGATTGGGGAGTTTAAGATCAAAACCACCCTGGTTGTATCAGCACCTGGAGGGGAGCACTAAGTCCTCTTAATAAACCACCCATGAACCCCGCTTTTTTTATAGTACGGAAAATCCTCTTGCTCCCTGGGATGCGGCAGAGTGTCATACTGGTACCGACTAAAAACCTCACTTGTCTTCACTTACTTCATAGTCATGGCCATGGGATCCGTGAAATTCGCCACAACCATGACAGGCTGTGGTCCAGCAGTCGGTGGACTCATTCAATTAGCGATGCCTTAAGATAACTTTATTTAGCAATAAATATGGGTACAGACAGTTCTAATTGCTAAGTCGCTAAGTCCAAATAGTTGCCACATATTATACCATACAATGGTGTGCAAAGGAAAAATAAACATTAAGAATAAGTACATATAAACTAAGCAGGTAACAATCGATTCTTGCCTCCTAATTCAAGGCACGCGTGTTCGCTACTACCCAGAACCCCTACGCAACGGCTGTAAAGACATAACCCTAGGACATTAGTACACCTAACCCTTCGGGGAATACAGCTGGGCAAATTATTTAATTTACCGAGGTTATACATATACCTACTAGCTTCTACCCGTGACTTCGTCCGCGTGGAAAAGTAACTTTTAATTATCGTTTTAAATTATAGCCTATATGTTATTCTGATGTATAAATAATAATACTGTAAAGTTTCATCAAAATCCGTTCAGTAGTTTTAGTGTGAAAGAGTAACAAACACACACTCACAAACTTTCGCCTTTATAATATTAGTGTGAGTAGTGTGATGTTGGGATCAATTTTAAGTCTAACTGGGACTGAATACCAGCATTTTACACCAGGCGACTGCGATCGAACCTCCGGAACTCAATTTCTGGCCAATACTATGTAACTCCTTGGGATAAACTTTATGGCTTTAGTAGATAGAGTTCGTAGACAGAGATTAGGGATAGGTAGAGCTGTACTAATGTTCTAGGGATGTGCTTTTACTGGCATTGCGCAGGAGGGGTTCTGGGGTAGTAGGCGAAACGCGTATTCGCCACTATCATCATCAACCCACATACTGTCCCACTGCTGGGCACAGGTCTCCTCTCATATTGAAAGAGATTAGGCTATAGTCCACCTAGCTGGCCTAGTGCGGGTTGGCAGACATCACAAACCGTTGAGAAAAATCTCTAAAGTATGCAGGTTTCCTCACGATGTTTTCCTTCACCGGTTAAGTTAGTGATCATCATCAACCCATATACTGTCCCACTGCTGGGCACGGGTCTCCTCTCATATTGAGAGGGATTAGGCTATAGTCCACCACGCTAGCCTAGTGCGGGTTGGCAGACTTCACAAACCGTCGAGAAAAATCTCTAAGGTATGCAGGTTTCCTCATGATGTTTTCCTTCACCGTTTATGCGAGTGATAATTAATTATTAATACGCACATGAATTCGATAAGTCAGAGGTGCGTGCCTTGGGTTCGAATTCGGGAGCCCATGATGTTAGGGCAGGTAAAGGTAAACGCCCTGTTCCAACCACCATAAACGGCCACGGGCGGCGGACTTGGGGAAGTCCGTCCGCCCAACAACACAAGGCCAGAGATGGAGGTGCGGTTGGTGTTTCCGCACGCCACTCACGTAGATCGTTAGGTGGGGGGCACGCAAGTGTCACCCTAGACAGAGCCGGAGACCGCGAGTTTGCGGTCTGCCACTGCTGGGGTCGCGGAGGAATGTTCTCGCTCCCGTAACCCCAGCAAAAAGTGGTGAGGCGAAACACCCGTATGGTTTTAGTCGGTAGGTCACCCCCTATGGGTGGAGTCCGACACACCCCGCCGCCTCCCCCGGGCGGTGGATAGTCCATGAGGATTTCCATACGTTAAAAAAAAAAAAAAAAAAGGTAAAGGTAAATCCGGATTTTAGTTGGTGTGCCGCCTCTCCGGGTGACTTAAAAAAGGTACTCTATTCTTTTACCGCCTCGAACCAGTCATGTAAGGACTAAGCCATTCATAAAAGGTGCAAGACGTGAACAGGATAAAGGCAGGCGAGAATTCGTTAATTATTAGGTTTAAGAATTTTACACTTATTCCCAGTCACCATAGTAGTATACAATAAATGCTCGCGTCTGTTCTTCTGTTCCTCTTTCTTGTTCTAAACTAAGCAACAGATTTTGATGCGGTTTTCACCATAATTTAGAGAATTTCTTCCAAAAAATACATGCTAATATCAGCATTGCATCTGTGCGGAACCGGACTGGGGTGAATGTCGCTCACTATACTTTTGCTTATACTATAAGGAACTTGTAGCTTTTCGTAAATGAAAATCTAGTAACCAAAGTAATGCAATAACCAGAAATATCGTGTCAAATACAAATAATGAAAGAATGTCGAAATAAAATATTTGATAAAATTTATCAATTTTCACATAGAGCCAAATTTCAATAAAACCTATGTTGCAAAACATTTTAGGTAATAAATTAATGTAAGAAATGCATTGCGAAATTAAGAAAAACGCATATCGGTTTCAATATGGCGTCATGAACTCATGACATAGAATAGAAAATATCAGAGGAGTCACTTATTTGGTGATTGGATAGATCCAATCACCAAACGATGATTCATCGTTTCAATCATCAAATGGTGACGGTGGTAGCCAAGCTGATTAGAATAAAATATAACTACCACCATCAACGGTGAGACTAGCGCCGATGAGTTTGTTTATAAATTCTCAGTACCTAGCACCTCGGTGTTTAGATTTGTGCCAAGTTAGTAGGCTCGCCCCATAGTACATGGGACCTAAGCATACCGGCGAACTATGATTGTACATTGGAACAGCTCTGATTACCTACTCGTACTTGTTAATCCTGTTTTGTAATTAATTTGATGTATTCACCTATAATAATTACGTTTTCGTTACTAGTCTTAATTCATATTCTTCTTAATGCATATTCATCTTAAATAAAGAAAGAAAGAAACATTTATTTTGTCCCCACAAATACAATAAATAAAACAAAAGTAAAATACGTAACAAAAACAATAACTAACTAATAAACTTTTATAAGCGTTTCGTGAGGACAAAAAAGGACCCTAGCTCAGCATTTGCCGCTTCTTCTTAATGAACATTCTTGTTGTTGATCTTCATTTACTAAATTAATAAAAATAAAATCTTTACGAGAAGCACGGCAGCATCGAGTTTTGTATCGCGTAGTTTTATAAAGTTGACCTTCTGTATTTTTTATTCTGTGATATCATGGCGCAAACAGTTAGGTTTTGCAAATGATTTCGCACAAACCGACTCAGGCGCAGCCATGGCAATTTATACGTGTTACGAAATGTATGCATTTGGTATTGCACGTTAATAAATTATTATCTATGAATATAGTTGGGTGTTGTGAGTCAATATATCCTCCGGATATCGGTAGTAGGTACCCAGGACTTAGGAGGTCTGATGGCAGTCCCTTGTAATGAGACTGGAAGCCTGACACTAACAAAGTGGTGAAAAGGCTCGGAAAAATAGAATAACAAAACCAATATTTGAACCACGACGAATATTTGACGCTGTTTCGAATCCTGTCTAAGGACAATTTGGTAGGCACCTGTTCATATTGCATTCGTTTACACTAAATATCTACTGCGTTGTTATCTCTATTATAAA
Source organism: Acronicta alni (assembly GCA_964056405.1). Lineage (NCBI taxonomy): Eukaryota > Metazoa > Arthropoda > Insecta > Lepidoptera > Noctuidae > Acronicta > Acronicta alni. The sequence continues at coordinate 7,593,977 of OZ043938.1, read as the reverse complement.
ACTGTAAAAAAATTGTGTCTGTACATTGAAGATAGGTAATAAAAAAAAGTTATTATAAATAATAATAATAAAGATTTCTTAATTTGACACAAAAATACATTTACAGAGTCACAAAAACAGTATATCTAGTATTTATGATAAACTCTTGTACCCAGAATAAGATTCAACTTGTGTTGAGCGAACCAGAACTGGTATACTACTAGTGAGACTATATAAAGGTCCCCGGTGGTAAAAAAGCTATTTTATATTTAAATATTTGGTCTGTTTGTATAGGCATTCTGTTTTCACTTTTATATAGCATATGCTCCAACTTAAAAACTGCAGTACATCATATCTCAATCAGATGAACTGATCAACTTGACCTCTCTGTTGTATGCAGACCCATAGAAAGAAGAGATCATATGTATAGTATAAAATCATTTTAATAAGAGTAATATCCAGGATATTTACTCTGATACATTTTTCTAGCACTATTGTCACACTTTAGAGAATTTTCATTGTTACCATAACCATTAAAAACACAACAGACCACAGGCTTTTCGTCAACCGTACAGAAAGATCCTAGGTTGGTTGGAGAACCACAACAGATATACGGAGCATAATTTTGCTTAGATACGCAAGAGCAGTCAGTTTCACATTGCGTATACTGTTTGTAGTGGTTGCCATGGTTACGAGGATGTTGATTCTCGCACGCTGTGTGGAGGATGACAGGTCCCTCGTAATTCTGAATGTGGACGGATACCGGCTCAGGACAGGCGTGGAGACATGTCACCTGAAGAAATAAAACACATAACAATATACCATCATGGCTTTATTCCCCAAAGGGTTTAGCAGAGTTGTAGGTAGTTATGACTCCAGCAGTCAAGCTATCCAAAACTGTTAAATTTTCCCAATTGAAAAGGAAACTTACCGTTCTGTATTAAAGTTGAAAATCTATCAAAGAAATTTGACAGATTGGGGTAGCTTGATGTGCTGGCCGCTGTACCTACACCATCAGTTTGCCTGTATTTTGAGATCCCATGTAATAGGGCGAGTACAAATCAAAACTCCGAGCTGCTACTGAGAATTTCATAGAAAACCCTTAGAAAACCCCCTTTTTTGTAACACTTTACCCGGGACCCATTCCCGGGTAAAGTGTTACAAAAAAGGGGGACCCAAGATCTCCAGCGTAGCAGTCCCCTATAGATACATATACATAATGTGAATAAATGCTTACCCACAAGAAGAAGATGGTTACAAAAAGGCACACCATTGTAACTTAAACAAGAATCGTGTAAACACTAAAATAATGAATACCCTTTAGCAAAATAAACATTATATACCAAATTATTATCAACTTTTGGCAAAATTGAGCATACATTTCTAAAAATTTGGACGATATTGAGCAAAAAAATCACGTAGGTATAAAATGTAATTGATATTACATTTAATTTGGTAATGTTGACCGAAATATTGCGATGTGGTAAGTCTAAAAATTAGATTAAATATTAATTTCATTATTTACTGCTCCAGTGGTTACCGCAGCTGAGCTTGAGGCATTCGATTCGGCTTGACCTGGGAATCGAACCGAACATGTGAATATCCCCATCAAAAACAAAAACACAAGAAATAAAAGTATTCGATTATTGTAATATTCAGTTATTCGGAATCCAGAAGCGAATATCACAAAATTCCATAACATGAAAAAATACAATGCACAGTTACAGTGACACTTACACGTGTTTACGGAACTTGCATGTAAAACATCGTAAGTGCCATTACTCGATTCTGCTTCAGTAAAAACTTCATTGCCATAAGTAACGCTGATCGGATAAAAACGCGTTATCTTCGGTTTATCAATATCTTCATGTAGACCAGTATGCCAGCACGCGACATAGTATGCTCAGCCGGGTGTTAGTATAACGTGGATACGTCTTAAGTATGTACGTTAGGACTTAAATTATAATCATATTGGAAGAAGCTCACACATATCCTATGTTATTTTACTATTCACATTTATATATTATATTATAAATCGGGATGGAAAAAAAACATAACTAAGAAATTATTATGAACCAGTCTATCCTCAGGATGTCGGTATAACCCAAAAATTAGGTTGCGGCGGTCTGATGGAAACAAAAATATTGAAAATTACGTTTATTACAATATATTAAGTATTAAGACAAAATTAATATTTAGCACATAATTTACGAATCGTTTTGTCATCTTAACCTCGAATATTATATTAAATATATAACTATCTAAGTTGTAGCATCATTAATTCCGAAGTATTTAAATCAGTTACGATGTTTTGTTTTGATCCGCAAAAAAGAATTACGCGCAACTGCTACGGGGAAATTTGCTTAATAGTTTGTTGAATAAAAACTTGAATAAATTAATATATTAACTTGCTTGAGACAAATTCCATCACTCTAAAGTAACGATGACTTGCAACGGTTTTAGACGCCATGTCAAAAATTGCTGCAAGCTTGATAGATAATTTCAAAACAAAATCTTCAACCGCAAAATTCATATTTTACATTAAATTGTCAGCATATGTGTTTCAGGTGAGGTCCACAGTTATCTCGCGTGCTTGTCCCGTTAGGTAGCAGTAGGTTAGTATCCGCTGTGCACATCCCTGTCATGTTGCGCGCTAGGGCTGTCTCGCATAGAAGCTATTGTAAAAAATATATTTGATACATTTTTACACAGTAACAAACTAAGCTGCAAATCAGATCTGTACATTTATTGTTGTTACTCACTGAAATGTAAACTATTCCTAACGTGTTATCCTAATTTGTAACAGATTGTACTACTATTTTTGTGAAATGTAAACAAATAAAACAAAACAAGCAAAGCCTGTACTATGAGTACTAGACAATGGATATAATACATAAACAATACTTTTTTAGTAGTAACATAGATACATTTATAACACTATAATAAAGAATAATAACATAAGTTTTGGGGTCTATTATATTTATGTATATATTTTTTTATTTGATTTATTTATCTACGGCTTGTTCCCTATTGCGGAAGCTTTTATTTAAGAAATAAGTTAAGGTATATCACTCGCGCACTCCGCACTCTTAACATTATAAAAGAGGAGTTAAACCTATTTTGTAATGTTTTGAGAGAATTCACAATGAATCCTTTTTATTATTTTTTATCGTAAAATATAATAGTTTTTGTAACATTTAGTCTTAGTTAGTTACAATATTGCATTGGGTTTACCTGTAATGATGTTTTAGTTTGGTTCAAATAAATAAATAAATATGGAAATAGTTCTAGTTGTTGCAATTTGCAGTAAGTTTTTCTGGTTTTTTAAAAGTAGTTTTTGTATCTAGTTTCTTACAGTAAATTAAAACAATTAAGTAGTTTATGATACAAATTATTAGTTCTTGTCATCGCAAAAAATTAGTTTGATTTCAAGTTTAGATTAATATTTTAACTTATTTTTATACATCGTTTATCTTAATCTTAATGGCAATGCGGAAGTCTGCGCTGTCTTTTTTTGTAACTTAATCATTATTGTAAATACATACATTAAAATTTATTATAATTGCTGTGGATTTTACTTTAAAAATCCGTTTTTTCAGTAACATTGTTCAAGATAAAATAGCAAAAGATTATTAAAATTTTATTTGCATCAATTTAGATTTTATATATTTACGTAGGTAATTATTTAATAATTCGATTTGTTGACCTCTTTGACTTTTAGATGTACGTAATCATCTCAAATTACTTTGGTTTTCAAACTTACAAATCAATATTTTCACATTTTCATAAACAAATTTCAATAAAAAAAAAAAAACATTTTTACAGAAACGTGCCAGCCCTATGCCGCATCCGGCTGTTACTGGGTAAGCGGATTATGTCATGGTGCAAGTGCGGGTAACGTTCGTAACAAGCGTCTAACTATGGGAGCTGCGCTTACGCATACATCTGTATGTGTGCGTAGGGGAGCCATGGATTAGAGCTGGTGGAATTTCAGGAGACGATTTATTGAGAATAGCGATTGCCCGCGGGTTCATTCGCATTCTAAAGAACTTTTTGAACAAAAAGGTAGCCTTCCTATACCAAAATTCATTCCAAATTGGTTCAGCGGTTTAGGCATGAAATCGTTAACAAACAGAGTTATTCTCGCATTTATAGGCTAGAAGGATCTAACTTTTGAGGTCGTCCTAATATTTAGTATGAAGTTTTCTTTTTTTTATGCTAATTAAAAATGTGTTAACTCTTAATTATACAGACATTCATTGCACAATGTAATTAATATATTCAATATTATCAATAACATATTCAACCGATGCCATTTACCGACCGCCTTGGGGTCAAATGTTATTCACGACCGGAATTCCGTTATTTTCAAGTTCAGATCAATCATTTCTAGTATTATAACAATACTTATAAAAATAATTATGTATGTAACAAGTTGCAGACCGGAGGTACGAACGACTTATTTGATTCGGTAAATTATTTCACTAATAGAAAACTAATAATAATAATAAACACACACTCACTCATACACACACATACTCACCATTATCATCAAAATAAAAAATCATTATAGTTTTATTTTCTTAAAAAACCATATACAGGCACTTATGAAATGTCGAGTCTAGGTGCACATCATCATCAGCCTATTATATACTAGGCCAATGCTGGACGTGGGCCTCTCCTAATGTGCGCCATTTCACCATATACTCGGCTTTTCGCATCCAGCTTCTACCAGCAGCCATCAAATCATCACTTCATCTTGCCGGAGGGCGTCCTACCCTACTGCCACTTCAGCTTGCTAATCCGGCGTGTCTGTTACTTTGGTTGTCTGTCGGATAACCTCGTTACAGGTTTTATTCTTCAAAGAAGAAGAACAAGAGGCCACAAAGGAAGTATTTTATTCCTTATATTTTTTCATCTTCATCAAAAGCAGTTATAGCCTAGTATAGACCATTGGACTACCAATTCAAAGTTCGAGTTAGAATCCAAGGCACGCATATATGACTTTTCGAAATCATGTGCGTATTAAAATTAATTGTTACTCAATTAAATGGTGAAGGGAAACATCGTGAGAAAACCTGCATGGCTTAGAGATGTTCTCGACGTTGTGTAAAGTCTGCCACCCTGTTGCATGCTTTAGAGATGTTCTCGACGGTGTGTGAAGTCTGCCAACCTGTACTAGGCCAGCGTGGTGGACTATAGCCTAATCCCTCCCATTTTATGAGGAGACCCATGCCCAGTAGCGGGATAGTGTACGGGTTGATGATGACATCAAAATATATTTATTTCTGTCAACCTTTTTTTTCCACTAGGGTGGCAAACAAGCTTACGGCCCACCGGATGGTAAGCCGCTACCGTAGCCTATAGACGCTTATAACACCAGTGGTATCACTTGCGAGTTGCCGACCCTGTAAAACGAAAGAGGAATAGTTGGGTTGGCAGTAAGTATAAGAGTCAATGACCTCCCACAGCCATCACAACGTTTCCTCACAAAGCACTGGCCAGTGTTATTTCACTTCGATTTTCAGCTAGGCGGAGGTACTTCCCAAGTCGGGCAGCTCCAATATAAGTGAAACTACTCCCACTATGTAGAGTAATTCCACTCATATCTCTCTTACCAATCTCTTTCAAATCAAATTCTCTCGTTAGACTTATGTTTAGTTTTGTAATCTTTATTTAATCAATTATTATATCTGTAATTTCCACAATCCCATGGCCACATTACTGTATGAAGCTCGCCACGAAACGGATGACAGTGAGAATTGGTTCAGTAAAGTAAGACACCTGCGTCGGATCTCATTGTATGGGTATCAGATCTACTTACTGTACTGCATGGAAGGCATCTCCAACACTGACCTGCTGTTAAGTGGGTTTTGGATAACACCATCACGCCAGTATTTCCCGAAGGGTAAGGCAGTGATGTACCAATATACACAGTTCACCGGTATGTTTAGGTTCCATGTGATAGGCGAGCCTATAGTCTAAACTCCGAAGAGATAGAAGAAGCTCGGAGAGATAAGTAGAAATTTATTATAATAATAATAAATATTTCAGACATTTAAGAGAGGTAGGGCATAATAGGAGGAATTCCACTCAAATTGGAGCTGCCGGACTTGGGAAGAACCTCCGCCTTGCAGAAAATCGAAGTGAAATAACACTGCTTTGAGCTATGTTGTGTTCCTTACGGTGAGCAAGGTTGCCAGTGCTCCGCGAGGAAACGTTGTGTTGGCAGTGGGGTGACTTTGACCCTTATACTGCTAAACCAATTATTCCTCTTTCGTTTTACAGGGTCGGCAACTCGCAAGTGGTGTTGTAAGCATCTATAGGCTATGGTGAGCGCTTACCATCAGGTGGGCCGTATTCTACTTTGCCACCTTAGTGGTATAAAAAAAATCACATTACACGATCTAGTCTCAAACTAAGCAGAGCTTGTACTATGGATACTAGACAATGACTACCTACTTTTTTTTCTAAACTTACAATACATTTCTAATTCTGTTCCGATATGTCCATCCAAAGGTTGCCTGTAAGAAATCGCTGTTCGCGATAAGGCCGCCCATTGTATGTTTTAAATTAATTTGTGTCCTGATGTTTTTGTATTTTTATCGGTGTACAATAAAGTGTATATAAATAAATAAATAAATAAATAATACATATCCAACACCGAGATAAACACAAACACTTATGTTCATCACATAAATATTTGTATCGAATCCGAATCGAACGCGACCTTGTGATCAGCAATCCGATACGCAAACCAATAGACCACAGACGTTGTCAAAAAAAACTCGACTATTGTTATATATTATTACATTATGGCATATAAACGTACTGGCGAACTGTGGGTGTATATCTTAGTATATCTCTGCTCACCCCATCAAGTAATGCAGGTGTGGAAACACTGGCATCACGTCGGGGTCACCAATGTGGTAGAGGCGAGGTGTATTGCCCCTCCAACGAAAAGGGAGGATCCTCCAACCAGGCGGGTGTTGTGCCTGGCGGGCCACGGCCCGACGGTTGATGTCGGGCGGTTGTATATATGCAACTTTCGTTGCGAATGTTGCTTGCGCGATACAGGCCTTCGTAGTTCTATGTAGCGCGGTAGATGTCGCTACACAGGCAACATTCACACACTAAACTCTAAGACAGATTCTGATTACTTTCAATCAATGATCGTTACATCAGCTGGTTTGCAAAAACACCTTTAATTTATTAAGGTTAAAGTTTAGGATTACACATAACTGTGGCCGTACCACAGCCTGTTATTACGATCGTTTTCCGATTGAGAGAGAGGGATGTCGCTCTATAAATTAAATAGCACCATCCCTTTCTCACAACCTAAAAATGATCGCATTTACACGTTGTGTATGGCCTCTGGTAGTTAGCGCTAACCGCGAACAACACACGAGTAATAGCAGATTACCCTCAATTGACTCTTATAGGGCCTGCAGATGATCAATCATGTTACCCTAAGCATCTGACATTTGAAGGCGAAACATCGTTTGGCGATCGTATGCGTATGCGCAATACTGTTAGGACATAAGTAGATACATTGCTGAGAGCAATGATAGCCTTTTTTATTCATCATCAACCCATATACTGTTCCACTGCTGAGCACGGGTCTTCTCTCATATTGAGAGGGATCAGGCTATAGTCCACCACGCTGGTCTAGTGCGGGTCGGCAGACTTCACAAACCTTCGAGAAAAATCTCTTAGGTACGCTGGTTTCCTCACGATGTTTTCCTTCACCGTTTTAAGCGAGTGCATGATTTCGAAAAGTCAGAAGTGCGTGCCTTGGATTCGAACTCGAGACCTTCGACTGTGCAGTCCAATGGTCATACCACTAGGCTATCACTGCCTTTTTTATTGGAATGCGGAAAATCCTCATAGTTCATCTGCCACCTGAGGAGGTGGCTGGGTATTTGGGACTCGCAATTGTCAAAAATCTCGTATTTAAAAAATGCGACTTAATAGGTAAATACTGTTAGATTTTTTTAAAGAAAATCTGCACTAGGACTACAGTAATCCCTGTCGCGGGGGACTTCACAAACACAATAAAAGGGCACTAATTACACCCCGACTCGTAACAAATATTCACGGGGCATACATATAGATGCTTCGGGTGTGAATCGAAAACACGACTCGCCGCTGAAAGCCGCTTTGGTGAAACAAAATGTTTCGCCAAAGCAGCTTAGAGTACTCGTACTGTAATATTGTCGTAAACCGCGAAAACTAGACCCGATAGCTCCACCATTACCATTTCAAAACCAACGTTCTAAAATAAGCTAACACAAATCATGTATCTGTCCATTTATCTTGACCTACCCTGCCCCTCCGAACACATCGAGCAATCGAACTGATATTGGACCGACCGTACATTGAAAGAGGTCTTCTAACACTGGCTTAACTCGGCAAAGAGTTATGCAATGGCTATGACCTTAAAATCTTACGTAACTCTAAACCAAAACTTCAGTTTACTGTAACGTAAAATCGACTCTGAAGCGAAGTGTTCTAAGTTGATTTTTTATTGCAGAAACGTACTGTTACTGTGAATTGGGTTACTCAAATGTGCCATTTGCAACGGTCGATATTACGGAGTTATGTATGTAGATTACAAATACATAGTGCTGTTACTTCATATCTTTTTATACATAAAGGCATTGTGATGGATTCAAGGTTTCGTCGTTTTGTTGCTAAAGAGAACGGGAAGCGGTGAGCGTGTCAACTTCTTAATTAAACGCGAAATTGACAAAAGATGTCTTTAGTTTGGCGTTTTTCAGTCTTTTAAATCAGATTAGAGAAAATAATGGCTGAGTAATAACGCAGAGCAAGGTTAAGCTCTGCTTTCTGCATTCTTAGCAAATCGAGACCCCTCCGTGCCTCGATGAGTACGTATCATTATTGGACACCTTTTTTTGTTCATAAGGGGAAATCTTTAAAAGGTCTACGGAGATTAGACCGTGGAGTGTGGGAGTGTTACCCAATAAAACCACCCCGGTCCCCGGACACCAACAGCACATGAAGGGGTCTGTGTTGTTTTTATAGACCACCCCAGAACCCTGAACGCCAAAACCCCTGCGCAACGCCTGTGAAGGCATATCCCTGGGGAAACATTATTGGACACCGATGTCAATCCTCAGTAGTGAGACCCCGAAAAGCATGACAGTTTACACTTACAATATCAGTGTTAGGTTAGGTTGTGGTTGCGGAGGTTTAATGGCATCTTGGCAGTCGATTTTTAAAAAATAACGATATTCAACAGGATCTGGTTAGAATGTGAGAATGAATGCATAAGTTAGTAAAAACAGTCCTCAACATACCTGGAAAGAAGATTTAATGATGAAGGCAGATTAAAAAAGAAGTAATGAATATTATTTCTTATCTGGTATATATACTACAGGACTGCTCAGAACAAAGTAGGTAAGATAATGTTCCTGGTAATATTTTGTAGGTTTTTCATTAGTTTTCATACTTACGCATGTGTGAATATTAGTGTTTTATTTTTTCGGGAACTGCCTCATTAGTCTAGTGGTCCTAAGCACGACTCTACGCTAGAGATCCTGGGTTCGATCCCCAGGTTGAACAAAGTGTTATTGGGTTTTTCTATGAAATTCTCAGTAGCAGCTCGGAGTCTGGATTAATTGTGCCCGGTTAATGGCAATAGGCTCGCCCCCTATTACATGGGACCTAAACATACCGGCGAAATGTGGGTGTACATTAGTACACCTCTGCCTAACTTTTGGGAGAATATAGGCTTGATGGTATATAATATTTAATAATAAAATATGTAAACCCACCGTTCGAATACCTAATTTAAATTAATGTTAATCAGTAGTACTCAATATATTTACATAATGTACAAAAAAAAAGGAAAATGAACAGAACTAATAAATAATTATCACGTCCAAGCGTCAAAGTATTCCTCCACATCGCTGTCATCTGGTAACGTTCCCAGAAGACTGGCCGCATTGCCACGTTGAATGGCAATGCTAATTCGTTGACCCAAGAATAAACCAGCCCTCTGGTCAGTAGGTATTTCTTCTAATCAGTAGTAGAATATGAGTAGTAGGTATGTTTATTGTAATGTTAAAACTGTTAAGTATGTATAAGTTGGTATAAGTATAGCTGCCACACTATCGCATTAGGTTTAAGACCTGTAAAGATAGGAATTATGGTAAATAAATAAATTGACTGCCTCATTAGTCTAGTGGTCCTAAGCGCGACTGCTACGCTAGAGGTCCTGGGTTCGATCCCCAGGTCGAGCAAAGTGTTATTGGGTTTTTCAATGAAATTCTCAGTAGCAGCTCGGAGTCTGGATTTGTGTCCGGTTAATGGCAATAGGCTCGCCCCCTATTACATGGGACCTAAACATACCGGCGAAATGTGGGTGCACATTAGTACACCTCTGCCTAACCCTTCGGGGAATACAGGCGTGATGGTATGTATGTATGTAAATAAATAAAATAAAAATATTATGTTACTTTTATTGAACCACACAAATCTAACATAAAATTCTGAAAATGAAATGAAATCGTGTTGGCTTTTATTATAGACATACAATTATAGTCAGCTATAATTTTTTTTTTCTGTATATAGATCTTTTAAAGACACTTTTACAAGTCAATAATAAACATTTTTTTTTTAAAGCTAGATGGCTCCGGCATTTCCTAGATGACGACCTCTGAGAAGAAACGCCGAAACAAACTCAGAGAATCATAGTCTCTTTTAAAGTCCAGACATAGAGTAGTGGTAACAAATATGTGTCTTACAATGTATTCATTAGGTAGGCCAGCGTGATGGACTATAGCCTAATCCCTCTGAATTTGCCCGTGAGACCGTGCCCACCAGGACAGTAATGAGTTGATGATGATTAAATTTCATAATAAAAAAAATTAAACTATTCTTTGATGAAACCAAAACTAGGTATGCTACGTAACAAGTTCTCTTACTTGTAACCATTACGTTACGTAACATAAACCATAATGTACCAACGGATACATTATGTACAAATACATAAATCGCTTACAATACATGTAATTAATTGTGACCTAATCTTAAAACCTTGGACTCATGCATAAAAACTGGGCCGCTTGTGATGCAACTGTTTGCATCACTACTCCGCGGATCGATCAAAAGTTTGACCTACATTCGACTATATGGCTTATGATTCATACGTTATTATATACATACTATCACGCCTGTTTCCCGAAGGGTTAGGCAGAGGTGTACTAATGTACACCCACATTTCGCCGGTATGTTTAAGTCCCATGTAATAGGGGGCGCGCCTATTGCCACTCCGAGCTGCTACTGAGAATTTCATAGAAAAAACCAATAAGACCTTGCTCGACCTAGGGATCGAACCCAGGATCTCTAGCGTCGTGCAGTAGTCGCGCATAGGACCACTAGACTAATGAGGCAGTCTATGTATACGTTATTATATATATATAAACAGAACATAATAGTACGTAGTATGGTTAAGCTACTCAGGTATGGAAAATGATGTGTCTAAGTATGCAGTTCTCGTGCAAGGTTTTTGACGTGTTCTGACAGTTTTGAGTATTTCATTTGACCTACGCAAATGTCTTGCTGATTGCTGGTATCGTCGTGCGACGGGTCGTTGAGCTCCCTAAATAATGGCTTATTATCTTAAGACCTCAGTTGATATCTCCTGTGTGCAGTAATTTCACTGGCTACGCTAGAGGTTGCTCGAACAAAGTATTAGGTATTGGGTTATTTTATGAAACTCTCTAATCGGATTTGTGCCCGGTTAATGGCAATAGGCACGCCCCCATGGGACCTAAGCATACACCCAAACTGTGAATGTATATAGTACGGTTCTGCCTAACATCACACTTCAATACATACCCCACAATTATAAGAATAAGATTGAAATTAAAAACTTACAGTTTGCCATCTCAGTTACTCCAAGGAACCAGCAACGCCAACGGCCATCGAAGAAGGACAAACAGTGTGACGTCACAAGAAAAACAATATTATTTAATAACAAAAGCGGAGGCCAAGTCTGTTTGTACGAACGGGAAGTGACATTAATACTTATTACATTTGTATTTAACAACTGTGCCCACATACAATATTTGTTTGTTTCAGTTTTGAAACGTGCCATCAATGAGCAGAAGTTATTATTTAATATTTTTAAAGGCTTTGGTCACACTGCAGAATTCTCCTGTGTTACCACAACAGCAGTGATAGTGGTATACCATTAGACTGCCAAGTCGAAGGTCTCGAGTTCGAATCCGAGGCACCACCTCTGACTTTTCGATATCATTTGCGTATTAATAATTAATTATTACTCTCTTAAAACGGTGAAGGAAAACACCATGAGGAAACCTGCATGCCTTAGAGATTTTCTCAACGGCGTGTGAAGTCTGCCAACCCGCACTAGGTCAGCATGGTGGACTATAGACTAATCCCTCTCATTCTGTGAGACCCGTGCCTAGCTGTGGGACTGTATATGGGTTGATGATGATGCCCACGATATAGCCAAATATTCTGCCATTAAGCAATAATGACCAACATTATTGTGATCCGGTTTGAAGGACAATGTAGCCAGGGTTACGGGGTGGTCTATTAAGAGGACACAGTGGCCCCCTCCATGTGCTAATGGTGGCCGCCATTGGCACATGGAGGGGGCCACTGTGTTCTCTTCACTGGGTTCACTTAGGTAGTTTTAGTGGGTAAGAATCTCATACTGCCCGCAAGTGCCCGGGTGTTTCTTATAAATTATAAGTATTTATTTACCAAAAAAAGTATATAAGTATTATATCCATTGTCTAGTACCCATAGTACAAGCTCTGCTTAGTTGGTGGTGCTGTGTAAAAATGTCTCCAAATATTTATTTACTAATATTATTTCATTTATAAGTCTAGGCTGTTTTTTTTATACATCTTTATTTCTTCGCAACGGTTTCCAAACTCCACCAAACAATAGTCAACCTTGACACATAATCAGGCAGTTAGTAATACTTACGTCATTTAGTAACTATCTCGCAGATAAACTCGCTGATCACTGTGATGTAACATATTTTGGATGGCGTTGAGAACTGGGGCCATGTGCTTACTGTTATATAGACTTGTAATTGGCTGTTTTCTGTACTGTTAAACTATTCTATGTTTTAAAGTTATTTATCAAAGGAAAAATTCGACCGCGGGCAGCATTCGAACCTGCGTGCTCTGGTTAAGTACACCAGACGCTATAACTCCCATCCGCCATTTCGAATTTTGCCTTCACATTTTGAATTTTACGTCTTTATGGTGACGTCGCGGTACCTAACCAGGTTCGAATCCTGCCCGCGATCGAATTATTTCCTATACTACAAAAAGATATAGTTAGCTATTCTAGTTTGTTAAGCTGTAAGTCTACTATAGTAAATAAAAAAAATAAATAGTATTTTATGTTATGTTTTGTAACATTCTAATGCCAATCATCCAAAAACTATTAGAGGTGCTATTATATAAAGTTATTACATAAGTATTTGAAGTAGGACAAATGTAAGATCAGATGAGCTTTGTACCAATTGAACGCAACAAGCTTTATTAGATAGAGACCAATTAGATAGAGACCCCAAGCTATCTAAAACTGTCAAATTTTCCCAAATGAACAAGAATCTTAATATTTTGAAAAAAAAAAAAATAATAATAATTTTAAAAGTGTCTTTAAAAGATCTATTTACAGTAATAAAATATTTTATAATTTCATTTCATGTCCATTTTCAACATTTGAAAAAAAAAAACATTTTAAAAGACATCTCGCCTTGAAGAAACAGCCACAGTGGTTTTGAGTAGACCAGTCCCAGCTCACGGCACGCATGCATCAGTCATTGTGTATAGCATGTATATTTATTATAATAACGCACTGAGAGTACTGCTGAGGCTGCCGTGGCGCTGCAGTACATCAGGGATGTTTGCAGAAGCGAATATTGATGGTTTTACCGCTATAACCAGTAGTGTGTTCGCAGATCGGTGGGATTCCCCTATGGTGTGGAGGTGGATGCAGCTCCACGGGGATTTATTATGTTTTTTTTTTATTTTATTCTGTGCCTATATTTACTAACATTATATATTAAGTAAATTGTTACTAACCCTATAGATTCTATCTGAAATAAAAATTGTATTATTATTGCCTTTATTTATACTTACACATATTTTTTTTATTTTTAAATATTTCATAAGTAACATATAAAAAAAAACATTTAAAAATATAAAAAATAGAAACCCACCGGCATCGGGAGCAGGGTCAAAGCTACCGGTGGTCAGGGCCCCAGTCCCTCAGTCCGTGTCCAAGAGTACTGCTTTCTGTACGACTGGTACAATGATTGCTGAATTCACCTCCCACATGTCGACATCCTCATGTGCCAAGTCGAGATACTTTATTTCTTTCTCTTTCTCGGCTTTCACGCGGTTCTCGTCATGCGTTATTATTATTATAGCTCGGACATAATTTAAGGAGTTCAACAACCCTTCGAACGACGATACCAGATTAACGGAACATTCAACAACAGCTCGCCTGCATGTATAGGTCCAAGGTAACAGTGCGTGATTATTAGTATTAGTAAGTGTTTGTGTTTATCTGGGTGTTTCGTATGTATTTGCAAAAAAAAAGCATATAAGTATTATATATCCATTATCTAGGACCCATAGTATAAGCTCTGCTTAATTTTGGACTAGATGGTGATGTGTAAAATTATCCAAGAATATTAATTAATTTATTATTAACCGGACACGATAATCCAAAGTCCAAGCTGCTACTGAGAAATTCATAAAAAAACCCCACCCAATTTTGCTCGACCTGGGAATTGAACGCAGAATGTAGCGCAGCAGTCAGTCCATCAATGTACAGACGCCAGCAGGTCAACCTATCCAAAACTGTAAAATTTTCCCAACTGAATATGAACCTTACCGTTTTGTATTAAAGTTGAAAATCAATCAAAGAAATTTGACATATTGTGGTAGCTTGACGTGCTGGCGTCTGTACAAACATCTGTAAAAGCCTACCACGAAGAACTTTTTTTTTCAACGCTAGTTCTTTCATTCATAATAATTGTGACCTTCGATTTGCAGACACATAAAAGAAACAAACAATACATATAACTGTCTTCACAAAAAAACATTTCACCGATCGCATCTGGACAAAACGAGTTCCAAAAATTGCCAAACACGCACATTGAGGTATTATAAGCTCTAGACTAGATTGTGAAGAGATTTTTTGGGGTAACATTTATGAAAGCTATATAACTTACTGCAATGTTACAAACTTGGTAACTCAGACCGCGGTATTAACACATTCATTACTTTTAAATCAATATTGGGGAAAATATATAACGTTATACATTATGTGTTAAAGATTCATAGACTGAAAGTATTTAGAAAGATAATCAATGTGATAATCAATAAGGCGTGATTGTATATACGTTAACAATGTAGTGTCAAGATATAATTTTATCTATCTATCTCTTATATGTTCTTTTACGATATTTCTTTACATTTCCATTTCGCCGGTAAGTAACCTATTTTCTAGCGAACATTATTTAACGCTGCTGCTCTAGTACAGTCAACAAAAGAGTTTGGTATACAGGTAGCGAACGAAATCTGCATCTTTACACAGATTGTGATTTAAATAATTACCCGTAAATAAACCCGCTTACACCCTAGAACCTTATAACATTTTTTATGATTGATTGTATGGGATTGGGACTAGTGCCTTTAATACAAGTTTTTAATCAAACTTAGCATGGGCACTTGTTGCAACATTAAAAAAAAAAAGGTTTTGATGTGTAGCAGCTTACAATACCTGCGTTTTGACACATATTGCGTGATACATTATCACACAATCTTTAACAAAACACAGATGTTTAATTAGCTGCCTGTATACTTAACTCTTTTGTCGACCGTACGGAGGTACTTAATACCTCAATGAACCCACCAGTTCTTTACTCGTCAGACACCCTTGAGACCGTCTGACCTTGGTACCCTTATAACCGTTACATCAGACGTTCAGTTCTTACTGTCAGTTAGGTAAGATTGTGATGCAAGCAGCTTATGTGGTCTTGTTGGATAATATGACCACATTGTGTGTGTGGTCAAGGATTTAAGTGGTACTGTATGTCTAAAAAAATGAATTTCTGTTACATCAAAGATTTTTAACTGACTTCAAAGAAAATATATATAACTTTCTCAGTTCTTCTTCTTAGCGTGTCGATGGTAAATAAAAAATAAATTAAATAATAATATATCTATTGTAGACTCATATTTATCTGGCTCAGAATTTAGCAACCCGGACTGCATTTGCTGATGCGGTTACTAAATCCTCGCGTGTGCAGTGAACAGGGCATTTGGGGCAAGATGGGAGGAGCATTGTCTGCGGAGAGACGCCGCACGCACACTGGAGATCTGAGGCGTCTGTGAACCTCCATTTGTAGAGATTATGACGAGGTCTGTGGTCTAGTGGTTCGAGTACCGGACTGCTGATCATGGGTTCGATTCCCACAGTACACAAATATTTGTGTGGGTAAAACATGAGTATTTGTGTTTGTCTGGGTGTTTCTTATGTATTATAAGTATGTATTTACAAAAAAAACGTATATAAGTATTTTAACCATTGTCTAGTACCCATAGTACAAGCTCTGCTTAGTTTGGGAGTAGATCGTGCTGTGTAAAAATGTCCAAAAATATTATATATAAATTATCTTTACTACGACCTACCTGGGTTCGGAGCCTGTTAAGACTTTTCCAAGTCTGCAATGGTAGAGTGTGCCCAGGTGGAAGATTCTATTTTGGGGTAGGAAAGAAATTAGGGGGCCACAGCGTCTCTCGCCATTAAGTCATATGAGAGAATGAGAGGGATTAGGCTATAGTCCAACACGCTGGCCTAGTGCGGGTTGGCAGATTTCACATACCGTCGAGAAAAATCTCTAAGGTATGCAGTTTTCCTCACGATGTTTTCCTACGGTGAAGGAAGCGAGTGATAATTTATTATTTATTAATACGCACATGAATTCAATGAAAAATCAGAGGTGCGTGCCTTGGGTTCGAGCTCGAGATCTTCGACTTGGCAGTCCAATGGTCATACCACTAGTCTATCACTATACCTACCAAATTTTATCAAAATCGGTGCAGCCGTTTAGGCGTGAAAACATAACAGACCGATAGACATACACAGTTACATTCACATTTATTATGCTAACATATAAGATAGCAAACAAGCATAGATACCCTATTATATATATGGGCGGCCATATTGGTTCTCGGCAACCGCAGCCTATACGCGACGCAGACGCCAGGAATACCAGTAGTATCAACAGCGCGTCGTCATCTTGAAACCTCATTAGTCTAGTCTCATAAATAATAAAAATAAAAAAGCCTTTATTTCCATAACCTTATTTCACATTTCAAAAAGTGATATTTGTTTGTTAGTGTTGGTTAGTTATTTGCTTATTGTCTAATTGTTAGTATGTTAGTTTTCTATTGGTTACGGACCCCTCCTCGGGTGAAGGCCTCCTCCAGTTCTTTCCACTCATCTCTGTCCTTACCGATAGTTTGCCAATCCTTCCCTATAAAATAAATAATATCATCAGCCCATCGTCTTTTCGGTCTTCCTACCTTTCTTTTGCCAATTGGCCCTTTCCACTTTGTAGTATTGATTGTCCATCTGGTGTCTGTGTCTCGATATGTGACCTGCCCACTGCCATTTCAATTTTAGAGCTTGCGTCTAGTCTCATATGCCCAGCTAATTCACTGGTTACATTACCCTTCAAATTCGACAATCATCATCATCATCTACCTGCCCTTGTCCCAATTTATTTGGGGTCGGCGCAGGTATCCTTTTCATCCATTCATCTCTGTCAGCCGTCACATCATCAGTCACTCTCTTTTCTATCATGTCCCCTTTAACACATTCCATACACCTTTTCTTTGGCCTCCCTCTGACCCTCCATCCCTCCACATTCATAAATTCGACAATAATGTTAGCACTTTATTACTTTGGCAATATGGCGAACTCAAAAAAGTTCCAATCAATACTCGGAATTTGAACACAAAAAAAAACAAAAGATCCAATCAAAAGTCGCCCTCCAACGCTACGGTGACGTAAGATCTATCGATCATTTGCAACCGGTTGCGCAATAGTTACATAACGTTACAACGTTACAGTTACCGCTCTTCACCTTGTGATGTAATGTGTCAAGGTCTCAACCGATAGCGTGAAGAAACTGTGGCAACTAGTTGCTTTTGCGACTGCGTTTTGTAAAGATAAAGCAACCATTTTTTTTATGAGCAGGAACTTTGTGTGTATAAACTTATTATTTGAAGAGCATTCATACTCGTACATACTCATGCATTCTAAAAGGAACTACAGAATGCCGCTTGCTTCTATTGCTATTCATCAAGCACAAGTCCTTTCCATCAAACTCCAATCTACTACTGAGAATTTTTATAAAAAAACATTAATACATTGCTCGACTTGGAAATCGAACCTCTGTCATGGCAGTTGCAATTACGGATTTGAATATAACAAATTCATCTTCTTAGGCTTTCCCTAAACATTTTAGTGTTCCAGTTTAATAATAACCAGAGCTGATTATCAGGGCTTTACGCGAATCGATTGCCATTAGAACTTGGCAACCCAATTGCTGGACAACACCGGTATCCTGAGGATGAACTATCTGTCAGGAATTTCTCGTTGGTGATCACCACTACTATCGCTAATGACAACTTGTACCAACGGCTTTACGTGTTCTCCGAGGCACGGAAGGATCTTGATATGCTAAGAATGGTCTTGATTCCATCAATTAAAAAGACTGCGGCAAATCCAGATTAACCTTACAATTAAATAATATATATATATATTTTTTTATGTGATAGGGTGGGCAAACGAGCAGACGGATCACCTGATGGTAAGCGATTACCGCCGCCCATGGACACCCCCAACACCAGAGGAGTTTCAGGTGCGTTGCCGCCCTTTTAAGGGGTTTGGGCGTCCGGTATCCTCACTCACTCGACGAAACACAACGAAAACGTTATTTCACGCCGGTTTTCTGTGAGGCCGTGGTATCAAGTCCGGTCGAGCCAGCCCATTCGTGCCGAAGCATGGCTCTCCAGCGGTATATTATTTTCTTGGACCATTTTACACAGCACCATCTAGTCCCACTAAGCAAAGCTTGTACTATGGGTACTAGACAATGGATATAATACATATATACGTTTTTTTTTGTAAATACATACTTATAATACATAAGAAACACCCAGACAAACACAAACACTCAATGTTCATCACATAAATATTTGTGTTCTGTGAGAATCAAACCCACGACCTTGTGATCAGCACTCACGAAGACTTTTCGGCAGCAGCACCACACGCATCTCCAAATTCATACTTAACAATAGAAGGGACAAAGCCCGAGCTGTCATCGGAGCCCTCACAGGGCATTTTACTACAAATGACATGCTCCATAAAATGAAGCTGACCCTGAACAATGATTGTAGAGCTTGTGGTGAATTCAGGGAAACCATGCAGCACATCTTGTGTCACTGTGACGTCCTAGCGACGAAACGGATGAGTCATCTCGGCAACGGATACCCGAAGCCGGAGGATTACAGGTTCCTTTCTCTTAGTGGGCTATCCGCCTTCATGAACCACGTCTTCGAATAGTAAGGAATGTACCATGCTGGGGACAACACAACAGATCACATTTGGTCGAAGTGTTGCTGGCCATGTCAGCCTCCACTGCTGAGATAAGATAAGATTATTGTGATCAGCAGTCCGAACTAGTACCTACGAACACACGCGAACCACAAGACCACGAGTTCCTCTAATACATAATATGATGTACAGACGCCAGCAGGTCAAGCTATCCAAAACTGTCAAATTTCCCCAATTGAATTTGAACCTTATTGCAATGCATTAAAGTTGAATATATATCAAATAAAATTGACAGATTGGGGTAGCTTGATGTGCTGGCGTCTGTTCTTATAACAATATGTTGTAATTTGTGTCACTCAGGGTATTTTACGACATCGGACATAAGGCCTTGACCACACTGGTAATCAAACACGTTTGATATATGCAGTAAAACAACAAATAAAAGGTGTAAGTAGCTACCTAGACAGTTTATACATACAGGTTGTTGAAAAAATAATATGTAGAGAGGCCAACACATCACACACCTACCACAATCTGTGAAATTTCTGTGATAGATTTTCAACTTTAATACGAAACGATAAGGTCCATATTCAATTGGGAAAATATGTCAGTTTTGGATAGCTTGACCTGCTGGCGTCTGTACCTAAATAATTAATTCGGGTATTTAATTATTTAGGTACATGTTTTTTTTTAATTTAAACTAATTAAATCATGACGTTTAAATTTCATTCAGTATAATCATGATAGGATATTGAATGAAAACCAACACGTCAAACGATGACTTTGTTTTGGTAATGATATTTTTTTAAAATGTTTATTTACGAGACAGGTAAAGTGGTTATAAGTTATGTTTCATAACGTCTAACTGAAAAGATATCAAATCTTCACGACGCAACATTGAAAAAATTCTAAATAAATCAACCTGTATATAGGAAACATTTCTCAACTTCACATCCTATTGATTCGCGTCAAAAGCTTCGTAGGCGTCAATGTCACACAATTCACACTTTTCGAAGACATTGCTATCTCTCGGTACAGTGAAAATGGACGGGAATAGGTCAAGGGTGAGTGAAGATACTGCTGCAAGAAGTGACAAATGTTACGATTTACATACATCACGCCTGTATTCCCCGAAGGGTTAGGCAGAGGTGTACTAATGTACACCCACATTTCGCCGGTATGTTTAGGTCCCATGTAATAGGGGGCGAGCCTATTGCCATTAACCGGGCACAAATCCAGACTCCGAGCTGCTACTGAGAATTTCATAGAAAAACCCAATAACACTTTGCTCGACCTGGGGATCGAACCCAGGACCTCTAGCGTAGCAGTCGCGATTTAGTGTTAAGTAATTGGTTAGGTTAGACACTGAGAGTCTGCGGACGATTGCTACAGCGCTCCCGTAGTCCCGGCACTAAAGTGGTGACGCGAAACGCCGAGGTTGGTTTTAGTCGGTAGATCGCTCTTTTCAGAGCGGAGTCCGACACGCCCCACCGCTCTCCCCGGAGCTCGAGCGGTGGAAAGTGCATAAAGCATTTCCAACCCCGTCAAAAAAAAAACTTACACTGGGACGATAGAAACTGGAGAGAAGTAAACACACCTTATGATTTACGTATATTCAAAGTATTTTGGCTATGCCTACATCGGAACGGGCTATGAGACTATATGATCTAGCACTTTGTCATCGTAATTCGTAAGTAATTATAAGTTGATTTATACGTCATGTTAAGGCCTAATGGGACTGACATTTTCTTGTAGAATAAAAGTCCTTTATAAAAATAAAGAATTAAAAAAAAAAAAAAAAATTACGTATATACCTATATACTTTATTGGCTGTCTCGTTATTCAAGTGGTCCAATACACTTGGCTACAATACTCTTGATAAGTTTAGGAGCCGTGATGTTTTAAAAAAATAAAAGTTGTAAAAAAGTAAAAATTTTGCTGTGTTCAGCGTCTTTCATTGCTGACCGTGTATGTTTATAATATATTTTATTTTGTTGAAATTTCAAAGGCTACAGTACGCTTAAAATCCTAGGTACCTACCTACTGTCGTCGGAACAATAGGCACTGGGCCTTATTTGAAATGAAAAATAACATTTTTGACTCCATCATATTGTAATAAAACTACTTTTTACGGATTTTATCGCGTATATTGATATTATTAATCCCGACGTTTCGGACCCTTTACCTTTATTTCAATATACGCGATAAAATCCGTAAAAAGTAGTTTTATTTCAATGTATAATATTCGCGTAAATGTCAGAAATCAATATCCATCATATTGTATTAATAGCAGAGTTTAAAAACAAAACGTAGGTATAATAATTATCAAACAATTCCTAATGTGCAGATTAATAAAAATCACCCAAAACCTCATAAAATCCGCAAAAACACAGCTGTACAAACAAATAAAATCCGCAATCGTTTCCTAACGTTAGCTGAACCATAGTCCACGGCCACAGGCGCTTAGGTTTAGATGTTGCGCGTGCGCATAGAACAGGTTTCAGCGCCATAGTAACCCATTTTCTCAGCCGGTTTGCACGACCGGTGCAGGAATAGACATAGTGTTAGATCCTTCGTAGTTCATAATTTATGTTTGTCTATGATTGAAGAAAAAAATTGTGAGGGTAGTTTACAAAAAAACATACCATCACGCCTGTATTCCCCGAAGGGTTAGGCAGAGGTGTACTAATGTACACCCAAATTTCACCGGTATGTTTTAGGTCCCATGTAATAGGGGGAGAGCCTATTGCCACCGGGCACAAATCCAGACTCCGAGCTGCTACTGAGACTTTCATAGAAAAACCCAATAACACTGCTCGACCTGGGGATTGAACACAGGACCTCTAGCGTAGCAATCGCGCTTAGGACCACTAGACTAATGAGGCAGTCAGGGTAGTTAAATATAATTTAATTACAGTTTAATAGATTAAATCCCGGTGTTTTTTTTTATGGATAATTTGTTTTTCTGTCTTAACTACAAAAGACCGTTTTATATCGTCTGCAATTAATAAAATTAAATAAATTCAATTTAAAACAAAAAAAATTACAAAAGGTACTACTTCCATACTAATATTATAAATGCGACTGTCGAATGTGTGTCTGTCTGTTACGCTTTCACGCCGAAACTGCTGAACCAATTTTGATGAAATTTGGTACAGAGATAGATTAAGCCTTGACACAACAACTAGTGGATTATAAATATGGCAACCTTGCCCCCTTCCTCTCTTTCTCCTTTCTGCTGGATAGGTACTTACAAATTTTGTTAGATGGTGGATAGGTACTTAAAAATTATTACACACTGTTAATTAATTAATACGAAAATGGAATACAAAACATTATTAGATTAAGGTGGTGTTGTAATGCACCCCGACCGGCAGGCATTTCTTGCGCGCAGTGGAAATGCAACAGGTCAACTAACTTTGTGACGAAACCGCGCCGGAAGGTCTCGAGTTCATTCTCGATTACAATGTGCAACTTTTGATTATGATAACATACCTTGTATTCCTAAGATTTAGGTAGAGGTGTACTAATATATACCCACAGTTCCCTGGTACGTTTAAATACGTGATAGCCTTGTGGTATGACCATTGTACTGCCAAGTCGAAGGTCTCAAGTTCGAATCCAAGGCACGCACCTCTGACTTTTCGAAATCATGTACGTATTAATAATTATCACTCACTTTAACGGTGAAGGAAAACATCGTGCGGAAACCTGCATGCCTTAGAAATTTTCTCGACGGCATGTGAAGTCTGCCAACCCGCACTAGGCTAGCGTGGTGGACTATAAGCCTAATCCCTCTCATTCTGTGAAAGGAGACCCGTGCCCAGCATTGGGACAGTATATGGGTAGATGATGATGTGACAGGAGGCGAGTCTATTGCCATTAACCGGCAATACCACTCCCTAAAGAACTCAAAAGAACCTCTGCCTAGTCCACAGGTGCCTAGTACACCTACAAGAATTCAGGCGTGATGGTATGTTATGTTATGTTTTTTGACATACACACATGCATACCATCATGCACTGAATCTTCAATACCTCTTTTGTTTTGTCTACATTCATACATCTTGTTATACACAAGCGCCAGTTGCGAGGTGGCCCACACTTGTTTAAAACGTTACACCTAAAATTAATTTGATAGACAATACTAACAAAGACAGCAATTCTGAATGACGATTTTGACTTAATAATATTCAAGACTATGAAAGGTTCGTATCAAAATAACCACCATGCCGATCAACCGATTTGCATCTGTAATCTACAGATGGTGACACTTCGAAACCCCTCCGTGCCTCGGAGAGCACGTAAAGCCGGTCCCGGTTGCTCTACGAACATTTATGACAATCGTTAGTGGTAGTCAGAAACCCAAAAAGCCTGACAACCAGGATATCGGTATTACCCAGAGGGTTGGGAGGTTTGATGGCATAATTAGGATGTAAGTAAATTATATTCAGTTGCATCTGGTTAGTCTAGAAGTTGACTCCAACATAGTTGGGAAAAGGCTCGAATGATCACGAAAATTAAAGACTTTGGACCCAGGCCTATTGTCATGTAGTCACAATATTGCATCAAACATCATAATCTATTTCATTCTATTACATCAGTCGTTATCAAAGAGAATTTGCAAAAAAACATTACGGTACAAATTCTTATCATCTTCGTAAGTTTATTTCTAATCAAAAACTGCACATTCAATGGTCGTATCAATCATACCACTTATATGTATATTTAGCAAGCATTAGGTAATAGTATATGTATGTATGTGTTGACATATCTACGGAACTATAGTTACAACAGTGTTGCCATTAGCGAAATATTTCGCTAATTTTACACTTGGCAATTACATCAGGGGTGTTGCAATGTTTGGTACAATATTGTAATGTTTGATTATGTTCCATCAAATGTTTTTGTAATGTAATGTATCTTTGTTTATTAGATAATTAACTAGATGTTTAAGAGTATTGACGACACCTGTGGTGTAGTGGTTCGACTTCTGATCACAAAGTCGTCGTTTGATTCCCACAGGACACAAATATTTGATGTGATGAACATAATTGTTTGTATTTGTCTGTGTGTTTCTTATGTATTATAACATACCATCACGCCTGTATTAGGCAGGATAAGATCCTGCTAACCCTAGTACAGAAACTAGAAACTTCACTACAGCACCAAATGAGCTCATTACGTTAACCACAATGTAATCTCGCATCCAATTCTCTAACTCAACAATGCCTCATCAGGGTTTCTCAACTTTAACACGCCAATCTACCCTCATTATTACCAAATCGATTTTCAATTTACGAGACCATCGAATCGATATTTCGTATCGATTACATTATCGATTTCGACACTAGACACCGGAAAGCGAATTCAAGGACAATATTTGTTGGTTTTAACTAATCTTGGTGCAATTCTTGGCGGTTGAGTTGGTCGGCACCATAAGTGGGGAGAACCGATTTCTTTTAGTTTTGGGTAATTGCTGTCCATTGAACCACACCAAGGGCCTTATTCCAAAATATGTACACTTAACTGTCTCATTGGTCTAGCAGCCGTAATCACGACTACTCCGGTAGAACTCCCAGATCGATCAAAGTGATATTGGGTTTTTCTATGAATTTATCAGTTGCTAGTACTTAGTTTGGATTTGTGCCCGGTTAAAGGCAATAAGAATGTGTCCCTAAGAATCTGAACATAGCGGGGAAGATTTTGTTAAGAGAGGGAGGCCGTAGTGGGGGTAATTCTACTCAAATTGGAGCTGCCTGACTGGGGAAGTACCTCCACCTTGCAGAAATTCCAAGTGAAATAACACTGCTTTGAGCTGTGTTGTATTCCTTGAGGTGTGCAATGTTGCCTGTGCTCTGCGAGGAAATGTTGTGTCGGCAGTGGGGGGACTTTGACACTTATACTGCCAAACCAAGTATTCCTCTTTCGTTTTACTGAGTTGGTAACACGCAAGTGATACCCCTGGTGTTGCAAGCGTCTATAGGCTACGACAGGTAACCTAAAACCAGAAAACCATCCTCTGTTGATGGGTCAGAGCTTCATAGTTGGGAAGAATGCTCTCAGGAATCTTACCAACTATGTTGGGGTTCGGCTTCCACTCTAACCAGATGCGGCTGTATATCAGTATTGTACACGAAGCGACGATGCGACGACGACGAAGTAAAAAGCAGTTATAGCCTAGTGGTATGACCATTGGACTGCCAAGTCGAAGGTTAATAATTAATTATCACTCGCTTAAACGGTGAAGGAAAACATCGTGAGGAAACCTGATACCTTAGAGATTTTTATCGACGGTTTGTGAAGTCTGACAAACCGCACTACGCCAGCGTGGTGGACTATAGCCTAACCCCTCTCAATATGAGAGGAGACCCAGCAGTGGAACAGTATATGGGTTGATGATGACATGAAGGGACTGCCATCTTACCTCCGACACCTATGAAAAATACCGATATCCTAAGGATAGACTGGATGACTGGGCTTTTTGGGCTTCTTAGTACCATTAATGATTGTTATAGGTGTCCGTATGATATCCCATGCCGTGACATATAGAGCAAGGGCAGGTAAGTGTGATTTTTAGTCGGTAGGAGTTCGAAATACCCTGGCACCTCCCAAGGTATCAGACGAACCATAAGGATCGTCCGTATTTAAAAAAAAAAAAACAGATTAACTGCCTCGTTAGTCTAGTGTTAAGCTCGACTGCTACGCTAGAGGTCTTGGGTTCAATTCCCAGTTCGAGCAGTGTTATTAATGGTTTTGCTATGAAATTCTTAATAGCAGCTCGGAGTTTGGAATTGTGCTCGGTTAATGGCAATAGGGTCGCTCCATATTACATGAGACCTAAACATACCGGCGAACTATGGGTGTAGGTATAGAGGCCTGCCGGCCTCTATACCTACACTTAGTCTTGTGGGAATCGAACCCACGACCTCATAATCAGAAGTCCGACCGTCGAACCACTAGACCACAGACGTCGTCGAGGTCTTAATCTAGATAGTTTTACCTCCGTGCTTCAACGAGCACGCCGAAGCCTTTAGTCCGGTGGTTGGTTGTAATACGAATACCTTTTTAACAAGTCTACTAGCACGCCTGTATTTCCAGAAGGGTTAGGCAGAGTTGCAACAATGTACAGACGCCAGCAGGTCAAGCTATACAAAACTGTCAAAATCTTCCAATTGAAAATGAATCAAAGAAATTGGACTGAATGGGGTAGCTTGATGTGCTCATCAAGCTACCCCATTCAGTCCAATTTCTTTGATTGACATTCAACTTTAATACAAAGTAATAAGGTTCATTTTCAATTGGAAGATTTTGACAGTTTTGTATAGCTTGACCTGCTGGCGTCTGTACATTGTTGCAACTCTGCCTAACCCTTCTGGAAATACAGGCGTGCTAGTAGACTTGTTAAAAAGGTATTCGTATTACAACCAACCACCGGACTAAAGGCTTCGGCGTGCTCGTTGAAGCACGGAGGTAAAACTATCTAGATTAAGACCTCGACGACGTCTGTGGTCTAGTGGTTCGACGGTCGGACTTCTGATTATGAGGTCGTGGGTTCGATTCCCACAAGACAAATATTTATGGGATGAACTTATGTTATACTTATGTCGTATCAAGAGGTAAAATGGAAAGCTGAAGATAGAGAACAGTGGCGATTGCTCCTCCGACAAGAACTGAGCTCTTAAATAGTAGAGAACTTATGTGTTGGTGTTTGTCTGGGTATTTCTTATTATAAGTATTTATTTACAAAAAAAAGGATATATAGGTATTATATCCATTGTCTGGTAACCATAGTACAAGCTGCTGTGTAAAACGACCCAAAAATATTTAAAAAAATAAACCTTTCGATATCAAATGAGGTTTTTATACTTATCGAAAAATTTGAGGTTAAAGAGGTTAGATTTTAATTAGGTACATTAAATCAGACAAAAATGTAATAGGTATATCTTTTCTATAATCTGTCGCTGTAATCAAACGGGTGGGTTATTAACATTGCTAACTAAAACTAAACATTTCTAGAACATTCTATTACATTCCATATATTTGTTACCATTTTGAACCTTAACATTTCTGTCATAAGGACTGTTGTAAAATTTGAGAAATGCAGGTTTGTGTTTGTAGCGATATAAGGGAGCATACACATTATAATAAGATTCGCATTGTTTTGTACAATATAACCAATCTATAAATTTTACAACACGTGACCTATTTTCGGCCTTATTGTCTTGATGGGTGACAAAATTGGCTATTATAAGTAACTATCCCAAAACTCAAGATTGGGCTTCCTGAGCGACGGACGTAATATTTTAATTGAACTTACAGTACGATGTTATAGGTACTGTAAAGTATTGTGTTGGCAGTGTGGGGGGAGGGACTTTGACCCTTATACTGGCAACCCAACTATTCCTCTTTCAATACAGGGTCGGCAACGCGCAAGTGATACTCCTGGTGTTGCAAGCGTCTATAGGCTACGGTAACCGCTTACCATCAAGTGGGACGGCCCACCTGATGGTAAGAATAGAAAATAATAATAAATATTTAAATAATAATGATATACACGGGATTTTTTAGATCCCCTGTAATAGAGAAAGGTGTGATGAACTTGGCTTCTTTCGGAAGAATTAGCTTCAAAATATTGTTTCAATTGTAATGTATATTAAGGTGACGTCAAGGAGCATGCGTTAATATCAAATACGATAAAATAAAAATAGCCTGATTATTGTTAAAAATTGTCAATAGACTCGCCCCCTGTGTGTCGCACACTGTGAGCTTACAGCAGTACCATCTGCCTCAGGCATGATATAAAATAATTAGATATGTTATATGTATTCAAAATATTAAAGATTACAGATATTTATAAAAATGACATGGAGAAGGAGTGCAGAAAGCTAATTTTTTTATATAATAAAGCTTACAAATTCAATAAAATAAAATATTCATCGTTTACGTTGACCCCATGTGATCCCATGGTGTGAGTGGTCCCACGGTGGCCGAAATTTAACGTTTATAATGTAAAACGGTTCAAACGTCAACCTTTTTAAGTTTTAATGTCACACGGTTCAAACGTCAATTGGTTTTTTAAATACGAAAAAAAAACAATTGACGTTTGAACCGTGTACTTACCTTTTTTATTTAATTATATTAAATCAAAGCGACAATTAAGTCATATGTGCAGGGTCTCCTCGATGCATTCACGAGGGATGTCGCAAGTGAGCAACCTTGCGTCGTTGCAACAGACGTTGCGTTGCCGCTGCGTTCATTACGACCAGTAAGTGGAGCTTATGTACTGGAAAAACGTAGCTTGTACACATTTGTAGTTACGTAGGGTTAAATTAGAATCTGCAAGGCTAAAGGATTAACTTTTTAGGAAAAGATGACCGACTTTAAGCATTTTTATTTATTTAATTCATAACCATTTATTTTTTATCGTGTCGAATTATTATTGCGTATTTTATTAAAAGTACAATATGACCATCAGGCCCTCACCCAACCATATAATATTTCCACCCAACCCTCACCCTCACCCAACACGTAATCTACACAAAATAAGTAATTACAAAAATTAAATCAATAAGGGTACCTAATCAATTATAACGTGAGAGATCATACTTTCTTTCTTTCTTTCATACTAATTCTATAAATACTAAATCTAACAAATTTTCCTCTCAAGTTTTCCTTGGAATTTACCATAAAATAACAGTTTATTTAAATTTGTCAATGATTCCAAAAGCTACCATAATAACTGCGTTACGCGTTAAAGGTTACTCGGGTGTTAAATAAGGCACATCACGTGGTACATGAAAATGTCAACATATTTCAGTATTCCTTAACAAAAATGTATAAAACGTGACGCTAAATTTGTCGTGCTACCTGAACGCAACGAGAATTTTGTGGGTTTCTTAAACGGGACAAATGTTACAAATAAATATTTTTTTATGAAAAGCTGAGGAAAATCTACAGAAATACTTGGTGCGTCAAAAGGATTTATATAAAAACCACATAATGGTCAACCAGTTGTGATGACCTACTGCTATGTATTGTCGTGTGGATGAGTGCGACCTATGTATGAATATGCTACCATGAGCTCCACGAGGAAACGTTGTGTTGGCAGTGGGGGACTTTGACCCTTATACTGCCGAACCAACTATTCCTCTTTCGTTTTACAGGGTCCGCAACGCGTAAGTGATACCCCTGGTATTACAAGCGTCTATAGGCTACGGTAACCGCTTACCATCAGGTGCACCGAACGCTTGCTTGCCTCCTTATTAGTATAAGAAAAAAAATGCCTACTGAGCAGAGCTGAGCTGTATATGTATATAATATATATACAGCTCAGCTCTGCTCAGGATTAACCACCTAATTTGAAGAGTAAGTTTTAGAAATAACAGCATCCACCACCACACGACTATGTTCAACCCAAGGACACCTGCCACCAGGACGTGATCTGCAGTGGACTGTATGGAGAGCACTCAACCGGCTGCGCACTCAAGTTGGTCGCTGCAAATACAATTTGGCGAAATAGGGGATCATAGACACACACCTCATAGAGTGCAAGTGCGGTGCCCCTGACCAGACCATGCTACACTTGCTGGAATGTCCAACATGCCCGTACACCTGCACCTTTGAGAACCTAAAGAACGCCACTGTTGTCGCAATTAACGTGGCCACCTATTGGACTCGAGTAATTTATTTTATTTATTTATTGCGGTATAAGATACATACAGGAGTATCATATGCATGGGTCCAATAATTTATAATAAATTGCCTAAACTTTGGAAGGAGTTGAATAGTAACGCATTCAAAAATGAATTAAAGAACTTTTTAGCGCATAGAGCTTACTATAGTGTCACAGAATTTGTCAATGAAAATAATTTTTGTATGACATCTTAAGCCTTACAATTTTGATATTAGTATTTTATATATGACAATTTTAATTAGGTACTAGTCTTGACATAGCGATTTATTTAAATTTTTATTATGGACAATTTTAATATTTGTACGCCTTTTCAAAACAGGCTAAACATGATGGACCGAAATTTATGTTATTACCTCGCATGCCTTGTATGTGTAGCGACATCTACCGCGCTACATAGAACTACGAAGTCCTGAATCGCGCAAGCAACATTTGCAACGAAAAGTTGCATATATACAACCGCCCGACATCAACCGTCGGGTCGTGGCCCGCCAGGCAAAACACCCGCCTGGTTGGAGGATCCTCCCTTTTCGTTGGAGGGGCAATACACCTCGCCTCTCCACACTGGTGACGCCGACGTGATACCAGTGTCGCCACACTGGTGACCCCGAGCAGGACATCAGCGCAGCCTTCCGGAGAGCAGCACCTTCGTCATCACCTTCCCCTCACAAATAAAGTTATCTTATCTTATCTTACAGTACTATAATTACTATTGGATATAAATATTGTAATTGTAATGGATATAATAAATGTAATATAAATAATGTATTTACTATCGACACGGAGAGGAGAAGAATAGCAGTAAGCTCGAACTATGGACATACAGAAGCAAGTACATCAAGCTATCCCAATCTGTCAAATTTCTTTGAAAGATTTTTAACTTTAATACTTAATGAATGATAAAGTTCATTTTCAATTGGAAAATTTTGACAGTTATGGATAGCTTGAGCTCTCTACCCAACCTCTCGAGTTTAACAGGCGTGATGATATGTGATGTTATGTTTCATTTTATAACGAGGAAGCGTCATGACGTCATAGAAAACCTTTATTTATTACCACTGTTTTTACATTTTACATTTGTTACGGTAACAATATTACCAATTTAAATAAAAAAAACCCTTGATCAATTATCGGTCTCACACGTTGTTAATAAAATTTGGCGCTAAGTCACGTGCAGATGTTTTTCCTACCGTTTTTTTTTCTTTAACCTAATATTGTATTGCTTATTGTTTTCTGATACAACGCGAATAAACATTGATTGTGTTATATTGATATTAATAATCCCAAAGGACCGACGATTATAGCGACTATAAGCAGTGATAGCCTAGTGGTACGATCATTGGACTGCCAAGTCGAAGGACTTAAGTTCAAATTCAGGACGTGCACCTCGTGAGTTTTCGAAATCATGTACGTATTAATAATTTATTATCATTAGCCATAAAACCGTGAAGGAAAACATTGTGAGGAAATCTGCATGCCTTAGAGATTTTCTCGACGGCGTGTGAAGTCTGCCAACCCACACTAGGCTAGCGTGGTGGACTATAGCCTAATCCCTCTCATTCTGTTCCTCAGAGGGGACCCGTGCCCAAGCAGTGGGGCAGGATATGGATTGACGCTGATAGCTACCATGATCACGACTGATGTAGGTGGACGGGATTAATGATGAAATGAAATGAAATGATATTTGTTTCTGTAAATAGATCTTTTATAGACACTTTTACAAGTCAATATTTTACACTTTTTTTTTTAAGCTAGATGGCTCCGGCATTTCCTAGCTGACGACCTCTGAGAAGAAACGCCGAAACAAACTCAGAGAATCATAGTCTCTTTTAAGTCCAGACATAGAATAGTAACAAATATGTGTCTTACAATGTAGGGCAAAGTCTGAAAAGGCCTTTTGAAGAAAGAGCCGTAGTGGCTTTGAATAATAATAATATCAATATAACGCAATCAAATCCGTAAAGTGTAGGTAGTTCCATTTCAATCATTATGGTTCCTTAAACATTTAGAATAATCGTTATTGGCAAAGAAAACCAACTTTAAGGACTTAGAAATTTAGTTTTGATGGCACGTTAGGCGCAGTGACTGAGCGATCGACTTCTGTGCTTCGGGCTGTATGGTCAATACCCGCACAGAACACGGTAGGTAAGGCAATAAACGTATTGAGTATTGAGTTTAGGTACAAATATTTGTATGTACGAGTAAGTATACCTACGTTGTTTTTCCGACTTGGTGTTTGTTTGTAACAGCACCAACGATATAGAAGAAAATCCTTAATAGCCAAATACTGACGAAGAGGGGCTCGTAGCTAATAATAACTACGCTGATCAACCGATCTGCAAGGTTAAGCTGCGCTAGTCGCGGTCAGTCTGTGGATGGGTGACCATTCCTAAAACATCAAGATCCTTGCCTCGGATAGCACGGAAAGCCGGTTGTCATACGAACACCTATAACAATCATTAGTGGTAGTCAGAAGACCAAAAATCCTGACAACTCGTCTATCCTCAGGTCGGTATTACGTAACGTATCGTTATACGTATCGGTATTACCCAAAAATTGGGTTGCGGAGGTCTGATGGTAGTCGCTTCGTGTAAAATACTGATATTCAGCCGCATCTGGTTAGACTGGAAGCCGACCCCAGTATAGTTGGGAAAAGGCCCAGAAGAAATCTATGGATGTTTCATTTAACACAACATCTGAGTATGATATAAAGAGCCTAGATCTATCAACACATGTAAACAGCACCGATCTGGAGGACATGAAAATAGAATTAATTAAAATGAAACAACAACTATCTAGCACGCAAAGCGAATTAGATTATGTCATATTAGAAAATTCAGACTTGAGGAAAGAAATTAAAAATTTTAAACACCAAATTAGTCTGCTAAAATCTTTATGCAAAAATCCTACAACGCCAGCCAAAAGGAATACCCCAGCTAATAAGGGTAGGGCTACAGATACTAAAAACAGCTCAAATTCACGATAAAGAAACAAGTGGACAACATACCAATATGAATAAAAGATAACACAGAAGAACTGATCCCCCATAAACAAGATAATAATGTTTTGGTAACCAACAACACAACAAAGATGAACAATTTACTACCAAATTCAGAAGACTTTGCTGTCAAATCGACTCAAAATGATTCATTTTCTACTAACTTAAACAGTACCAAAGATCAGCCAAAAAACATTATTATTATTGGAGGTACTCAATGTCGAGGTTTAGCCTCACAGCTGATTATATCCAGGAATAATAGCAAATATGATAAATATAAAATACAGGGATTAACATATCCCAAAGCACCAACGGAAGTGCTGACCAGTTGCTGTGATGCTCTGCAACTCAACCAAGAAGACAAGCTCGTGTTGTGCGTGGGAGAAGAAGATTCTGATCCCCAAAGGTTATCTCATGAGTTGTATTATATTTTAAAAAGAACAAAAGCTTCTGTATTATTACTCTCAGTTTGTAAAAATCGACATCTTAACGAAAAATACCTTAACAATTTTCTCCACTGTGTATCTAATAAATTTGAACACTGTCACTTTATCAAAACTGGTTTTTACAACAAACAAACATACATTAGAAATATTAGCTCAAAAATTAATTTAGTTGTGGATACAATTGATTATAATAAGAAATTCATTCCTTGTAATGGAAAAGTTTTCCGTAACAATAACACAATAAGATATGATAATTTTAAAAATAAGAATTCGTGTAAACTATACCGACAAAAAATTATTACGGAATACTTTCCCACTCTAAAAACCACAAGTGTAAGAACAAACAGTACCCATAACATTAACACTAGTTTAAAAGACGATATTTATACAACTGGAAATTTTTTTCGTCTATAATTATATAAATATCATGCACCAAAATATATCAGGTTTAATAAATAAATCAGACATGCTGACAGTACAATTGGAGGAACTTTCTAAATTAAACAAGTCAATCGACGTCTTATGTATTACAGAGCACAATATGATACCAAGTGATGAACACATTCTTACATTACCTAACTACAAATTAGCTGATAGTTTCTATAGAGATAAAAGAAAGGGTGGCGCTTGCATATTAATTAGAAACATTCATGGATATGAAGTCCTACCGCAAGTAAAGAAATTATCTAAAATGAATATTATTGAATGCTGTGGCATCAAACTAACACAGCATAATGTCATAATAATTTGCATTTATAGAATACCAAAGTCTACAAACATAAAAATCTACTTAGAACTTTTTTTTGAAATGCTAGAGAACTTACTTATTTGTATTACTCGTGGAAATAATAATAAAATCGTTGTAATATGTGGAGACTTTAATATAAATATATTAAAAAATGATGACGCAACTAAAAGATTTCTTAGTACGGTTACAGGATTTAATTTAAAAGTACTATTTAAAGAACCAACGCGTTTATCTAGCGGTACATGTATAGACAACATAATACATAATAGTCATAGTAAAAAAGGTGAAATAATAGAGACAGCATTATCGGATCATACTGCTCAAATACTAAAATGTAATGTAAGGAAAACATGTGTCCTACATTCGTGGAAAATTGAAATTCGCGATTTTTCACAAGAATATGTAGAAAAGTTTGTAAAGTATATAAAAAGCCTTAGTTTCAGTGAAATTTATGAATATAGTGACCCTAATTTAGCTTATAACAGTCTATTAGATACGTTCAAATTATTTTATAATCTTTGCTTTCCTAAAAAAACCATCACTACAACTATAAATAAAAAACAAAAATGGCTATGACGAGGTATACAACAATGCAGCAAAATTAAACGTAATCTACTATGGCAGTATCGTAAAACCAAAAATGAAGACAATAAATACAAGTATATCTCATACACAAAGCGATACAAGAAAATCATAAGACTGACAAAATATGCACAAAATAACCATTACATCAAAACGTCTAACAATAAAAGCAGAGCTACTTGGCAAATAATAAATAATAATAGGGTCCAATTGCCTCGTGAACCATTAACGAGAATTAATTATAATAGCAAAGAAATTACTAATATTGAAGATATATGTAATGCTTTCAATAACTTTTATGTAGATCAAATTACTCCGAGTAATCATATAAAACCACCAAAAATAGATAGAGTTATCGACACTCTCTATCTAAGTCCGACAACACCAGAAGAAGTTTCAAAAACAATATGCTCACTAAAGAACACTAAAAGTACGGGTAATGATGATCTAACGACAAACATAATAAAAAAAGTACATAATATTATTTGTTATCCGCTTTGTTTCATTGTAAATCTATGTTTCGAAACAGGTACATACCCAAATCAATTAAAGGTAGCCATTATTAAGCCATTGTATAAAAAAGGAGATAATACACTAATAACAAATTATAGACGCATTGATTCCCATATTTTCTAAAGTTATAGAGAAATTAATTTACAATCGAATATACAATTTTGTTGAAAATAAAAATATATTAGTCCCGGAGCAAAAAGGCTTCAGGAAGAATAAATCAATTAATGCTGCCATCTTCGATTTTCTTAAACAAATTGTGAATAGTGTGGACAATAGAGTTCCCATATGTGCCTTGTATATGGATATGACCAAGGCGTTTGATTACGTGGATCATAAAACTTTAATTGAGAAACTTTCTAGATATGGAATACGTGGTAAATGTCTTGATCTATTATCATCTTATTTAAGTAACCGACAACAATACACAGAAATTGCAAATATTAATATTAAAACCAAACATGAAATTAAATATAGATCCAAATATAGAATAGTGAAGTACGGCGTACCCCAAGGGAGTGTACTTGGACCGTTATTATTTTTAATTTACATTAATGACCTGCCTAAAAATGTGATTCACCCAACTATACTGTTCGCTGATGACAGCACAATAGTCGTAAAGTCTGATAAATCCTATGATCACGAACAAGAAGTAAACAACACCCTAAAACAAATAATAGAATGGCTACAACACAATAATTTAAGAATAAATCTAGATAAAACTCACATTATGCAATTCAGCCAACGAAAACACCAAAACCCATTAAACATTAATTATGAAGGAGTACCAATTGCTAAAAAAGATAACACAAAATTTTTAGGATTAATCATAGATCATAAACTAACATGGAAACAGCATATAGAGGAATTATGTAAGAAAATTAACAGTTTTGCCTATGCTCTTTACAAGCTTTCTAAGCACGTAAATCGTGAAACTGTACTTATAGCCTATCATAGTTATGTGGAATCTATTATAAGATACGGCATAGTGTTCTGGGGGAATTCCACTGACAAAAATTTAGTTTTCCTAGCACAAAAAAAATGTATCCGTGCAATATGTAATTTACGTTCCAGGGATAGTTGTCAGCCATATTTCCAACAGTTAAAATTACTTACCTTTCCTTGTCTTTATATATACGAGATAGCAGTATTTGTCAGGAACAATCCGCACTTATTTAATAAAAGAGAACCAGTGGATGTCAGATTAAGGAAAAGGGATTCAAATATTCTCTGTACTGGACACAGTAATACAGCTCTTTTTAGGAAAAGCATATATGAAATGGCTCCAATAATATATAATAAAATTCCGAAAAACATTAGGGATTTAAAATTAAATATCTTTAAAAAAGCTTTTAAGGAGTTCCTCATTGAAAAATGTTTTTATTCTACAACTGATTTTATAGATTACAAGTCTGATTAGTCTATTTGCTGTTGTGTTAAATTGGTTAATATAATACAAAAGTCAAATGAAAAACCTCCTTTTTCTAAAGTTGGTAAAAATAGAATACAGATATGAGACGGAAATCACCGATTACCGGTAACCTTTTATTTCCTCGAAGAACTACCAGTTAACAGCTATCAGGGTTAAATCGACTGGCGTAACGTCGGTTTAACCCGGTCAGGTGACGGTTAAACACCCAACTACCGTTTACTGGCGCGACTGAACGGGTTAGTTAAATTCTTTGTACTGGAATGGGCTTAACTGTTCTGTACCCTATAGACCCTACGGTTTATGAACATTATTATTATTTGTTAGTGTATATGAAATTTTGTGCTTGTAAACGAATCAACGATATATATATCATCAATCCATATACTGTCCCACTGCTGGGCACGGGTCTCCTCTCACATTGAGAGGGATTAGGCTATAGTCCACCACGCTGGTCTAGTGCGGGTTGGCAGACTTCACAAACCGTCGAGGAAAATCTCTAAGGGTATGCAGGTTTCCTCACGATGTTTTCCTTCACCATTTAAGCGAGTGATCATTAATTATTAATACGCACATGAATTCGAAAAGTCAGAAGTGCATGCCTTGGGTTCGAACTCGAGACCTTCGACTTGGCAGTCCAATGGTCATACCACTAGGCTATCACTGTTGTCATCAACGATATAGGTTGGTAGATTTCACACTCACTTCAAATTTCTCAGGCATACAGAAGGTCGATGTATTTATTTCCTTTGCTGTTGAAGCGAGTAATAATTCTGGCTTTTGTGCTTTTCTGGTCACGAATTCGATTCCCACCCTCAACAAATATTTTATAGCAACATAACATACCATATGATATGTTGCTATAAAATATTTGTTGTACGCCTGTACTTTCCGAAGGGTTAGGCAGAGGTCTACTAATATACACCCACAATTCCCTGATATAATTAGGTCCCATGTATTTTCAATTGAGGGGCTCCTGGCAAATTAATAACTAAGCTGACCAACCAATCTGCAAGGTTAAGCTGCGCTAGTCGCGGTCAGTCTGTGGATGGGTGACCATTCTTTACACATCGAGACCACTCCGTGCCTCGGAGAACACGTAAAGCCGTTCAGGTTGTCATACGTACACCTATGACAATCGTTAGTGGTAGTCAGAAGCCCAAAAATCCTGACAACCAGTCTATCCTCAGGGTATCGGTATTACCCAAAAATTGGGTTGCGGAGGTCTGATGGCAGTCGCTTCGTGTAAAATACTGATATTCAGCCGCATCTGATTAGACTGGTATTTAACCCCAATATGTAAAATAAATACCCCAATAGTCTGTATTTCCTGACGTGTACAATTTGGGGGTCTTCAAGTGACGAGTGAATAGGTATCTTCTAGGTAAGCGTGCTACATTTTAGACCACATCGTCACTTACCATCAGGTGAGATTGTGGTCAAACACTAACCTATCTCTTATAAAAAAATATATATACATATAGTTGGGAAAAGGTTCGGAGAAAGAAGAAGATTATCCCATGTAATAGGGGGCAAGCCTATTGGCAATGACCGGGCACAAATCCAAACTCCGAGCTGCTACTGAGATTTTATAAAGAAAGAAAGAAAGAAAAATATTTATTTACACAGTCTTGGATAATGCACACAGTAATATTAAAAACATGACGAAACAACAAATAAAATAAGGAAAAAGAAATTGTGTGTCCCACGACTGCGTCAAATAGGCCTTATAGTAAGTCCCGATGATATTTTGCTCGACCTGCGAATCGTACCCAGGACCTCGATAGTATTCAAATAATATCCTAAGCCTTTATTTGCTGATCATATTGTAAGCAGTGATATCCTAGTGGTATGACCATTGGACTGCCAAACCAAAAATCTCGAGTTCTAATCCAAAGCACACACCCCTGACTTTTCGAAATCATGTGCGTATTAATAATTATATATCACTTGCTTAAAACGATGAAGGAAAACATCGTGAGGAAACCTGCATTCCTTAGAGATTTTTTTCAACGGTGTGTGAAGTCTGCCAACCCGCATTAGGCCAGCGTCGTGGACTATAGCCTTTTTTTTATGGTACGGAAAATCTTCATAGATCCTCCGCCACCCGTGGAGGTGGCAAGGTATATCGGACCTGCCCTATTGTCATTACAATGGGATCCGCGAAATTCGCCACGAGTCGTGGACTATAGCCTAATCCCTCTCAATATGAGAGGAGACCCGTGCCCAGCAGTGGGACAGTATATGGGTTGATGATGATGATAATTAATGACGTGCACGGCTCCAGCTTCTGATGTAATAGTATTTATCTCTAGAGTTGGAACATAACGAGTATGACGTCATTAAACACCGCTTTGGTTTCTTATAAACCAATTAGATGCCGTGAGTAATAACAGAATCAGGTTATTACGTGTCCACATAATCTCGGAAATCTAATAGACAATAAATAAATATTCTGACATTTACGCGAATATAGGTACGGGTCCCTCGGGTAGTCTACCCGTGACCATAGACGCTGTAAAGGGTCCAAAACGTCCGGATTAATAGTATCAATATACGCGATAAAATCCGTAAAAAGTAGTTTTATTTCAATAAATAAATGGTTCAGACATTTTACTCAGAATCATCAGTACCAAACTAAGCAGAGCTTGTAACGATGCCAGCTGGTCAAGGTATCCAAAACTGTCAAACTGTCCCAATGGAATATGAATCTTATTATTTTGTTTTAAAGTTGAAAATCTTTCAAAGACATTTCAGGATTTTATCGCATTGTATTGATGTTAATAATCCCGACGATTCGGAACCTTTCCAGCGTCCGGGTAGACTCATAAATTGATTATTTTGACCCGCCGCACGACTCATATTTATAAAAAGATTTAAGTAAGTATATCTTTTTCTATTTTTTGGCATTTCCATGCTTTCACAATAAGGTACCATAGTATAAGTCTGTATTTACAAATTAAGGGAAAAATAATATCTAATATCCCACCCGCCATGAAGTATTATTATTTTTCCCTTAATTTGTAAATACAGACTATATTATATATTATGGTACCTTATTGTGAAATACCATAATCATCGTCATCATCAGCATCGTAACCTTTTCCCAACAATAGTATCGTCGGGTTAAGCTTAGGTATTGCAATACCTATCTCGGGCACCAGTCTCTCACAAATGTTTGTTTAAATACTTGATACGCCTATACCTATATACCACCAACATCATTTGTGATGAGAAAATAAATGCATTTTTAATTTTAATTTTTTAACTCATAGGCGATGAGTCGCTCGTCAAAACCAAATTTCACAGTCTGGAACATCGGCTCGCTGGTGGATCGCTTGCCTTTCGGTCTTTTACAAGGCGTATTATGGAGTGGGCCCACCAACTACACGACCTTATCCCACCTTCCAGTTTCCTTCACCGGACTACCAGACGACGGGAGGGCTTCCACCCACATGTGGTCGGATTTCCACTACGAGGCACTAAGCGGTATGCTGTGTATTTTCTTGTTCGCACCGCAAAGGAGTAGAATGAGCCCCGCGTCTGAATTCCCGGACTCATATAACCGTAACAGGCTTTTTCTGGGTAAGTGTGTTCCACCTTCGGCCTCATCGTCGCTTACCATCAGGTGAGACTGAGGTTAAACGCAAACCCATCAACAATAATAATAAAAACAAAAAAAAATAAAGACGCTGGCCTAGTGCGGGTTGGCAGACTTCACACACCATCGAGAAAAATAACTGAGGCATGCAGGTTCCCTCACGCCGCGGTAGAGGGCATGACTTCCAAAATCATATATGTCAAAGTTAACCGTCCAAATATCGCCACCCTATTTTTCTCGACCTATCATCGTAGTCGGATAAAGGCTCCGAGGATTATAATATCGTCATTTTCCAAGCCTGTTCGCAACTCCTTCCACCGGTATTTAGGTGCTATGTAGTAGGAGACGAGCTTATTGCTATTGACCGCGCATAAATCCAAACTAAGAGCTGCTACTGAGAATTTCATAGAAAAACCCAAGAATATAAATTAATTTATTTTTTATTTATTTAATACTTTGGTGGACCTGGCAATCGAACCTAGAACCCCAAGCTAAGCAGTCACGTTTACGACCGAACAATGACAAAATTGGACGTTTTGTATTAAGTTTGTTTTGTTAAAATTCACTCACAAAATAATTATATAATTACCCTTACCCATTAAATATAAAATAACAATACTGAATACGTATTCAAGTACGCTTGAGTTTCGTAACACGGTCGTGGCTTACCTGTAGGCTGGTTACACGTGATCCAGCCAAGCCACGTGCTTACTTACACAACCCACAACCCACAGCACACCATCCCTTACTTTGCAGAATTTATGTAATTATGAAGAAAGTTTGATGGTGTGTAAATGGCCTTTTAGGGGTATTCTACCTTTATAATCAAATAGTTTCTTCTTATTTCGTGTCGATTGTAAATACAATTTATAATTAGGTACTTGGGCACAGTAGCTGGCCACGTTTATTGCGGCGTCATTGGCATTTTTCAACAACAACCAAATTGTTCCCCCGATTTGGCACCTCAAAGGAATTATTAACAATAAATATAACATCCGGTCCGGTAGCTTGGACCCTGTTCCTGATACCGGTGGGCCTCTATTTTTTATATTTTTTATTATCCTTTTATATTATTTATTAAATATTATAAAATATGTAGATAAATGAATAAAGGGAATATTATAATAAATATTCTTAGACAATTTTACACAGCACCATCTATACTAAACTAAGCCGAGCTTGTACTATGGGTACTAGACAATGGATATAATACTTTTTTTTTTTTTTTGTAAATTCATACTTAAAATACATAAGTATCCTTCTCCAAGGTCTGTACCAAATTTCATATTTAAATAAGTACTTTCAGTAGTTTAGGCGTAAAAGCGGAACAGACAGAATTATAGCATTTATAATATTAGTAAGCATAAATAAATATCTTTGGAGATTTTATGTAATACATAATTATACTGTCACGCCTTTTTTTTATGGTACGGAAAATCCCGGGGAGGTGACCATACCGACTAAAAACCGCACTTGCCTTCACCTGCCACATACTGTAACGCCTGTGAGAGAGACAGGTGTGTACAGTAATACACACTCATAGTTCGCGTTCCTTCTTTCTTTCTTTCATGACGTAATAGGAGCCGCTTTGCTGCCTTTGCTGGACCTAAGAATCGTACCTAGGATCTCTTACATA
This sequence comes from Acronicta alni, assembly GCA_964056405.1. Lineage (NCBI taxonomy): Eukaryota > Metazoa > Arthropoda > Insecta > Lepidoptera > Noctuidae > Acronicta > Acronicta alni. Next base: position 7,551,703 of record OZ043938.1, on the reverse strand, counting down.
CCAGTCGACTAACACCCACTACGCTAATGAACCAGTTAGGTAAGAATAATTATTTCAGAAGAATAAGAACGCGCCCCTCGCAACGTGCGTCAATCGACCAATTTATTACCGAACAACAAAATTCCGGGAAATTATTGAAAGCATCAAACCTAAAGAAAATTACACAAACTCGAATGGAATAATGACGGCTGTAGAAATATTAAACTAAACAAAAGAAAACTTTTCAGAAAAATAACTTTTATTTTCTTTTATTTTTCAAAAGAAAGTTTTCTTAAGATTTCTTTATTCCTCCAATTCAATACATTTGTTGGAATCAAGTTCTTGAACTACGCAACGTTTCCGAACGCAACAAATAATTATGTTCTCAAATCAAATTAAGTAGGTATGACTTTGGGTCGTGCATCCTTACGAGGCAAGTCTATCCATCAGATACAAATCATCATCAACCCTTATACTGTCCCACTGTTGGGCAAAGGTCTCAGATTGAGAAGGATGAGGCTATAGTCCACCTCACCGCCCTAGTGCGAGTTGGCAGACTTCACACGCCGCCGAGAAAATCTTTAAGACAGGTTTGCAGGTTTCCGCACGATGTTTTCCTTCACCGTTTAAGCGACTCATATTTATTAAAACGCACGTAAAATCGAAAAGTCAGAGGTATGCCTTGGATTTGAACTCAAGACCTTTGATTTATCAGTCCAATGGTCATATCGCTAGGCTATCACTTCAGATATCAGATACAAGATATCGAGCATTTATTATGTAGCTTGCCATATCTGGCTCTGGCTTGCATCATCAAACATATATACTGTCCCACTGCTGGGCACAAGTATCCTCTCAGAATGAGAGGCTATAGCCCACGGTGGCCTAATGCGGGTTGGCAGACTTCACACGTCCAGAAAATCTCTGAGGCATACAGGTTCCCTAAAAATACAATAAATATCTTTTGTATTTTTTTTTCATTTTCCATGCTAAGGTTTTAAAGTTATTTAGCGAAAGAAAAATTCGATCGCGGGCAGGATTCGAACCTGCGTCTTCCGGTTAGACACCAGACGCTATGACCGCTAAGCCACCGCGAGTCCCACCCGCCATGACAAATTTTGCCTTCACATTCGGAATTTACGTCTTTATGGTGACGTCAGTAATACCTATTGAAAAGAAAGTTTTTACTTTTCAATAGGTGTTACGGACAATAAATAATTATTACATACCATCACGCCTGTATTCCTCGAAGGGTTAGGCAGAGGTGTACTAATGTACACCCACATTTCGCCGGTATGTTTAGGTCCCATGTAATAGGGGGCGAGCCTATTACCATTAACCGGGCACAAATCCAGACTCCGAGCTGCTACTAAGAATTTCATAGAAAAACCCAATAACACTTTGCTCGACCTGGGGATCGAACCCAGGACCTCTAGCGTAGCAGTCGCGCTTAGGACCACTAGACTAATGAGGCAGTCTAAAATAAATAATTATTCTAATCTAAAATACAAAAAAAAACATTTAATCATAAAAAATAATTATTAAATACATAATTATTTATCCGTAGCACGCAGTACAATAAAAGCAAATTAAATAAACATGCAAACAATAGCTGAATTTCTTTTCTTTGTACAGAATGAAGCCCGGTCGTGGCTATTCAACCCTCTACTGCTGACGCAAAGATGGACACGTGAGCGTTCTTACGTCCCGTGCGGACGTTAGGTAACAACCCCGTGACTGGGCTACCTTGTATAATGTGTTTATATAAAAGCTTTGCTTTAGCGTCGGGTTAAGATTTGAAATCGAGACGTTTGACTTTGCAGCTCTTCACATAAAAAAAAACATAAAATTCTTACTAAGGTAATACTAAGGTACCATATTACTATTCCAGTCGATATTACGGAAGAGTCAAGCTAATGACTATATGTAACCGACTTACCTTATTAAAGCCTTGTGAAAGAGGAAAACTATTTCTATTAATAGTTTGTGGTAATGACAGCCGATATACAGACTTATGGTGACCGTGAAATGATAATATTATGTCAATTAGTTACTTAACGACCTATTGTCGGTATAAGCTACATTAGTGTAACGTTCTCGGTTTGTAAAAAAACAATAATTATTGTTTATTTAACTGCCTCGTTAGTGTAGTGGTCGTAAGTGCAACCAGAGGTTTTGGATTTTAATCTCAGGTCGTGCAAGTCTGTTATTGGGTTTTTCTATGAGACTCTCAGTAGCGAGGAGTTTGGATTTATGCCCGGTAATGGCAATAGGCTCGCCTTCTATTGTATCCTATCCTACTTCCTATCCTATCCTACGCTATCCTTCTAATTTAATATTATAAATGTGAAAGTTTGTGAGGATGAATGGATAGATGTTTGTTACGCTTTCACGTTAAAACCACTGAAAGGATTTTGATGAAACTTTACATTATTATTATGTATACATCAGAATAACATATAGGCTATAATTTATAACGATTTTGAGTTAATTAGCCAAATTACAACGATAATTATTAAAAGTAACTTTTTTATTTTTTGTATTTTGTACATTAGTATATCGACTGTCTACCACTTCAGAGAATACAGGCGTAGCAAAGAAAATGATAATAACCCTCTCGGGGGTCAAAACAAATAAACACTGTGCTGTTAATTCATGATGATTTAACATTAATTTGCACAAATTAAGTGAACGAAAACGTCTCCGGTTATTTTGTAAGCCTATGTAGGTTTTGAGTATGTATTTACATAGTACGGTCAGCAACGAAAGTCACTGAACATGTTGCGATCTTCAATATGATTTATAATAAGTATGAAGTTACTGTCATGTGAAGGTTATGCGAAATAATTGCAAAGATGACCGTTAAATATTTAAGTTAACTTAGAAAAAAATCTTGACAAGTTATGAAGCTGTAATGTTTTCAAAATTTTGCTGTGTTCAGCTACTTTCGTTGCTGACCGTACATGCTCTGCTTAGTGTGGGACTGAATGGCATTATGTAAAATGTATTTAATTTAATTTAAAATGTCCCAAATATCCCAAATTCCTCTATCTAGTTCTGAGGCCGTACCACAATCTATTATTGCGATCTTTATCCAACTGACAGAGATGTCGCTCTATAAACTAAATAGCGCTATCTCTTTCTCACAACCTAAAAATGATCGCATTAGCACTTTGTGGCCCCTGGTTCTCACACACACGACGGAACTCACTAAATTCAATCTACTGAAATTACCAAAATGTCCCTATCACAATTATTCAATGCCAGTATCGAAGGTTTTACACGATATGATCAATGATACTTAGCTTCCGTGCGCGTGAGTCGAATGCGGGCATAGGACCTTAAACTGACCCTGTGGCGGGTCGGCCAGTACTCATCGTGAATCAGAAATGTATTATTATGTAATGTGACTTGACTTGACATGTGAAGTGAAGCGTTATAGTGTTAGATAGAACCAATATGTCTGTACTCATCTGTATACTATGAAAGGTTAGGCAGAAGTGTATTGTGAAGTGAAGTGTAATAGTGCGAATTAAGCAGTGATAGCCTAGTGGTAGTTCGATACCCATTCAAAGGTCTCGTTTTGAATCCAAGGCACGCACCTCTGACTTTTCGAAATCATGTGGGTATTGATAATCACTTATCACTCGCTTAAACGGTGAAGGAAAACATCGTGAGGTGAGGAAAAACTGCATGCCTTACAGATTTTCTCGACGGCATGTGAAGTCTGCCAATCCGCATTAGGCCACCATGGTGGACTATAGCCTAATCTAGCCTAGCCTAGCGGATTATATATATATATAATCCCTCTCAATTTCTAATTCAAAATTGTATCACTATGGAAGCCAGCAAGTGAAAAACCACATTTTTCTAAGGTAATTTATTTACATAGTGACAACGTACTAAACGTCAGATTGTCGATGACGTCACTGCTTCACCACGTGACCTAGCTGTCAAAGAAAGAGAATACCTGATATTATTCTACCATGATTGATTAGATCTCACAGCGCAAGCGCGCGCAGCTTTACATTGAGGTTCAACTACATTGTCACTTGACCCTGCTCACATAACATAATTAAACCTGTTAGTAGGAAAACATGTCATCCTTATCAGAGTCCTCACTAGTGACCCTGTGGAAGGTCAGCCTCGCGCCAAGTTGTAGCTTGCATAATAATATGCAATTCTACAAAGTAGTTACTTCCTATTTCGTCATCATTAGGAATATAAACTTTTGTAACCGACTTTAAAAAGAGGAGGTTCTCAATTCGACTGTACCTATATACACGGTGTCAGGTTTCATTTGGTCCAAATGAAAGCCATCGACGAAGGCGTAGAACCGCTTCTGTGTCTTTTTTTTTTTCATCATCAACCCATGTACTGATATACTGTCCCACTGCTGGGCAGCGGTCTCTTCTCAGATTGAGAGGGATTAGGCTGCAGTCCACCACGCACCGTTTAAGCGAATTATTGACTGGAGACATGATTTAAAAAAGTCAGAGGTGCGTACCCTGGATTCGATCTCGAGAGACCTTTGACTTGGCAATGCTCATACCTCTAGGCTATCACTACTTATCAGGATAACATAAAACATTGTTATTGTGTAACGCGTGATGCACACGGTATTCAGCATTGCTTGGCTGAAGTGTGGCTCACGTTCCGTGTGTAATCATATGTAGGTACACGTGTAGTACAGGTAGGGAGGTGGCACGTGCACCTACTCAATTACCAATCAATCGGTAGATAGACTATTTGTATGGACCTTTTTGTTTTATTATAATGTGGAGATACTGGTGTCACGTTGGGGTCACCTGTGTGGAGAGGCGAGGTGTATTGCCCTTCCAACGAAAGGGAGGATCCACCGACCAGGCGGGTGTATTGCCTGACGGGCCACGGCCCGATGGTATATATATGTCGGGCGGTTGTATATATGCAACTTGCTTTGCGAATGTTGATTGCGCGATTCAGGATTTTGTTTGTAGTTCCATGTAGTGCGTTAGATGTCGCTACAGTACTTACGGAAAATCCTCAAGGATCATCTGCTAGCTTGAAAAAGCAAGCAGATGATCTTGGGGAAGCTTTTTTTTACCACTAAGGTGGCAAACAAGCATAATGGTCCACCTGATTGTAGGTAAGCGGTTACCGTAGCCTATTGACGCTTGCAACACCAGGGGTATCAGACGCTGCTGACCCTGTAAAACGAAAGAGGAATTGTTGGGTTGGCAGTATATGTACTTCCCCAGTCGGGCAGCTCCAATTTGAGTGATTACTCCCACTATATCTCTTTTAAAAAAGGCTATCTGTAGTCAGCAAATTTACTGACTAAATTGTAATTAGGAAGAGCCAAGAGTTATTAACAAACTGTCAAATTTTTCCACTTGAAAATTGAGCCATATTGTGTTGTTTTAAAGTTGAAAATTTATTAAAGAAAATTGACAGATTGTGGTAGCTTTATGTGTTGGCCTCTGTACATTGCTACTGCCCAGATGTGTTAAGCTAAACTTGCACATCAAAACTTCCTCATTAGTCATGTGATCTTGAGCGCGACTGCTATGCTAGAGACCCTGGGTTTAATTCCCGGAGCAGCTCTAAGTTTGAATTTGTGCTATAGGCATAGGCAATAGTCTCACCATGCCATACCATGTCTGGACATGGGTCATAAACATACCATCGAACTATGGGTGAACATTACACCTACAGCTTAACCTTTTCACCGCCACGTCAATAACGACAATCTGTGTTCTGTACGCCAAGCGAAAAATTCTAGTATTTAATAATAGATAAAAAAAAACAACACATTTTTGTATTTTGAACTAAAAAAGTGGTATGTTTGACGTGCCATGCCGTCGTTGGCGTCGTGAGCAAATTTAATTTGACGTCTATGGACGTCCGTGGCGGTCAAAGGGCGTGATTCTGCGTGTGTGTACATATATTATAATACCATCAAGCTGAATCACACCTGTATTCCCCATCTGTGTTTACTCCTTTTTCTATGTACAGAGAATGCATGTCAAACTATCCAAAACTGACAAATTTTCCCAATTGAAAATGAACCTTATCATATTGTATTAAAGTCAAAAATCTATCAAATAAATTTGTAAGTTGATGTGGCACTCTGTACTACACGTGATTGTGGCACGCGATGCACTACAGAGCTGTCGCGTATCCTGTTTATACACAAAACGTGACTGTATATTAGCCAATGATTGTATTATGCAAGACCTATTCGTTCTAGCAAGCAGTGATAGCCTAGTGGTATGACTATTGGACTGCCAAGTTGAAGGTCTCGAGTTCGAATCCGAGACACGCACCTTTGACTTTTCGAAGTCATGTGCGTATTATTAATTAATTATCACTCGCTTAAACGGTGAAAGAAAATATCGTGAGGAAAACTGCATGCCTTAGAGATTTTTCTCGACGGTTTGTGAAGTCTGCCAATCCGCACTAGGCCAGCGTAGGGGACTATAGCCTAATCCCTATAATATGAGAGGAGACCCGTGCCCAGCAGTTGGACAGTATATGGGTTGATGATGATGATTCGTTCTAGCTAAGAATAATAGTGATGTTTCCGGGGCTTGATCCTAGGAATTTTCACTCCTTTCTCTCTTCCCTACCTAGGGAAGGTAGTACTTTTAGTGGACCAGTTTCTGTGATATACAAAAGGCACAGGTGTACTAATGTATACTCAAAGTTCGGCGGTATGTTTAGGTCCCATGTAATAGGAGATATTGCTTAACTGAGCACAGATCAAACTCCGAGCTGCTACTGAGAAATCCAATAACACTTTGCTTGACGAAGCCAGGACCTCTTTTTCTTTTTTAGGGTTCCGTACCCAAAGGATAGTCCGTCTATCTGTCGGTCCGTTCGTCCGTCCGTCCATCTGTCTCTCACCAGGCTGTATCATGAACCATGATAGCTAGACAATTGAAATTTTCACAAATGATGTATTTCTGTTGTCCCTGTAACAACAAATAGGTACTAAAAACAGAATAAAATAAATATTTAAGGGGGGCTCCTATACAAATTGGTACGGAACCCTTCGTGCGCGAGTGCGACTCGCTCTTGGCCGGTTTTTTTTTTTGTTGACGGATAGATAGGAAATGCTTTATGCACTATCCAGCGCTCCGGGGAGAGCGGTGTGTTGTGTCGGACTCCGCACTGAAAAGAGCGATCTACCGACTAAAACCAACCTCGGCGTTTCGCGTCACCACTTTAGTGTCGGGACTACGGGAGCGCTGTAGCAATCGTTTAATAATCTTAATCTAACCGTGACTTAACTCACGCACGCAATATAAACAGTGCAACTAGATAACAGTTATCATAACATAACTAAGCGTTATGTATAAGATGAGCATATAGCGCAAAATTACGCATTACTTTTGATATGCGTTACATATATGCTTTTTATAGTTTGTTTTTAAAAGTTCAAATTCAAATCATTTATTGCAGTTGTAGCAATATGCAAAGATTAGCATAGAGAGACCTTTTTTCGGTTCGTGCAGGTTTTTATTTTTATTTTTTATACTGTAAATAGGTACTGTTTGTATTTTCATTAATTTCCTGTGAGAGTCCAAAAGAAATTATTTTTCTTTTTTCTTTCTTTCTATTGAAAAAGAAGTGGATATGACCATTGCCAAGTCAAAGGTCTCGATTTTGAATCCAAGGCACGCACCTCTGAGTTTTCGAATTCATGTGCGAATTAATGATCACTCGCTTAAACGGTGAAGGAAAATATCGTGATAAGACCTGCATGCTTGTGAGATTTTTTCGACAGCGTGTGAAGTCTGCCAACCCGCACTAGGCTGGCGAAGTGGACCTTATCCTTCTCATCCTGAGTAGAAACCCGTGCCCAGCAGTGGGACAGTATATGGATTGATGTTGATGATCATAGAAAAACCGAATAAAATAAATCAAATCAAATAATTTATTAGAAACATAATAAGATATTACAGATTTTTGTGTTCGTTAACAACTGCATTAGTTCAAAACTGTGTCGCAGTCATTAGCGCCCTCCTCCAAGACGAATAAATAAGAAGAGTTTAAAAGTCTAGTGGTCCTAAGCGCGACTGCAACGCTAGAACTCCTGTGTTCAATTCCCAACAAATTGCTATTGGGGTTTTCAATAAAATCAGTAGCAGCTCGAAGTTTGGATTTGTGTCGATTAATGGCAATAAGCGCACCCCCTATTACATGGGGCGAACTGTGGGTGCACATTGGTACAACTCTGCCTAACCCTTCGGAGAATACAGGCGTGATTTTATGTTATGTTTTTTGAAAAATACCACACAGAGTTCAGTAACCCCATATGTAGGTACCCTATGGTAGGGTTGTGACTCACGGTTAGTCTAGGCTAAATAATGTTCACCACGAGATTGTGTTCTCATAAAACAAACGATATTTGTAGGTATGTGATAGAATTTTTATTTATTTATTTCACACACTTTCTGTTAGTGTTTGCAAAAACATAACAAATAAATTGAAAATTATCTTACGGCTAATACTTTTCTTAACTTAGAATATTAATAATTAAATATAAATAACTAACAAAAATCAACAAAACTTGCGAATTCACCCAGATTGCACGAAAATATATCAATCCTCTCATGTACACATATTGTTCTGGTTATGGTAAGATGTTTTTGTTCATGAAATTCTACTCTCGATTGAGTTAGACTCACGCTTTTGCCCAGTAGTGGGTCATTAAAAGAGCTACCATAGGTAGAAAAAAGTCCTATTTTTTCACATGTCCTATTTTTCAATGGAGAATAGACTAGTCTATCTGATAGTGAAAGTATAATGTTATTCAGATCAGCAGTTTTAAATAAATTTGATAGTCATATCTATGCTGTTTAGTCCCAAAACAATACTTTTCTTCGTCACAATATTATTATAATTGTCTTCCACGTGTAACTTTTGATCTAAAAGAGGTTGCAACAAGATTTTTTTTAATTAAAAATATAATAAACTACATTGGATTGAAATAAAACTACTTTTTACGGATTTTATCGCGTTATATTGATATTATTAATCCCGACGTTTCGGACCCTTTATAGCGTCCATGGTCACGGGTAGACTGGGTGTTTGTGTATGTTAAAAATTGTGTTTGTAAACGCACCCACGATGCAGGAGAAAAGCCTAGCGTGGGACAACGTTTTAATTAAGAAAAAAAATATTTTAAGAATAACTTGATTGTTTAGTGCTAATTAACGATTTAATAACCAAAAATGAACAGCATACTTAAAACTTTGTGACAGCCCTAAAAATATAATTTTACAATTAATTCAAAAACTATTAAGATACTTACATATTTTTTTAATGGTTAAAATTACTGTATCTATACCAATTTAAATTAAAACCACGTATTTAAAAACATCTTAACCTTACCTTCACTTAGGGACCTACATTTAATTGAATATTACTAATAAAAGGAATTTTTGTATTTATTGTATATGTTAGTTTGTAAGGTATTTATCTATGGGCCATGGATTCCTGAAATAAACGAAAGAAAAAAGGTACTGCAAGTTCCCATAAAACTAACCCCATTTTGACACCAAAAATCTACGCAGCAGCAACCCTAGCTTATCACGTCGGCGCGGGCGCACGATCTGGCACACGTGAACGCCAACGTGTGCTCCCCACGTGAGCGCGCATGCGCGAATGCATACATTATACATGGTGTAATGAAAACTATACATATGTATAATGCTATTTATTAAGACTGAATTTCTAAGAAAGTAAAAAAAATAAGAAAACACTTTAACAGACAAAAAAAAATGTTTTTTATGTATATATGGAAAACTACAAGTTTTGCTGATTGAATAATATGTACGAAAATGTTGAATGAAACGATTGATTAACATGGTATTAAAATACATTTTCGGAGCCGGATGTTGTTGCTATTTCATTTTCATAACACTTTTTTTGTTAAAATCTCCTAAACACCTGAACTAGGACATGTCCTGTATTTCTGATGTTAGTGTTTCTCCGTAGAAGTTACACAGTCAAAGCCTAGATCCGTTTAACATTTCACCAGTATTCCATAAATATTATATTTTTTATTTATTCCTTTCCTTTCATGAATATATTTTTTTCTTTTGAGGTAACGAACCCAAAAGAATTTTAAATCATCAAAATCTTATAGTATGTTTAGTGTTGTACAGCTTTCATTCAAGATTAAGTATTAAAAAAAAGCAAAACTATTTCATAACAGTAAAACGTGTGTTGATCGTTAATTCAGTGGTAACTGCCTCACGTGGAACGATCGTCACAATATAAGCATGGTTTGCTCATGTGAATGGAGAAAATGATTATTAGCATTGTAATGTCCTCATATTTCCTGTGTACGGCCGAGGAGATTTTTTTAGGACGGACATAGGCACTTAGTGGCGAGGCAAATTATGCCTCCAGCCAGGAGCCCTTATAAATTAACAGCAACAACAGCTAAGGGCGTCCCCTAACGGGGCTCGGACCTCGGCTATAACGATTTTTGGGAGGGGACAACTAGGGGCAGATGGATCATGGTTTAAATTATTTAGGGGCGAATTTAAAGCTACTGGCTCGGACGGCGTTTGTGCGAGTGTGTTTTTATGAGAGTGCTAGTCACTCTGCTCGCTACTTGGAAGACTGATGGGATCATTGGGGTAAGTCAGAACATACCTCGGGCGGCAGACTCTGCTGATCTGTGCGTAAGACCGAGGAGATACACTTAATATCTTTTTTATACCACTAAAGTAGCAAACAAGTATACGGCCCACCTAATGGTAAGCGGTTACCGTAGCCTATAGACGCTTGTAACACCAGGGGTGTCAGTTGCGCGTGGCCGATCCTGTAAAACCGAAAAAGGAATAATTGGGTTGGCAGTAGGTACTTATAAGATGTCTTTTTTAGCATTCCAAAGTTAGCAGAGTTTAATAATCCATTAATGATAATACTTAGATACTTTTTTTGTAAATACATAAGGAGCAACACAAACACTCATCACACAAATATTTGTGTCCTGTGGAAATCGAATCACGACATGGTGATCGGCAGTCCGACACGCGAACCCCTAGGCCATAGACGTCGTCTGCCACCTGGGGACCACCTGGGCGCCTGCCTTGCGTCAACGAAAATTGAAACTTCAGAATGGATCATGTTAAACGCAGTAACGGACAACATTTGAAATAAAATAATCTTTAAAAAATAAATGCAAAGAATGGTTATTTTGTATGTTGTAATAAAGATAACCCGATAAATTTATTTTCTTAATGTTTTTTTTTTAATTTTTAAAAAAGAACTTCCAAAGGAATCACCCATTATGTATTATATCCCCTCTTGGTAACTAGACAATTCTGGTAACCATATTTAGTGCCTCTGCTCAGTTTGGGACTAGATGGTGCTGTGTAAAATTTCCCATAACATATTTATTTATCTCTTTGTCCCCAAAAACCGCTAAAAGCCTCTAGAATTGGTATGCCACCTTTTTAGGCTTCCGTATCCAAAGGGTAAAAACGGGACCCTATTACTAAAACTCCGCTGCCCGTCCGTCCATCCGTCTGTGACCAGGCTGTATCTCATGAACCGTGATAGCTACAGTTGAAATTTTCACAAATTATGTATTTCTATTACAACCCCTATAACAACAAATACTAAAAACATAATAAAATAAAATAATTAAGGGCTCCCATACAACAAACGTGATTTTTTTGCCGTTTTTGCTCGATATTAATATCGGCGGCATGTTTTGCCAAATATTGGTACGAAACCCTTCTTGTCCGGTTTTTTGTTTAGCTGTACAAGCTAAAATGTTGCGCGTGAGTTCAATAAATACATAATCAGCCGCACTATATACCGTGTTGCGTAGTACCTACTCAACTACACGTGACAGTGCACGTGGGCATCAAAATAGACAATATAAGTAGTTGTTTATTGTGCAACATATACTTGGAGTTTGTTTTAATTATGTGTCGCAGATTATTACGTGTATAATTACGAAATGACTAATGTTTATGTAGTATGTATTAGCTTTGCCCGCAGTAAATTGATTTCTGACATTTACGCGAATATTAAACATTGAAATAAAACTACTTTTTACGGATTTTATCGCGACCCTTTACAGCGTCCATGGTCACGGGTAGACTACCCGCGACCAAGGTCCGAAACCTCGGCATTAATAATATCAATATACGCGATAAAATCCGTAAAAAGTAGTTTTATTTCAATTTGCCCGCTGTGTCACTCTGCATAGAAAAATATTATTCTTTTTGAGACAAAACAACCTATAATGAGATGCGATCTATCTCTCTGCCTTTTATCGAAATCTGTGATAATTAAAAAGTCACAAGAGGTGCGGGCCTTGGATTCGTACTTGAGACCTTTGACTTGACAGTCCAATGGTCATATTACTAGGCTATCTCTGCTATTATAACGATCGATAATGTTAATTAAATACATTCAACAATCACCACTCCAAAATACTTTATTTTGGAGTGGTGATACTTCATCATTGGGGATTATGTATATAAATTCCCATCGCATACGTAAAACACACAATTACGATACTAAGAATATTCATTGTAGGTGTTCTTCAAACCGGTTAGTCATACAATACCGGTTAAAGTAGAAGCCTTGTTACATAACAATCGCTCCTTAGTACAACTGGAACTATGACAATAGTGATGACATTTGAAAACTAGTGATGTGCACATTTTATGACAATAATATGAACAGATTTTTTATTTAACGACATCTTTTTGATTTTGACGACCTCTGTGGTCTAGTGGTTCGAGTGCCGGACTGCTGATCATGGGGTCGTTCGATTCCCACAGGACACAAATATTTGTGTGGGTAAAACATGAGTATTTGTGTTTATCTGGGTGTTTCTTATGTATTATAAGTATATATTTACAAAAAAAGTATGTAAGTATTATATCCATTGTCTAGTACACATAGTACAAGCTCTGCTTAGTTTGGGACTAGATGGTGCTGTGTAAAATGTCCCAAAAATATTTATTTATTTATTATTTATTTTGACCGCCACGGACGTGTATAGACGTCAAATGAAAACACGCTCACGACGCCAAAAATACCACTTTTTTTTAGTTCAAAATACATACTTATACAAAAATTTGTTGTGTTTTTTTACCTATTATTAGAAACTAGAATTTGTCGCTTGGCGTAGAGAACACGGATTTTCGTTATTGACGTGGCGGTCAAAAGGTTAAGACAAAACCATAAGGTTCATATTCAATTGGGAAAATTTGACAGTTTTGGATAGCTTAACCTGCTGACGTCTGCACTAATATTTTATCTAAATTAAATTATGTTAAAAGCACATCACTACACATGACGTCACACGCATTATTAGCGCTTGTTGTTTAAATATCAGATCACAATCTACCCACTTTACGTAAGATTAACGTCATCAAGCAAAAAATACCCTTGAACTTAAATAAGGGACTTTGAAATTTTTGTTCTCGATTTTTCTTTAAATGTGCTTTTTTTAAACCGCGCTAGGATATTCTCCTGGTTGTCCGGTGAACAGTTATTATCAACAACAGTTCTCAAGATGCTGTTGTTATTGTCCCTCAACATCACCAGGGGTATCACTTGCGCGTTGCCGACCCTGTAAAATGAAAGAGGAATAGTTGGGTTGGCAGTATAAGGGTCAAAAGTACCACTGCCAACACAACGTTTCCTCGCGGAGCACTGGCATCATTGCTCACGGGTAGACTACAATACATGGACGCTATATAGGGTCCGAAACGTCGGGATTAATAATATCAATATAACGCGATAAAATCCGTAAAAAAGTTGTTTTATTTCAATGTAAATCATATTATTCGCGTCAATAATATTTGCGTAAATGTCAAAATTCAATATATTTTCACATAACTGGAGTCAACCTTCAATATAACAATCAACTCAAATAGTTACAATGGAAAATTTGATTTCAATAACAATTAGGTAGCTATTTTCCTATATTTGAAGAAAGTATGTTATATATTGTTTAATAGAGTTAGCAAAACAATGGGGTAAATTGGTCCGGTGGCGCAGTTACCATAAGTTTGCTAAGTTTCAAGGATATCCTTGAAAACTTATGCTTAGTTTGTTTTGCGGTTTTGTCTGTAATTTATAATATAATAATAATAATAAATCTCTTTATTTTTTAGACTACCTTACAAACTATTAGGTAACCATTTCTTCCGATTTTCATGGAATTTAGTACAGAGATAGATTAGACCTTAGAAAAGGACATAGGCTTATCTTTTGTCTCAAATATTCATTTGGGATGCGTGAAACCACAGGGAATAGCTACAAATGACAAGTGTCAAATTTTCAATATGAACCTTACAGCTTTATATTAAAGTTGAAAATCAATAAAAGAAATTATATATATTGCGGTAGCTTGATCTGTTGGCCTCTGTACATACAGATAAAACAATTATTTCATGTATACATAATCTATAATGATCCTCACGTGACTATTTCAATCATACCGTCTCGCTCACACAGTTTCAGGTACTGTTGGTAATATTGTAACGTAAACAATGGAAAACGAAGTTATTCACGCGTGCTTAAGTTTCATTTTGTACCTAAACTTGTAAATATTTTAAGATTAATAAAATAATATCACGCCTGTATTTGCCTGGGTTAGACAGAGGTGTAGAAAGAAAGAGAAAAAAAATAAAACGACACACGACTATTATTGGGCCAAAGGCCAAAGTGTCGGTTACACACAAAATTACAAGAAACGAGTAAACAAAATTGTCTTGACGATAAAATTTATTTATTTATTTTTCGGAAAAACAAAAGCAATAAATAACTTACGTAGACTACATTTTAGGCATCATACAGCCAATAATAGGTCTTAACTATAGAATTTGTATACAATAAATGCTTACATAGTCTAATTTTACATAAAGAAATTATTATAGCAGCTATACAATACAATAGACAATATTTACCACTTCGAGAAAAATCCAGACTTAGTATTCGTCTCATTGATTCCAGTTTTGAGTCAAAAATATCAAAACCAAACTTTACATTTATTGTTAGTACAAACGCATAAAGAAGCTGTCAATTGAATATAGATAAAAACAAAAAAAAAAAACCGCCGAAAAACTGAAATTCAGAAAATAATAAACGTTTCTAAATAAATATGTTTCTTCTTTCTTTCTTTCTTATTTAACGTTAATAAGTTCTTAAGCTAATGTAGGTAAGTATACCTAAGTAATTTTGAGTCGGCGGTTCCAAAAAATGGGTCTTATGTAGAAGAACCGGCAAGAAAATCCAAAGAGACCCTTTAAAAAAAAAAACATGATTACAGTGAACATCTTGACTTACAATCTAAATCTGAATAGTTCATGAGAACAATGCAGTTTGATGTGTACTAATAATTAATCCAGTATAATAAACAGAAAAAAAGAGATTGCCATTGACAGAAAGAGCTGACCAGCCCCGACAGACGGCACCCGTTCACGAGTATGACGAACGTGGTGGACTATAGCCTAATCCCTCTCATACTGAGAGGACACCGTGCCCAGCAGTGGGACAGTATATGGGTTGATGATTGTGTGAGGCAAACCAACAGTCAATCCACTGGGATATTATGACACTAACATGTTATCCAATAACACTGTAGTATGTAACCTATTTTATTACACGACACATAACGCAACATAATACCGACAATGTATGTTAGTATGTTTGTGCCACGTGATCTAGTAAACGTGATTGAGTCTCGTGCTCATAATTGTATGGTGCTGTAGATAATACACGTATGGCATTTCTAGTCAATCCTATTACCTACTATTTATTTTTAGCATACTATAAATATACTTAATGATATTTTATAAATTTGTCCGTATGTATGTTTGATATTTCTTTCGTTCGTCGTTAAAGTTAGCAATATAAATATGTTGGTCACGCCATAAATACTCTTTTGTGAGTACCTACTCTTCACAAAAGAGTATTTACTTTTTATTTTAAAATAATATATATTTTTTTTACTTGAAATCTGTTTAAAAAGCTTGCAATACGCTTTTCGGCCCATGCATTGTGCGGAGAGGGTTTTTTTATCCCAGCCAGACACTTTCTTAGTTAAAGCGCAGATATACATACGACATTTCATGATTTTTTAATTAAAGAACACGTCTAAACGAGTAGTGATAATGATTTAAAAAAAATAATTATAGTTCAGAATTTCCATATTTTGGATTATTTTTATACATATTTTACGGTGTAGGTAATTAATTTGTACAGTTATGCATAACGGGACCAAAAAAACGAAAATCACCCATAAACCGTAATGCGTAATTTTATGAACTTATTTATCTGTCATTTGAAATAATTACGTACTTTTTTTTTTTAATGGGTTTTTTTTAATATAAACTTTGCCCCACACTAGGATTTCCTCCTGTATCGTAAGTGCGTTTACAAACACAAACTTTCACATACACAAACACTCAGACCCGGAACAACTCTGTAGATCGTACAAATATTTGTTCCGTGTGGGGATCGAACCCACAACCAATGATACAGAAGCCGATCGCTCAGTCCCTACACCAAACGTGTCAAACCAGAATAATCTTTTGTATTAATTTTTTTTTTCTGTGTACTTCTCATCAACTATTAAAATAAGTTACGATACTGGTTTGTATATTTGCATAAAAGAGGATTCCAAAGAAATTTTATAAAATGTTGTGAGTTCTGAAATAAACATTTTGTTTTTACATAAGTATATTTATCTTACTTTAAAGCAGTGATAGCCTAGTGGTATGACCATTGGACTGCCAAGTCGAAGGTCTCGAGTTCGAACCCAAGGCACGCACCTCTGACTTTTCGAATTCATGTACGTATCAATAATTAATTATCACGCACGCACCTCTGACTTTTCGAATTCATGTGCGTATCAATAATTAATTATCACGCACGCACCTCTGACTTTTCGAATTCATGTGCGTATCAATAATTAATTATCACGGTGAAGGAAAACATCGTGAGGAAACCTGCATACCTTAGAGATTTTTCTCGACGGTTTGTGAAGTCTGCCAACCCGCACTAGGCCAGCGTGGTGGACTATAGCGTAATCCCTCTCGATATGAGAAGAGACCCGTGCCCAGCAGTGGGACAGTATATGGGTTGATGATGATGACTTTATATTTTGACTAAATTATGTGCGCGGATTAACAGAACTCTTCAGGGAATTTGTTCACTCAAGGTCGCTGGTTACTTTCCTCGTCTTAAAACAGCTATTAAGTAATACACAAATCAAATTACTTATTAGTAAAATACATCACGAGTGTGAAGCCAACAAATTTCTAAATCAACATAACTTTAATTACATTGTTACTCCATTGTAACAATATTTCTGTTATGTATTGTTGTTTTGTGCGTAATTAATGTGTTTTGTTTGTTGTTTACGGATAGGAAACGACTTTGACAAACAAACTACAATGGGATTTTGTATGTTATTGTTGTTTGCTAGGAATACAAGGTCATCAGCTATTTTTCGTTCATTAGTTATATAAAAAATGGAGAAATATTAAGAGAGATAGGGCGTTGTGGCAGTAATTCCACTCAATTGCAGCTGCCCGATTGGGTTAATACCTCTGCCTTGCCGAAGATCGAAGTGAAATAACACTGCTTTGAGCTGAGTTGTGTTCCTAACGGTGAGCTAGGTTGCCAGTGCTCTGCGAAGAAACGTTGTGTTGGCAGTGGGGGTACTTTGACCCTTATAATGCCAACCCAACTATCGTTTTACAGCTTCGGTAAAGCACAAGTGATACTCCTGGTGTTGCAAGCGTCTATAGGCTACGGTAACCGCTTACCATCAGGTGGGCCGTATGCTTGTTTTGTCCCCACTCTAAAGTCTAAAGAAAATTAAAGCTGCATTGGGTTGTCCACTACATGAATGTACCAGAAAGGCTGCGGTGCGAGAG
Source organism: Acronicta alni (assembly GCA_964056405.1). Lineage (NCBI taxonomy): Eukaryota > Metazoa > Arthropoda > Insecta > Lepidoptera > Noctuidae > Acronicta > Acronicta alni. The sequence continues at coordinate 7,533,806 of OZ043938.1, read as the reverse complement.
GAATGGCGATGGATTGTGAAACGATCCACCGTCCCTGATGTGACGACCACGACCACTCCGTGAAGAGTGTAGCGACTAAGAAGAAGATATTTTCATAGAAAAACCCATAAACAGTGTTCGACCTAGAAATCGAACTCAAGACCTAAAGCGTAGCAGCCAATGAGGCAATCAGACGACAAGTACAGACGCCAGCAGGTCAAGCTATCCAAAACTGTCAAATTTTCCCAATTGAAAATTAACCTTATTATGTTGGGCTAAAGTTAAAAAATTCTGACATTTACGCGAATATTATACATTGAAATAAAACTACTATCAGTCTACCCGTGACCATGGACGCTGTAAGTGATCCGAAATGTCGGGATTAATAATATAAATATAACGCGATAAAATCCGTAAAAAGTAGTTTTATTTCAAGATTGTGGTAACTTGAACTGGCCTCTGTACTTCAACGTAACGTAAAAATCTGTCGTCAGCTTTCTAACAATCTCATCTCAAAGGAACATACCCACGTATTATATTTTGCAGATACAGCGGATGCGCAGTCGCATTCCAATTATATAAGACGTGATAATTATGGTATAGTTTAACAAATTATATCACGATTCAGATAACAGTTTATCTATTAACTATTTATTCAAGAAATAGATAAACCTCAATGTAAATATTTTAGAATTGAGCTACCTTTTTTAGCATTGAGTTATAATTGAAGCGACACTACGAAGCTACAAAGAACCCGTAAATATGATTCATGAATGTGAGAAGGTCGCTAGTTGCAAATGTTTTTGAATTGCTGCCTCTTTTAGCATTGAGTTATAATTGAAGCGACACTACGAAGCTATGAAGAACCCGTAAATATGATTCATGAATTATGGAGAAAGTGCCAAAAGTGTAAGTAGGTCGCTAAAATCGATAAAATCCATAAAAAGTAGTTTTATTTCAATGCACGTTTTGTCTTGAGATCTCCCAACCGGTGTATTTTATTTGCACGGATGAAATGTCAGAAATCAGTAATTATGAGACATGACCGATGAGTAAAGGATTTTCCTTTTTTCGCGTGCTCTTTTATTTGCCGTAGTTACTCTAGTACGATAGTGTCTACTACCTCAATGTATTTAACGTGATTTTGAACTGTAATGCTGACTATACAAGTATGTATGTTTAGTTTAGATAATTATAATAATGTAGAATGTATTAAGTAATGTATTTTGTTTCATATCAGCGCCCCAAGCCATGAGTTGCAGCAATGATGACCATTGGACTGCCAAGTTGAAGGTCTCGAGTAAGAATCCAGGGCACGCAACTGTGACTTTTTGATATCATGTTCGTATTAATAATAAACTAAATTGTCACTCGCTTAAACGGTGAAGGAAAAAATAGTAAGGAAGCCTGCCTTCCTTAGAGAATTTCTCAGCAGCGTGTGAAGTCTGCCAACCCGCACTAGGCCAGCGTGGTGGACTACGGCCTAATCCCTCTCGTTCGAGAGGAGACCTGTACCCAGCAGTGGGACGTTATATAGGGTGATGATGATGTAAAAAATCAATCTTCGAGCAGGATCCAAACCTGCGTCCTCTGGTTCGGTACACCAGGTACTACAGCAAACTAATCGATAACTAATCTCCATAATTACCAAATACCACAACTAAAACCGAGTTACGAAAAAAAAAAGTACTTCAAAATGCTTACGTAAACAGCAAAGGAGGTAAAGATTTTATCAGCACTTAATTGTAATCTAACACAAATGTAGGCATCGATTATCGGTATCAACTTATGTAACAACTAATCGATTTGATTGCGTAACGATTCTTACGTGAATACCGCCAATGACTTGATTTTGTTTTAAAAGGGCCATTGTACTAACTGCTACCTACACTAGAGTCCTGCGTTTGTTATTGTACGGGTCTCCTCTCAGAAAGAGTGGGATTAAGCTATAGTTCACCACGCTGGTCTAGTGCGGGTTGACAGACTTCACACGCCATCGAGAAAATCTCTAAGGCATGCAGGTTTCCTCACGATGTTTTCCTTCACCGTTTAAGCGAGTGATAATTTATTATTAATACGCACATGATTTCGAAAAGTCAGCGGTGCATGCCTTGGATTCGAAGTCCAAAGAGCCTGACAACCAGTCTATCCTCAGGGTATCGGTATTGCCCAGAAATTGGATTGCGGAGGTCTGATGGCAGTCGCTTCGTGTAAAATACTGATATTCAGCCGCAGCTAGCAGACCCCAACAGAGTTGAGAAAAGGCTGAGAAAATAATGATGAATTAGTGCACCACGAACTACCCTCCCCAATTCCAAATCCCCTCTTTTTTTCCTGTCCATCCAAAGGTTGTCTGGTAGATATCGCTATTAGCGATAAAACCGCCATTGTACCCTTAATTTAATGAATTCCAATTGTTGTTCCTTATCATGGAGTGCAATAAAAAATATTCTTTTCTATTCAGTAATCACGTGAAAGCCGACACGAGCTTATAATTACCAGCTACACTAAAACGTGACATACAAACAAAACATTAATAGTAAGTAGCCGCTACCTACTTATTGGTTTAAGATTACATAGCTATCGTAAACGTGTGTGTGACTATTCACCATTGAAAGACGATTATTGCTCAATATTTTTGTAATTTAAACTGCATCGTCATTCCAATGTGTCCTACGCTAGAGGTTCTGGGTTCGATTCCCAGGTCGACCAAAATGTTATTTGGGTTTTTCTATGAAATTCTCATATCTCATAACGGGGATAGCGGAGATCGAACAGGCTACTACCTGTTGCGGGAAAGCGGATCGCCCAACCGCTACGTCAATCATGTTGTCAAAAACTACTTATTATAAATACTGTCATGCCTGTATTCCCCGAAGGGTTACGCAGAGGTGAACTAATGTACCTACCCACAGTTCACCGGTATGTTCTAATCCCATGTAATAGGGGGCAAGCCTATTGCCATTAACCGGGCACATATCCAAACTTCAGGCTACTATTGATATTGTCATATTCTAATCCCATGTAATAGGGGGCAAGCCTATTGCCATTAACCGGGCACATATCCAAACTCCAAATTAAAATATTAAACTTAGTTAAGTAATAAATACGCTGATTGAGATCATAATAGAGACCTACAAGTACTTCCGCGGTCATTCTACAGATGGGTGCGCATTTTTAACGTATTAAGACACCTCCGTGCCTTGAACACCATGTAAAGCCGTCTTTCTGGGTTTTCATACGAACACCTATTGACTCAAATCGTTAGTAGCAATCAGACGCCAAAAATCCTGACCAATGTCAGGGTCTTTGCCTTGCGGAGGTTTCATCAAAAGAAGCGACTACCTCGCTTCTTTTTAAAAAATTAAGAATTAGGCTGGATGTTATCCTATATCATAGCTAATATAGTTGGGAAAATGATAGGAGATTTATGAAACTCTGAACGTGACTTAGTGTAATTTTTTCTCCTTCAGAATTTAATTTCTAATTCTAATATTGCTTCTACATTCACGTGAGCGAAGCCGCGGGCAAAAGCTAGTTTTCATATAAAAACCTCACAACACTTTAATTTTCTTATACTTTAAAAATCTCAATGTTTTTCGCCGCAGTGCACGGCTACATCCTTACATATTATTATAAAAAGTCCCCCCGCTGCGTCTGTCTGTCTGAACGCGATAAATTGAAATACTACCGGACGGATTACGATACGGTTTTCACTATAATTTTGATAATTTCTTCCGGAAGGTTTTTACATATAATATGATACTGTCCTATTATCAGTACATTACACCTGTGCGAAGCCGAGGCGGGTCGCTGGTATATAATAATTATGTAAAAATATGTATATACCTACTTAGTAGTCGTTTCCTGTGAAATACTGATATTTAATCGCATCTATAATGTTATAAACTGTCTTCAGTGGGTGCCCTCTAGCTTCCAGCTGCAATTCAGACTATGGTTGGGAGTGAGAGTGTGTGGGAAGCTGCCACCTCTTACTGCGAGCAAGTCATGCTTCCAAAGGAGGCGGCGGAAAGGGAGAGAGAATTGTCCACCTCTCTCCCGATCCGTAGTAGACGTACTGGGCGCCGGAGGGCGCAGACAGACCTCCGTCCTCCATGAGCTGTGGCCTGCGGGCAATTGAATTGGGGGACTCTGCCACCCGACCAGACAATGGCCTCAGTAGGCGGTACGCTTGTAACGAAGCGGGCCTTAAAAACAGTAATGCGAGGAATGGCCTCGCTTATCGACGGGGTCCAGCAACTGTCATGGTCGTGGCGAATTTCGCGGATCTCATGGCCATGACAATAGGGCAGGTGAAGGCAAGTGCGGCTTTTTTGTGTGGCAAGTGAGACCTTTCCTCGCAAGTTAATCAAAGGCATATATGTAGGAAATATACGTGCCGTCTACTGGGGCCATTGTCTGGTCGGGTGGCAGAGTCCCCCAATTCAATTGCCCGCAGGCGACAGCTCATGGAGGCCGGAGGTCTGTCTGCGCCCTCCGGCGCTCAGTACGTCTACTACGGATCGGGAGAGAGGTGGACAATTCTCTCTCCCTTTCCGCCGCCTCCTTTGGAAGCATGACTTGCTCGCAGTAAGAGGTGGCAGCTTCCCACACACTCTCGCTCCCGACCATAGTCTGAATTGCAGCTGGAAGCTAGAGAGCACCCACTGAAGACAGTTTTTAACATTTTAGATGCTGTGGAGAGATTAAATATCAGTATTTCACACGAAGCGACTACTAAGTAGGTATATACATATTTTTACATAATTATTATATGCCGGTTGCCATGTAGATGGTGTCTGCGTCAATAATATTAGTTACGCAGACGATATGGTGCTGTTGAGTGCCTCGGTCTGTGGGTTGAGGAAACTTGTGGCCCATTGTGAAGGATACGCAGAACAACATGGCCTGACATATAATTGTAAAAAGTCGGAAATCATGGTTTTCGAGGCTGGGGGTAAAAACACTAGTGCTATACCACCTGTTACACTCAATGGGATACCATTAAACAGAGTTTTTAGGTTTAAATATCTGGGCCACATTTTGACCACCACCCTCCAAGACGATGACGATGTTGAACGGGAGCGGAGAGCGTTGTCGATCAGAGCGAACATGCTGGCCCGTAGGTTTGCGCGTTGTTCCCTTCAGGTAAAGATCACACTCTTCCGAGCTTACTGTACTTCTTTCTACACGTGCAGCCTTTGGGCCAGACATACTCAGAAGTCGTACAGCGCTCTCCGCGTTCAATACAATAACGCGTTTAGGATACTGGTGGGGCTGCCTCGCTTCTGTAGCGCATCGGGGATGTTTGCTGACGCACACGTAGATTGCTTTTATGCGATCATGCGAAAGAGGTGTGCTTCTCTGGTGCGCAGGGTGTGGGCCAGCTCCAACAGTGTCCTGAGTATGATTGCTGGGCGTCTGGATTGCTCATACGTGACTCATTGTTGTTCCGTCTCGCATGGGATGAAGCAGCGGTGAGATCAATAAATTATTATATAAATTAGATTATGAAATGTTACTAACATAGTTTTAAGTAATACTAACATTAATGAGTCATGGTTACTTAAATAAAGAATTGATTTATTATTTTTATATATTATTATCTGGTCGGAAGGCGGAATTCCCAATTCAGCCGCCCGCAGGCCATTCTGACTACCCGTAACGATACGGACACCTATGACAACCGGGACCGACAGCTTTACGTGTTCTCCGAGGCACGGAGGGGTCTCGATGTGTTAAGCTGGGTCACCCATCCACAGACTAGCCGTGACTAGCGCAGCAGATCGGTTGATCAGCGTAGTTATTACTTAGAAATGAGCCCGTCCTACGGCTGAGATGTGATGAAACCGACATATAATTAACGGTATCTCTACAAAACGTGACTGATTAACAAACAAATGCAAATAATTATATAAGTCATTAGTCATTAGTTCAATTAATTTACATAACATAACAAATTATAAATACCTATGTATGTAAATACTAGATAATGTGGCTTAACTAAGTAATCTTTCCAATGCATTTCTAATAATTAGTTATTATAATATACATACACTCACGCCTTTTTCCCATAGGGGTAGGCAGAAACTAAAGAACGCCACTTGCTACGATTCTTGCATACTTCTTTCGCTTCGACCACATTCATACATCTTGTCATACATACACGCCGGTTGCGAGTACTACGCACCTGACCTTTTTGAAGTTATTATAAATACATAATTATTATAATTATTAATTGTGACTCCCATTACATAAACAAGGAAAAGACTTATCGATATCGAAAAATTTTTGTTCATACGTACTTATGTGCCTATGTAACGGAAATTTTGAACATGATTTTGACCCCTTCCAAAAAACGTCGGATTAACTCGAAATTTACAAGGCATACTTATCAAGGACCGATGAAAATGCAATATTTTAAACAGTATATTATATTAATTAAATATTTTATAGAATATCCAACTAAAAAATTAATATTTTTATTTTATTTTATTTTATACAACCTTTTATTTATTAATAAGGGAACTCGTGGCTATTATACATATATAAGTACGCTGATTTTTTTCCGTTTTTCTTATCTCCTATTGGTTGTAGCGTAATGTTTATATAACCTACCGCGATAAATTGACTATCCGCACAAAAATATTTTTTCTATTCGTACAAGTAGTTCCTGAAATTAGCGGGTTCAACCAAACAAACAAACTCTACAGGTTTATAATCTTATAAAATATTTAAAAATATACACACACACACACACCATCACGCCTGTATTCCCCGAAGGGTTAGGCAGAGGTGTACTAATGTACACCCACATTTCGCCGGTATGTTTTAGGTCCCATGTAATAGGGGGCGAGCCTATTGCCACTAACCGGGCACAAATCCAGACTCCGAGCTGCTACTGAGAATTTCATAGAAAAACCCAATAACACTTTGCTCGACCTGGGGATCGAACCCAGGACCTCTAGCGTAGCATATGTAATATATGTATATTTAAAAATATACATATATAAAATTCTCGTGTCACAGTGTTAGTTGCCATACTCCTCGGAAACGGCTTGACCGATTTTTATGAAATTTTATACTTATAAAATTTCATAAAAATTGGTCAACCGAATATACTTATATTATAGGCCTGAGAATCAGTCGTAATCTATTTTTCATACTTACCCCTAAGTGATAAGGGTGGTCCACCCTAAACATTTTATTTCTATGTTTTTATAATGTGGCCATTAAAAAATACATAGAACTCAACTACAATACACAATAAACTTTCATTTCATTTTTTGCTAAAAAATGGCAAAACAACGTTTGCTGGTCAGCTAGTATTAGTATAGATATATGAAACAATACTTACAAACACTAATGTATTTTATGTATGTATTAGTCACAACTAAAATAAACTTACTCAGTTTAAATTGTGATGAATATAACTTAATATAAAGAGTCGTATCGACAATTATTAATTGTACAATTATACTTCAATATTAGTCACGTGTAGCGCAATGCGTTTTTCACATGCTCTACTTACATAACAGCCAAAAAGGTTACATTAACGATTATGTTTTATTCTTATAATATTGCAAGGTTAAACTGCGCTAGCCGCGGTCAGTCTGTGGATGGGTGACCATTCAAACACATCGAGACTCCCTGCCTTCGGGAAGTATGTAAAATCGTCGGTCTGGGTTGTCAACTTACACCTAGACAATCGTTTGTTAGTCAGAAACCTAAAAAGCTTTGTAACGAGTCTATCCTCAGGCATTGGATATTGCCCAAAAATTGTGGGATTTTATCGCACAAGCATTTATAACCCACCTGATGATAAGCAGTTACCGTAGCCTATAGAGGTATATAGTAGATAAGCGTTATACCAGGTGTATCACTTGCGCGTTGCCGACCCTGTAAAACGAAAGATGAATAGTTGGGTTGGCAGTACTTATATAAGGGTGAAAGTCTGCCCACTGCCAACACAACGTTTCCTCGCGGAGCACTGGCAACCTTGCTCACTGTAAGGAAGACAACACGGCTCTAAGCAGTGTTATTTCACTTCGATTTTCTGCAAGGCGGAAGTACCCAGTCGGGCAGGTGGGCCGTATGCTTGTTTGCCACCTTAATCTTAATCTTAGCTGTGGAGGCTGGTATGACCAGCAAAACTTCGACCAAATGTGATCTGTTGTGTTGCCCCAGCATGGTACAGTCAACAAAAGAGTTGATAAAAGACCTAAATAATTACGCGCCAAAGGGTTAGGTATGTAGCTGCTTACAATACCTACGTTTTGACACATATTGCGTGATACATTAATACACAATTTTTATCAAAACACAGATTATTAATTAGCTGCCTGTATACCTAACTCTTTTGTTGACCGTACATTCCTTACTCTTCAAAGACGTGGTTCATGAAGGCGGCTAGCCCACTAAGAGGAAGGAACCTGTAGTCCTCTGGCTTCGGGTATCCGTTGCCGAGATGACTCATCCGTTTCGTCGCCAGGACGTCACAATCACACAAGATGTGCTGCATTGTTTCCCTCTCAATTCACCTTAGTGAAATAATAATAAAAAACCCTAAACAAAATTAAAACATTCATGCCACTGCATCTACAAGGCTGAGAGATTTTATCGAAGTCGTGTAATTTTTTATTTTTTATTATTATTGGTTTTGTTTTGGACACATAGTCCTTTAAGCCACTTGCTATTCAAGTGTCAAATCTTGTTTGCAGAGATAGTTTTAGTTTTTCTCTTGTTTTACGTTTTTATGGTTGAATGATGGTGAGTGATGAATGATTGGAAAGAAGGATGATAGATAAATAATTTACCTAAATCTAGTCACGGCCTGTAGCTTTTTGCAGCTGGCCGATGTCTGTGAAGTCGCTCGAGGTCCTAGCAGAATACCAGCGCCGCATCATTTACCAAGACGAAGTGGCAAATGCTGAGTTAGGGTCCTTTTTTGTCCTCACGAAACAACTTTTTAATAGTTTTAGATATTTATATCTAAAATATAAAATTCTCGTGTCACAGTTTTCGTTGCCATACTCCTCCGAAACGGCTTGACCGATTTTGATGAAATTTTTTGTGCTTATCGGGGAGGTCTGAGAATAGGCCAACATCTATTTTTCATACCCCAAAAATTTTTTTTTTATGACAAAACAACGTTTGCGGGGTCAGCTAGTATATATATATATACTCAAGTATCTAGTTAGCAAAAAAGTTAAACTACAATGTAAGCCTAATTATGAGCTATTATTTAATATATGTAAAATACTACCTGTTCATGAAAAAGTAGAATACCTTATTGCTCTAGAACAATATAAAATAAATAAATACAAGGAACCTATAACTCATAAATATCGTACCAGGCAAGCTGTGAAGGGTAAATATGTGACATCACTGGTAAGAAATTATTATGGTAAAAGAACTAGGCAATACTTAACGCCGCTAATATATAATAAAATAGACTTCCTAAGAGAAACATCCAAAGACATAAGCACTGTAACATTAAAGAAAAGACTGAAAGATATATTCATAAAATTTGTTAATTAGAACTATAAACTGTTATTAAAAATAAGAGAGAGAGAGAGAGGCCATTATAAATATTAAAGTGCATCTATTGTATGTGTTACCTATGTTATGTAATTTGTGTAGTGTATTAAAAGTAAAAGAGCGCCACTATCGCCAACAAACTGTTGCACAGTTTGGCGATGCTTAGCATAAGTTCAAATGCATGTATTTTATTATGAATAAACGATAAAAAAAAAATATTTTTTTTTTTTTATTTAGTTATTTTTTACGTAGTTTATTGTGTTTATTTGTTGTCTGTGAGGATGAAATAAATATGTTTCTTTCTTTCTTTCTTTCTAATCTACCAACCCGCATTAGGCCAGCGTGGTGGACTAATAGCCTTATCCCTGTCTGAGAGGAGACCCGTGCCCAGTATGTGTTAATTATGATGGTTATGATGCATGCCACTGTATTGAGTGTACATTTTTGTATGTATACAGTTGTTTTCATAATTGTATGGAAAAACGTGATATTTTAATACACGCTTTATCTTTTTGTTTTTCATGAAGCGTGAGTAAATTACACAAATATATTATTCTGTAAAATAGTACTTATAGTAAGTAAAAAAACATTTTAGTTTTAAAAATTATAAAATACTTACCATAATTTATAATATACTATCACGCCTGTATTTCGCTAAGAGTTAGGCAGAGGCGGTTAGACCGCTTGTGTACGCAGTCACACTTAGGTCCACCAGACTAACGAGGCAGTTGAAGTCTTGTGTTCGATTCCCAGGTCGAGCAGTGTTAGTGGGTTTTTCTCTGAAATTCTCAGTAGCAGCTCGGAGTTTGGATTTACTATCTATCATATGGGACCAAAACATACCGGAAAACTGTGGGTGTACATTAGTGCACCAATGCCTAACCCTTCGGGGAAAACATGTAAGTAGGTGTATATAAATATAATATTTTCAACACATACATACATACAAAGTCGTAACAAAAACAACATAACATTGTTATCAATAAATTCCAATTTCCCAACAAAAACGTGCCATTGTTATGCACGTCAGTGTAACATAGTCAGAGGGCAGTGGTATGCGCGAACGTGATACACTGGCGGCCAAGGTCACACACCACCACTTCACGTGACCGGAGTAATCCACTTATGTGTAATTCGCTAAATACTTATTACGTTGGTTTTAATACAAAGGGTAATTTGAGTTATGTTGTAATCTTGCTGAGGTTTGCTTAAATTGCACGACAGTGTAGTGTAACATAAAACGTGTTATGTTATTTTATAGTGTCGTGCATATTTTTGGTGTCATAATGCATGTGGGTTTTTGGACGTAGAAATAAATTAATAAGAATAGAACGTATTTTTTACCTTGTTATGCTTCAAGAACTTTACATAATTTTCTAGAAATAGGTACTGTCATTTATTTTTGTCTACATATCACTATATTTATACTTATATATATTTTATGCTTAGACACTTCTAAGTATAGTAAGTTTCAAATATAAAATGAAACAGATCAACACCCAGAAAGAGAAGATTTATACATAGCGTTGTCTACGCTAGCCTAGTGCGGGTTGACAGACTTGACACGACGGACGTTGAGAAAACCTTTCAGGCTTGTAGGTTTCCTTACGAGCGTTTTCCGATTTTTTATGTTGTACATAAATGAAAAACAAGCACAGGCCGCTTGATGGTTAAACGACAACTGCAGCCTATAGGTACTGTCGTGGTGAATTTCAAGGATACCATGGCCAGGACTATAGGGTGGAAAGTGAGGGATTTATTCGGTAGGAGTCAAATTCAAAGGAAAACATTTTTTTTTTCAATTATACTTTTCAAAAGTCAAAACTAGTTGCATGCTTCCAAAAAGTGGGTCTTATGTAGAAGAACCGGCAAGAAATTACATAGACACTCTTTTAAAAAAAAATCATGATTACAGTGCTCATTTTGGGTTACAATCTAAATCTGAATAGTTCATGAGAACAATGCAGTTTGATGTGTTCTATTAAATTAATCTAGTATTTATAAGTCTCGCATGCCCATTAATTTTACTGGTTACATTACTCTTCAAACTGGAACATAGTTAATGTTAACACATTACTTTTAGCGGCGGTATTTAACCGACTTAAAAAAAGGAGATTCTCACTTTGACCTGTATGTATGTTTATCCGCGATTAACTCGCAATCGGTTGAACCGATTTTGATGCAGTTTTCAGAAAAGTATTTGTTATATTCTGGAGAAGGTCTTGGTATACATTAAATGGATGGCCCGTGACGTCATCCGCGTGGATCCGTGATTAAGCGATATATTAGTGCAACTCGACCTTTTTTTTTACACACAATGCTTGAAGTCGGTTTTCTTTTCCTAAAAAGATATTTCCGACCCATGAAAACCTTAACAGAGTTTCATCACCTCAAACTGTTGGAGGAAAACCTTATAAAATTTGTTCGTTAAAGTTTCATTAAGTACCTTGCCGTGTTATAAATGGTTAGACTTGTTTTCCTCAAACGTGTCAACCCTTATTTAACTTTAATATATATTTACGTTTACCTAAACCGTTTATATCATGAGTCTGAAGAAGTTATATAAAATTCACCGATTTAGAATGGTTTCCCTTTAACATTTGTTTAAGAAACTTCTTATTTAACGAATTATTTTAGGGTAATTGCGTCAATTTCTCCAAGGTTTGTCTAGTGACGCATAACTCGTGCTAGGCCAATATATCAGAGGGCACGCCACAACTGTGGCAGTTACGCCTGGCTGGAGTGTTTGCGGTTGACACAGGTGTGCTCGGGACATGGTTGTTTCGGGAAGTACCTGTGTCGCATACGGGCCGGGAACCAGCGCCCAGTTGTCACCATTGCGTGGACTACCCCGAAGTTACGATGTAGCACATTCTAGTCGCACTGGGTGGTTGCTTCTGGCTGTGATTCAGACTATGGTTGGGAGCGAAAGTGCGTGGGAAGCTGCGAGCAAGTCATGTGGCGGAGAAAGAGAATTTTCCTCCTGTCTCCTGACCCATAGTACACGCACCGGGCGCCGGAGACCGCAGACAGACCTCTGGCCTCCATGAGCTGTGGCCTGCGGGCGGTTCCACATGGGGGATTCCACCGCCCGACGAAACAATGGCCCCAGTAGATGGCACGCTTGTGACGAAGCGTGCCTTAAAATCTGTATGCGAGGAGAGGTCTCGCTAATCGATGGGGTCCAGCAACTGCTGGACCACAGCCTGTCATGGTCGTGGCGAATTTCGCGGTTCCCATGGCCATGACTAAAGGGCACGTGAAGGCAAGTGCGGTTTTTAGTCAGTACGAGTTCGACATACCCTGCCACCTCCCCGGGTGACGGAAGATCCGTGAGGATTTCCCGAACTATAACAAAAGGCATATAGATCAGGATCAAGTAAAATTCATACTCAATGTCTGTGAAGTGTCGGACTGCTAATCACGACGTTGCAGTTCGATTCCCACATGATACAAATATTTATGTGATGAACATAAGTGTTTGTGTTTGTCTGGGTGTTTCTTATGTATTTTAAGTACCTACGTATTTACAAAAACAAATATCTAAGCAATATATCTATAGTCTAATACCAATAATACAAGCTATTGAAATAAAACTACTTTTTACGGATTTTATCGCGTATATTGATATTATTAATCCCGACGTTTCAGACGCTTTACAGCGTCCATGGTCACGGGTAAACTCAGAGAGAGGCAGTCTACCCGTCTCAGTCTAAACTCAAAACTCCGAGCTACTACTAAGAATTTCAGAGAAAAAAAACCAGAAACACTGCTCGCCTCGCACCAAGACATCCAGCAGCCACACTTGTGAACAATGGACCAATTTTATTAGGCAATTTACATGCAGTAATTTTGTTATTTTGTATATTTATATCACTTATGTTAATGTGTAATGTCCTAACGACCTCAGGGTTAATAAGCCTTTTATAATGACATCTTTGAAAACAGATTTTGTAAAGACTCTTTTCTTCTTCTATATCGTTTAGCTCTTGGCAGAGCGGTCGTGGTCTTCATGTAGTATCATTATCGGGGGCCAATGTTATACGCCTCACGATATCTCGCCATCGTTTTCTGTTTTTTTTTATGGAAGAGGAGGAGGAGAGGGAGAGGTAGCAAACGAGCAAGCGGGTCACCTGATGGTAAGTGATCACCGTCGCCCATTGACACCCACCACACCAGAGAGGTTGCAAGTGCATGGACATTCTAGTACACTCATGAAAGGGCCCGCCCACACAAGATTTAATTTAGTCGGTCCATCGCATGGGTGACCTTCCGCGAGGTCTGGCGGTCCTACCACCTTCCCCTGCACGACGAGTCGCTCTAGGAGTGGCATTCCCGTCTTGACACGTGACTCTTTTACAAGTCAATATTTAATTAATACTAGATTCACTGGCGATTATAATAATAATAATAAAATTTATTTATCAAGTAACATGACTAAAATTTTGTTAGTAACAATATTATTTACACCTGTGTTAGTATATTCCTATTCTAATCACTTAACCTAAAACATATCCAATCACCACATGCCTAACACAATCAAGTCGGCTCGCCACACAGCGCAGAATAAGGTTAGGGCTGGCCCGCACACGGCGCACCAGGGAAGCGCATCGTTTTCTCATCGTTGTATAAAAACAGTCTACTCGAGCTTCAGCAAACATCCCTGACGCACTACAGAAGCGGGGCAACCGCATCAATATCCTAAACGCGTTATTGTATTGGACACGAAGGACGCTGTACGATTTCTGCGTATAATTGGCCCACAGACTGCACGTGTAAAAAGATGTGCAGTATGCACGGAACAAAGTTATTTTAACACCCCGTGAGTGAACCAACGTGCAAATCTGCGAGCTATCATATTTGCCCTAACCGACAGCGCCCTTCGCTCTCATTATGCCAAAGCGAGAACCAAACTGTTTATTTCTTAAGGCTGTTTCCGGCAGCTTCGCCTGCAACCTAAAGCCCTTTTTGAGATAAAAGGTAGCCTCGGATTTACACGACATAGGTGGGTGCATATACCTATGTCGTGTAAATCCGAGTAAAACCACGGGCAAAAGCTAGTCTCTCCATATTTTCTGTAATATTCTCCTCATATAACCTTTTTGGCTGTATATTCTTTATGCTTCTACGTTACATAATCCATTCCACAACAAAAAAAAACTAAAGACACCTAAACACATACGTCACGCGTAGCTAAAGGCTATATGTTCACGTGCGAATGAAAAACCTAATTAATATACGACCGCTAATATAACCGAAACACGAGAGAGACCAGTCAGAATTTCTATGCGAAATAATGTTACAAGAGAATACCGACATTGTGTGTATTATAACGAACGAAAACAATATCATTTGAACAACGTGATTTTAGTTCACGTGGCGGACACAACACGTGCGTTTAACCTATTCTGTTTTTGATTACATAATCAAAATTAACACGACACGGGTGTGTTGAACGAATTTTTCGGAACCAAATTTGATTTTATGGTTCATTACCCGTTTTTATAGTGAACTTTTTGTTAAATGTCGTTCTCGTAGCGCAGTGGATATCGAGAATGGTTTACAGTGTGGATTCTTGGGAATTTGTAGGTTTTCTGAGTATTTTTTGTTATGTAACGTTGATGTCAGTGAATAGGAAAATTTTGGACTACGTAACTTAGGTTTCGTAAGGGAAAATGTATTCCCTTACACTTTTTTAAGCAATGAAAACTTTTCTTATTGTAATTAACCAGCCCCTGAATCTTATTTACATAACATACATAATCAACCCATATACTGTCCCACAGCTGGGCACAGGTCTCCTCTCACAGAATGAGAGGGATTAGGCTATAGTCCACCACGCTAGCCTAGTGCGGATTGGCAGACTTCACACACCGTCAAGAAAATCTCTAAGGCATGCAGGTTTCCTCACGATGTTTTCTCTTCACCATGTAAGTGAGTGACAGTTAATTATTAATACGAACATGATTTTTAAAAGTCAGAGGGGCCTGCCTTGGAGTCGAACTCGAGACCTTGGACTTGGCAGTCCAATGGTCATACCACTAGGCTATCACTGCTTCTTTTTGAATCTTATTTGAATTTCCTCCATTCCTTTTCCTTGTCTTTGATACATAAGAGCATTTTAAGTTCAGAGATTTGAGCTGAACTTTGATTAGTCAGTTTTGACTTTTCTTGTATATTATTTACTTGAGCTTTTTGAGACAAAAGCAAAACCCTATGTCGTTTTACACAGTCTAATATATCTCTGTACCAAATTTCAACAAAGTTGGTTTAGCGGTTTAGGCGTAAAAGCGTAACAGACAAACAGACATTTACTTTCGCATTTTATCTTCTGTTTTTTATAAAAATATTTAAAAATGTAAATAATATGGTTTAAGATATTGATTTCTGACATTTACGCGAATATTATAGATTGAAATAAAACTACTTTTTACGGATTTTATCGCGTTATATTGTTATATTGGTCTACCCGTGACCATGGACGCTGTAAAGGGTCCGAAACGTCGGGATTAATAATGTCGCGATAAAATCCGTAAAAAGTAGTTTTATTTCAAAATATGGTTTAAGGTTAAACATAATAAAAGGCCAAATAGGGCGTCATAGTATGTTTATGTTATTCTTACCTGGTTTTAAACGATCATGTCACCATCATCCGACAATAACACATTGTGTTGACGTGAACGTTACGTTCAAAACCACAGCAATGATTTGGGAACAATTCTGCGTATAAATAGTGAGGTGACATGCTATAAATAAATAAAATAATGCAATAATTATTATTTATTGCAAAAATAATGACGTTTAATAATGATCATGCGAGATCATGACTCTTATTACCGTATATGGATGAATGGTTTTTGTTCTAAAATCAGCGTCACTATTAATTAAAGGTTAGTTGCAAACTAACTTAATTAACAGTGACGTTGGGTTTTTACTGTGATGCAAGAATTTTAAATTTCAATCGGATCGACCAGATCACTTCATTTTCCTATCCGTGTGAAATTCCTCATGAATTTACTCCTTCTCTCGAAAAGTAAGGCACAGGGTTGTGTCAAACTCCTACCGATTAAAAAAACAGGACCATATATTAAAAAGGGGTCAGGCAGGGATCCTATGAGCTTACTCGGCGTACCAGGCCTCCTTACCGCAACCAAATTTCTGGCCAATACCAAGATTTCTGGCCTCTGACTACCAGTAAATTGATTCCTAAGTATTCATAATTCCGACCCATCCATAAAACGACTGAGGTAAGTGCAGCTTGAACCTGCAGATCGACTGATTACCGTAGGTACCTATTACTGAACCACGCGCCCCCCACAATTTTGAACCTCTCCGTCAGTCGCCCATTGCACTTGGCCCTCCGGGAGGGTCCATCAATGGACGTCCGCGGTGGGATCGCGGATCATGCGAGAGCGATTCCCGTGATCTATGCGGAAGGTGGTAATGGAGGTGGTTTAAGTTGGTATGCTGGCTACCTGACCGGTGAGCTCGACATAACCGTCCTGCATCTCCAAGCGGGCATGATAAGGAGCATTTCTCCACCCAAAAAAAATAAAAAAACGCTTTAGCTATCTAACAGGACTAATAAACTAAACATTATATCCTCAATATTTTTTTAATGCAAAATATAACATTTTGAAACAAACTAAAGAAATAACAGTTATTTAAAAATAGGGAAAACCTTTGTTTTTTATCTACTTTCGCAGAGGCTTAGTATTTCTCGGATAGTAAAATGAGCACGCATAGATAACAGACTTTTCTAGACTAGTAATCTGCAGCTATCTTGCTGCCTATCTAAACTATGCAGGTCAAGTTTCTTATCACATTAGAATTTTTGCTTCCATTTGCGTTAGAAGTTATTACATGACAAGATCATCCCCTGAAAGAAAAATATTGTTAGAAGTAGTTTAATAAAAGGGGGTTTCTTCTTAGACTTTTTTTTAATTTAAACCACTAAGATGACAAACTAGCATACGGCCCAACTGATGGTAAGTGGTTACCGTAGCCTATAGACGCTTGCATGAACAGGGGTATCACTTGCGCGATGCCACCTGTAAAACGAAAGAGGAATAGTTGGGTTGGCAGTATAAGGGTCAAAGTCCCCCCACTGCCAACACAACGTTTCCTCGCGGAGCACTGGCAACCTTGTTCAATGTTAGGAACACAACACATCTCAAAGCAGTGTTATTTCACTTCGATTTTCTGCAAGGTGGAGGTACCTCCCCAAGTGGATAGCTTCAAATTGAATGGAAACCTCTACCTCTCTAATAGCAGACAGGTACACTGAAGTTTTTTTTATGTCTTTTCCATATGAAACCCCTTTTGTGGAGAATGTATATATACTACGGCCGACCTTTTTCTTCGTCAGCGAGGAGGCAAAAATGGCTACAGTAGCCCGTTATTAGTCATAGTCCCTGACGACCTCTGTGGTCTAGCCGTTCGAGTGCCGGACTGCTGATCATGGGGTCGTAGGTTCGATTCCCACAGGACACAAATATTTGTGTGGATAAAACATGAGTATTTGTGTTTGTCTGGGTGTTTCTTATGTATTAAAAGTATGTATTTACAAAAAAAAAGTATAATATAAGTATTATATCCATTGTCTAGTACCCATAGTACAAGCTCTGCTTAGTTTGGGACTAGATGGTGTTGTGTAAAATGTCCCAAAAATATTATATTATTATTATTATTTGTTTCTTATAAGCATGTATTTATTTAAAAAAAAAACATAATCTTCCGAGCATTTTCCTAACTATGTTGGGTCGGCTTCCTGTCTAACCAGATGCGGCTGAATATCAGTATTTTACACGAAGCGACTGAGCTCAGACATCCGCAACCCATATGAGCCATACCGATATCCTGAGGATAGGCTGATTGTCAGGTTTTTTCGGGCTTCTGACTACCACTAGCGATTGTCACAGTATATGACAACTGGGACCGACGGCTTTATATGCTCTCCGAGGCATGGAATGGTCACCCATCGACAAACTAACCGCGGTCAGCACAACTTAAACTTGCAGATAGCTTGACTCGGATAAAAGCGAAGGTATACTGTTACAATTAACAATTACATTAATAACATAATCACAGTTTAAATATTGTTACACTTGATGTGAAATAAAGATAATGTTGTTACGAAAATCTGGAGTTAAAAGTACTATGATTATGTTGTAATGTAATGTAATGTGTGTCATAGTGTCGCCTCTAAGTCGATAGACAGCATGATGTAATTTTAGGTTAATCTTCAAGATAATACAAATTTCTCACCTAGTTATGTTATCAATGAGTTTAAGGCTACTTCAGTCGGATGGGCCGCCAAATTCATTTTTTATTATTATTTATTATATTTATATTTTTTATTGCTCGTGGTTCCACTCATCCGCTGAGTGGCTTTGTGAGCCAAAAGGTAGCCTCTTCTTCTCTAAGGTCTAATCTATTCCTGTATCAAATTTCGTTAAAATTGATTCAGCGGTTTAAGCGTAACAGACAAACAGGCGTAGTTACTTTCGGATTTATAATATAGTATACTTAGTATGCACTTATTAAAGTAGATCAGAACTAAATGCATATACCTATTTATTTATTTATGTACACACATTTAAAAAAAAGTAAATTGAGAACTTAGGAGTATAGAGTACAAAGGTGCTGCTTATTTCTGCCAGCAAACCTACGAGAGGAGAAATTAATATGAGGAATGTAGACATTAGTGTGAAAGAAAAATAGACACAAAGATACATACTAGCAAACACATGACATAATACATATTATTATAATAAATAAGATATATAACAACATACATACATATATTATGTACTAAAAATAAAAAGCAAACTTATGAATTTACGGTATAAATGACAGATAGTGTTATTTAACTCGCTTCTTGAAAATTGAAACGGTTCCACTATCACGAAGTTCAGGAGGTAGCGAGTTCCACAACCTGACCGCGTGCACAGACAGAGAGTAGGAAAAGAAGTCAGTTGAGTGGGGCTGGAATTTGAGGAGGGTACGGAGATGGCACCTTCAGGACGAGTCAGTAGAATGAAGGTAGGAAAATAGTTCCCCAAAAAAAAAAATCTAATGCATGCAGTTTACGGTGTTTTCCTTCACCGTTGAAGCGAAGTAATTTAAGTACACGTGATTTTGAAAAGTTAACTAAAATAACTGCTAGTTTTGACAATGAATTCTTTTTTTCTCTGTAGGGCTGGCAAAAAATCCAAATCGTGAAACTCAATTTGAAAGTCCGGGATTTTCAATGCCAACCCTAAGTTTATATAACAAATCCTTTGAAACAATAACTTTCCTTTTAAAAAATTAACTTTTGTTGCACAAAAACCAATCTAAAGCTTTAGAAATTCCTTTCAGACTGTTTCTTTACAATTTTTATTTGCTGTGTAAGCAACTTGTAGAGATTCATTTACAAAACTTTTCGGCCATGTGACTTCAAATCACGTGGCCTACAGAAAACCACTGAATGCTTACATAAACCTTTTTGTAGACTGTGAAAAAAAAGTTGGAAAATTTTCCATGTAAAAATAATAAGCTAAAGAAAAAGTTGAAGCCATACGATTTAATTGTTCACTTCTGTTACGTTCTGAAAGACTTACACCCTTACAGTCTCGTGAACTCATAAAGTCATAATGAAATATTTTATGCAAGAAGTCTGGTATGCAAATAGAATTGGGAAAGTGTTATAAGAAGCTCACACTTTATGTACGTTCCAGAAAATATATAATTACGTAAGCGGACATGCCCCTAAATACTTCACCTAACTCGCCCGATTGGGGTTCAAGTTGTTGGAATAAAGACTTCAAGGTCACACTTGCTGTTTGCGAGTATTACGCACCTAATGCGTAATACTCGCAAACAGCAAGTGTGTATGACAGGACTAAAGTGATGGTCAATATAGCATAAAACATTTTAAAGTAGCATGCTTATTATATGTAGCATAAAGCAAATGATATCGCGGTTCGCACTTTAGGCTATAATGCTATAAAGCTATTTTGCTTTATATCGCATAGCACTCTCTCTCTCTCTCTCTCTCTCTCTATCAACCAACTGTCCGTCGCATGCTATAATAAAGCACATAAAATCGCTTGCTTAAAAATTAAGCATATAGCATTAAGCATGTTATTGATTTATGAGCAACTTTGAACACCACTAGACAGGACGTATGGAATAAGCGAAGGAAGTGTGCAAGAACCGTGGCAAGTGTCGTTCTTTTGTTTCTACCACGGATCCTGATGGATTATCCAACACCCGGGGAGGTGGCAGGGTATTTTGGACTCGTACCGACTAAAAACTGCACTTGCCTTCACCTGCCTTATAATCGTAGCCATGGGATACGTGAAATTCGCCAAGACCACGACAGGCTGTGGTCCAGCTGTTGCTGAAATGAAATTAAATGATAATGAAATGAAATGATATTTATTTTCTGTAAATAGATCTTTTAAAGACACTTTTACAAGTCAATGCTTTGATTTTTTTTATGCTAGAAGGCGCCGGCCCTTCAATCGAGGTCTTGCCTCGCATTCTGATCGTAGGCACGCGTGTGGCGACCACGCTTGCCGCCTACTAGGGCCAATATCTGGTCGGGTAGCAGAATTCCCAATTCAGCCACCGCAGGCTACAGCTTATGGATACCGGAGGTCTGTCTGCACTCCTGTCTCTAGTTTCTACCTACCTTTGTGGGGAATAAGCGTGAATGTTGTAAAATAAATAAAACTAAAATATACTTTTTTTACTTTAAGTAGCTTAGTAGTGTCTATTACCTACTGCGTTCCAAGTGTGAGTGTAAAACATAGTATACCCTCACGCCTGCAACCCCGAAGCTTGGTACTTTATTTTTGAAAATATCCCATGACTTTTTTATTTTTTATTTATTTAGTCATTTATTTCAGGCCCTTCAATCAATCTTGCCTCGCATTCTAATCGAAGGAACGCGTTAACTTTATGCTGGGACTGAACCCAGTACCTAGCGTTCATAAGCCTCGCTTGTGAACTTTAGACCAATCATATAGTTAAAAGTATCTACGTCACGATTCGTTAACAACTTATGTAACAACGTTTAGCATGAATGCCAAATATAATAAAAAACAATACAAATTTATGAAACAATTTCTTTACTAACTTATACACGGTGACGTCATAAATGGGCGTTCAGGCAATGATATTATACCATTGCCTGAACGCCCATTTATGACGTCACGAGTATACCATTGGTATACTATTATACATCCTTACTTTTCGATGACGCACATAAATCCTATGTAACAGGCGAGCCCCGTTTCTTAGAAATGAAAAAACACATAATCATGCTTCGCTTGCTAGTGGTTCGAGTGTCGGCCTGCTGAGGTCGTGGGTTCGATTCCCACACAACACAAATATTTATCTGACGAACATAAGTGTTTGTTTTTGTTTAGGTGTTCGTTATGTATTATAAGTATTTATTTACAGAAAAAAAAGTATCATTATACATATTAATCATTCTCTGAGTATTGATTTCTGACATTTACGCGAATATTATACATTGAAATAAAACTTCTTTTTACGGATTTTATCGCGTTAAGTATATTGATATTATTAATCCCGATATTTCGAACCCTTTACAGCGTCCATGGTCACGGGTAGAGTCTACCTGTAAAGGATAATAATATCAATATAACGCGATAAAATCCATAAAAAGTAGTTTTATTTCAACATTCTCCGAGTCTTCGCCCGACTATGATGGCTTCTAGTCTAACCAGATGCGACTAAATATCAGTATTTTACACGAAGCGATTTGCTTTATTCATTAATGTATTTTTAAGTCTACTACTTTTTAATGTATCTTTATTCATCACCATAATTATTATCCCTACAAACAAGTCATTAATCCTTTCAACCTTCTAAACGTGACTCCAGTTAATTCACACAGTCTAGCTAGATATCTAGATAATAGTCTAGTCCATAGACACGGTGTTACGTAAGGCGACCTTGCCGGTTGCGTAACGGTCACGTGGTGCGCCTGCGCACGTGGCCGGCGCACGCGACTCTGTTTGTGTACGGTGATTAGAAGATGCGCGTTAGCTAGTGGTGATTTTTTATGGTTATTATGTGTTTAGTTTGTTGTGGTTCTGTCTGTATAAGATACAGAATTTTAGATTTATGTTATGTACAAGTTTTAGTGTTGTCTTGAATTCGTTTAACTATGACAACAGGATCCTGTTGTGGGTAAATAGTGTTCTATGAAATTTTCAGTTGCAGGTCGGAATTTGGATTTATTAACCGGTTTATAAGTTTATTTGTTGATGTATTATTCTATACTCCCAACCCAAGAACTAACTATGGATAGAACTCATTTATTACAAGAACCTGTAGTTTATATAATAACCTCATGAACAATAATAATAGTAATAAGGACCCCTTAGATATATTTCACCTTTCTTTTCACAAATTTAAAAAGTCTGTACACAACTGTCTGGTTCCTGCTCCAATTAACTAAAATTATAAATTCATAAAATTATAAATTCATGTTTAGTTTTTTTTTTCTATTTTGGCGCTAATGTATTGTATATAATTATGTGGAAACTGTTTTGGATTGTGTTTGGTTTTATTTGTATGTTTATTTTTCTTTATTGTATCTGTTTGTTTCCCAAATAAAATAAAATAAAATGTAATGTGAGGACTCGTATTTAAGTAATAACTAATCTGATCAACCGATCTGGCAACCGCGGTCAGTGTCTAGATGGATAACCATCCTTGACGTCTCTCAGTCCCTCGGAGAGCACGTAAAGCCGAACGGTCCCGGTTATCATACTCATTATATACAGCACCTAGTTAGTGACAACCGTTAGGGTATGTTGAAAGAATGGATGAAAGTCGACAAACAATACATACATACACTCACGCCTTTTTCCCATAGGGGTAGGCAGAAACTAAAGAACGCCATTTGCTACGATTCTTGCATACTTCTTTCGCTTCGACCACATTCATACAATCATCTTCTTGTCATACATACACGCCGGTTGCGAGTACTACGCACCTGACCTTTTTGAAGAACCTCACCAATAAGGTCGGTATAAGTTTTTCTAGGGTGTCCCCTCTCGGCGGTTCCACTGACATTCGCCATATAAATCCTTTTTGTTAGTCGCCTTTCATCCATTCTCTCGACATGCCCAAACCATCTCAGCATATTCTTCTCAATTCTCGTCACTACATCGTCTTTCAAGCCGCAACGTTCTCTTATCACACTATTTCTCAATCTGTCATGACAAACAAAAGGGATTTATATGACGAATGTCAGTGGAATCGACGGGCCCTATACCCTAGAAAGACTTACACCGACCTTATTGGTGGGATTCTTCAAAAAGGTCAGGTGCGTAGTATTCGCATGGCGTGTATGTATGACAAGATGTATGAATGAAGCGAAAGAAGCATGCAAGAATCGCAGCGAGTGGCAACCCCCATGGCAAAAAGGCTTGAGTGTATGTATGTAATATGCAATACTGTTACAATTATCAGTTTGGACAAGCCTTTACAGAAACATTGTAAACTTGGCCGGTAGCAAATTAAATGGATATCATTGTAGCACGATACCTCACGTGGGTCTATCTACTGGCACGTGAAGTCGCATTTATGTGCTGTGGAGAAATAAAAAGAGATTTATTATATATACACAGACAATGAAGAATATTATATATAGTATTACATACAATGACGTCTATGGTTAAGTGGTTCGAGTGTCGGGCTGTTCATCGCGAGGTCGTGGGTCAGAAGACACAAATATTTAAGTGAAGAACCTATATGTTTGTGTTTGTCTGGGTGTTTATGTGTTATATTATAAGTATTTATTTACAGAAAAAAGTATATAATAAGTATTATAGGTACGCATTTTCTAGATGGTGCTGTGTAAAAATTAACCAAGAATATTTATTTTGATTTTTCATACTATTGTGGTTATCTTCGTTTCGATCTAATTTTGTTTGTATGTGTTTATTGTTCCAAAATAAATGATTGTTTAATATCGAAATATAATTATATATATATACATACTTACATATTATTTATTTATTTATATAATAATATAAATAAATAAATAATATAAATGAATAAAAAAAATACTTTTAAAACTTAACTGCGCTAATTTATCAGGTATCTTCACTGCGTTTGCAGACAACAATGTAGGTACCATCACGTGTGTGTTCTGCACACTCGCAGTTTACCGATATGTTTTGGTACCATGGGGGCTTAGTAGCCCCCTATAACATTGGACCGAAACATACTTCCAACTGTGTACAAAGATTTATGATACAAAATATTTAATTGTACATACATACCATACCATCACGCCTGTATTCCCCGAAGGGTTAGGCAGAGGTGTACTAATGTACACCCACATTTCGCCGGTATGTTTAGGTCCCATGTAATACACAATTAATCCAGACTCCGAGCTGCTACTGAGAATTTCATAGAAAAACCCAATAACACTTTGCTCGACCTGGGGATCGAACCCAGGACCTCTAGCGTAGCAGTCGCGCTTAGGACCACTAGACTAATGAGGCAGTCAACTGTATATTTAATTTATAAGAGGCATATTTAATTGTCTTTGAAAATTATGAAAATGAATGATGAATTAAAAAAAATACATAGAAAAACCCAGGACCTCTAGCGTCCGATTCCCGTGATCCCACCACTATGCAGAAGGTGGTACCTAGTGGTGGTAGTTTTAGTCGGTATGCTGGCCACATGGCCGGAGAGCCCGGCCGTAACCGTCCCGTATCCCCGAGCGGGACGGCATGCAAAAGGAGCATTTCCCCACTACTCACGACAACTAAATAAATAAATAAATATTATATCAAGCATAAACAAAACATTGATTTCTTATGAAACTTTCCCTTTGGCGCCAATCAAACAACATAATTGTAAACATAGCCGAATCTATATCAAATTATGATACTTGGCAGTGAATCTATATTGATACTGAAATCATCTGGCGTCCATTCAATACTGTTAGGGGCGTCCATTAATTACGTGAGGCATTTAGGAGGGGAATGTGATCGAGTCGAATCTCACCCAATCTTACGTGGTTATTTTTTTCCACAATACTGTGTAAAATTGGTATACAATATGGTCTTAAATAAAAATAAAATAATCAAAATATGTTGCTTATTTTTTGATAAATCCAACCTAATCAAGCACAGATTAAAAGATTGATACTAAAAATTTGTAAAAATCTCACGTCTTCGTCTTCATATCGTGTCAATAATTGAACAATTTGCGAGTAATATAAGACCACCTCAATAGCGTTATGCGTGGGCGCATAGAGATCGTCCTTCGTGCAGGTGTTCGGGCACAATGGACAAACCAATAGGTGTGACATAGTTTGCCCTGGGTCACCGCAATCACATTGGGCAAGGTTAGGATCTCTGAACCCCTATTTGCACATGTCGGCCATCTGCCAGTCTGGGTACGGAGTCGATTTAACGACTTCCACACTGTCCACTGTAAGTCGTGTCTAGGCGTCAATTTCTCTTGTGGAGCAACAAAGTCATAAGGTGGCGTTCGATCCAAAGCTTGCGTCTTGCGGCAGCTGGTTTTCACATGAGATTTTTACCTTTTGACCGCCACGGACGTGTATAGACGTCAAAAGAAAACTTGCTCACGACGCCAACGACGGCATTGCACGTCATTAAACAAAATTTTTTTGTTTTTTTTCACCTATTACTAGATACTAGAATTTGTCGCTTGGCGTAGAGAACACGGATTTTCGTTATTGACGTGGCGGTCAAAAGGTTATCACGAAATCTCAACGAAGTTGGAGTGGGGGTTGAAATATTGCCAAGATCGCTTCACGTAATTAATGAACGCCCCCTTATCAAGACGCATTTAGTGTATTATCTCATTCAGGAAACGTTTCACATGCCTAGGAAGTAATGAGGAAATTGTCACTGGTTCTGATTTCAGCATAATGAACTTCCAGTCATCACCATCATATACCAGCCCACTGCTGGGCACGGGTCTCCTCTCAGATTGAAAGAGATTAGGACTTATCAAAGACCGGACCTGTAAAAGCAATCGTTCTTTTAGGTTAAAAAAATAGTACTTATGAATGAATGGTCGATTATGTCGGGTGATCGGTCACAATCGACCACTTGACATTGAATCAGACTAGTTTTTTATCTAGGAATTATTCCTAGCTTTTTGTCTAGGCTCATTTCAGCGTCGGATTAGAGTGGAATGTTCCGGGTTCAATACATTTAGTGAAAAAAGAGACCATTGAGATCATTTATGATTACGGGCTTGTTGATTACTTTACGAGGTAGTACTGCATTCAGTTCTAATATTATCTAAAACTTAGTGGCGACCATCATAGATTACATAATAAATAACAATAATAAACATTTAGGCGCTTTTATCATCTATTCTCAAACTAAGCGCTAGTACTGGTACAGTCAACAAAAGAGATTGGTATACAAGTAGTGAACGAAATCTGCATCTTTACACAGATTGTGATTTAAATAATTACCCGTCAAAGGGTTTGATGTGTAGCAGCTTACAATAATACAGTTTTGACACATATTGCGTGACACATTATTACACAATCTTTAACAAAACACAGATGTTAATTAGATGCCTGTATACTTAACTCTTTTGTCGACCGTACTAGACAATGAACATAATACTTAAGACTTTCGTTTTGTAAATACATACTTATAATACAAAACATTTATGTTCATCTCATAAATTTTTGTGTCCTGTGGCAATCGAACCCACGACTTGGTGATCAGCAGTTCGACACACAAACCACTAGACCACGGACCATAATTATGAAGGAAGTAAAATAGTAAATAGTTAGGAGGTCTTAAGATATTGCGTGAATCGGATTGCCAATAATTAACAACTAAAACATGATCATTGAATATTGTTACTTTAAAAGAGACCATGATTCTCTGAGTTTGTTTCGGCGTTTCTTCTCAGAGGTCGTCAGCTAGGAAATGCCGGATCCATCTAGTTTTAATTAATAATTGGTAATAAATGTCATTGATCATGTAACAATAAAAAAATTAAATGAAAAAAAATAGCTGTAGTAATTATAGGTAGCTGTCAGTAATTATATCATCAAGACGCCCACTACCTCAGTCTACCCGTGACCATGGACGCTGTAAAGGGTCCGAAACGTCGGGATTAATAATATCAATATACGCGATAAAATCCGTAAAAAGTAGTTTTATTTCAAGGTCTTAAGATGACAACGCGAGAGTGATACCACCGGTGTTGCTGGCGTATTTAGGCTGACCGGCTAACCATCATGTTTTTCATCTTATCACATCTAAAAAAAAAACACATGGTCACTAAAACGATCCATACGAAGAAAGTGTGTGTAATTATTATGCAATACAAATTACAAACGCATTTGATTCACTCAGCTTTCGCAGTTGGCTTCAGTTCAAACTTCACTGACGTTTCCTTACAGATTTTCCTCATAATTTGGCTGCAATTGGGCAAGTCTTAAAGTCGTCACCTTCTTTTTTATATAATCATCACGCCTAGATTACCCGAACGGTTAGGTAGAGGTGTACGCCCACACTCAAAAGTTCGCCGGTATATTAAGGTCCTCTGTAGCATGTTTTTTTGTTTACTTCAAAATCCTACCGGTCTACGGGGGTTAGATCGGGGAGTGTGAGATTCTTACCCACTAAAACCACACCCCGGCCACCATCAGCACATGGATGGAGGCACTGTGTCCTCTTAATATAGACCACCCCAGAACCTCCCTGTGCAACGCCTATTAAGGCACATCCCTGAAGGGGAAATCCATGAAAAAGTTGACGCGATTACTCCCAAATAATTTAAATATTATGACAAGACACCAGATAAAAATATAAATGACTTAATCATCACTAATCATTGCATGCTTATTCTGGTCATCGCAATGTAACCGATTCCAAATATCAGTGGTGACGCAAATAGTGACGTCATCGCGTGTGAATTTTCGGGACAATTTATTGATGGCAAGCACTGAATTTATTTAATTTTTATTTTATTTTATTTTGTTTGGGTGGCTTACAGCTAATAACACAGAAATAATTAGTGGAATCATCGATGACAAGCCATTTACAAGCCTCCACAATTAGAAACAAAATTGTTGCAATGGTTTTTTTAAAACTTAACGAAACTAGCGAAAGTATGCTTACAAAGTATCTATCTAATTTATCTAACGTTATTTATCGCAGACGATACAATAGGTACAGTGGTTGATAATATGGCTGTAGCCGCAGATTCATGACCCCGTTATCGTTAAAATGAAAAGCACTGAATAGGTACACATTTTTAAATAATTTTGTAAGGTTAGGTTGGATAAGTTTTAAGTTAAATATTCCTAGTGCGCTCCTAATGAGCTCCTTAAATAACGGTTGAGCTACACGATGACTGATGTATGCGTCCCGTCAGTAAGGACTGGTCAACTGAAAACTGCTATGGCTCTTTCTTCAAAAGGTCCAGGTCAGAGTTGCCTACATTGTAAAACACATCTAAGCATTGAATACTGTTGTTGTCTGGACTTTAAAAGAGACCATGATTCTCTGAGTTTGTTGCGGTATATCTTCTCAGAGGTCGAAGGAAATGCCGGCACCATCTAGTATTAATTAAATATTGTTAAAGACCTCTGTCTGTTTGTCTGGGTATTTCTTATGTATTATAAGAATAATTTTACAGAAACGTATGTAAGTATTTTACCCATATGTATAGAGGCCAGTACCCCAATCTGTCAAATTTCTTTGATAGATTTTCAAGTTTCATACTATATAATAAGGTTCACGTTGAATTGGGAAATTTTGACAGTTTTGGATAGCTTGACCTGCTGGCGTCTGTACTATGAACCAGCTCTGCTTAGTTTATAAATAAACAAAATAGTTATTACAAATCGCAGAAGACAAATACATACCTACCTACATACTCGTGAACGAGTGCCGTCTGTCGGGGCTGGTCAGCTCTTACTGTCAATGGCAACCTCTTTTTCTTTTCTCTGTTTATTATGCTAGATTAATTTAATAGTACACATCAAACTGTATTGTTCTCACGAACTATTCAGATTTAGACTGTAATACTGAACACTGTACCTAATCATGTTTTTTTTTTTTGAAAAGAGTGTCTTGCCGGTTCTTCTCCATAAGACCCACTTTTTGGAACCGTGCAACTAGTTTGACTTTTCAAAAGTGCTATTTTAATGGTCTAATTGAAATAAAATATTTGACTTTGACTTTGACTTACCACGTGTGCGTAGGCGCAGGTACTACGACACGCTACGTGCTACGGTCCACACCGCGTAGCCATCTTTTCCTTAATACAATACGTGTTTTATACTATTTTCAGTACCAATGACATTGGTAAAACAAAGACTAATAAAATGAAGTTACTAAGTATGTCGATTGGACTTCCCGCAATCATCATAAAATTCCCGGGAATTTCACAAAAACTGTGCCAAGAGCGAGTGCGTTGAGTAATTTCTGATAACTCGCCTACCTAAATATTTTTACAGTGATTTGGTAGTTAAGTGATAAATGATATTTATTTCTGTAAATAGTTTTTTTTATGCCAATAAGGTGGCAAACAAGCATACGGCCCACCTGATGGTAAGCGGTTACCGTAGTCTATCTATAGAGTAGGTACCTACAGTTGCCGCTTACCATCAGGTGGGCCGTATGCTTGTTTGTCATATTATCTTTATTTTTTTTTAAATACTGGACTGCCTCATTAGTCTAGTGGTCCTAAGCGCGACTGCTACGCTAGAGGTCCTGGGTTCGATCCCCAGGTCGAGCAAAGTGTTATTGGGTTTTTCTATGAAATTCTCAGTATTTTTTTGTGCCCGGTTAATGGCAATAGGCTCGCCCCCTGTTACATTGGACCTAAACATACCGGCGAAATGTGGGTGTACATCAGTACACCTCTGCATAACCCTTCGGGGAATATAGGCGTGATGGTATGTTAAAAAAAATAGTGGAAAATCACCACAACAAGAGTCCACGGGGAAAATAACACGAAATTAAAGCATGAACTGCATTGAATTTCACTCAAGGTAGCCGCGCGGCAATCCCTATTCATTCGAAAACAGTCCTTGACTAATTAATAACAATATCGAAATTTCACCAGCAAGGCCATCAGTAATGTCATTTGGTAATACGTGATATTTCGGACATCAGAAGATTACAGGAATGAAAGTTATTTATTTATTTACTTGGATCTCTAAGAAGAAATACATTACTTAAGTTGGATGTACAAAAAACAAAAAAGGTTGTAGATTAAATGCTTTCTCACTTAAAAGAGACCACGACATGCACAATTATCTTTACACATAGAGAGAGAGAGAAAAAAAAACTAAATTAAATACACAATACAATACAAACAACACAAAAAAAAGAAAATAGAAATTACACATAAACAAATTCGATTGATAACTACTTTTAATTAATAGTGTTCACCATTGAGTGTCATCGAACTCTTCTCTAACTGACAGATAATCAAGTCTTAGCTATCGGTGTTACCCAGAAATTTGCTTGTTGAGATCTGATGGCAGTCGCTTCGTGTAAAATACTGATATTCAGCCACATCTGGATGGACTGGAAGCCTTTGTTTTTGCTTAGCGTGTGGAAAATCCTCATGGCGGCGGGGCGTGTCGGACTCCACCCAAAGTGGGTGACCTACCGACTAAAAACCACACGGTGCGTCGCACCTGCTGCGTCGGTGGCTACGGGGACTGAGCATTCTTGGTCTTCATAGTTGGGAAAAGGTTCGGAGGAAGAAGAAGAAGACACGAACCTCCACGGAGTGTGAAGTCTGCCAACCCGCACTAGGCCAGAATGGTGGACTATAGCCTAACTCCTCTCATTCTGTGAGAGGAGACTCCCGTGACCGGCAGTGGGACAGTATATGGGTTGACGATTACCTGAAACGCTTACCATTAGACCCCCGCAACCTACTTTCTGGGTAATACCGATATCCTGAGGATAGACTGGTTGTCCAGCTTTTTAGGCTTCTGACTACCACTAACGATTATCATAGGAGCAAGTGTGACAACCGGGACCGACGGCTTCATGTGCTCTCCGAGACACGGATGTATTAAGAAGGGTCACCCATCCACAGACTGACGGCGGCTAATGCAGCTTAACCTTGTAGATCAGTTGAACAGCGTAGTTATCACTTAGCCATGTACAGTCAACAAAAGAGTTAGGTACACAGGCAGCTAGTTAATAATCTGTTTTGATAAAGATAGTGAAATAATGTATCACGCAATATGTGTCAAAACGTAGGTATTGTAAGCAGCTACATACCTAACTCTTTGGCGCGTAATTATTTATGTCAAAATCTGTATAAAAATGCATATTTCGTTCGCTATCTGTATACTTAACTCTTTTGTTGACTGTACAGTTAAAAATAGACACGAATTTTATTTATATAATAATAATCGTTGATGTCCAAACACGGATCATTCTAGGAAACTCAGCGGAAATGGCCATGACTCACGCATTTCAGTATATACCGCGCATCAAAACAAAAAAGGCGCAATGAAAACAAATTTTCATACTTAATCAGATAAGAAACAATGTCGCAATAAGGTAAATTTACTGCGCAGTGTCTGATGCGGCCCTTAATTTTCCAAACACCCTTATTTTCATATAGTAAGGTCGATAATCCTATATCCGATATATTGTAAACAAACACAGGTATTGTGCACAGAACTGTAACGACGTATGTCCTTAGAACTAATTTAATCTAGAATGAAGTCATCAAAGTGACCTGCCTTCAATTTGTTTTGATTGCATAATATTGTTTGAAAACAATGTTAATTGTTATGCAATCGAAGTAATTTGTGATATGTCAACTGAAGCTAGAGGTTGAAGGGTCACGGGTTCAAATCTTACGAGTGTACAAAGCAATGTGTGAAATAATAATTATAGTGTTGTAAAAAACGCCTCATTAACCTAGTGTTCGTCAACGGGATGACTACGCTAGAGATCCTGGATGCGATTCCCAGGATAATAAGCGTAATATTGGATTTTTCTATGAAGCAGCAGCTCGGAGTTGTGCCCGGTTAAAGGTAATAGGCTTGCCCCTGTTACATGGGACCTAAACATACCGGTGAACATTATAGTACAGACGCCAGCAGGTCAACCTATACAAAACTGTCAAATTTTCCCAATTGAATATTAACTTCATCGTTTTGCATTAAAGTTGAGAATCTATCAAAGAAATTTGACAGATTGGGGTAGTTTGATGTGCTACCGATCTGCAATGTTAAGCTGCGCTAGTTGCGGTCAGTCTGCGGATCACATCTCTGTGCCTCGTAAAGCCGTGGGTCCTGGTTGTCATACAAACACTTACGTCAATCGTTAGTGGTACTCAGTCACCGAAAAACCTTGAACAAGCCCATCCTCAGGATGAGTGCCAAGCTAAGGCCTAAAAA
The DNA here is from genome assembly GCA_964056405.1 of Acronicta alni. Classification (NCBI taxonomy): domain Eukaryota; kingdom Metazoa; phylum Arthropoda; class Insecta; order Lepidoptera; family Noctuidae; genus Acronicta; species Acronicta alni. The sequence goes on along the minus strand of OZ043938.1, from coordinate 7,500,850 downwards.
TTGGGTTGTGGAGACATGATAACAGTCGCTTCGTGTAACACTGCCGTCACCAACATAGTCGAAAAAAGGCTAAGCGAAATGACGTAAGGGAAGCTTTGGAATTTCGGTGACCAGGGGCCATACCACAACGTGTTAATGCGATTATTTTTAGGTTGTGAGAAAGGGATGGCGCTATCTAATTTATAGAGCGGCATCCCACTCTCTCAATCGGAAAACGATCGCAAATATAGGTGGTGGTACGGATCCAGGTTGGTTGATAACACGAAAAAGATCGTAAGAGCGAACTGAATGAGTAGGTAAGGCCAGGAGCAGAGATGGCCTAAAAGAAAATAAACTTAAACCCAAAAGTGGGATACAAACTGATAAAGATAAGTTTTCCTCCATGTTCAAATATATCTAACAAAATTCATCACTGACAAAATGACTGCCTAATTAGTCTAGTGGTCCTAAGTGCGACTGCTACGCTAGAGGTCCTGGATTCGATCCCCAGGTGGAGCAGTGTTATTGGGTTTTTCTATGAAATTCTCAGTAGCAGCTCGGAGTCTGGATTCGTACCCGGTTAATGGCAATAGGCTCGCCCCCTATTACATAGAACCTAAAACGTACCGGCGAAATGTGGGTGTACATTAGTACACCTCTGCCTAACCCTTCTGGGAATACAGGCGTGATGATGGTATATAAAAGAAAGTTAAATACATAAAGATAGTTTTGGAATAACGGAAGAAAAATCACGCCGCTTGTTCAAATATACATATTTACATAATTCCTAATCAGTTTATTTATCAATTATACCTACAAACTTTGATAAAATACCGACAGCAAAATCACACCTGGGTTTTTTGTCTTAAAAACAACAATTACTTCATAGAAATCCACTTATCTGCTACGAAATTAAATGAGGATAGTATTTTTTTTATACCACTAAGGTGGCAAACAAGCATACGGCCTACTTGATGGTAAGCGGTCACCATAGCCTATATAGGTACGCTTGCAACACCAGGGTATCACTTGCGCGTTGCCGACCCTGTGAAACGAAAGAGGAATAAGTAGTTGGGTTATCCGTATAAGGGTGTATTGAAAGAGGAATAGTTGGGTTGGCAGTATAAGGGTCCAAGTCCCCCCACTGCCAACACAACGTTTCCTAGTGGAGCACTGGCAACCTTACTCACCGTTAGGAACACAACACAGCTCAAAGCAGGGTCAGTGGATACGAAACGGAAGGTCAATGACCATGAGGTGTGCCATGGTGTTCCCCCACCCTACTACTCCCACATTCCACCGGGTCCCGAAGGCTTGATTAGGCGATGGATTTTGGTGAAATTTTTCTAAGTCTTTTTTTCATAGTGCCCCGTTACGTATACTCCAACCCAAAGCAGTGTTATTTCACTTCGATTTTCTGCCACAGCGGAGGTACTTTCCGAGTCAGGAAGATCCAATTAGAGTTCTCTCTTAAAAAATTTGATATTTAATATGTGATTAACTGAATAATATCATCATCTTATCAGCTAAAGGACATCCCCTGCTGATTAGAGGTCTCACCCAAAGATTTCCAAAAGGACTGGTTATATGCCCCCTGGATTCAACGACACCCAGCAACCTTTTGCTAGGTTCATCGTGTTAAACATTTATCATCGAAATTCTCCTGGCAGGGTCGCCATGTAGTGTCATGTTGCTGGTTGAAGGTTGTAGGTTATAATTGAGAATATCGAAACGAGTTGTCTGTTTGAAGTCTGGTTTATTTAATATTGAAACTTAAAGTACAATAATATTTAAGCTTACTTAGCATAATGTGACCCGTTACTGTATCGACGTTAGCATAATGAGGATCGGCAAAGCATGTCCTTACAACAGGTATTTAGAATTTCGCAATTCATTACCTATTACAACATTTTATCGTCAACAATTCGATATATCTTATCACAGCGTATTTGTCATCGTGTTGTTTTTAAGGTTGAAATATATAAGGAAAACAATTAAAATAACTTGAATACCTATCTGATAAAAATATTTTTTTCTAAAACACCTGTTGTAGTGGTGAAAGTTTAAATTTGGTGCAAATTTGCAAGGTTAAGCACAGACAGTCTGTGGATGGGTGACCATTCCTAACAATTCGAGACCCCCCGTGCCTCGGAGAGCAAGAAAACCCGTCCCGGTGGTCATACGAATATCTATGACAGTCGTTTCTGGTAGTCAGTAGCCCAAAAAGCCTGACAACCAGTCTATCCTCAGGATTGGTATTACCCAGAAATTGAGTATTCGGTAGTAAAATACTGACATTTAGCCACATCTGGTTAGGCTGGAAGCCGATTCGCCAGAAAAGGCTCGAAGGATGATGAAGGTTCAAAGGAGGTCATCAAAAGTCCATACAAGTCAGCCCAAATTTGTACCCGAGGTACATGACAGCTGTCAAGTTGACAGTTTTTACTATGAAATCAATAAGAAACTGTTAATAATGTGCCAAAATGGCGTGCGTTTGACATTCCAAAACTGACACTGACAGGAGATAGCTATCAAGTTGACAGTTTTTACTATAAAAACACTATAAAACTTTCCCTACCTTTTACACTTGTAATGGAAAATGAACAAACAGTGCGAGCCAAAACAAAAACAAAAACTGATACACGTGTGTTAAAATCGCGTGAGTTTTAACGTTATTTTTTCTCATCCCCTAGTGAGCATAAAAAAGTATGACTAGAGTTTTAACCAGCGTAATACAAGTTTTTCCATTGAGTGTACATTATTTGGGAATATTGTGGATATCCTTTGGTACGAGGTAAGCCGGAACCAAAATTACCTTGACTTGTTATTTGGCAATAATAGGTAAAAACAATTGTGACGTTTCCCCACAATATGGTTTAATGACGTAACGAGCATTTATTAGTGCTTGTTGTTCAAATGTTCAAAACAGAGCGTTGAGGGACTCGTGGCTACGTGCTAGTCAAGTCAAGTCAAATATTTTATTTCAACCATTAAAATAGCACTTTTGCAAAAGTCAAATTTAGTTGCACGGTTCCGAAAAGTGGGTCTTATGGAGAAGAATCGGCAAGAAAGTCCATAGATACTCCTTACGATAGCTAAATATCTTAAGGTTAGCTACGCTTCATCATTTATTTCCTTACATACAAATATCCTTACAGGCTAGACCCAATGCGATATTTTAGCATACATAAAAACTTATTTACAAGTACGTAATCCATATTCAGTAGAGGTACCTAGTCAGCACCATAACAAATTTTAAAGATTGCTATCCTAGTGAATTCACTCAGAGCACAACAGAATATGTCTACATAATTAGCCAGGAGGTTGAGAGTGCGGACTGCACGCGTCAGCGGTGCCTCGTGCAGCAACTTAGTGCGCGCGCGCGGCAGCGCCATCATCATCATCAGCCCATATTCGTCCACTGCTGGACGTAGGCCTCTCCTAGTGAACGCCACAGAGTCCGATCTTCGGCTTTCCTCATCCAGTCACTGCCAGCTGCCTTCCGTAAGTCGTCACTCCACCTGGCCGGCGGGCGTCCTACACTACGCTTACCTAGACGCGGTCGCCACTCGAGAACTCGTTACGCTACGCATGACAAGCGTAAATGAATGACTATTCTTAATACATCGAGATCCTATGTGGGACAGGATATGTGTTGATAATAAGGCTATAAGTCCACTATACCGACTGACTATATACGACGTCAAAAATATACTCCAAGCATGCAGGCACCCTCGTCTACTACGCTAATAAAGAAATTCTATGAACTTCTCGATACCAGCTCACCCCCTATTACATGGAACCTAAACATACCGGCGAAGTGTGGGTGTACATTAGTACACCTCTGCCTAACCCTTCAACCGGTTTTGTTATGTACAATCAAAACTAAGTACCGGCTCCCGAAACGGAACCGACCCGACGAACGTGTACTTATCAAGTAGCTGGCATGACGTCATTACGATATTACGTCGCGCTATTGATGACGTTGACATTATTTAAATCAAACTATCGATGAGTCAGGGATATACCAAAGATATACCTAATCGAAGTAATTTGGAGAGTACATCATCTAATTCTGAGTCATCATCATTTTCCGAAGTATTCTACTTACAATCAGGTGATCCACTCTTAAATTCACATACAAAAAACCTGTTTCAAAGGTGAAGCGCACGATGATTGTGGACTTTGGTCGTGTGATAATTTAAAATGCATAATTAGGAATGATTACAGTATTGTGTTAATATCGTTTAAGATATTGAAAGCCTCAGCTTGTGATGTCTGATAAACTTCATTATTTATTTATTTTTAGCTGTATATATCATACGATAAAGTATTTTTTTAACCTGTATTTCCATTGATAAATGCGAAAGTAACTCTGTTTATTGCGTTTTAAAGCCTAAACCACTGAACCAATTTTGATGAATTTTAGTATAGAGGTAGATTTTATTTTGGAGAAGAATATAAGCTACCTTTAACCTCAAACATTTCTTCGTAATGCCAGTGAAATTGCAGACAATGCTAATAGACGGTAATGGGAAAATAAACAAAATTAGGAATAATTTTTAAAAGAAAATATTCTTTTTACTTATTATTTTGATTTTACTCACAGTTTTGTCCCTCGTGGAAACTGCGCTATTGTATAAACGCCCATTTGTTATGAAGCCCTCGCATCACCAACCCTTTTACTGTAGCAATGCTGGACAGGGGTCTTCTATCAGATTGAAAGGGTGTAACGTAGTGGGAACTATTTAGTGGAGATAAATTACACTAGGAACACAACATATACGAATTTATTGACACTAGGGTTACAATTCAAAATACGTTAAGGCAAAAGTAGGGTGAGTTAAGCTCAGGGCGGGTTCGGTGAAGGCTTCGAGGTGAGGTCCGATCGGTAGAGGGTGGCACTTAGCTTCGGGCAGCTGCAGCGGGAAGAAAGAGGCCCGCGCGTCGGTTGCATGTAAGTACGACGCGCGAGGTGAGGCTTGAGGCGCGGAGAGGGGCGGGGAGCACGCACCATGTCACAAGGGATAAGGCTAAAGAATCAGATTGACCTAATGCGGATTAACATCCTTTGCAAGCCATCACGAAAAACTGTCAGCCGTGCAGGTTTCCTAATGTTTTCCTTAACTCTGTCCTTCAGTTCTTGAAGTTTAAAGGTCGATTTACGTTATCTTTGGACTTCGGCCGTGATGATAATCTAAAATGATAAACGTAAGTATACAATTAGAGATAATACCATTAAGATTAAAGAGTCTTAGCTGGTTAAGGATCGAGTTTTCGAAGGACAACCCTAACCAGCCAGAGTCTAACAAGCCCTGGCAGCGGATGACTCATTAGAATTTTCCGGAATATAAAAGTAATAAGTTTTAATTATCGAGAGAGCGAGAGGGAATTCCCACTTCTGAGAAACATTCTCAACATCCATTCTATCATCATCAAGCCATATACAGTCCCACTGCCTGCTAATCTCTTTCATCCTGAGAGGAGTCCCACCTCTCAGGATGAAAGAGATTAGGCTATAGTCTACCACGCCAGCCTAGTGCGGGTTGGCAGACTTCACACGCCCGCCGTCGAGAAAATCTTTAAGGTTTCCTCACGAGGTTTTCCTTCACCGTTTAAGCGAGTGATAATTAATTATTAATACGCACAAGAACTGACTTGGCAGTCCAGTGGCCATATCAGTAGGCTATCACTGCTACACTGCAAGTTAATCTAGTTATATGTTCTAGTTCTCCTACAAGGGGCGAAAATTTTTGATGAGTCAGCCACTTTCTTAATTTACAAGATGAGGCCATTTCGTTGGTGGGTTTAGAACGTAATGTATGAAACTATATGACTCACCAAACATTTCAAGTGCGTGAAAGTTCAGCACTATGACTCAATAAAGAATAAAAAAGCACTAGAAAATACTGATAATAACTACGAAGAAACTGTTGACTTAAATCTGTTTGATTCATCGGAACTCGATGAGTCATTTGGCGCCAATTCTTGACGCGCGGCCATCTTAATTTTATGTTTTTTTACGAATGTCAATGACGCGGTCGGTTATTCGGCCTTATGTAATACGTTTTGTTTATTATATAATAGTAGGTAAATAGTGATGTAATGTTCTTCTTGATAATAAATTATACTATGATTATATTTGCAGATAATGATTGTATATTCAAGTGAGTTTTAGTCATAAATTTATTCTACTAGCGTGACGTCACAGTAATGTAAGTAGTCTAAGTATATGTAACATGACTTACAACTGACACTGTTTTTATTTTTTATGCTACGGTATTTCTTTATTTAAATAAGAGGGTGATAGTCGATTTCAGTCGGATTATAGCCAATTTAATAGAATCTTATCTTGTTAAATTTATTTACTATCTCATTCAATGTATTGGTATTTAAGTTAACCTATGTAATCGATATCACATTATGTAACGAGTAATATACCTAATAAATAATGTTGATAACTATAAATAATATAATAGAACTGATTAATTTTGAATTATTATTATCATCAAATCTCGATTCACACGGGTAATTTAACAAATTTATTGGGGATATAATCGTACAATTTTCCCTTTTTTATTGTAAGTAAGAAAAAAATATCTAAATAGTAGGAACCTATGATACAAAATTCGTTTCATTCATAAGTATCCGTTTTACATTTGGGAAATTCCGATAACAAATCAAATACGTCATGTCATTTCAAGATTCTAATTTCAGTGCTCTGTCTTCTATAAATGTGACTTTCAGTGATTTGGACATACAACAATTAATAATAAAACAATATTTAAAAGATACTATGACTGATTCATATCCTGATTGTACCTATTAACCAAACTCGACGTAACGGTATTCGAAATCGTAAAATAGCAATATTTTGCGTAAACAATAATTGTTGAATGAGAGTCAATTCATCATCATCATCAACCCATATACTGTCCCACTGCTGGGCACGGGTCTCCTCTCATATTGAGAGGGATTAGGCTATAGTCCACCACGCTGGCCTAGTGCGGGTTGGCAGACTTCACACGCCGTCGAGAAAATCTCTAAGGCGTGCAGGTTTCCTCACGATGTTTTCCTTCACCGTTTAAGCGAGTGATAATTAATTATTAATGCACAGATGATTTCGAAAAATCAGAGGTGCGTGCCTTGGGTTCGAACTCGAGACCTTCGACTTGGCAGTTCAATAGTCATACCACTAGGCTATCACTGCTATAAGAGAGTCAATTATTGACTCTCATTCGACGTGAAGGGAACTAATCATTTGGACTAGTGTGAGTCGGTTACATACTCAGCCAATCAGACGTTTTTGTAATTTTATTTGGTTAATAAATATTTACATTATATCCTGCCCGCAGTCATTTTTTTCCTTGGCTAAAATAACTATTTACATTACTTTAATTATTAACCAAAAACTTGTTACACATTTACAAAAAAATATATATCATCATCATGATACTCCGAGACATTTCCCAAAAAAAAATATACTAAGAAACTGGCCAAGTCAACAAAAAATTTAAGATCGTGAAAGTTCACCTTAAATTATTAGATCATCATCATCAACCCATATACTGTCCCACTGCTGGGCACGGGTCTCCTCTCATATTGAGAGGGATTAGGCTATAGTCCACCACGCTGGCCTAGTGCGGGTTGGCAGACTTCACGAACCGTCGAGAAAAATCTCTAAGGTATGCAGGTTTCCTCACGATGTTTTCCTTCACCGTTTAAGCGAGTGATAATAATTAATTATTAATACGCACATGAATTCGAAAAGTCAGAGGTGCGTGCCTTGGGTTCGAACTCGATACCTTTGACTTGGCAGTCCAATGGTCATACCACTAGGCTATCACTGCTTTTATTAGATATTACTTAATTATTCTTTTAATTAGTTTATAAGATTGAGTTGAATACCCTTTTTGCAACCGAACTGATGTGTGCAATCGGTATCTCCCAGCGTTATCGGCACAACGTAAACGTAAACGATTACGTAACGATATACAACATGAAGTAGAGTCGCATGACACATGACACGATCACGCATCCCGATAACGTCTCACACAAATTGTCTTAACAAATTTTGGTCTTAAGTATTATAAACTACCTCGTTAATCTAATGGGCCTAAACGCTCCAGGTCAGAGGTTCTGGAATCGCTTCCAAGACTTCTAACGTAGCAGACGCATAGTATTTTGGTTTTTTTTTTTTGGTTTTTCTTAGAAATTCTCAGTAGAAAGAGAGGTAGGGCATAGTGGGAGTAATTCCACGCAAATTAGAGCTGCCCGTCTGGGGAAATACCTCCGCCTTGCAAAAAAACAAAGTTAATTAACTCAGCTTTGAGCAGTGTTGTGTTCGTTACGGTGAGCAAGGTTGCCAGTGCTCCGCGAGGAAACGTTGTGTTGGCAGTGGGGGGACTTTGACCCTTATACTGCCAACCCAACTGTTTCTCTTTCATTTTACAGGGTCGGCAACGCGGAAGTGATACCCCTGGTATTCAAGCGTCTATAGGCTACCGTCACCGCTTACCATCAGGTGGGCCGTATGCTTTTTTACCACATTCGTGGAATACAAAAAAAGTAGCAGCTCGGAGTTTTGATTTGTGCCCGGTTAATGGCAACGAAGATGGGCGAACGACATTTATTAAAACTCAACATGCCTTGAATCACGTCAACAGACGGAAATTCATTCTTTTAAACCTATTACAAACATAAATGACACTGAATATATTTGAGTAATAATGTTGAGCATTAAAGGCATACCGTCACGCCTGTATTCCCTGAAGAGCTAGGCAGATGTGTACTAAAATTGAGACTGCCTACTGAGAATTTTAGCCGCACTTACAATCACTAGACTAATAAATAAGGCACTTAATATAGTAAGTGTTTTTAATTGAGTAATACATTATTATTTTACCCTCACGTTGTCCTACCTAGCATGATTTGTAGCTTGACAAACAATAGATGTGTCATTCCATTGTATATTTATTGCACAATTTAGGTATTACTAGTCGCAGCTAATATCACGAGTTCCATGACCTTGGCATATAGGGCTAGAGAATGCAAGTGCGGATTTTTAGTAGGAGTCCAAAAGGGCAAGCGCAGACTTTTGTCGGTAGGAGTCCGAAAGGGCAAGCGCGGATATCTGTCGGTAGGAGTCCGAAAGGGCAAGCGCGGATATTTGTCAGTAGGAGTCCGAGAAGGCAAGTGCGGACTTTTGTCGGTAGGAGTCCGAAAGGGCAAGCGCGGATTTTTATCGGTAGGAGTCCAATAAGCCAAGTGCGGTCTTTGTCGGTAGGAGAGTCCGACATAAACTGTCACATCCCCAGGTCAAAGTCAAAGACAAAACTAAAATATTTTATTTCAATAAAACCATTAATAGCACTTTTGAAGAGTCAATACTAGTTGCACGGTTACAAAGAGTAGGTCTTAAGGAGAAGAACCGGCAAGAAACTCTTTTTTAAAAATAATGTTTAACAGTGTTAATTTGGTTTACAATTTTGTTCTGAATATGTCATGAGAACAATGCTGTTTGATGTGTACAGTAATAATTAGTATATAGCCTAATAATTAAACAGAAAAAAGACTGCCATTGACAGTAAGAGCTGACCAGCCAGACCAGACGGCACCCGTTCACGAGTATGACGTGTGTATCGGCGTCGTTCGACTCAACCATGTTACAGGGAATAAAATGACTCGACACACAGCACCACCGGTAGTGGATGATCCATGAGAATTTTCCGTACTATAAAAAAGAAGGTTTCGAGTAGGAAGTGAGGAGAAACCTCGCCCTTTGATGGGGTCCCGTGGTGATACTAGATCAGAGCCTGTCAGGGTCGTGGCGAATTTCACGGATCAAATGGTCATGACTACAGGGCTAGTGAAAGCAAGTGCGGCTTTTGTCGATACGAATACAACATACCCAGTCAACTCCCCAGGCTGACTATGAAACAATCGATTAGGATTCCTTTGCTGGTAAGGAACACGTGTTCTAAAGTTAAGAAAACCTAAAGGGGCTCGTGGCTAAGTTATAAGATCAACCGATTTGCAAGGTCAAGCTGCGCTAGCCATGACCGGTCTGTGGATGGGTAACCATTCTTAACACACTGAGACCCCTCCGTGCCTCAGAGAGCACGTAAAGCCGTCGGTCCCGGTTGTCACTCTGTGACGGTGGGATCTAGGATCTCTCGCCAAGTTACATTTGCAGCGGCCTGAGTGCGAGTCGGTTGAGTGCTCTCTACAGTCCACTGCAGATCAAGTCCGGGTGGCAGGTGTCCCTTGTATTTATTTATTTATTTAAGGATCTCCAACAAAGACAGTACACAATTTGCTACATAAGATTATACACAATTAATTTGAGTTACTCCTTCACTTAAAGGAAACCACATCATGCTTAAGAAACTAAACACAGAAATAAATTATTATTTTAAGAACAATAATCTAAATAAAAATGAAAATAATTAGTTATCTAATAGCTAAGAAGAATGTTAATTTTGATTGATCAGATATAAAACAATAAAAAAGGGCATTTATGGTACCTAAAATTACAGGATTACTTAATATGCAAGCAGTGATAGCCTAGTGGTATGACCATTGGACTGCCAAGTCGAAGGTCTCGAGTTCGAACCCAAGGCACGCACCTCTGACTTTTCGAATTCCTGTGCGTATTAATAATTAATTATCACTCGCTTAAACGGTGAAGGAAAACATCGTGAGGAAACCTACATACCTTAGAGATTTATCTCGACGGTCTGTGAAGTCTGCCAACCCGCACTAGGCCAGCGTGGTGGACTACAGCCTAATCCCTCTCAATATGAGAGGAGACCCGTGCCCAGCAGTGGGACAGTAATGGGTTGATGACGACTTAATATGAGAGTGCTTCCTTGACATGCTTTTTTTACTTAGGCAGACCGTCGCTGATGTCTGATGATGATGGACATAGTTGTGTGGTGGTGGATATTGTACTTTCCCTAGCTTACTTCTCACTTTAGATGTCTGTTCCTGAATGAACTTATTCATCATCAACCCATATACTATCCCACTGCTGGGCACGGGTCTCCTCTCATATTGAGAGGGATTAGGCTGTAGTCCACCACGCTGGCCTAGTGCGGGTTAGCAGACTTCACAAACCGTCGAGAAAAATCTCTAAGGTATGCAGGTTTCCTCACGATGTTTTCCTTCACCGTTTAAGCGAGTGATAATTAATTATTAATACGCACATGAATTCGAAAAGTCAGAGGTGCATCCCTTGGGTTCGAACTCGAGACCTTCGACTTGGCAGTCCAACGGTCATACCGCTAGGCTATCACTGACCTTATTGGGATCCCCAATAGCCCGCGACTTATTCGGATCCACAAAAGGAATATTCATTTAAAAGAATATGATTATAATTGTAAATCCAACTTGCTATACACTCGTAAATAAGGATATCAATATCAATCATGCATTTAAATAACAATGTAGTTCTGAGAATTCGGTGTAATATTATACCTACCTACTATAGGCGTCTAAATGCTTGGTGATGTAATGGTAGCCACTCCGGTCCACCGGAAATGCCGGCCGGTTTATATATCAATGTCATGACCACAGCATAATACATATATAAATAATTTTGAGGAAAAAATTCTCAGTAATTACTAGCTTTAAAAACAGGGATTGCCTAGTGAGATTGGACTGCCAAATTTACCTCTGAGTTTTCGAAATCATGTGCGTATTAATAATAAATTTTCACTCGTTTAAACGGTGAAGGAAAACACCCTGGGGAAACGTCGTTTCGTGTAAAATCTTGCTATTCAGCCACATCTGGTAAGACTTCGATTTCGATTCCATCATCATCATCATGAACTACCTCACTGATGGGCACGGGTCTCCTCTCAGATTGAGATGGATTAGTTTATAGTTCACCACGCTGGCCTAGTGCGAGTTGGCAGACTTCACACACCGTTGAAAAAAATCTCTAAGGCATACAGGTTTCCTCACGATGTTTTCCTTCACCGTTTAAGCGAGTGATAATTAATTATTAATACACACATGAATTCGAAAAGTCAGAGGTGCGTGCCTTGGGTTCAAACTCGAGACCTTCGACTTGGCAGTCCAATCGTCATACCACTAGGCTACCACTGCGTCTGATGTATTGATCCAAAAAACACAGTTTCATATCCTGCCCGCAGTCGAAATTTTCCTTCGCTAAATAATAATAATCATTTTATTTCAGACAGTAAATCAGTCCATATTTTTCTAAAGATACCTACACTTAAATTAAAATTAAATAATATAAATAGTAAATAACGAAATTAAGTAGTAAATTAATTAAATCATGTCAGAATCATTTAATTCATTTACTACCTGCCCCAAGCTTGATATATTATATGGGTGCATGTAAGGCCTGCCAGTGCTGCATGAACGGCCCGTCCAACCTGCTGGCAATAACTGAAAGGAGACCGTTGCCGCTGCCCCGCACTCTACTCGCTATCGAGGTGGCCCTCTTGCGCATACTGGCATAAAAACATTCAATGCGGACGCTCGCGAACATTCCCGATGCGCTGCAGAAGCGAGGCATCCGGAGCAGCGCCCTCAGCGCGTTGTTATACTAAAATAATTTCATCGCCATAGGTGTTTGTATGACAACCAGACCTATAGAACCGACTATTGTGTCTATTATTTAATCCTTGATATGTAAAAATAAGGTTATAAGTAAGTATATTAATAACTAGATAGTATACTGTAAGGGGGAACACCTTTTTATCCTCTAGATAAGTGTTGATAAGTTTACGTAAACATAATATGTACAATGTCTGTCTGCGCATTTCTTTGTTAAGATTATCAAACGACTTTGTGTGTCTGATATCAGACTGATAACAACGAACAATACCATAATAACACACATTTGAGGGTATTAATACTCATCAAGTTTAACACGTTCTCTGCCAATAACAAAATATGTTTTTTCCGTTCAGGCCGAGGCGGTCACTGTTGGGCGACAACAAACACTTCTGTTCGGGTCGCGTCGTCCAATGGTGACCGCGCGTCAGACGTGTTTTTAAAAGGCGACTGTAGGCCAACGGACAAAAAAAACTTTGAGTTTTGTATGACCCGCGCGGCTCTGCATTTTGTCCTGTTTCACTTGGTTTTTCTTTTTAGACAAGTTTAAAAAAAGGGTCTACGAGGCCATTAACTAAAAATAATATTAATAATTATAATAACTTCATACATTTAAATTGTTTAGTCTTTCTAATTATGTAACTACTGAATACATTAAGTACTTTTAATTTTATTTTGAATTTGCTAGTAACATTAATAGTTTTAATTTGCTTTGTATAATTTTTGCATGCTGTGGTCTCTCATAATTGAAGGAGTACATTGGCCTTATAATGTATGTGACTTACTACTAATATCTTTTTGTGTATATCCTTTGTCAGAGATCCTTAAGAAAATAAATAAATCGTTCATTTGAAGGTGGTAAGCAGTTATCAAAGATCTCGAGTTGGAATCCAAGGCACGCACCTCTGACTTTTCGAATTCATGTGCGTATTAATAATTAATTATCACTCGCTTATACGGTGAAGGAAACCATCATCATCATCAACCCGTATACTGTCCCACTGGGCACGCGTCTCCTCTCACAGAATGAGATGGATTAGGCTGTAGTCCACCACGCTGGCCTAATGCGGGTTGACAGACTTCACATGCTGTCGAGAAAATAAGGCATGCAGGTTTCCTCACGATGTTTTTCCTTCACCGTTTAAACTTTTAGAAATCATGTGCGTATTAATAATTAATTATCACTCGCTTAAACGGTGAAGGAAAACATCGTCTCTGTACCACCTTAAAGGTTGTCTGGTAGAGAATGCCTAAGACCGCCTTTGTATACTTTTGTACATTATGAATAAATAAATAAAACATCGTGAGGAAACCTGCATGCCTTAGAGATTTTCTCCACGGCGTGTGAAGTCTGCCAACCCGCACTAGGCCAACGTGGGTGGACTAAACATAGCCTAATCTAAAATCCTTCTCCGTCTGAGAGGACAAAATCGTCATGACAACTATACAATTCATGAAACACGTAACATTCGCGATAGTTCGGTCACCGTCCGAAAATAAACTACTTTTGTCACTATCGGTTGCTACTGTCAATACTTATTTAGGTCACGAACGGTTCAGCCAATCAGCGAACGTTTCAGAACAAACTCCAAATTTAAAATTTTGACGTGCGATTGCGCATACTGTAAAGAAATTTTATCATTAAATACCGAATTTATCAACAAAACATAATATGACATAATTAAATAATAAAAATACAAGGTAATAATTCTTTGTGATGATATAAATGATGATAAATGATATTTATTTCTGTAAATAGATCTTTTAAAGACACTTTTACAAGTCAATATAAAACATTTTTTTTAAAGCTTGATGGCTCCGACATTTCCTAACTGACGATTTATAATTAATAAGATAAGATTTATAATTAATAATTATGTTTTTGCCACAAAAATACCGCGTACCTGCTACCTCGGACGTTGGCCTTGCTACCTTCTTTTCCAAACCCGTGGGTATTTCCCGAAATCCATTAAGATGGAATTGCTCACCTTTTTTATATAGTACGGAAAGTCCTCACAGATTGCCTGTCACCTATGGGGTATGCAACAGGGTATGTCGAACTCAAGTCACTGGCACTCATCATCATGGTCATGGCCTTGGGATCCGTGAAATTCACCATGACCATGACAGGCTGTGGTTCAGACAACCGAGACCGACGTCTTTACGTATTCTCTGAGGCACAGAGGGATCTCGATGTGTTAAGAATTGCCACCTATCCACAGACTCACCGCGGCTAACACAGCTTAACCTTGCAAATCGGTTGATCAGCATAGTTATTACTTAGCTACGAACCCCTCCAAAGGATTTGGTGCTTGTACTAGGTTAAATCCATGTCACAGGCAACAGGAGCATAAAGGAAAAACAAGACCAGGGTCAAATCCTTTTAACTAAGTAGTAAAATAAAAAAATAAACAGGAAATACATTCATTTATCCTTCGTTCTTATCGTTGTTTCGGTGTTATCGTTTCAAGGTAACATCTTTTGTTGTATGTGCCCCAGATTCCCTTAACATAGTAGGAAATTAGTGTTTTAATTCATAATGTACTAGAATATTTAATTAAGACTGTAGGCTTATTATTCTATCAAGATTAGGACGAATTAAATATAATTACATTGTAAAATCTATATTATCATATTTTAGGGTCTTTAACGCGCAAGTGATACTCCTGGTGTTGCAAGCGTCTATAGGTTACGGTAACCGATTACCATCAGGTCGTATGCTTGTTTGCCACCGTATTGGTATAAAAAAATACAAACAATGATATTCAAGTATGCTTGAGATTAATATATTAGTGTATTCCTAATACCTGATATTACTAAAAAAATATTTGCAATGTTTTCCATTGTAGACCATTGCTTAGCAAAGGATTGGTCCTTTGCCCAAGGGGAGGCCTGGTCCTTCTAGGTACTCTTTGCATGTGATACTTCGAACATAGGGCTATAACATAGGTATCATAACGCCTGTATTCCCCGAAGGGTTGAGCAGACGTGTAGGTACATAATGCACACCCACAGTTCGCCGGTAAGTTGAAGTCCCATGTAATAGGGGGAGTCTTTTGCCTTTTATTGCCAGACTTCAGACAGTCTTTCAATGCAATGGTCATTCAAACCCCGAGCTGCTACTGAGAGTTTTATTCAAAAAAAACCAATAAGAATTATTTCCTCGACGTCGGAATCAAACTCAATACTCAATCGTTTATTGTATTCCATAATGTAAATGTGAACAGGTGTTATGTTTTAAAATCAATGTAACAATTATAGACCCCGTCGCACAGGAAAGTTTAAACAGTTTCTTAGAATAAGAGAAGTGGTAATTATAATAAATAATAAAATGTTTTATTGACATAAAAATGAGAGGATACAGTATTTTTGAAACCCTGACTCCTGAGCTAGGTAACAACCTGTGTTACAGGAGTCAGTGTCTTCCCCGCTTGTGGAATATTAACATTGTTATGCAATAAAAACAAACAAAAATATGTAAATACAAACTGCTCTTGAGTGTGTACTTGCTATAATGTGTACTGTGTAGGTGTGTGTGTATATGTGTATATGTATGTGTGTGTGTGTTCGTGCGTGTGCGTGTGTGGGGGGTATATGTCTGTATGTGTTTGTGTGTGTGCGCACTCGTGCGTGTATCTGTGTGCACTCGTGCGTGTATGCGTATTCGCTTATTATGTTAATATGGTTCTTTCAGTATATTTTCCGTCGGTGCAATTATAATCAAATTATAATTACCACTAGCAACCCGCCCCGGCCGCGCACGCCAATATAGCCTATGACACTCACAAACAATGTGGCTTTATATTAGTAAAAGAATTTTCAAGATCAGTTCAATAAATTCAGAGACTACCCTCTACAACCTCACAAACTTTACCTCTTTATAATATTACTATAGATCATTTATTAGAAAGGACATCCAGCGTAGCAGTTGCGCTTACTACTCAGCTAATGAGACAGTTAATAATTATAATTACTTGAAAATAATTTACTAGAGTTAAACTGTTAAAGGACGGCCACAAACGAAATGGAAAAACGACTTGATAAAGGTGGCTGGAAGACGTTGGATGCAGGCGTTGGAGGAAGTCTATGAGGGAGGCCTTTGTTCAGCATTGGACTTGACGACGAAACTGTTTTATGTCTATCAACCCTCACTACGGCTCAGTGGCTATAACTTAAACATCATCTGCTTATCAATTTCACTAGCTACAATGTTCCACGAGAAAGCGTTATGTTGGTAGTAGGGGAGATTTTGATCCTTATACTGCCAACCCAACTATACCTCTCGTTTTACATGGTCAGCCACTCGCAAATGATACCCCTGGTGTTAAAAGCTCTATAGGCTACGGTAACCGTTTACCATCAGGTGGGCCGTACGCTTGTTTGCTACCTGTGATAAAAAAAAACATTACCTATTAAAGCGGCATAATGTTACTACATTATTGCTAGAATATTTAACAACCTTAAAAGTACTTACGTTACTTAGAAAAAAAACATTGTTTAAAATTACTTCAATGTCACCTTATCAAATTATTTAATGACAACAGAATTAAGTATGTATGTATTTGGGTCATATCCTTCAAGAAGTCACCTAATTGTGCATATTACATTTGTAAATACTATTTACTTTGTTTATCGTATGCAGGCAGAGGTATATTCTGTAGTGGACAAACAGACATTTAAATTTAATCATTATATTACATCATCAACCCATATACTGTCCCACTGCCGGGCACGGGTCGCCTCTCAGATTGAGAGGGATTAGGCTGGCCACCACGCTGGCCTAGTGCGGGTTAGCAGACTTACACGCCGTCGAGAAAATCGTTAAGGCATGCAGGTTTCCTAAGGATGTTTTCCTTCACTTCACATTATTTCGAAAAGTCGGAGGTGCGTACCCTGAACGGCAGCAGGCAGGCAGCATTTGAATTGGCAGTCCAATAGTCATACAACTAGGTTATCACTGCTTTTATCATTATGTTATAATGATTATTGTGACGAGTCTAAAGTAAAGCATATGGGGGGGCCTCCCCTATGCTTTACTTTTTCTGCCAGTGCCAGTTTCCAGAAATCTCGGAGCCCCGTCCTCAGTGTACAGTAATACGCCTTTTTTATACAGTCCGGAAAATCCTCCTCAGGGTGGTTCTCCACCTGGAGAGACGGCATGTCAGACTCGTACCGACTAAAGGCGACTAGGCGGTTGCCTATCCTAAGGAAATATAGGCGTAATGGTATCTTATGTAACCTCCGAATTTTTTAATCGTCTAAAATATATATCTAATGTATAAAATTCTCGTGTCACAGTTTCGTTGCCATACTCCTCCGAAACGGCTTGACCGATTTCGATGAAATTTTTTGTGCTTATCGGGGAGGTCTGAGAATAGGCCAACATCTATTTTTCATACCCCTAAATATTTTTTTTATGGCAAAACAACGTTTGCGGGGTCAGCTAGTTGTTATATGTATAAAGAAGACTGCATCACAATCGATATATGGAAATTTTGTCAAGATCGCATGAAACATTACATAAAAAACAAATGAAACAAACATTACCTTTGAAATCGGTTTTTCTTCAAATTGACCATTTTATTATTCAAATTAAATATGGCTGAACATTCCCCACATCCCCGCAGAACATTCTAGATCACAATCATCCACATTTACGTCTTTAGATGATTAATCATTTACAATAACGACATTGTCACAAACACATTACTACTTTTGAACGATACACATTTTTTACTGTATTGTTTTATAATATCTAATGAGCATTCCGATCTCCTAACATAATAATTAAAATGGACAATCGCTGTGGCATGCAAACAGAACACAAATCATTATTTAGTAAACTGCTACTATTGTCTATTGAAGTTGACCCGGCGACATTGTTGTGCTAGTTTGTTGATAGTAGGTACAGCCATATTGTATAAGCCCTAATAGGGTCTTATTCATGTGATGTGATGCTTCACATTACTATGTTTTGCTGTAGTAATGACTGTAACACGAAGGACAATGGGCCGTAAGGACGGGAGGAGACTATTGCGACGTAATTAGCAAATAATGGCGATGATGTAGGACAATATAGTACGATTTAGAATGCCCGTATTGATATTTTTATATACGTACTATTTTCGATTGAGGGAATAGTAGACTAGGGTTGGGCATGATACTGGCGGTAAGGCTCGACATGGAGGAGTGGCCGGACAGGTGCCACAGCGGGGTGATTTGGGAAGCACCTGTGTCGTATGCACGTGCCTTCGATTAGGATACCAGTACCAGACCTCGACAATTGAAGAGGTCCACAGCCTGATTTTGTTGGAAAATTTGGTCCAGCGATTTCGCCAACTACTTATAGGCCAATGAAGGCAAGTACAGTTTTTAGTCGGTACGAATCCGACATACATTGAGGAAAGTAATTAAAGGAATATTGGAAATATTATAATTGTAGTTAAATAATGTAAGTGACCTACGTCAATTTTAATTTAAAAAAAAAAAATACTTTGTTGGTATGTGACAGCCGCACGAGCCATACGAATTTGTCGCAGTGTAAATAAATTGACTCAAAATCAAAATACATAGTTTTATTTTCATATAAACTTGACTTATAATAATGTCGAGTCTAAGAGGTACACACTCCTTGTCTTGCCGGTATGGGTCCAATCCCATCCACCTCGACCCCAAAAAGTACTTAAACCTTCAGGTGATAAAATGGATCAATACCTTACGTAGATAATTATACATTTAACTCTACGTCATACACGCAGTTATTTGATTAATTCCCACTAAGCAAATGGAAAGTGCTCTGACTCACGAATTTCCCTAAAAAACATAATTCCCCCGTCACCATATACAAATTACCACAAATACAAACCTCCACGGAGTGCGCTTGACGTCATACTATTCAAATATGGCTCCGAATTCCATTACATAACAACAGAACAGGTTATTTTATTATATAACATTAAGAATTCAAGTGATTCACGTGTTCTTAATAGGTTTTACTATTATTACTATTAATAATAAATGTATTCACATGTTTCCTAGTATCTATTTTAATTTGTTTATCTGTGGTTTTGATTATATTATGGACGCCATATTTGTCCACAGATAATATTGGGGAATTTTGATTACTTTTGTTTTGACGTTACCGCGAAGGTCGAGTGTGTTTTTTTATTTTGTTTATTGAATATTTTAGATCGATAACATCATGTTTAATTTGTAGAAAGGTTTGTTATGTCTGCAGTGCTTTAGGTATATGATAATGAAGAATTTCTTTTTTTCGAGCATGACATGCACAAAATTGGAGTCGCGCAGTCTTTCCCGCGTCTTTCTTTTACATGTAGAATTGTCCTCCTGAAGAGGTTTTCTCATTGCGCTATGAATTAGGGCTCTTCAAACGTTACGTAAGTATACAGGGCCGTTAAGGGCCGGTAAGGCCACTCCCCCGGTGTTGCAAATCCATGAAGGCGATGACAACTTACCATTGTTTGCTCGTTTGGCGAATTATAAAAAAATAAATAAAAAAATGTTTTGCTAATTAACCGACTGATCGTAACCGCGCTAGCTACACTAGAGGTCCCAGGTTTGATTCCCAGGTCGTGCATTTTTCTATATAATTCTCAGTAGCAGCTTGGAGTTTGGATTTGTACCCGGTTAATGGCAATAGGCTCGCCGCAATCTATTACATGGAACCTTAAAAAACATCGACCTGTCGGTGTATTACTACACCTCTGCCTAATCCTTCGAAAATCCAGGCGTAATGGTAATAACTTTTTAGGAAAAGAATACCGACTCAAGCATTGTGTGTAAAAAAAATCGGTCAAGTTGCACTAATATATCGCTTAATAACGGATCCACGCAGATGACGTCACTGGGCATCCATTTATTGTATACCAAAACCTCCAGAATATAAAAAATACTTTTCTGAAAACCGCATCAACATGGTTTCAGCCAAACGCGAGATAATCGCGGACAAACATACATACATAAATACAGGTCAAGCTGAGAACCACCTTTTTTTTAGAGTCGGTTAAAAATAAAGGTCACTTTAAGACTTGCCTAATTGCATACCTTCAAACTGTGGGTATACCTCTGCTTAAACCAACGGGGAATACAGGTGTAATGATATGTTACAAAATTTCCGCTATTACTAAGCAACTTAAATACTACATGCTTAACTACAACTAAAAAAACAGTGTCAAATGTCATTGTCAAACGAAATAAAACACGATTCGGAGTACATTTTCATATGCATAGCACAGCGCTTGCATAAAGGAAATCAAATCGCTGCACTCTAGCGTCATGCACGTAGATATTAATGAGCAGCCTGAAATTCTTAGAACCGCAAAAAGACGTCCGCATTTTATCCTCCTTAAATCTGTAGAAATAGGTTTATTCGGAGAAGGTATACCGATCTAAAAGGGGGTCAGTACCCATGATGAGGAAAAAATCTTGATACCTTAGAAAAACAAAACTGTTCCTTTCTGCAACATCCTAACAGTATCATGTAGATACTCAATACGTTTATTGCACTCCACTATGTTAAACAGTTGTTATACAGTTTATGGTATCAATCTTGGACCCCGTCGGGCACGGCAACGTAGGAGAGAGGAAGAAGGCACTATATTTATTACTAGATTTTCAATAGTATCCATCATCAACCCATTTACTGTCCACTGCTGGGCACGGGTCTCCTCTCATATTGAGAGGGATCAGGCTATAGTCCACCACGCTGGCCTAGTGCGGGTTGGCAGACTTCACAAACCGTTGAGAAAAATCTCTAAGGTATGCAGGTTTCCTCACGATGTTTTCCTTCACCGTTTAAGCGAGTGATAATTAATTATCATGAATTCGAAAAGTCAGAGGTGCAGGCCTTGGGTTCGGACTCGAGACCTTCGACTTGGCAGTCCAATGGTCATACCACTAGGCTATCGCTACAGATTTTCAATAGTATAGTCTAGATAAAAAAAAAATTATGACAAATTAATCGCCCTGTCATTGTCGTGGCGAATTTCCCGGATCCCGGCCATGACTATAGGGGCAAGTGAAGGCAAGTAGTAGTCAAAATCAATTCATGCATCCATATTCTGCTTGCTTAACTTACGATCGAGTTTATTAACATGTAGATTATGTTATTTGTTTACCCACATTTTTGTAATGTTTGTATTTTATTTTGGTCCTTATTTACGTACGTACTTTGTGCGCTCTAAACATTAATCTTAGTTTTAAATATTGTTTCTCAGTAAGTGAATTATGCTTACAATTCTTTTTGAGAAATAAAGTTGTTCTTAAACTTTTGACCGCCACGTCAATAACGAAAATCCGTGTTCTCTACGCCAAGCGACAAATTCTAGTATTTAATAATAGGTAAAAAAAAACAAAATTTTGTATGGGTATGTATATTGAATTTAAAAAAAGTGGTATTTTTGACGTGCCATGCCGTTGTTGGCGTCGTGAGCAAGTTTTCATTTGACGTCTATACACGTCCGTGGCGGTCAAAAAGTTAAACCTCAAGTACGGTTATTAGTCGGTATGAGTCCAACATACTCTGCCACCGCACCAGGTGGCGGATGATGAGGAATTCTCGTACTAAAAAAAAAAACAGGACAAGTTAATCGCTCCTTGTGTGGGTAATGTTCTTTTATTGCCAAAAAGAGGTGGCTTATTATACTATAACCTCCGTGGCTAAGTTACAACTACGCTGATCAACCGATCAGCAAGGTTAAGCTGCGCTAGCCGCGGTCATTCTGTGGATGGGTTACCATTCTTTACATCGAGCCCCCTTCGTGCCTCGGAGAGCACGTAAACCGTCGTTAGTGGTAATCAGAAGCCCAAAAAGCCTGACAACCAGTTTATCCTCAGGATATCGGTACTGCCCAGAAATTGGGTTGCGGAGGTGTGATAGCAGTCGCTTTGTGTAAAATACTGACTAGACTGGAAGCCAACCCCAACATAGTTGAGAAAGGGTTCGGAGGATGAAACCTAGTAAACAAGGTTGTCATCGTTTAATTTATAATGCCCTTCCGAAAGAACTGGCAGACCGAAGTATCACAGAATATATCAAACTAAACAAAATTAAATGTCAAATTACTGGAACAAGTAAAGAATCTTGAAAGGTCATCAAAAGTCCATACAACTCAGCCCAAATTTGTACCTGAGGTACATGACAGCTGTCAAGTTGACAGTTTTTACTATGAAACTGGTATTAATGTGCCAAAATGGCGTGTGTTTGACATTCCAAAACCGACACTGACAGCAGAGAGCTATCAAGTTGATACCAGTGTGTTAAAATGGCGTGCGTTTTTTCAAATTTTAAGTTATTTTTTTTCGTCCCCTAGTGAGCATAAAAAAAATATGACTAGATTTTTAACCTATGAATTGATGATGAATACAAAGAAACTAATTTTAAAAAACGACACGACAAAAAATAAAGTCTAAAAAGTTCCTCAAGTATTTCCTAATATGACTAACACTTCCGTTAAGATGGGATTTAGTGAAATTCCAACGATATTCAGTATTAATGAGACATTTCAAGTTCATTATTAAGGTCACTTCATAATAAACCAGCCAGAGTCATATAAATTCCTGTACCCACTGACTCAATACATATTTTTTTTAAATAAAAACATTAGAATTAATATAAGAAGTATTATATAGAACAGAACCGCAAATTAGTTGGCGAGTACTAAGAAATTAAATTGTGTGAATAGTATGAATGAAAAGTAGTTCAGTTACGAGGTAAATTTATAATGTATTATGTGGAGCAACTTTCATTGCTAAACAATATTGTTTTTCATGATCCACGCTAATATTTTCAGCTGTAGTTGTTAATTTACTGATATATGTTTAAGACTTATACGTATATTGTATCGTTATGACCAACCCATATACTATCCCACTGCTGGGCACGGGTCTCCGCTCAAATTGAGATGGATTAGGCAGTCTCCCACGCTGGCCTAGTCGGGAAATGGCGTGATAGCATGAAAGTACCTATGTGTCAATATTGCTGTAGATTTATAAAAGAAAGAATTAAGATTTTTCGATTACACTCCTCAAGAAAAATAATATTGATTTTTCAAAACGTACTACATTTATTTAGTAATCATTATTATCATTTAAAACTGTTTAATGTTTATAATAAAGCTCAATTCTACCATTAAAAGTTCAATAAATATGAAGATAAACAGTTTTAAAGAGGGAAATTAAACTTACTTCTCCATCAGCGCCATCTATCGGATATAAGCGGTAAACTATGTGAATGCTTCATTACCGTAAAATTGAGGTGTAATGGATGGAAACCGAAGTAATGATAATGTTTTATTAATAAAAAAACATTTTTGTGGATGAACATTACAAACATAGGTACCATCTAACCTGTTTTTTCAAAAGGGTAGAGTACCCACATTTCACTGCTATATTCAGATCTCTTGTATTAAGAGGTGAGCCTATTACCAGAGATCCGAGCCTGGGAATCAAACCCAACGCCTTGCGCTTAGCAGCCGCACTTGCAATTTATTGAAAAATCATTAGTTTTTGATTAGTGATTGTAGTAGCAATTTTTGATTTTGTTTTGGAATGTGTGTGTTCAAATTTTAATGTTTTCTGTGATTTTAAATGTGTCTTAATATATAAAATGTATTATGGGTACTGACCTGAAATAAATTATTTTATTTTATTATAGTCAGTCCAACTATGTATTCAAGTCCAAATAACAATCTATCCTATGTTTTATCTAAACTATGTATATCTATGAAATCTAGGAGCAACAAACTCCGAAGTTTGGATTTTTGCCCGGTTAGTGGCAATAGGCTCGCCCCCTATTACATGGGACCTACCTAAACATACCGGCGAACTGCGGATGAACAATAAGTACACCTCTGCCTAACCCTTAAGGGAAGACAGGCGTGATGGTATGTTATATGTTTTATATTGTATAACGTCTATTTTTTTACATACATAGGCAACGGGCAAGTGATACCCCTGGTGTTGTAAGCGTATAGAGGCTACGCTAACCGCTTACCATCAGGCAGCCGTATGCTTTTTTACCACCTTACTGGTATATAAAAATACATAATATGTTTTGGATGATTCTAGAAAAGTCTGGACAAACAAGAAAAAACTAATGTTTTGAACACATATTCTCGGAAATGCAATGAATCCATTTTAAAGTAAGTTACGTCACGTAAATTTTCCATATCAAGGACATTGAGGTATTGCGTAGTTATGAATAAATGAATAAAACAGGATGACTTCGTAAGTGCGCCTGTGTGGAGACCTGGGGTTACAGAGCTCAGGTTAGGCCCAGGAAATAGTCCCAGGTCGAGCAGTGTTATTGGGGTTTTTCTGGGGGACTCTAGCAGTCACGGTTACGACCACTAGACTAATGAGTCCTTTTCAATATCAAAATCACAAACTTTTTTACTAAAAAAAAAAAATCTCGTCTTCTTGACTGAGAAAACTCTCTCAGGTGAGGGGTCAACTTTCCTTGTTTAAAATATTCTGTTAACCTCCACTTATACAAAATAGATAACTATGTTATTTATCAGATTAAAATCTACAGACAAGATAGTTAACAATTACTCATCGGTACGACTAACACTTGAAATATCAATAACACGGATAACCTTAGCAGTTACAACCTTCTTATTGACCGATTATAAATAAACACAATGACGTAGACAACAACTCACACTTGACTGTTTCGCAATAGTTCCGCATTTGACGTAATAATTATGAGTAATTGGAACAAACAATATTATGCGTTATTTACACAATGAATAAGGAACATTTCAAATTTCCCGAATAATTAACTTTTTCCGATTTTTGTTACGCTTAAGGAACTCAAGACCAAAGTTGGTCCTTATGTACATAAACTTTTATTTCTAAGAAGTAAGAGTAGTTAAATTAAATATGGGAAAGTAATAAATCAATTTCTTCGTAGCCGTGCTACGACGGACCTACGGCGTAGCACCGATTAACAGTTCTGTAGACACAACTACGCACCATGATAATATTTTTATCTTATTTACAAGTACGTATCCAAACAAAACAGTATGACGAAAACATCAAGTAATTATGTACAAAAGAAAATAAAGCTAGATTAAAGATAATCACTAAACATGATCGCGTTGTAAAATTTGTATAAAACCAGAGTCACAGTGACAAAACAACACAAAAAGGTAATTGCGAAAATGGTTACTGTAACCGAACCAATTTAAAAATTTACATTTACCCAACTGCATCTGTAATATTGAAAAACCGTTAAATCTAACACTAGTCTCAATTACAATTACGCCATGTACTTGCCTAAAACGAGACCTAAACTTCTATCAATCGATTAAATTGTTTCTTGGAAAACGCAAAAAGCGACAAACATATGACTCAATACAAATTAGCTAAAAAATCGGACACTGACTCAATACCAGCTAAAGTGATTACACGGACACCGTCCGGGCGAGTTACGTAAATATACTCACACTAGCATGAGTCACACGCACACTGGCGCGCATGACTCACACAGCCGCGCTGATGTGTCAGTGTGTGCGTGATTGCAGGCTGGGAGTCGGGCGACCCCACTACAAAATTTAGTCGCACTCTAGACTTCGTTGAGTATAGACGTGTCCAAGCTAGTGGAGTTACATAGCGCCCTACGCAGTGGATATTTCGTCATAACAACATTGTGATAGTGACAAAAATCATTCAGGACGTGTAGTGGGAGTGAAACATTACTTTTATTATTGAATATTATTATTTACTATATTGAAAACTAACTGTGAACAGTTGAACATTGTGAATTACTGTTTTGTGGATTATGACATTGTACCCACAATTTGGATAATTCCGGATAAGGAGTACAAAAACACCGCAAATATTTTTGTAAGTATCCCAAAATTTTTTTTAATCATTTTTGATAGGTTTATTGCAAAAACTAAATGTCGGATTTCGCATAAAACTTTTTTCATTAAAATCATAAATCCAATTTGATTTGTTCCTACCTTAATCAAAGTAGCAAAGTTAGAGAAAATAAATTTAAAATACAATTTGCGAATATTAACAAAATTTAATAAAAAAAATAACTATTTTTTATAATCCGAAATAAAATTATCTGATCCAAACAAAATGAAAATGTAAATTAAAACAAACATACCTGAAAAAGAAAATTCTTGGCATAAATGCGCATCTTAAGTAGCTATTTTGAAAAATAAATTAGATCCTTTCTTTTGAAACTGAGAACTTTTCTTGAGAAAATTGGATCGAATTTGAAATTCAATAGAACGTGTGATGATTTATTTGGAATTTATGAAGATTCAAGCACCTGATTCGTAGAAATGTTTTTCCTCGTCTAGAGTCATTGACTTGTGCAAATTTGTTTACTCATCTCCGTTGAGTTTCGTGCCAAAATTTAGCCTGTGTTAATCATTTTATATGTTGAATTCCTACGTTCTTGAAGTTTCTCAATGACGGCCCTCGACGTTTCACCTTGTTTTGAATCTTTTGTTTGCGTTTCTGCTTCCTCGGTAATGTTTTCGTCAGTGTTTATGTACGTATACAACTCTTTTTACAGTTGTTTACCTCTTGTCCTATCCTGTATTTCGTTTATCTAAATGGTGTTACGAAATACTCACATCTGATAAAATTCAGAAATTCTTTTTTTAAATTGTCTTCGGCATGATTTTGAATTTAGAAAAAAACTTTTTTTTTTAAGTTAGTTTTATAGCGCAGCCTTGACATTGGCAAAATTGCTAACGCAATAAGTTTTTTTTCTGGAGAGGAAATGTTGTAATGTTATAACAACTACAAATGTAATATAGTATGTAGTGGTTTTAATTGCGGGATTGCGTTGGTTGGTGTCGTAAGCTGCGCCTGGCACGGTTCTGTCGTAAGCCATTGTGAGTCGCTTACACAAGTGGTTCAAGGTTCCAATCCGGCGTGCATTCGCCCGCGGATGTACGGAAACTAGAATTTTGCTAATGTTGCGTTTTATGATTTTTGTAGCCGTAATTTTTCTTTTAAATAATACAATTCGCTAGATTTTAAAAATTGAATGTCAAACAAAATATTATTAGTCAATTTGTTTTAAAAATCATAAAATAAAATAAATTAAATGTATATAGCTAAACTTATTTTCATTTTATAACATTTTATAACATAAATAAAATAATCAAACTTCTTCCTAATAAAAATATACCTATTTGTTATTCCAAATTCAAATCGCACAATAACTATAAATTATTAAATAAAGCCAATACCATAAACAACACGCGTGTCCATTTCCACCCCAACAACCCCATTTCCCTACCACCTGTTCAACACAGTTCTAGCTACCTATGCTTTGCTAGCTATGCATTGGTCAGAGTGCAACAATCGATCGCCCTGTAAAGGTCGGCCGATAGATGACGTAACCCCCGGGGTGGGTGTTGCGCAATCAGCTGCAATAGCCAACGTGGTGTCTGGCACGTACAATTTATTAACACAAAAAACGAACACGCCCTAATGACACTAGTTCGTTCGAACTTCAAATTCGAGAGTTCAACGAACTCGTCGCGACCGAACTTTAAAAATCGATCGCATGTTTTTTCGTATTTTCAAAATAAGTGCAACAATAGAAGGTTGAATGTGTTTCCTTCGATTTTACTGTTAACACAAAACTTCCGCAAACGAAAATTCCAAATTGGTTCCATATTTGACTGTCTAGTTTTTAACTATTGAACACAAAGGCGTAACTAACAAATGAATAGATTTATCACGAAATGCATTATAGTGTACATTTATGATGTAATACGGAACTCGGCGCAAGGTTGTACGGAAAGCAATACTGAAGACTGGAAGGCCACATCGTTTATTTAATCATATATTGGCATGAATTTATCGATAACCGATCACAATTGAGTCATTTTTTTTAATTACGTATAATACATTTATTTAATCACTAACATGTAGGTACATTCCGATATGAAAGACCGTCACCCAATTAACAGAAAACCATTATAAACATTTGCAGAAGATAAAAGAAACCAGGCTTACAAATACTTCTGAACGACATTGGGATGTAACCCTCGGCGTGTTTGCCTGGATTATGTTTTTTTTTACAACGGACGGGTTACGTAAGCAGTTTTTTTCACGCGCAATAACAAGAGCGATAATTTCATCGGCGCGAGGACAAGCAAAGATAACTTGACCTATTTTTTTTATCTCGCTCACAGCGTTACTGTAACCTACTTAGTGATGTGCACGTGAATGTGTTCAACCAATTGCGATGAAGTGGACCAACGTGACGTGGACATTGTCGCCGCATGAGGTCCCAAATACGAGTGATTGATGAGGCTGAATACATAAGGCAAAAGGCGGGAAACGCGCCGGAAAATCTCAATTGCTTTCTTGCAAAACTTACTTTTTTAAAGAATTTGTACTACTTTTGAAGCTGCAGATTGAAATGTAGAATCTGTTGATGTCACATTTCTAAAGACTTATTCATGAATAGTATTTTAAATATGGTGGGAATCCCCTATTACTCAATTCGTAAATGATAATGACAGTTGATATTGTAGCCAAAGATAATAACTTGCAACCTTACAAAATGGAACAAAACATCTCGCTCCTTTACAATACTTCCGCGAACTACAAGTGTTATGTAACACAAGACGCTATATTCGGTGAATCTAGCACAAGGAAATAGGTTAAGCGTTTCTTAATAATGTAGCAATTAGCAGGTATAGAGCAAGGCCAAATAACTAGGTCTCTCTTTGTAATAAAAAGTGATTCACTCAAACACTTGTTATCACTCCTTATCTTTTTAAAAAGACAATTTCTACCGGAAAATAGGAAAGGCCTTGGCACATTTATTACAGTTACGAAATGCAACCTTGACACCAAACCATTATCGCGAGTCGACCGATAGAGGCCGCCGCCGCTGCCGAAATAGCACTCCCGTTTTTAATTAGGTTTTACGCGCGAAAAATCGGTCAAGTATACGCGATTTCGTCTGAAAATTGTTTGAATAGTATCCAGAAGACGCGGCCTCTAAGTCAAAATAACATAAGGATACGACACTAGGCTGCTTCTAAGACATAACATATGACTCGGCGTGTAGGCAGTTTTGAAAACATTCACATCTTGACATAATTCATATCCACAGACAATGAGCTGTTGGCGCCAACAGGGACGTCATAATCAATTATGCAACAGTTTTCTATTTCTCGCTACAGTTTTCACCGAGGCTGCTTCCGGAAAATTGTCATTGTTTCATCATTTGCACATAAAAAATATTTTTTGCGACGCGACACTCCAAACTTGAAGTTTAGGCCGTTATTTCAGTCTGTTAGGAATTGTGATTTAACTGATTTACAAAGAAAAGGCAAATGAATTCTGACTTCAGAATGGGCTTCACTATTTACATAATGAAGGAATACCTAGTTATGTTAAAAAATAGTTCTAACATTTCATAGTTCGCGGTATAGCATCAAATCAAATATGGCCGGCGTCCCACTTTTCCCGCGCAATAAACGGCAAGCGCGTGGAAAGTTACCGCTGTACTACTTTCTCTACTTTTCCCAAGATGGCGCCGATTATATATTATTTAAAGGAAGGTCAAGAGCGCAGTTATTTATTTTAAAACCGTCACGAATGTTCTAATTGATCTTGACTTTGCAATTCAGACAAGGTTTTTCACATGACTTTTTTAATCTTTACGGTTCAAAGTTTCAGTTAAAGACTTGACATTGACTTTGAAATTAAATTGAATAAAAATACACCATTATTTGCGAAGTAATTTAAATGATCTGTCTGAAGACAGACCATCTGGAAAAGGTATCAACACCGCCGCGAGAAAAATCATCAAAACAATGGCAGCACTGTCAAAGCCAAGGTTATCCAATAAAGGCAATTAATAATTAAATTTGACGTTCTTCGATCACGTTGCAGTTTATATAACTTTGTAGAGAGGAGCAAACGTGCTTGGGTCGGTTGGTTGCGCAACAACACAACGTGAGGTTCAAGAACACACGTGTTGATGGCCACGTGACCTGAGCGCGCGCTGGCACGTGCTCCCAGGTAGGACAATCACGGCGCTCAGGTCGCCACTACAGGGCTGCCCCGTGAACTCTGACATGAACACTGGAGTTGGCAACTACATAGTTACAAAAAAAAACGCATTATCGGCGAACTGAAATATAATAAAAAAGATAAGCAGAGATATCGGATGGGGTCATAAGAACTATAAATAGACTTTTTTAATGGCGGATAGATTAAGTATATTTGGATTTAAATTTGATTTTAATTTCGAAAATTTTTAATTTCGAAACATTTAAAAATCAATTAGGCAAAAATAGACAACTGCACGAGACCAGCCTATTTCTAATGCAAGCTGCGATTCTAATGACATAATCATAGGAACTAACTCGTGTGCGCGCACGTGCTATGGTCTATGACGAATGCACTGCAACCGTTTGAATTATGTAAGCTATCGCGGAATTTAACGGGAATAAAACAATAATTATTCTAATTGCATCCAGGAATTGTGTAATACGCTGGATATGTTCTTTATAAACAAACGCTATCAGTATTTGTAAAACAGGACTTTGTACAATGAGTCAGTGGCATGACACCTCACTGAGCTACGAGACTTGTGATAAAGAAATAACACGAGTAGTTTTAGACTGAAACACCACACGTGACTAAACAACTAAAGAATTTTAATATAATATATGAGAACACTTGAGCGAAATAAATTACCTACCTTTTTGTTTTTTGGTAGTTAATTTTTAATACGAACGTTTTGAAAGACACGTTTGAATAATAACACGTTAACCCTCTCGACGCCATCGGTGTTTGTGACAACCATACAATAACGAAATGCACATATTTTGCATGTTATAAGGCTCATCAAAAAACAATACAGGTCTAAAAGATGCAGTGCACACGTGATAACAATATGTAGTGACGCATTTAGGAAGAAAGAAACCCGTGCCATGTATGAAAGTGAGAACCGTCTTTAAATAAGACGAAAGGGAGACAACACGTGTTCGTCACACGCGCCTCCCTCGACCTACGTCACGTGAGGACTTCTGTAAGTACGGCCCTATCTTGCCTGAAGTACAACGTGACAGCAATAGTACAATCTGATTTAAAACTGTAATAACGTTAACATTATCCTCATTTTACATCAATTTAATCAAAAGTCCATTTATATTCCGTTACACCAACCAGAAATACAAGAAATATTGACATTTCATTTGCATGCTTTTACCGCGTAACACTTGGAACAGAATTTTCCCATCACGGCCAATGTCAAGATCTATACGTTGGCTAACGGTTGCACAATAGTCGCTAACAACGATCAAGCGGGTTTTGACAATCGACAGTTATCACTAATCAAGTACTTTCTCGCGCTGTGGCCCGTTACCCGAAAACTGGGACTGTACGGTATAAACGAAAACGGTTTTTTATGCTCATCACTGGTGTCTAAAACCCGTAATACTGTTATGAAACAGCTATTAGCGTTTCGTCATCATTTTAGCGGTTAAATTTATTTCTATGATAGTCAAGGTTGGATTTGGTTGATGTGTTATGTGTGCGGTCGTTCTACAGTTTGCATTAGAAGCGTTATTTAATCTGTCAAGACTCAAGTATCTTTATCGAATAGCAATATTTTGGAAAAAATATAACCTTTTTAAATCATCAGGCAATGATATAATGATAAGCCATTTATTGTCACAGTAAACACCATAAATGGACCTTCAAAGTAATAAAGCGAGCCAGAACGTGCTGTAAACAAATTTCCTTATTAAAAAGTAACGACAAAAAATTAACAATGCCCATATTTTTATAACCAATGTTAAATAGTAACAGTTCGGTTTGAAACGGTGGTTAACTGTCTGTGCTCCGCCAAGCGTCAACGATATAACGGACGGGAGCATTTTTCTGTTAATCTCTTTGCAAATGGAGCAAAAAATCATAATTCGCGGTATATAAAAGGCGCCTTTTTATTTCAAAATGGCGAATCGTTTCGAACGTTTTTAAATTCCATTTTCGAAAAAATGTGTTCGCGGTTTTTAGAAGGTCAACCTTGTTGGACCGTAAACTAAAACTAAGTTTATTCGTTTTAACATTCGTATTACCAATAAAGTCCCGTACTACGCTTATGACGAAACTTTTCCATGTGTTACGACCACGAATACTGTTTTAAATTAACACCTAATATAGTGGGCGGTCCGAACGGGGCAACCGACAAAAAATGTTTGAATAGTTATATCTAACTGTACAATATAGTAATATTGGTCTAACGGAACTCTACTTCATTAATACAAATAATCATTTAACATGATGAAAATTCATATCAAGCTTTGATGTTATATATTTCCTCCATAAATTATCTAGTTTGTACTTTTACTGCTTGAGTTTAATTCTGATTTAATTAAACACAACATGCAAAGGACCAGCTAAAGTTGTTAAACAACAATGAATACCAATTAAAGTTGGTGCGATTTGAACAGTTAGACGGCATAACGGAGCGCCGGCGCATCTGGGGCGACCTACTGACACCGATCAGTGTCGTGTCGTGGAACGGAACGTATCAATAACACAATCATACTCTTTAGCGGCGTTGCTGTATGATCTTGAGAAAAATATATTCCCACATAGATGCTAATAAAAACTTCTAGGTATAACTGTCACGTTACCTAAATTGCATGAAGCTGGTTCCAAAGTTGCTTCATAAAAAAGTAACTGCGAAATCACCGGAAGCCTGTTCGAAATTTGAATTTCTGTAGAACACGTTCAAACATTTATTTGGAATTTCATATCAGATGAATACCTACATAATTGTCGCACGTGTGTCGTACAACTGCAATGGAAAACGCATAATTTTCTTTAAAAAAGAAACTCATTCATGCATTTGACCGCGTGTTATCAAACGTGCTCGTCAGGCTTTTTTTTCTATGCACAACCCAGTGCAACTCTCATTGTTTTAAAATCATTTCAAAAAACAATCAAACTTAGTCGTTACAATAGGCACTTACAAATGATCCCTCCCATTGTTAGTTTCGGATAATAAAGTTGATAACAATTATTGTGTACTGCAATTGGTACATTTTTTTACACTTCCTGCGCGTTTCGTTCATAATTGATCGATAGCGATTTAATGTATTAGCGATTTACGTAAATCGATTGTCCTATCGAGAATAATTGGGTGCGTTACATAAAGGTGAACGACATTGTAATAGATGATGCCCTCGAAACATCACGCGTACGAACTCTGCTAATTTTAGCCCACGTTAAAACCAACGTGATTGCGTTACGAAATCTAAATATTATTGTTCAGTAACCCCAATGAACGAAAGTTATTAACTTTGTCACGTGTTCTAAGCATGGCACAGCTATTTCTAATTACAATACTGATCTAAATTAAGTATTTATTAAATAAGTTGTATAATCATATTCAACCTTGGTGTTGGTATTTTGTCGTATAATATGAGCAGTCTTAAAAAATGACTCAACTTATAATAATATTCCGCAATCGTTCTATTTTTAAACATCGATCATTACATTACCAAACGTAAAGTAAGCATCAATATTCGGCAATAGGAAGTGAGTTTTGTAACGGAAGAAATCCGGTGTAACCTTTAAATTGAATTTGTAACATTGTAACACGCTGAAATTAAGAAACACGACTTATTAATGAGTTTGGCTAACATGAAGGGAGTAAAAAGCGTTGAAATGTGGCAATATTATTTCACAAAGGTGATCCACGTGCAACAACTTTGCAGCGGCGGGATCTTGCGACATTCAGTTTTTGCAACCAACCGATTTTGTAACAGCGACATTATTTAGACAACTGCAATGGTTAGCGATTTTTTTAAACTGTAACTAACGTAACTTTTTGCTTGTTTCAGAACCACAGTGAGGATTCGTGCGGACCAGTCCTCGTCCGCCGAAACATGGTTGCTGAGTTCATCCTGAGTCAGCAGCAGCTGCTGAGTGGAGCGGGTGGGGGAGCCTTAGGCCCCGTGCCCCCTCCCTCCCGTGCCCCGCCGCCTCCACGCGGCCGCCTCTCCGTGTCACCGCATTTCCCAATGGACCAGAGCCAAGGCCCTATGGGCAGCCCCGGCGACCCAAATGACTACTCTCCTTTCGAGTTCAACAAACGCAAAGAGTTCTTCGGTCAGCGCAAACAGAGGGAGTTCATCCCTGATAGCAAGAAGGACGATGGTTACTGGGACCGTCGCAGGAGGAACAATGAAGCCGCCAAGCGTTCCCGTGAAAAGAGACGCTTCAACGACATGGTTCTGGAACAGCGCGTAGTTGAGCTATCCAAGGAGAACCATGTGCTCAAAGCACAACTTGATGCGATAAAAGAGAAATACGGAATATGTGGCGAAACCCTCATAAGCATAGACCAGGTGTTGGCCACTCTGCCGACCTGCGACCAGGTTCTTTGTGTCACGAAGAGGAGTAAACTGTCGACCAACACCCTGTTCCCCCCTGCGCCGCCGCCACCACCGCCGGCACCGCCTGCGTCTCCTCCATCACCGCCGCCTCAACGCCAGCCAGAACCTTACCAGGAGAGGCTACCAGCCCCTGAGGCGTACTACCCGCACCCAGCACACTATGAGCCACCAGGCTCAGTTCTTAACCTGTCAAGATCTCGCCGCGTTCCCTCCCCCTACGAGCTATCTTCCCTCTCAGGCTCAGGGGACGAGACCGCCGAACAGTATGCCCCTGAAAACAATGGGCTGCCACTCAAACTTCGCCATAAATCCCATCTCGGTGACAAGGATGTTGCCAGCGCCCTGCTCTCCCTCCAGCACATAAAGCAGGAGCCGGGCCCCCGGTCCTCGCCCTCATGGGACGGGGAAGGTTCAAGTGACGAGAGAGATTCTGGCATATCCATTGGTGCCGAGTTCAGGCCGCAGCGACCTGAGGACAGGCTCGCCGCTGAAGAGGAGGACGCACACCTGAAGGCGGAGCTCGCGCGGCTCGCCACGGAGGTGGCCACCCTCAAGAACATGATGCATCAGAATAAGGCGCGCGCGCACGAGCACTGAGCTGTCGCCGCCTGCGCCTGGACCGCGCAGCCGCCCCCGCCCGCGCCCCGCGCACCCTGCGCTCGCGCACCGCGATGACGTGTCGAACTCGCTCGTACAAACTGTCTCCCCTCCCTAGTAGATGAAGTTACCACGTTGTAAAGAGATGAATATTATATTTGTATCATATTGTGCAGCTGTATGTGGCTAAGCCGCGACGCCTATTTGTAATCCTTCCTAGTAGTTGTATGTCGTGGTCGGTGTATAGTATGTACTCGTGTAGGGTAGGCAGAAGTAGTGGCAGGTCGTCGTAGACGCGCCTCCTGGACCCTTTCGTATGAAAATGAGACTAATAAAATTATGTTCGGTTTACAGACTTTTCGAACAGATAAAACTTGTCTACTCAGTGATAGGATATAAAAAATGCATTTTTAGTGATGAACTATGTATGTATATGTAATTAAGTTAAAGAAGTAGATCTGTTTCATCTTTTCGAAGACTCGATAGTGAAAAAATCGATGGCTAAAGACTATGTTCTTATAAGTAGTTTATAAGTTTTGATCTAAGTAAATTTAAGACCAACTTAGATGGTTATTTATAAAAATTAATGTATATTTCTCATTTCGGATTGCCCCGTTAAGATTTGAACCAAAAAGATAGATCCTCTGTTAAGATGAGCAATCGCTAATAATTTATGAGGCATAAATACTACATTAAATTCTATAACAGATATATCGATAAATCAACATTTAAGAATACCAGTGCCTTTGACAATACATACCTACATTTATAAATAGCTACCTAAAGGAATATTTTTGTACACTTATTAGTAAAAAAGCGATTTCATCCCTCGGAAACCATGGTCATTACCATAGATTCGGGTCGACTACCAGCAACTCGATCTTAATTTCATTTCCTTTTGAAAAGTGAAAACTTAATGCGTAGCGTTTATCTTATTCGAAGAGAGATCGAGTTGTAGGCTGTCGAGAACCAATGGTAGGGCAAAATTTAAATTTTGTAATTGTATCGAATCCTAAGAAAGCTAGTTGGCAAGTATTTCAGATGTATTGTAAGTTTACTCCTAGTGCCCTAAAGGGCATGTGACAGGACTGATGGGAGTTGTACTAAGTATTTATTTATTATTCAGATCGAGAAAGAGGATTTTACAATTTATTATCTTTGTATAAGGAAACACTATACGATATGAATAAATTGTGTACATTACAATTAAATGATGAATTTTATTTCCTTCACATTTCCTTAACATGCAGACACATACAAATTCTATGATCATCAATCCATATACTGTCCCACTGCTGGGCACGGGTCTCCTCTCAGATTGAGAGGGATTAGGCTATAGTCTACGCTAGCCTAGTGTGAGTTGGCAGACTTCACACACGCGTCGGGAAATCTCTAAGGCATGCAGGTTTCCTCATGATGTTTTCCTTTGCCGTGATAATTGCGGGTTGAATCTGAAAAGTCAGAGCCTTGGATTCGAACTCGAGGCTTGACGGCCAATGGTCATATTTATAGGTTATCACTGCTATATACATAAACAAATTCTATAACAATACAAAAATATACCTTAATCTTAGCTGTGGGGGCTGACATGGCCAGCAACACTTCGACCAAATGTGATCTGTTGTGTTGTCCCCAGCATGGTACATTCCTTACTCTTCAAAGACGTGGTTCATGAAGGCGACTAGCCCACTAAGAGGAAGGAACCTGTAGTCCTCTGGCTTCGGGTATCCGTTGCCGAGATGACTCATTCGTTTCGTCGCGAGGACGTCACAATCACACAAGATGTGCAAATATACCTGATGCAATCTACTTTAAGTAGTAAAATAATAAGTCAGTAAAAAACTCTCATAGCCATGGATCGCTGATTAAGATCTTCACATTATTATAGGTACAGAGGTCAGCACATCAAGCTACCACAATCTGTCAAATTTCTTTGATCGATTTTCAACTTTAATAAAAAGGAGTAAGGTTCATATTCAATTGAAAGAAAGAAAGAAAAAAACGTTTATTTGGAGCGAAGCACTCACACATACAATATAAGAGACGAATATGTTATAATATATAAGTAACGGAGGAAATTAATAAAAGTACATTGTATGTGTGTGCCCAACCGCACCAAAAGGGTGTCCGGCTCAGCATGTGCCAGGATGTTATATCCTAGCGCTGATATTCTGCCGGATCCCAGGGATGCACCTACGAATGTCGAGCAAACCACCATCGACTATGTATAGTGTGAGTAGTGTCGGTGTGTGACGTGAAAGTGATTTGTGTATTGCAATACTGCTAAATATTAACAAATTCTACCCTATATTATAGTTATATAGAATATAAATATACGAAATAGTTTGCTTACTTACATAAATAAGAAATTCAGCGAAAAATTATAATATAAATAATATAAAATATAATCAGTTACTACTGCACCTGAAATGGACAGCAGCTATTTGCTTTCGAAAAGTTTTTGTCAATTGGGAAAATTTGATTCAGTTTTGGATAGTTTGACCTGCTGGCGTCTGTACTTACATTTGATCATTCAACAATTTGCTGAAATGAAATAGTAATTATATTAAATGATGACATGTGTCTAAAATCTCAGGCCAACCTGGCAACACGTACCACAGATAATCATTTTTATAAGTATTGTAATAAAGATGACAAGATACCATATAGGCTGCCTGATGTTAAGTGACAACCGTACACTGAAAACGCCAGCAACAACAGGTATCACTCGCGTTCTTCTTAGGACCTCCGTTATTGAGTAAATAAATATTTTTGGAAAATTTTACACATCACCATGGAGTCCCAAACTAAGTGGAGCTTGTATTATGGGTACTAGACAATGTATATAATACTGTTTTTTGTAAATACATACTTACTTATAATATCTACATAAGAAACTCCCAGACAAACACAAACGTCATCAATCCATATACTGTCCCACTGCTGGGCACGGGTCTCCTCTCATATTGAGAGGGATCAGGCTATAGTCCACCACGCTGGCCTAGTGCGGGTTGGCAGGCTTCACAAACCGTCGAGAAAAATCTCTAAGGTATGCAGGTTTCCTCACGATGTTTTCCTTCACCGTTTAAGCGAGTGATAATTAATTACTAATATGCACATGAATTTGAAAAGTCAGAGGTAAATGCCTTGGATTCGAACTTGAGACCTTCGATTTGGCGGTCCAATGGTCATACCACTAGGCTATCACGGCTTTCGCCGACAAACAGAAACATTTATGATTATTACATAAATATTTGTGTCCTGTGGGAAACGAACCCACGACCTCGTGATCAGCAGGCCGACACGCGCAACACCAGACCACAGACGTTGTCAAGTCTCCTATGCCCAGTAATTTCGTTGGCTACATTGCCCTTCAAAGCGGAACACAATATAATGTTAACACATCATTGTTTAGCAGGAGAACATTCAGCAATGGGGTAATATCACCCCAGACGAACTCTGCTACATGAGCACGATAAACACATAGAAGAGCAGTATTTAAGAAACAATTAATGCAGGACAGATAAAGACAGGTCTTGGAGATACCTTCTCGCCTGTATTCTCCAAGTAGTTACGCGGAGGTGAACCAAAGTACACCCACACAGTATGTTTAGGCACCATGTAACAGGTATGAGCCTATCAACTTACTGGAATTCGGAATGTTCTTACAAACGTTACAATTTTTTGCAACAACATATAATATATCATTACGCCTGTATTCCCGACGGCTTAGGAAGAGATGTACTAAGCGTACACATCAAACTGCATTGTTCTCATGAACTATTCAGAACAAATTGTACACCAAGATTAACACTGTTATGTTTTTTAAAGGAGTGTCTATGGAGTTTCTTGCCGGTTCTTCTCCATAAGAACCACACTGTCGTAACGTACAACTAGTTTTGACTTTTCAAGAGTGCTTTTAACACCAATACCAAACCAATGTAACACTAATTTATGTACACTTAGTATGAAATAAATCTTTGAAACTATGATAATCAAACCTGATAATTCCTTTTAAAGTTTTTTCTCGATCCACCCCTTTATCTCCATTTACCCCGTTCGACTGTAACTTGTAACAGTATTACAATTATTATTTCTCCACCTCATGACAATATAAGTACCTAAATACATAACAAAGAATCGAATCATTCGTCATAAATATCAATGACGTCATTTGATAATTGAAGTTTCTCAGTAAAGATAAAAATAACCGGAGCAAAGTGCTAATGATGTAGGCATTATGTAGATAATATAGTACACCGCTCAAAGTAATACATGGATATGGGGAGATAAGCCCTATAGTCTTCTCTCTCTCCCTTATCATCATCATCATCAACCCATACTGTCCCACTGCTGGGCACGAGTCTCCTCTCATATTGAGAGGGATTAGGCTAAAGTCCACCATGCTGGCCTAGTGCGGGTTGGCAGACTTCACAAACCGTCGAGAAAAATCTCTAAGGTATGTATATATTATCTCTCTCCCTCTCTTTTTTTTATTTATTTTTATTATTATTTATCAGGAACACATTCACAATTGTTTTTTTATTCCATAATGCCATTTAAGCCTCTTGGGTTTGAGTGTGGCACTTACAATTCCTCGTAAAGTAGTATAGAACATGGTGGACCTAAGGTGTTATTTACTTTACAATCATTATAAAAACTTAGTTCAGTTAACTGATTTTGCGATAACTGTCCATGTCATTAAATAGCAATAACAAAAACAAAAAAAAACTCTAAAATTAAAATCTTATAACGGAAAATGCAAAAAAAATACAAAAAGATAGTTGTTGATACAAGATAATATTGACATATTTATGAGAAAGTTAAAAATCTTGTAGTGTTGTTATGGGAGAATAATTATTATCTGTCAAGAAGAATAAACAAATATTATTTGAAGGTCAAAACAGGGTTCAAAACAGTTGCATCGGATAGAACATACATTTCACTTACTGAATTTGGCTGACGCCATATTGGTTGCAGCCTTCAGCATCGCATAGTAATACTAGTATAAAACAAAACGTAGATATTTTTCGATATTTCATCTAAAATTAGCTACCTATATAGAAAAATGCCAATCTGACATTCATATGAAATTAGGACAAGGACAACGATTTATGCTCTGATTAAATAAACTAGAAAAAAATGGTAGATATAGGTACATCATGATTGAGGATTATGCACAAAAATAGCACTGTCTTAAATGCTAAAAGTGCTCAGAATTGTATAAAACCCGACTCATTCAACGCAAAAAAAATTGCCGAATCCGAATACTTAAACAACGCAATATCGTCCAAAATATCGCTTCAAACGTTGCGATGTTGTTCTACTGCGGGGCTAAGGCATCTCCCCTCCACCAGATCCTTCCAGGTACTCTTTTTCTTATGCCACCTCCAACTAACCTTCGTGGTAACGCATCGAAATCGACGTGCTAACTCTTTTTGAACAATAAAAAGTAAAATTTAAAAAGGTATGAGATGACATAAAACCTTCGTCTACTGTAGTGTTAATTACGAACAATTTGTTCATGGGTTATCTATGAGAACAGCTCAGTAACCTGCTTCCCTAGTTGTCTCCTAACCAGCGCATGAAGGTTGCTGATAACATCAATGTCTTGCGATCTGGTTCAAGATAGAAGATAATGTGAACGGTATAATTGGCGCTGTACCGGAGCAATTGGTTTCTGCGCTAAATGTTGCAGGTTTGATGCACGCAGGGGACATAATAATATTTTTGCATGGTATATTGTAAAAATATTAGATAGATCTCCGCTTGATATCCTGGGTCATCGATTCTCAGGTTGAGCAAAGTGTTGTGTGTTGGGTTTTCTGTGAAATTGCCTGCTCAGAGTTTGGAGTTGTGCCCGGTTAATGGCAATAAGCTCGCCCCCTATTACATGGGATCTAAACATAGTATACCGGTGAACTGTTTGGGTATAATGTAGGTACATTAGTCCTCTGCCTAATCCTTTCGGGGAATACAGGTATTATAGTTTGTTATTATTCAGCAGGTTGTGACTGGGTCCCCTCAGTTATCCCTCTAAAACTGAAATTAAGCTAAACAGATTGTAGAATACATTAAATGTTAAGGTAGTACTTAAACCATTCCACCATCCCATCCCAACCATCATGAAATAAAACACGGTTGGATTATTATATTAAGATATGGCTTGTCCAAATCAATAATTAGGAATCGTTTGACAATATATTCATTCAAACTATACAGGGTGTAACAGGATGGGTGGATCATCGAAAGTCAACGATGGGGGACTTCAATACCTATCAATTATACCCCCATGTATGTTCCGCGATATTCAATGGTTCCAAAGTTATTAAGATTTTTGTGAAGTTTGAGTAAAAGTCCGGAATTCAGCATAAAAGTCATCACTGTAGCTGTATTACTAGACTAGACCTGCTTGCATGTTTTTTTTCCAGAAGTAAGTAAGTCTGCTTAGTTTGGGACTAGATGATGCTGTGTAAATGAATTTCCCAAAAACACATAAATAAAAAAGTCGATCAAAGCAAAGAATATTAAAACTAATAAACAATATGATTAATTTAATATATGCAGATAAAAGCTTTTCGCTACGTCGAAAACAAAAACAAGACGCAATACCTACCTATCATGTTTACGGACGAATAACTGCGCAGGAGTGATATCTAGATATTTTGGGCAACACATGTGTATATTATTGTCTGTAAATAATAATTGAAAAGACAGTTACGTAAATTACGTCGTATCGTAAGTACAGATTACATAATTATTATAAATTAAAATCCCCACTACACTAAGTTTGCATTTGTTCGGGCAAATCTCAAAAAGTATTTCCATACGGTTTTCACAAATAGGTTATATTTTTTTTATTTAAATAAAAGGTTGCCCCACACTAAGATTTTCTCCTGTATCGTGGGTGCGTTTACAAACACAAATTTTCACATACACAAACGTACTCAGAATAACAACCAGGTCATACAATCATTTGTTCCGTGTGGTGATCGAACCCACATACCATGGCACAGAAGCCGATCACACAGCCGCTGCGCCAAATTGTCATCATACACACGTATAATAAATTTATCCCATGCAAATTCTGGGCATTGGGTTATTTATTTCAACCCAACTTACAACATAATTACAGGTAAACCCAAAGCGATATTGTAGCTAACTAATACTAAATCTTACGAAAGCTATTATATTCTACGATAACAAATAATGAAAAGGGCTCTAATAGTGAATTCCCTCAAAACACAACAAAATAGGTCTATCTCTTGAATGACAAGGCCCGATCAAGCATTTTTCAAAAAAAATTGTATTGCGAATAAGGGGCAGAAGATTTGGAAAAGTACTTCGGAACTTTCGGGGAAAATATTTATTTCTGATATTTACGCGAATATTATACATTGAAATAAAACTACTTTTTACGGATTATATCGCGTATATTGATATTATTAATCGGATTGCCAATAATTAAAAAACTAAATACATGATTATTGAATATTGTTAATTTAAATTTGAGTTTGTTTCGGCGTTTCTTCTTAGAGGTCATCAGCTAGGAAATGCCGGCTCCATCTAGTATTAATTAATAATTAGTAATAAATATAATTGATCATGTAACAATAAAAAAAATGTGGGGTAGCTGTCAGTAATTATATCATCAAGACGCCTACCACCTCAGTCTACCCGTGACCTGTACCGTGACGTGTCTACGCTGTAAAGGGTCCGAAACGTTGGGATTAATAATATCAATATACGCGATAAAATCCGTAAAAAGTAGTTTCGGGGAAAATTTAAGTGATTTTATTTTTTTACAAATCAATCAAAATAAATGTATTTATTTGTGTACACAGGTAAAAAACAGATGGCTGCTTAAACAATAGCGTCTCTGTGTCCTGCCACGGCATGGTATACAAATATTTAACATAAATCCGGTAATAAGTCCGAATTTGGTCGGCAACGCGCAAGTGATACCCCTGGTGTTACAAGCGTCTATAGGCTACGGTAACCCCTTACCATCAGGTGGGCCGTATGCTTGTTTGCCACCTTAGTGGTAATATATAAAAA
The DNA here is from genome assembly GCA_964056405.1 of Acronicta alni. Taxonomy (NCBI): domain Eukaryota; kingdom Metazoa; phylum Arthropoda; class Insecta; order Lepidoptera; family Noctuidae; genus Acronicta; species Acronicta alni. Next base: position 7,457,192 of record OZ043938.1, on the reverse strand, counting down.
AATACTAAACAAATACAAGTGTTCTCATTTCATTATATTAGCTCATTCGTTCAACTAACATAATTACGTTTACTAAGGCCTTGGGTTCAATCTTCAATGTAAGTAATTTGTTAGCAAATGTAGACATAACAAATGAAAGAAAATGATAATGTTTATTGCAAAGAATTAAATACCTCATTAGTATAGTGGTTGTAAGCGCGACTGCTACGCTATTCTAAGGAAAGTATTATTGGGTTGTTCTCAGTAGCAGCTCAGAGTTTGGATTTGTGCCCGGTTTTTGGTAATAGGCTCGCGTCTTATTCCATGAGACATAACTGTGTATACGAGCAGTTTCTACGCCACTATAAGTCGGTTCGATCCCCGCACGGGAACATATTTAAGAACCTATATGAACTGGTACTTTTTCCGGGTCTGGGCGTTTATATAATGAAAATTTGTGTTTGTAAAACAACCCACGATACAGCAGAAAAGCCTAGTGTAAGGCAACATTTAAAAAAAAACGGCTGTTCCATTTACGAAAGCAAGTTTTTTTTGCGAATCTAAAAATGCCCGCATCGAAATAGATTTTTATGCAGCCCACAAATCAACTTACTACATGAGACATACTTAGCAGTTGCAGACATAAATAAAAAAGTTACGCACAAAAAATCTAGCGTCCTAGAAAATACTTTATACACAATTATATATTTTTACTTTTTAAATCGATTTAAACACGCATTACTGTCAACTAACCTCAATTGAAGCAAAGACGTAATTGTGACTATTTTTTTCATAAAAAAAGTGTTTAATACATATACTCAATCTATCTCATGAAGACATGACGTGTCAGCTCTACGTCATTGTCATAAAGTTCAAATTTAAACAATTTAGCGGACTCCGTGAGATTTTACGTTTATATCATGAAATCTATATAGGTATTTCGGTCAAGGCTATTTATTAAGCTTTCTTTTGCACTATCAGATCTTCAATACATTGAGGCCAGAAGCTACGTAATTATAGCTATTTTTTGCCTTTTATTAGGTCTAGCCTTCTCATGAATAAATTATCCGAAATTAGGATAGTCTAGAGCTGAATAGATATAATCATGTCTGTTCAGGTAGGTAGTTTTAAATTGCATGTCAATAAGATGCATAGGCGATAACAATTTCCATCTTGTCTATGGACCCGTTTGATGTAGACCAAGATTAAACAAAATAAAAAAATGGGTAAGTAGCCATTTTTTATGATATTCTTTTGACCTACCTCATTAGCTTAGTGATTGTAAGCGCGGCTGCTACGAAGTCCTGTGTTAGATTCATAAGGTAAACGTCAGAAGTACTAGAGTAGTTAGTAGTGAGTTCATTGACCTTTAAGTTCAATCATCAAAATGGACATTGCCAACTATAACGTAACCTTTTAACTACAAAAGTAATTTTAGTTACGTATTTCTGTAACCCGGTTACTGTTACGTGACGCAGGTATTTGCGACCAGGAATGTTGTATCATCTAATATTAGAGAGGTGGGTGACGAACGATTATCTCAAGGGAAGACGTGACATGGAGTGAGAGACATTTTATTTCAAGTAGTCTATACACCCTGTGTGTATTAGACACGGTGTATCCTAAAATGCAGGTATTTGCGACCAAGAATATCATGTCAACTCATTTTAGAGAGGTGAGTGCGAACGATTATCTCAAGGGAAGACGTGACATAGAGTGAGAGTCATTTTATTTCAAGTAGTCTTATACACACTGTGTGTATTAGACACGGTGTATCCTTAAATGCAGGTATTTGCGACCAAGAATATCATGTCAACTCATATTAGAGAGGTGAGTGCGAACGATTATCTCAAGGGAAGACGTGACATGGAGTGAGAGACATTTTATTTCAGAGTGTCTTATACACGGTGTATCCTGAAATGCAGGTATTTGCGACCAGGAATTTAATGTCAACTAATATTAGAGAGGTGGGTGATGAACGATTATCTCAAGAGTTTTTATTTCAAGGTATCACTCTGTGTCTATTAGACAGGGTGTATAAGACACACTGAAATAATATTCTATCTTTTAGAGTTGAAATTTTTCATGACTCACAAACAACTATTATTATGAAACCAACTCTTAGGGACAGTGTATCTTCTAGGAACTCGTCAACTTGAAAGGAGGTTTTTTGTCTGTTCTTATCTCTTTATCTTGCCTTAACTTATTTGAGGGGACTGGCTTAGCCAGCAACACTTCGACCAGATGTGACCTTTAGTGTTGTCCCCAGCCGTGTGTACTCATTACCTATGTACTACTTATGTACTACTTATGTACTACTTATGTACTACTTATGTACTACTTATGTACTACTTATGTACTACTTATGTACTACTTATGTACTACTTATGTACTACTTATGTACTACGTATGTACTACTTATGTACTACTTATGTACTACTTATGTACTACTTATGTACTACTTATGTACTACTTATGTACTACTTATGTACTACTTATGTACTACTTATGTACTACTTATGTACTACTTATGTACTACACATACAAGTTATCGGTCAATGATAATAGGTATACTGATACAATCTAATACAGTAAATTATAATCATTTTGGAATATAAAATTAAAAAATTAGGAAATAAGAAAGTATTATGAAATTGTGGTAGGTGTGGCAATAAATTCTAGGTATCGAGTAACACTGATCAGGAATCTCAGTTCTGTGCTCGCAAAGGCATGTAAACCAATGTATTAGCTAGTTTCATTCAGGCTTCCCTTTTTTCTTTTTTTTCTATTTTCTCCGGAACAAGGAAGCTCAAGAACAAAATATCATACAGCCTGCCACGCCATCAGTTGTTTTTGTAGACATTGTTATGATTGTACTATGTACTTAAGTACATAACAGCTGTTATTTACTATTACGTCAACTAGAAATAAATATTATCTATTAAGATTACGTGACAACGATATTACGTGTGTTACGTAATGTTTTTCACCAAAATATCTTGGTCATTTGATTTTTCTAATTTAAGAAAAAACATGAATAAAAGCGCAACTGCTAAGCTTGACGTCCTGGTTAAGGGTCCCGTGTCGAGCAGTGTTATTGGATTTTTCTATGAAATTATCATTTGTCTCTCGTATTCATTATCAACCCATATACCGTCCCACTGCTGGGCACGGGTCTCCTCTCATATTGAGATGGATTAGGCTATAGTCCACCACGCTGGCCTAGTGCGAGAAAAACCTCTAAGATATGCAGGTTTCCTCACGATGTTTTCCTGCACCGTTTTAAACGCACATGAATTCGAAAGGCCTGAGGTGCGTGCCTTGGATTCGAACTCAAGACCTTCGACTTGGCAGTCCAATGGTCATACCACTAGGCTATCACTGCTCGGATTCATTATCAACTCATATACCGTCCCACTGTTGGGTACAGATCTACTCTCCGATTGAAAGGGATTAGGCTACAATTTCTCGGATTTGAGCCCGGGTAATGGCAATCGGCACGCCCCCTATTACATGGAACTTATACGCACTGGCGAACTGTACACGTACATTAGTACACTTCTACCTAAGCTTTCCGGGAACATAGTCCTGTCAGTGATGTGTTGTTTTTATTATTTTAAATGAAAATCATTATAACTCATTTAAACTTTATTGTACTACATAATTAGATAAGGACAATAAGTTATATACATTTACATTATCATGAAGATTTTCGTTAGGCTTAATACACATTGATAAGAGTCAAGATCAGGTACTCATTTGTTGATTGCTAGAAAGAGGAGATCAGGTACTTACTCGTGCTGTTGTTTGTTAGAAAGAGGATAAGAAGGTTTTAAAAAGTTTCGTTTCCATTCAAAAAGGTCAAACTTGAAACCTTCGACTTCATCCATGGTCATACCACTAGGTTATCAATGCACAACCAATCAAAACATGTTAAATTGACATTAGAAGTTATGTCAAAGAACGTTCAGCCAATAGAATTACATTGGCCAAGTCGACGGTGGCGACGTTATTTCCTCAGTGGAGTACCATTAGAACTAACGACGCCATTTTGATTTAATGACAGTTGGGCTGTGTTGCCGTGCCTGATGATCAACCATCATCCTCCAAGCATTTTCCCAACTATGTTGGGATCGGCTTCCAAACCAGATAGTCTACAAAGTACGGCTAAAAGGTTAAACGGTTTTAAGTCAATATTGTATAAAAAAACAGTAAACCAGTGTCAGTTAACTTCATTAAATAGCAATAGTAAACATGACGGTGAAAACACTGACACCAAACGTAAGGCGGGAATTTCGGACAGTAAATCTTTTCAGATAGGTATTTGAGGTAAAGACGACTGAGGTAAAATCTATTTAAACAACAGACGTTTATTACGAGTTTTTGAAAGGATCAATGTGGACTAAGCCTTATTTATCATAATTTTTATTAATAAATATTTTGTTTAACCTAGCTTAGCTAGTCGATCACATAGTTTAATGATATTTGATTCAATTATATAAAAATATGCGACCTTTATATTTTAAGAATATTCTTTCTATTCTCGATGAGACTAAATAGTATGTATGTATCATAATATAATAATAAAATATCCACAATATAACGATAAACACATACAAATTCTAATAAAATTAACAACAATACTAGAAAATGAATTTAAAAATTAAATATTTCACAAGACTCGGATTGAATTTGATATTATTTAAACACTTACAAGTACAGATACATTTTATGTTAACATACAGAAGCACCTCTGCTTATCCTGCGGATACAGCGTCAAATAATCATCCGTCCTTTAAAACCGAGAAATGATTAAAGAACTTATCACCAATAATAGCTCAGCGATCGGCATTAAATCCATTAAATCAAACACGTCCGAATCGCGCCGCGTCCGCGCGTTAACTGAATAAGCTTTCACTGTCGAGCGAGCATACCCTATTGCTGTCTCACTCACACTTGGCGTGAGGTAGGGAGCTGGGCTGCTCGGCCGGGCAGTGAAAGGGATAGCTTCATTCGGCCGTTGCAGGCATCATCTCACCGCAGCCGAGGTTATGAGAAGCTTCGAGGGTTGGTAGTGGAGCAGTAGGTGCTCTAAGACGAGCTGAACTCAACTCGTTACATTGAACCCAGAGCTCCAACTGAAATTTTAATAGAATACCCATATTAGAAATGCATTTTTTCGTGAATATTTGGACAGAGGTGCCAGGTATCATTTTCGTTGATCGTCAGATTTGACTTCGGTTTTGAGCAATAATATGTAATCATTTTTCTACCAAGTACCTACGCATAATAGTATTTACTTTAATTATTTTTAAAACAAACGCTCACTCTAGGGAACAAGCCCTGTCCCAGGGGATTTTACAAACACAAATACTGGTGTATTATGTTTCCCTTAACAGGCATTGTACAGCTGTGGCCATTAGGCATTTCCTTTAGGCGTTTTGTAAATTTTCGAGAAATGATGAATGTGAAAACGGACTCAGAAAATAATAATAATAATATAAATGACTAATATAAATGAAGATTTAAATGGACAAAGAAGAAACTAGATGTTCCAGTTAACTTATTAGGTATTGTACGAGTAAGTCGGTCAAGAGATCATGGGAAGGTGTTAGAGCTCTGTGCCACACCGCTGATTTTGTAGCACTACAGTAGACGTGACGATTTCTATGGGTCTATGCCACCTGAAATATTATTATTATTATTGTTTTCTCTCCCCACGTACCTCAGGCGGCATCTTCTCCGGCGGGTGTTTGCAGGTGCCCCCGCAGTGCAGCTGGAGCAGCAGCTCGGCAATGGCAGCAGCAGACGTGTCAATGACCCGCTGCCGGCACACTGCGATCGCGTGGACGAACCCACCGGGACCCACGAACTCATGCTCCATAAACACGGTTTTATCGTCCCAAAATATCGCCTGCAAGTTTATTTATTTATTTCAACACATACAGCTATCATCACAGACTTATCCTAATACAATAGCGTAGTTGTTAGTTATAAGTATATATTATTATTCCAAACAAGAAGTTACAATACAAAATGCGGCCCGTGTTAATTTACTCAAAATACAATTGAAACAGTCAATCCGTTGTGACACCATAATGAGTGTACGAAGCGCTCGCGTCAGCGGCGCGCTGTGCAGCAGGTTGGTGCGAGCGGGCGGCTCCCACAGCAGCGGCGGCCGCCGAAGGGATAATTCACTTTTTAGGAAGTCAACGATTGCATAAAACTGTTATATTAATTGTCTAGTGCTCGTAAGAAGCGCGACTGCTACGCTAAAGGTCCTTGGTCCCATCCCAAGTTGAGCAGTGTTATTGGGTTCTCCAATAACAAATTGAAATTGAAATTCTCAGTAGCAGCTCGGAGATTTACTTTTGCCCGGTTAATGAATTAATACATATTATAACTATAGTGCCTTTTTCCTCTCTCCTACATTGCCATGTCCGAGAGGGTCATGATTGATACCAGAAACTGTATTACAACTGTTAACAATGTGGAGTGCTATAAACAAATTGAGTCATCTCCGAGCCTTTTTCCAACTATGTTGGAGTCGGCTTCCTGGCCACTTACTGTCTAACCAGATGCGGCTGAATATCAGTATTTTACACGAAGCGACTGCCATCAGACGTCCGCAACAAAATCTCTATGTAATGAGGATAATTATACTGTCAGGCTTTTTGGGCTCCTGGCCACCACTAAAGATTCTCATAGGTGTTCGTAATCAACTGGGACCGACGGCTTTATGTGCTATCCGAGGCAAGAAGGGGTCTGGATGTGTTATGAATGATCACCCATCCACAGACTATCCGCGACAAGCGCAGCTTAACCTTGCAGATCATTTGATCAGCTTAGTTATTACATAGCCAGGAGCCCCTCGACGACGAGAATAAAAGAATTGAGTACCTATTGAAATACCAATATACAGGCTATTACAAAACTCCCCGTAAAGCCGAAAGGAGGTTAAATGGGGCCTTATAACAAATCCATTCACAATATTTAAGAACCGTAGTAACGATGTATAACATACCCCAAAAAAAGGAAAACGACAACATTTTATGAATGAAAAATAGAAAAACTATTAAAGTAGACAATTATTAGGTAAAATAGGTACGTAGGCCTTTCTGTTAAATAATCTGGTTCCCTGACATGACAGCTGACAAAATTTTTGGCTTTGATAATTATTTATATTTTTACGGGGTATTTTGTAACACGTTGTATAGAAGAACCAGAACTTACCTTAGACGTGATAGTGAACTTGGTGAAAGGCTTCAAAAACCGCCTATACCTGATGGTGGCAGCGGCCTGCACTACAGCACCTCCAGCTGCCTTAATATTAGCGTACAATCCCGTTCGCTCATAGAAGTCAGCCCTCGCGAAGTCCAACTCCCGGAGGTAGCGAGCGTTGTTCATGTGATACAGGAGCGTATCAATATCGTTTACGAGACACCATGCTGAAAAAAAATAGTTTAACGACTCTTACAATGGAAAAGCTCATAGACACAATCGATCGGTAGATCAAAGTCAAAATCAAAATAATGTATTGAAATAAAACTACTTTTTACGGATTTTATCGCGTGTATTGATATTATTAATCCCGACGTTTCGGACCCTTTACAGCGTCCATGGTCACGGGTAGACTGAGGTGGTGGGCGTCTTTATTAGCAGCTTCCCTATTGGACCAGATACGGGGTAGCAACAACGGCATTCTGAACGCAAGAGCTATACGTTTTGACTGTTCCTTTCAGCATTAGTGGGTCACGTCTTGTGTAGGTGTGGCGAGTCATGGCAAATAAGGAAAAAATGTTTACCAGGTTAAGGTTTCCATGGGTCTGTGCCACCCAAAAAAAAAGCTTTATTATTATTATACTTATTTAGGGTGTAGTAAATTGCATGGCTGTTATCTGACTGGCCAGATATCCATTGCTATATATTTTTTATGGCAATAAAATGTTTCTTTCTTTCTTTCTTCTTTCATATAAAATACCTATATAGAATAGATATTTGTTGTTTTTTTATTTATTAAGGAAGACAAACAGTACAATATTGTACATAGAAATCTTTTAGACTTCTAATATATAATAGATAGGAATCTTTAAACGTGTCTTTTAGCCAAATAGCAGTTCAAGATAATAATTTCTTGCTTTAGTTTCCCTCATACCAAAATTGGTCCTCCGCCACAAGGCTGTAGCAAGAATTTGCTTTCATTTTCTTCTTCTTCTTAATCAGTGCTGAGGATCGTTTGTTTGTTTGTAAAGCTCACAGCCATGTAAGCCTCCAATTGTCACATCCATATTATTGATGCATACTCTAAGCCCTTGTGGAGATACTGGGATCACGTCAGCGTCACCAGTGTGGAGATACTGGTGTCACGTTGGCGACACCAGTGTGGAGAGGCGATGTGTATTGCCCCTCCAACCAAAGGGAAGATCCTCCGACCAGGCGGATTTTATGCGAAGCGGGCCACGGCCCAACGGTTGATGTCGGGCGGTTGTATATGTATATGCAACTTTCGTTGCGAATGTTGCTTGCGCGATTCAGGATTTGTTCGTAGTTCCATTTAGCGCGGTAGATGTCGCTACGCCCTTACCTTCAACTTCAGTAGTATCCATGATGCAGACTTTCTTCTTGAAGTACCGCGCTTTAGCGACGGTGTACATCATGCGAGCGAAGTAGGCTACGTCAACGCTGCCATACAGGAGTAAAGCTCCTGCTACAACCGCTGCAGCCCATCCTGGCACGCATACCGTCCACATTTTTACCTGGAAAATATACCGAGGGACTATAAGGACTATAAAACTATAAGGAAGGACAGCATACTGAAAACCAGCTTCAAAGCTTTCTATGTTTTCAGCACCGATAGTCAGTAAATAATCAGATTTATATCACCTCCGAGCAAGTAGGTTCGGGTCGACTTCCAATCTAACCAAATGCGACTGAATAGCAGTATTTTACAAGAAGCAACTGCCATCACAGTACACATAGTTAAGTATATTTAATGCGCCGAGTTACACGATTTTGGTATCAATCAGTTTGACTCTATCAACTCAATTAGGTATGGCGAGGCGCGAAGGGGTCTCAATGTATTACGAATGGTACATAGACAAGACTAGGGCAGCTTTACCTTGCAGATCAGTGTAGATATTACCCCCTCCTAATTTATACGTGGTGAAAATAAATTAGGTTGACGTCTAGATACCACACCAGAAGATACCACAAAAAGTATTACATCCATTTTCTTTAAAAATTAAGTGATGGGAAAGATAAAGGTCGTATGAAACATTGTCATTGCAGAAGGATACTCGTAATAGGGCAATTTGTGGTTGTTAGCAGACGTGAGGATGCTTTTTTAGTCTTCAATCATGCAAATTTGGATAGAGAAAGGCTTCCTTTTCTCTTATCCGATCCGATCTCCCTTATCCTATTCGTTCGGTGTATAAACCAATTTACTGATAGGATTAAACTTGGAAAGATACCAGCTGGACATAACAGCTGGCAGAAGACACTCCCATGAGCTTATAGCCAGCTGGTATGGTCCAGTGAAATTAGTTTTCGGTTCATTCAGGCTTCGGTAAAGGAGCAGACGAGCCACCTGAAAGTAAGTGGTCAACGTCACCCATGGACATCTTCAACACCGGAGGAGTTGCTGGAACCTGTACACGTGCCCTTTGAAGAACCCCAAAGGGAAAACCTCAGCAGGGAGACCACATCTTGCAGGTGAGTGAGAGAAAATATATAGTTGGATACTATGGTTGTACTACCTATATTTTCCAAATATCGAATATTCTAAAAATGTTACTAGTAATTTCATAGTAATCAATCAATCGACGCTCCAATTTGTCCATCATCGGCCACTGTGTAAAGGAGCCATTTTATAAAGCTTATTCCATTGTGTTTTTATCGCTAAGTGTTACGGATGGAAATGAGTATTACTATAAATAACAAAATGTTGTCAAGGGTAATACCGATCGATATGCAGCGTAAATTACTAATGAACTGTGCGAACCCCGCCTATAAATACTAATAAGTGAGTGTATAAGTACCTAGATATATTTATAACTTTTCTTATCAACACATTGTTTGCAATATTCGTTATAATTATAAGCAGCAGTACTTAACATGATACAACGATGGCTTCACTTTAATAAAAACGCCTGATAAAAAAGTTATAGCAAGTCAAACTCGGCCGACACGTTGCGCGCATTTATAGATCACGTCACAAGTGAATTGGAATATTAAGGTTTTTGCTGTCACAGTAATGGGAAACATGTAAGTGTTAACTCCAATCCTAAAATCGTATCATTCGGTGCATTAATTATACCTAACTACTTACCTTTTGTAGATCAATATCCATTACTTACGTACTTATATAAAAAACTAGTAGATAACATTTTAAATAACGAAAAAGATATCTAAGAATCGATTTCAGATAATTGGGTAGGTTATATTATTTTGAATAACCTCTTTGCAATTGTGCCAAATAGAGTAACTGTTAGGAGGGTCGATATGTATATATGGGCCTATTTTAGGGTTTCAAACTTGCGTGTGATTATTTTAGTAGTTTTGTAATAATTATTATAGTAATAAGTACACATTCAAACCATCTAAAAGCCTATATCCGTATTGGAGAAATAGGTTTCTAGGTACGTACGAAGCTAAACCTAACGATCGGCAAAGTAATGGGTACTTAAATCAATATGTGCGAACATTTTATCGATCAGCTGATACGATGTCTCATTGTGGTATACCTTTTATATCTCTTGAAAAATGTGAAGTAAATAACCCTTTTTCTCACAATTACTAACCTTATAGCATTTATATGTTAACTATACTAAGTAATTCAATAAATATCGCAACATACCTTTGGCCTCGAACCGGCAAACTTCGCATAAAAAATTAAAACACCATATCCGTATAAACTATTGTAAATCCATCACAAATCACGTCTGTACTTGAAACACCAGCGATTGATTTTAATTATTACGATTATAATACATGTAATAACATAAAAGTGGATAAAATAACCTCGGTGGCTTTGTCAGTATGAATTTTTTCACGTACAAAACCTAATGTCAGTTTTCCATGCGCGCGCATGCCGATCAATACACCGAGGAACTCCGTTGCCGCGATTTTTGACAAACTGATTTTTTAACAGAAGGCACATGTATTCAATGTTAGGTACTGTCGTTACTAATTTTCAAGGTGGTCGACTTTGTAGTTGAAAGTTAAAAATGTTGGCCCTTTTCAATTCAGTCGCCTTGGGTTTTAACTTTTCCTGCTTTAACTTAACGACTAAATATTAAATATCGTGATTAAAATTATGGTCTACATTATATCCTACTCTATATAAAAAATATTGATTTTGGCATATCTACTGCGAATGATGAATCAAACAGAACTGATAATTTGTTACAGTATTGTTACTTAACTTTGATGGCAGCGGCATCTGGTTAGACTGTAAGCCTCCAGAAGCGGAATAACTAAGTAATAGTAATACCACAGATTAAATAGTAGTCAAGTAGGAATAATGGTAATAATACCTTCCTAGTTGGGAAAAGGGGAAAGTTCTATTATCCTGACGGATTACGCGGGGATACAAGTCTAAAGCGCAAGTTAGGTCAGGTCAGTCAGGTTTAACCGCCTTCTGTTAATATTCTACAATTACATACAGCATTTCTCTACAAAACAAGGATACTAGGTACAGACGCCAGCAGGCCAACATATCCGAAACTGTCAAATTTTCCCAATTGAATAAGAACCTTATTGTTTTGTATTAAAGTTGAAAATCAATCAAAGAAATTAGACAGACTGCGCCTAATATTAATTTAAGGTATATTAATCGCATCATTACGTAGGTATTTTGTGATGTGTGAAAAATACTCAGGCGCTTCCCTTAGAAATTAGAATACGCCTTAACTCGCCTGATAGTTATGTAGATAATAAATTATTCATTAGTTAGCATTTAACTAATAGCTCCAATTATTTTCTTATGTACATAAGAAAGACGATAATTAATATTAGAATTCTTCCCTATGTATTATTGTTTACCGACACTATTTTAAAGTAAAAAGCCGATTACTGTAGAAGTAGTCTTTTTTAATTTAAAAACTTTCAATCCAACCCTTCGTCCCATTACCTAGAATATAACCTAACCATCAGTGTATCCTTTCTACACAAATGTACAGTTTGCACATCAAGCTACCCCAATCTGTGAAATTTCTTTGATCGATTTTCAACCTTAATACAAAATGATAAGGTGTATGTTCAATTGGGAAATTTTGACAGTTTTGGATAGCTTGACCTGCTGGCGTCTGTAACTACTCCCCTACTAAGTACAAAGTATACAATCTCTCCTCCGGTTCGTCATTTTATGACGAACGATGAGTACGAATACCAACAACCATTCCTGTTGACCCCTCAAAGCCAAATCTTTTTAACAAAACGGAAGTTCAAATCGCACTGGCGATACGTTAACATTGGTGCTTGCATACGAGACGCCCCGCAATGTCGGTGACCTCGAAATACGTTTCTATCTCCTTCATTCCCACGAAAGAAGAGTGCGACAACGCTACACTATCCGATCCGAGAAACGGATAACTGTAGTGACGTGTCAGACGAGGGAGTGTAAACAGTGTTTTTAATGTTGATATCTTTTAAAACAATACAAAAATGAGAGAGTTTAAATACGATGTGATACAATTAATTCATGGCGTGAGGGATCGGCCATGTTTATGGGACAAAACTATAGACAATTACAAAGATCGGGTCGAAAGAAGAAGCGCTTGGGAGGAAATCTTCAGTATACTTGAAGAGACGTACGAAGAAATGACGCCGGAAGAGAAAAGAATCACGGGTAATAGTTTTTTTTTTGTTTTTATTATGATTAGGAATGGTTCGTGTTCATTGTTATGCGTCACGGCTTTTTGTGGGACATGAGTTACGCATGCGCCGCGCCGCGGCCGTTCCGTTTATCTACTCATGTGGTAGTAATGCGTTTCGTTTTGTTTATGCGACTAGCGAAATAATTTAGTCATCGCTTGTCTCGTGCCGAAACTATGGCTAAAGACGTAGGTAAAGATAATCAAACTATTACCTATACTTTTTCTCATGGCACGCAGGTTAGTCCCGTAGGTATGACATGCCGAAATGTGCCTTATTTTTGTAATTAAATAGGTATCTGCTATTTACGTGTAAATTACTTATATGTTATTAATAGGTAGATAATTTAATAACTTTAGATGCTAGGTACGCTAAGGTCAAGGTTCGTGTAATGTCGCTAAATAGGTACCTATTTCACCAGCTTTTGCGAATCCGGACATTCTTTTTATCAACTGACGAAATAAAACGGAGGTCTCAATTCGACTGCATGTTTTGTTTGTTACTTTGTAATGTAACTAAATATGAATGGATTTTAAACAATATTTTGCATTGGGTTCGGCTTAGCTCCAAGTTAGTCCCATATTAATTTTATTGGTATTCGACCTTGGAATCAAGGAGTTACACCAAGGAACTACTTAAAAGCAAATAGAAAATGTGAAACACCTCGATCTTCTTTCTTATTGTTAGGTTTACTGCTATCGTAAATGACCTTACTTTTGGATTGGTGATGGAGACGGAAGACAGTCGAAGGAATTCTTCAACGGTTTCCAACAGCTGAATGAGAAATGTAGACTTAGCAATTAGTTGTACTAAGGTAGTCAAGTACATTATCATCTCACCTGTAGATATTCTCCGAAGGGTTACAATGAGGTGTTCTAATGTACACCACACAGTTCAAACATCCAAGCTCCGAGCTGCTGCCGAGTATTTCACAGAATAATACTGTGAACACAGGACCTCAAGTGTAGCAGTACCACTTACGACTACTAGGCATAACTCAGTTTTGTAAACAAGTAGATTTTAACCATAAAAAAATTAATTTTTTAACAAAAAAGGGAACTTATGAAAAGAAAAACATAAAAGCGAAAAATTATATAATTCTTAATAAGTAACTAATTTTGAGTCGGCGCCTAACAAGAAGATATATTTTATAAGTACCAAGTTTATGGTAAGGTACATAATTACGGTTACCTATTTTATTTTTCGCTTTTAAGTTTTTGTTTTCGACAGTTCCCTTTTTTGTTAGGTATCTATAATGAATAGGTTTGCGTTTTACTGCTACCTCACCTAATGACGATGCAATCATTTTCTTTACGCCAAGGTGTAAGTTTAGTTGGTCGTCAGATTTCCCTTACTAATTTCTCGATTTTGTTACAGGAGAACATATTTTAAACAAATGGACCAATATTCGAGACACGTTCATGAAAAGTCTGAAGACTAAAATGGGCAGGCCCAAAAAGAAATATCTTTTGTACGATCATTTAGAATTTCTTACCAAAATCATACCGGACGATGAACGCCGTAGTGAACTTCATCACGAAGAACCGACTCCTTACATGAAGCAAGAAGTGGTACCGGATTCTGCTTTTACCATAACCAACGACACAGAACCAGAAACCTCCACCAGTTTTACTATAGGTAGCGTTACCAATTTCAACACGAAAAAAAGCACAAAACGAAGTGACTTCGATGACGCGAAGTCGATCGAATACAATACGAGCGAAGTCAGTTATAGTACGAAACGGTCAAAACGAAGTGACTTCGACGCGAAGTCGACCGATTACAATCCAAGCGAAGTCAGTTATGGTCGTAAAAAAAGGAAGTCGAGGTTTATTTTTGTTGATGATGATTCAAAAGATTCAATTTACAGTAAAAAGAAAACTAAAAAGGCGGTAAAAGATACCAATGAAGAAGTGTCAGTTAATGACAATTTAAACGATATAGATTTTGTTGAAGTCGATGATAATGATCCTAGGATTATGAACGAGGACGAAGCCTTTTTCGCGTCATTACTGCCAACAATTGTAAAGTATAATGAAGATGAAAGGTTAGAGTTTAGGATCGAAGTACTAGGTATCATGAAAAAGTTAAAGGACAAGAGGAAATGGATGGGCGAATAAACGCTTAAGTTAATAATACCACACGGTATAATTTAGATATAAGTCCACTACTATACCACACAGTCCTCTAAACACACACTAGGGCCGGTGCTAAGCTAGCCTGACATGGATTCCGCGAAATAATTTTATCGTCGCTGATTTCAAGCGAAACAATGGTTGGAGACCAGATAGTGCGACGATAAAATTGTCACAGCATACATGCAAAGAAGGGGGACACCGCTGTCTACCCTTATTGCACCCCAGCTTCAGACTGTAGCTTAATAATGAGGTATATAACCTCACAACTGATATGAAAATAGAATACTTTCAAAGCGATCCTGTCGAGTACGGCGTTATAAATAGAATCAGGCGCCAAAATAAATTGGTCATAGTGGTTATGTACTCGGCCTTGAAATGTTTACACCATTTTCTGTTTATTTTAATACACACTCACGATTTTATTTGATCGATCAATGTAACTATACGATCGATCGTAAAATAGGGTACTCACTTTTTTAAGAGGTATGGCATGAAGTGTATCTGTATCAATTTACAAGTTTTAAGCCAGCCTCGCGCCAGCCCTGTGAGTACCCTTTTCAAGATGCATCAATCCTACCTACCTCCTACTATTTTTACGAATCTTTGTTTGTTACTCGGAATGACAGATTGAGAAATAGTGTGATAAGAGAACGTTGCGGCTTAAAAGACGATGTAGTGACGAGAATTGAGAAGAATATGCTGAGATGGTTTGGGCATGTCGAGAGAATGGATAAAAGGCGACTAACAAAAAGGATTTATATGGCGAATGTCAGTGGAACCGCCGAGAGGGGACACCCTAGAAAAACTTATACTGACCTTATTGGTGAGGTTCTTCAAAAAGGTCAGGTGCGTAGTACTCGCAACCGGCGTGTATGTATGACAAGATGTATGAATGTGGTCGAAGCGAAAGAAGTATGCAAGAATCGTAGCAAGTGGTGTTCTTTAGTTTCTGCCTACCCCTATGGGAAAAAGGCGTGAGTGTATGTATGTATGTATGTTTTTTATTATGCTAATTTTGCATTATTTTTTTGTATTTTTTATACTTAAGCCAGCGACTACCGGTGTCTTCTCTTCAAGTGTGTTATTTGCACACAAAGATAATTTGACAAATATGTCACGAAGGTTACCTACGAACCTACCCCAAGGGCTAAGGCCATAAGACACGTACCGTATTATAAATTAAAATGTCCAGTGAAATATGGGATTTTGCTTATAAAACTTGAAGAAAACATTTTTTTATGTAAGGTTATATGCACAAAGACTGAATAAAGGTAATATTTTAAGTCTGGTTTTTTATTTTTATTTAGTCTAAGGTTCATATAGTGCTGCATTTTTATTCAAATATCACCCTTATTTAATTCAGATAGAGTTAAAAATAGTATTGTGTTTTAGAAAGCATGTTCATGTCTACTCGAGCTGATTACTTGCTTTCTATTTGAAGACAGAATAAGGATTAATAGTTTTATGTGCAGACAATTAATGTAAATTATTATGTATTTAAATAAAATCAAACATATTCATTAGATAAGTTTTAATGATCATTGTTTCTGTTGCACTTTTAAAAATAATGTTTACAGTAATCACAAAAACACAATCGTTTTAATTAAAAAATAATGATGAAACTCCTAAACGTTAATTATTAGTTTCCCTTTATAGCTAATAAATTTAAACTTCTAAGTGAAAAATATAACAAAAACGTATCTGCAATACTGTATTTTTTATTCAGACAATAATATCGAAGGTACGACGCTACCTACAATATTATACGAACAATAACAACATGCTGGAATAATATAAAAATTCGAACCTTACATTTTAGACATGGCAGATTTTTTTTCTTCCCGAACGAAATAATACATAGGTTTCAAAAACTCTCAGATAATTAAGTCGTAATAATAGAGTTTGTTAATTTTATATGTGATTAGCAGAGGTTGCCAATCAAGTCGAGCATGCCTCGCAGCGGGCGTCCTCGATATTACACTACTAGCCGTCATACTAATACCAATTACGACGAATTAATTTCAACCATGGGTCAAACCACCCATCCAGTGCACATAAATACCCCAGTTACAATTTTAACTATACGACCTAAAATAGGTCGATACTTACTAAACACCCCCAATTCCACTATTTACAAATTCAGAATGAATCTAGACGCGAGAATTTAGTGTAAGTTTCATTTTTTTTTCACGCTTTATCCTGTAGTGTTAAAGAGACATCAATGAATATTACAGTTTTTTTTTATATACACAAGCGGTAGAATACTGCACGGAAAAACAATTAATCGTTCGGCTTTGAGCCGCTGCGGTAAGTCAGCGGGCAGCCCCGGGACCGCGCGCGGGTCCGTAAGACGTATAACGCTATATCATATCGGTACTATAGTGACTAGACGGTCCCCATAAACAAAATTGGGGATCAAAAATGTATTTACACGTTTTACACTATGGATATCAAATTCACACTAGCTTAACACATTGCTACTATGAAATGTTAATATATTTATTAAATACAGCGATAATAACGCCCTTTGGAAACGTAATGTAAAGCACAGGTGAGTAAAGCGCCAAGTAAACTATTGGCACCAAAATATTTAGATAAATGAAATCTCAAAAATAATTCAAATCACCAGAAGTTAAAGCTCCCATCGTCTTTTATTTTAATAGTTCACTTTGTGCTGTGTCACGTGGAAGTCGCTTACAAACTAAAACTATGCAAGTATACTAGTATTCAAAATTAAAAATATATATTAGCTCGAATCAAAGTGACAGTGCTAATGAAACAAGTTTACCTCAACATCAGTCTAGTATCGTTATGAAGGGCTACGTTTATAAATGAATACATCTACACCACTAAAAGACGATTAAATTCATATCTGAGTATGGCCTGTAATCACTAACGGAAACACTTATGTACGTCTATTAGAGGTAACCTATAGTAATACATTTTTATACAAATACAAATTGATACAAATAATTATGTATATGGATATAATACAAGAAAAATAATCAACAATACAAAAGCCATCGCTACTTCGTACTAGAAATAAAAACGAATTTGAACTTATAGGTGACGAAACTTAGAAAATAATAACACGCTAAGGAACTTACAAAGAATCAATCTATTAACTTGTAACAAAAAAAAATCGCGTATCGAACCTGGTGTGAACTTAGCTACCGGTTTATTTACTTATAAAATTATATACAAAACAATTTCAACAACGTTTTTTTTTATAATACACCTAAAAAGTGAAACCTCGTCAGTAAAGAGATCGCGTTTCAGTCTGGCGCGTGGCAGACGGAGTACAATTAATAATCTTAATGCCACAGCCTTTAATGTAGAAATTGGTAATCACAATGAGTCGTAGTTCAGTTGTAGGAAAGTCAATGTTGGGTCCTCTGTCGTGGTTTCTTGGGGCGGGGCGGTGCCGGGGAGCCGTTACAGCAGTGACAACCGCGCTTCACCACGCCGCGACCAGACGCGCGGCGCCGGCCCGAGTGCGCCAGGGGCGAGTGCGCCAGGGGCGAGTGCGCCAGGGGCGAGTGCGAACGCTCCCCGGCGCGGGTCTTGCCGGACAAGCTGCGAGCTGCGCCACCCACGCCACCCGTACCCACCGCGCCCACACCGCCCGCCACCTGCCCGTGCTGGCCGTGCTGACCGTGCTGCGGGACCTGGCTGTGTTGTATATGTTGCGCGTGCTGCACATGCTGTGCATGCTGTGCATTCTGTGCATGCTGTGCATGTTGCGGCCGCTTGGGCGGGTAGGTGCGCAGCGGCGGCGGGTGTGTGTCGTCGGCCGAGGAGCCGTCCGCACTGGCGCGGCGTGCCTCTTTGATCACTGAGTCCAGTCTCATGTGAGCGCCGACCCCGCTAGAATCCGTTGAATTATTCTCCTCGAACGAGGGGCTCTTGCAGCATTTGTCGCTGTCGCTGCTAAAGTCCAGATGTCGTCGACTCTCCCGTTCTGACGCCGAGTTCGACTCCCAAAACAGTTCGGCGCGTTCAGGCGAGGATCTGTCGTCGTCGGCATCGCCGAAGTCTCTGGAGTCTTCGGTCATTATTTTGGCTTCTTCGCTGGCCATGAGGCCGCCGGATTCGTGCATTAAGTATCTTGACGCTTGTTCTCTCTTGTTTCCGTAGCATACTCGTCGTATGACTTGTGTGGTGTTGCTGCCTGTCGGGTGTACAATGGCGGATGCAGTGTGTGACAGGTGAAGTTCTCTGTTGTCATGCAGAATACCGTCGAATCTTGTGAGGCCATCATCTTTGACAAGTACTGAAGACATGTTCATGTTATTTGTATGGTTATGATGTCCAGGTAATGAGTTGATCATGTTGTCGATGTCGGAGTATTTCACGGGGTTTTGCACGCCGCTGCTCTCGGCAGTCGCTTGCGATATGACGGTAGCCTGCGGCGCCGTCATGAGCACGGTGCCGGGTGCTCGGTTCGCGTGGAATATCGTCGATGT
The DNA here is from genome assembly GCA_964056405.1 of Acronicta alni. Lineage (NCBI taxonomy): Eukaryota > Metazoa > Arthropoda > Insecta > Lepidoptera > Noctuidae > Acronicta > Acronicta alni. The sequence goes on along the minus strand of OZ043938.1, from coordinate 7,437,736 downwards.
TATGTGTCGGCCTTTTAGTCCGCTTATCGTGAATGGTTGCACCTGTAAAAATGGAAATGCACATATAAGTTGAAAGTCACAAAACTATGGTTATTTAAATTTATGGTATGGGTCACAATAACGTAGGTATACCTATAAAAAATATACAATATGTATAATGAGCATGTCATCATCAACTTATTTAATGTCATACTGCTAGTCTAAGACGTAGGCCTTATACGGTTGAAAGTCAGGCTTGCAGGTGTGTTCCTTGGATCCGAACTTGAGACCCATGACGTCTTGATAGTCCAATGGTCATATCACAAGTTATTATAATAATAAGCACGAATGTATTTATAAACATCTGTCTGTGTATTCTCCAATACATCGAGAACGCAGGTTCGAGTAGGTAAATTTTTTTTTCACAAAACTGGTTACTTAACAATTTTTTTTTTTTTATGTGATAGGGTGGGCAAACGAGCAGACGGATCACCTGATGGTAAGCGATTACCGCCGCCCATGGACACCCGCAACACCAGAGGAGTTTCAGGTGCGTTGCCGCCCTTTTAAGGGGTTTGGGCGTCCGGTATCCTCACTCACTCGACGAAACACAACGAAAACGTTATTTCACGCCGGTTTTCTGTGAGGCCGTGGTATCAAGTCCGGTCGAGCCGGCCCATTCGTGCCGAAGCATGGCTCTCCCACGGTAAGCATGTTTAACATGCACGGTTAACATGCGTAATTCCTAAGATAAAATGAGATGTAAAACTATAGATATCAATTACTTGACTAACGGTCAGTCCACCTACCTCTCCCTCGTCGGTGGGCTCGGAGTGGAAAGTAGTGTTTGGATGTGACCTAGCGAACTCCTCCTGGTCTAGCGCAATAGTGGCCTGCATGCCGTCTTCGCTAACCGTCACTATGCCGACATCTTCAAGCCCCATGCCGAGGTCTGAACGGTCATCGTGCATGTCTGGTCTTGGCAGCAGCTGGTCCGTAGCAATTTGATCGTCTATGTCCGGTTGGGGGATGCTACTGTGATGCAGAAGTGGTTGAGCTGGAAGAGAATAGAGTAATTGAGGATTTTAAAGTTTTGAGCTGCGAGAACGTAACGCTTCCTGTTTTGCCCCCTAGATAGGTGATATTTTTCTGCGTTAACACTAAAAATCATTGCAATCTGATAAGTGTTGTTTTTAGTCGATACAAGTCCGAGATACCCCGTCGCCTGCCCCGGGGACGGAGATTTTAAAAATGGAAAACATTCTGACGTATTCGTTATGACGTATGCATATAATAACATGCATTGTGTATTCAGTATTCGTCAACATGATGTGACGGCACGATGACGAATATGGATCTATGTATGCTTCTTTTTCAGCCTACAATCAAATGCTGGATATCTTATAATATTACAATTATACCGCGAATGTACTCTGGTGTATTACATGCCATATTTACCTCTTATTTATTTATTATGAACGCTAAAATATTCAATAAATAAGTAGGTACAGAGGCCAGCACATCAAGCTACCCCAATCTGTCAAATTTCTTTGATAGATTTGCAACTTTATTACCTACAAAACAAGGTTCATATTCAATTGAAAAAATTTTACAGTTTTGGATAGGTTGATTTGCTGGCGTCTATATACAAAGAAGATAAATGTAAGAACAAAGTTTTTTAATAGGTTTGTTCCTACAATTACTTAACACCACTGCATGCACTTATACATTTAGGTAAACAAAGGAAATATAAAAAATATATATATAGCTCTTACGCGTGTGTGAATGGTGTCCATGATCCTGGGTATGTTCATGAGCCGGAGACGTGGCGAACAAGAGTTCTGCTTCCGGGAACAGGTCTGAGGCCGACGGAGAATCCACGCCAAGATCTTCACACTCCTCCGATAAGGATTTCTGAGAAAGAAATGCCTATTCGATACATGCGTATTGTATTAATAAAACAGAAATAATAAGGAACATAATCTAAAATTAAAAGTAAATAATCTGAATAAATTTAATTCCTTTACTAATAAACATGTATAAATCTGAATCCTGTTCTGTCTCTTTCTATTTAGGCTCATTTAACGTTTGAAGAAACAGGACAAAACAAATTATATTTTTTTAACATCAGTTTTAACTGTTTTCTCGAGGGTATTTTGACACACTAATTCTTTTAAACATAAACACCATACAAAATTATTTAGTAAAGAGAACGAAACTAAGGAATAACGTCAAACTATGTATCTACAAAACTATTATAAGAAGTAAAAACAATATAATAACCTATCTAGAAATCCAAATAGTGCCTCTTGTCATCTTCACACTTCGTCAAAAATTTTACGGAGTATTCGCAGACATGCAAATTCCATCAGAATGTGGAAAACATACTGATTCACCATTTATAGTACTTAACTAATGGATTTCAATCCGGTTTGCTCAAACCATACCAGCGACTGGATGAAAAGAGTTTTAGATCGAGTTCTGTGGCGTTCACTCTAAGAGGTCTATGTCCAGGAGATGAATGCGAGTTGATGATGTCAAAACCGAACCTAGTTAGGACTGCATTAGTTGAAATTATTGGGGGAAATTGGGCAGTCAGCGTCGCTATCATTCTGACTGGTTAATCTTTTTACCCCCGCACGATAGCCAGTACTGGATACCAGTACGAGTACTACTCAAACGTTTAAAATGTGAACGTTTAATTTCAAAATAGGTTTAAGGTTGTGCGCTCCGCTCGTGCTGTAGTTCGTCTGTTGGTACCACCGTACCGCCAAATACTGTGCCGCTAAGCAATAATGTGTTCCGTATTGAAGGGCAATGTAGCCAGTGTAATTTCTGGGCATAAAACTTAAGTCTATCTTGTAATACCACTCGTAAGGCTGGCGTCTATAGGCTGCGGTTGCTGCTTACCATCAGGCAGCCCTTTAGCTTGTTTGTCATCTTAACACAATAAATAAAACTTGAATTTTACCTGTAATCTCAATTCATGTTCGAGAATTGCATATTTGTGTCTCAGTGCGGCAGCGGATACGTGCGTCAAACGATGTTGTCTATGATTGGATCCATCCTTCCTTTGCACAACCTACACCAGAACAATATACGTCAGAATTGCATGTGTTAGAATCGCATTAATATTTTTAAAGTACCATAAAGACGATTAATTTATTTCTGAGCATAACCCTGATTGCTTGGAATTTGCAAATGTTACGAAATGTATACAAAGTGACAGACTTTTTTAAAAGACTTTTTAGTAAGTATAGTTATTATTTTTATTAGAGCTTTTTTTATTACATTTAGAATACAGATGTAAGTTTTAAGCATAAAGCTACAGTAATGAATCGTTTTCAAAGCCTACGTAAATGATACCTGCTCAACATAAAGTATGGTTCGGATGACGGCAAAGCGTAAGCCTTTCCATAGTAATTATATGATGAGAACAATAATATAACTTATCGCTATCACATTAAGAATAAACTTAACAACAACTAATGAAGGGAAATTTCCAATAACAACAAACCGAATGAGGGGACATGCTTAGTAATGTGAGGAAAAGACTTGACAATGGATAGTAAAGTTGAATTCACGTTCTTCATCATGCAAAAATCATAAACTAGTCGCTAGAGAATGTTTTTGAAATGAAGCTCACTCCGAAGTCACGAGTTATGACAAAATAAAAGACAAAGACTATTAATGAAGAGGGGAGACGGTTATTAATAGACACCCAAGACTTGATAGACCGTCTTCGATTAGCGGCAATGCCGAGTACATAATTTAGAAGTGACATTTACGAATAGGGAGTGCTTTTCTAAGTTTTTATAACAACGTTGATGTGTTGTGCAACGTTAGTAGTACTAGAAAAGCGAAAAGAATAACAATTAAGCGTAGTGCTGCGAACTTTACATATTAGGGGAATAATATTAGTAGGTATAGAACTGCGATGCTATATTGTTTTTATTCGAAATGTCGCGTCTACATTATGTATAATCAAAACGGCACACCAAAGAACGAAGAACAGCTGACAAAAATAAATCGATGCGTGCATTCTACTAAAGAGGCGACTAATCATTTAGGGTATCAGCGTCGGTTCTACGATACGGTGTACCTGATGGTAGGCCTTATCGTCGCAATCTGACGCGTCAATATCGTAGCCGCATCGCGGCGAATCGTCGTGCGAACCGACCATGTAAGACTTTTTCGAATCGACGTCGAACATCTTATCAAATATCCTTTGCGCCTCCATATCGGGACTGTATCTATCTGGGATCGGGTCCTGAAGTTGCAAAATGTGTGTCATACACGATAACGCTCGGCTTAAATACAATTTGGAACTATCAACTGGATTAGCACCAATATAATACATATATTTAGAGATAATAGTCGCAAAATATAACAAAAAGCTACTTACAAGTACAGTTCGATCCATGTTGTCAGTTCGAACCACCTCCTCGTAGCTGTAGTCATGTGGATTGGCTGATGCTGGAAGATGCCACGGCTCGGAACCCTCAGGACTACTCGATCCTCGCTCTGGTTTCACTTCTTGCCCGTCACGGTCTCTCCACGGGGAACTGTTTGCTCTGGTGTCAATTAAATCGGGAGGAGTAGGTGCAGGGGCCGGGGAAGCGGTACTGTCAGGTGGTTGAACAGTTGAAGTTGTCAAGTTAAACGCTTGAAGGTTATGGAGCGCCGCAGTTGGTAAGCGGATGTGTCGCACTCCTGGACGTGTCAGCACTGGCTTCAGACCAGCCGGGCCAATAAGTCGCTGAAGTAATAGAGCGTTCGTCGCTCCACCTTCGCCTCCCGCGACTGTTAACAGCTTCGGACCTCTATTGGTCACTATTGCAATCTGCTGGCCGCCTTTGATCATTGATACAGGTAAGATATAGTTAGTAGGCATAAGAACAGTTGTAGAAGGTTTCCCTGATGTAGTGCTACGTGCCACTGCGATCCTTTGACCGTCGGCTACGATGACGTTTCGTGCCGGCTGCGGCCGAGGCCGAGCTACTGGCGTCTCTTGTTCAAATGTAAGCTTGCGAGAAACTTTACGTGGACTGTCTTGAGGTGAATGACTGTCCATACAACTCTCGTTGCAGTCTCCCTGTGATGTGCCACAGCTACTGTCCTCCGATCCCATCGTCCGGCACGAATCGTCTATAGGGCTGATGTCTCGTCCTCGACGATAGCTTTTCCTGCGTTTCGATGACCCTGAATTAGAAGGTAAGTTAGTTCTTCGACGTGGCGCCGGTTTGTCTTTGTCCGGAGAATTTTCTACTTGTTCCTTATATTCAGCTAATATATACAGAATCCTTTGGGTGGTTTGCTCATCTTCCGCCGGTTTCTGGCTAGATGTCTTCGGTGGTACTGTATTTAGCTTTAATGTATTCGGAAGGTTAGATGATGCCTTCGGTCTAGATTTAGATTTTGAACTAGGTTTGGGCGGTTTCGCTTGAGGAGGAGCATCAGATGTTGATGGCGTTGGTTCACTAGTGACAGTGTGAGGAATCTGAGCCTGCGTCGATGACGTGGGTGATGAATCAACAATTCCCGAGGAATCTGGGGAACGTACGAAGGACGATGTCGTAGACGTCGCAGGAGTTCGCGCCGACGCCTTTTTGTTAACATAAGCAACGTTTAGCGGTTGGGTGTTGCCAATGGAGTACAGGACTTGATGATGTTTGTGTGGAGCTGGTTGTAAATGGGATCTTTCCGCAGGAGCGGAGCTCGTCGAAGCTGGAGCATTTGTTGTATCGGTCGAGGGAGTATGTTTCTTAGAAGGAAAAGTAGTCTTAGATGTCGCATTAGGCTGGACTGTACTTCTCTCCTTAACTTGCTCAAGTACGAGGTCGAATTCTCTTAGCTGTTCCAGTGTTGATGAGCTCATGGACTCTGTTGAGGACTGACTTTCACTAGGAGTCTTTACTGGTCTACTTGTTTGGGTTTGCGGTCTTATAGTCTGTTGTCCAAGTGGTGGAGCTGCTGTCAAAACTAGCTGTTGGTAGACCGGCTGGTTAGCCCCGCCGATGACATTGCGCTGTATTTGGAAAAACGATGGTCTAACAACTCTGCCTCCAGAAACCATTTGGGGTGCTTTACTTAACATAGGCAACTTGATTCGCATTTGGGTTAAAACCGGTTGTGGTTGAGGCGTATGTGAATTCTCATTTCCCGACCCTATATGTGAATTGTTTTCGTCAGAAGTATCTGAGTTGGAACTCGTCTGAGTTTGCGGAACAATCTTAATTATCGACGGCTCTATTTCACCCTGTTGTTTAGTTTGGTTGGAATCGTCGATAAGGTCTGTATTGGGAACTGTAATCAAGTTGATAGTTTGTCCACCACCTATGTTTACTGGTATTTGACGAGTGTATATTACGCCACCGTGGATATTCATGGGCGATATGGTTTGCTTTAGTTGTTGGACTAGGTTCGTCTGAGCTTGCGAAATTGAAGGCTTCCTCATCAGTAGAGGTGGACTTCCTATGTGACTTATATGTTCTAAGTTGATAGCATTATCATTCGGCTGACAGTCCGTATGTTCACCATTGGGTGATAAATGTGAATTGCTGTTACTAATTTCATCTTTCTGACTTCCATCTTGATACCCTTGCTTACCAAACGCTTGGTTGAATTTTGGCAAGCTAGTGCCTTTTTCAGGGACAGTTGACTTGGGCGAAGAACCCTGTATGAATTTTGCATAATTTTCTTCGTATATAGAGCGTGATTTTATATCTGCATCTTTACTATTGATGTTATCAACCGCGCTGTGTGTAGGACTCAGATCTTGGGATTCCATTTGTTTCGGTTGTGTGGGCTGAAGATTGGGTGTGTCAACTGGCTGAAGCCTCAGTACCATGCTTCGTTGGTGCGGTCCGTTCAATTGCAACGGCTTACCGTCAGCAGATTTACAAACAAATTGTACCATTTTCTGTTCACTCCCCCCTTGAACGTTAGTTAGATTGGTTAAAAGGTTTACTCTTTTCAACAATTGTCCTGTATTGGTGTTCTTTTGGCCTCCTGTGTTAACTATATGGAGAAGTTGATTGCCTTGTTGTAATCCAGCATCAACTAGAGACAATCCGCTGAAAGAATTAGTTTGGGGCGCTGGCGTACCGTTTGACGTTGGGCCGGGAGGCGCAGTTTTATTTTGCACAATATGCAGTACGGGTGTAGCATTCGGCGTATTAATGACAGCTTGCTGGGAATTATCAACCAAAGTTATTTGTTGGTGGTTGCCCGAAGCACTTTTACCTTGCACTATATGCAAAACTTGTGGCGTGACTTGCGCGTTAGACGTTTGTTGATTGTTCTCTGTCGCATTTGTCTGATTCAGAGGCGGTGGGAGTATTTGAGCTAGGGCTTGCTGCAAAGCCATTGCATTTATGGCTGTAGTCTTCTGATAGTTAGGAGCAGTTTGACCAGTACCGGCGGTATTTTGTCTAAGTTTTTGGGATAACATATTTACTAGAGCTTGAGCTCTATTATTTGTTAAAGAATCAGCAGCTGCAGAAATTCCCGCTGCATTCATTGCATGTGCAATTTGATCTGATTTGTCCTGTGAAACATTCTGTTGCTGCTGCTGCTGCAGCTGCTGCTGTTGTTGTTGTAGTTGCATCTGTTGCTGCTGCTGCTTTTGTTGATGTTGCTGCTCTAACTGTTTTTGCTTCTGTTGTTCTAGCTGTTGCTTTTTCTGTTGTTCTAGCTGTTGCTTTTTCTGTTGTTCTAGCTGTTGCTTTTTCTGTTGTTCTAGCTGTTGCTTTTTCTGTTGTTCTAGCTGTTGCTTTTTCTGTTGTTCTAGTTGTTGCTTTTTCTGTTCTAGCAGTTGCTTTTTTTGTTGTTGCTGTAACTCTTGTTGCTGCCGTTTCTGTTGCTTCAGTTGTTGCTGCTGCAACTGCCTTTGCTTTCGCTCTTGCTGCTGCTGCTGCTGTTGTTGTTGTTTGAGCTCCTGTTGTTTCTGCTGCTGTTGTTTCAGCTCCAGTTGTTTCTGCTGCTGTTGTTGTTTAAGCTCTCTTTGCTGTTGTTGTTTAAGCTCTCGCTGCTGCTGTTGTTTAAGCTCTCGTTGTCGCTGTTGCTGCAGCTTAAGTTCTTGCTGTTGCTGTTTCTGTTGTTTCAATTTCAGCTCTTTTAGTTGCTGCTGCTGTTGTTCCTGTAATTGTTGTTGTTTCAACTGCTGTTCTCGCATCTCTTGTAACTTCCGTTGTTCTTGTTCCAACTGCTGCTGCTGCAACTGTATTTGCTGTTGTTGATATTGTTGTTGCTGGCGCAGTTGCTCTTGTTCAAGTTGTTTCTGTAGCTGTTGATATTCTTCCTGTTCCTGCTGCAGCTGTTGTTGTTGTTGGTGTTGGTCCTGCTGCTTTTGTTCTTGATGCTGTAACTGTTGTCGCAACTGCTGTTGCTGCTGCTGTTGTTGCTGTATTTCTTCATGCAGTTGCAGCTGTTCTTGTTCCTGAGGTTTTATATGTGGAAATGTTTCAGTCACAGATTGCTTCTCTGCATAATTGTAAATAATACCCATATTAGAATTCACCTCTGGGGCCATTCGAGTCGGATTAGTTTCATAAGAATAATCTACATTATTCATGATATTCTTTTCAAACAACGGTGGATATTCATTGTTTTCATAATTATCATTTATCTCCTCTTTGATTTCTGGTGTTTCCTCCATTTCTATTTTGATTTCAGGTTTGATATCAACATCAATATTGTAAGGCTCGCTAGTCATTGGATAGTTCATGCCTTCATGAGTTGATATTGGCATTGATTGGATATGCTGTACATATTCATGCGGCAAAGGCATACTTAAATCAGCAGTTGTAAGTTCTGTGTATTCAGTTTTAATAACTGATTGAGAGTCATCTCCGGGACTATTTTCAACAGAACATTGAGATGGACTAGCATTGGACACTTGAGTGACTCTAGGATCACACGTCACTGGATTTTGTGCGGCCGCACTGACGGGCAGCTGACCTACTTGAACAACCTGAACAATAGCCTCAAACGGTGGAGGTTGTATGTAATCTTGACCGTAAAGCCCACATTCATAGTTCAAGTGAAACAGATTTTTAGAATGTGTAACATCCTCTTTCTCTTGTTGTTTAATACAGTCGTAACTAAGTTCAGCCATGGTCTGTTTGAAAAAGGATCTGACTTTATTCTTCATTTGAATACATTTTATATTTCGTTGTAATTTCTCTATTTCGTAATCGTTTGTAGGATTCTGATTAAGCACACGTTTACAATTATCATAATTTTCGGACTGTAAAACCGGCTGAGTGTGTTTTACGTCCGACAGAGTCGCAGCCGAAAATTTTGTACCACATCCGTCCTCCAAATTTTGTATGACTCTGCCGGACCCCTCACCAAAACCCATTTTGAAATTGGTTTCAATGACGTCGCTAGACGAATAGTCTAATTCGTTATATTCAGCTACTATTTCTTCGGCCAATGTCTGCTTTGAGGGATCATTTATATTATTAAGTACTGTTTCTGTATTACCAAATAAAGTCTGATCTTTTTCAGTTTCTGATTCTTGTACATTACAGGTGCCTTTTATAGGCCATGCTGTTAAGGTGTCATGTACGTCTATGCATTCTTTGTGGAATGGACGAGAGTATGAAAATTTTACTGAACTACAATAATCGAGTAAGCGCTTATATTCTTTACTATATGCTGAACCACTCATGTTCGCGGGGGTTATTTTAGGATAGTCAATATTCTTACCTTTTCTATATTTCTTCCCACAACTAAACTGAAAATCTGCCATTTCAGCTTTACGTTTTAAGTTCTTTCTGTTCTTTTTGTCAATTATTAAATAACTGGCACCACTGCCCTTTGGAGAATATTTCGCGTAAGTTATCTTAGGGATGTTTAGTTTTAGGTCAATTTCTTCTATTTCGCTAATTTCTTCTGCCTGTTGTTCCGTTTCTTCAGGCTTTACGTCACCTTCATCTTCGCAAGTCTCTTCTATAATTGGATTAGACTCCATATTTTCATCTTCATATTCGATACATTCTACAACCGAACTATGAAGATCTATATTATCAAATGTTTCTGAAGTTGTATTTTCTTTTTGTATAAGTTCGACTGATTGAGATTCAATTTGGGCAGCTTCTGTATTTACCGGCAACACAGGTTCCTGTGTAGGGGCTCCCTCTACTGGACTAGTAACATTTGTGAAAACTGTTCGAGCAAGCTCTTGATCAAGGTCATCACTACAAACGTCAACAATCACTTCTACTGAGTCACAATTTTCATCTTCCAGGAAGTGATCATTAATTTTGTTCACTTCAGGCAAAGAATTTTTATTGCTTTTGATAAAGTCTTTGGTCGACTCCTCTTCATTATTACAAACCGCAGGTGAATAATTTTCTTGATTTAAAACTACTTTGTTTACCACCAGATCGTGGGTAATAGGTGTATTTTCGTTATCTAAAATAATGGTCTTATTGTTGATATGATCATCTGATGTATCAGAAATGTTCGAAATTTCTTTGTTTTCATACTGGGTTTCAGTTATCCCTTCTAGATTGTCAGAATTTGTAGATTTATTTGTAGTTACTCTATCCATATCATTAACTTGAATGTCACTTCCCTCTGAGTCTATATCTTCGCGATCAAGGGTTACGTTATCAGTATTTAGTATATTATCATCTCCAGTATCTATTAATTTATGATTTGTATTTGTACATACTGTGAGTACTCTATGTACGTGATTAATTTCAATCCCACTTTCCTCGGAGGGATTATTTTCACTATCAAGTATTACAGCGTCATCAGTATTTAGCACTTCGATTGTAGCTTTTTGGATCTCGGAATTTGTGTTGATATCTATTATTTCTTTAGTAATTTTTACCGTGTTAACTTCAAACGTTTTAAATACTGGAAAAGAGTCTTCACAAATATTTCTTATTTCATCATCATTAATTTTGTCAATAACTTCTTTGTAAATATCCGTGCCTTCCAGTATTTTATTAGAATCGTTAGACATATGTTCAATTTGTTCTGCACAATATGTTTCCAGAACCATATTTTCCTCTGTGGACATTTTAACAGCATCTTTAACAATTTCTTCACTAACTTCTTCACATATCACTTCTATATCAAAATCTGTCATATCAGGGATCTCAATATGTTGATCAATATTTTCATTGATCTGTTTGAAAGTATCTTCTATGACCATCTCAGTATCAACAGGTATTTTATCAGCTCCACTTAATTTTTCTGTATTTTCCTGGACAACTTCGTCTATTTCAGGTACTGTATTACCGAATTCTTCATTTTCATGTTGTGTATTAGCGTCGTTTCGAGTATCATCATGTTTTTCTTTACTATTGTTTAAATCAATATTCATATCTGACATTTCAGCAATGTTGTCCGTTTCTTCTGGTTGTATAAAACAGTCTTTGTCAATTGTTACGCTAATATTTTCTTTTACAAATTCTACGCCACTTGGTGTGTCACGTTCTTCACAACTATTCTCACAAAACATACTGTTTACATCCAGATCTGTGACTACAGTTATAATCTCGCAATATTCGCTAATATTTTCACAGTCATCTGCACTATTTTTTTCCAGCGCAGGTTCTGTCTCTTCGTTTTGTGTATCTTTGCAAATAGTTTTACAATCATTTTCAGCTTTATTTTCTAAATCAGGCTCGTTCACGCTAGTTGTATTATTAACATCATCATTACAAATGAATTCAATTTGTTTTTTACAAAACATGCTGTTTACATCCAGATCTGTTACAACAGTTATTATGTCATCATCTTCGCTCATATTTTCTACATCAAGTTTGTCGGCTGTGGGTGTCAAACAATCCTGTCGGCATGTATTTTCTTTGTCCAAATCTACCACTACAGTTACATTATCAGTCTCTTTGCAAACATTTTCAATTTCAGGTATAGTGTTAGTGTTGTCGTAAATAGTTTCTATGATTGCTTCTGTCACATTAAGTATGGCATCAGCATCGACTTCAAATTGAGGTTTTTCATTATAAAATTCAGTTTGCGTGGAATCTGGATGTGGATCGTGCAGTATAGAAACGCTTACATCTTCACTGTCGTCTCCCACACTAGTGGAAAACGATGCTAATTCAATAAGACTATTTGCAGACGAAGAGGCCCGGTCATGCTCAAGCTGTTCATCAGTATTCGTGTTTACTTTGGTATGAACGTCATCATTTTGACTGTCCACGGTTGAAATACTCTCTATAGTTGGAATAGTTGTCACACTTGCAATACTCTCTACAATTGATGTACTTTCTACAATTGGAATACTCTCCACGGTTGAAATACTGTCTACAATACTCTCAATAGTCGGAATACTGTCCACAGTCGTAATACTATCCAAAATCAGAGTACTCTCAAGCGGAATACTCTCCATATTCGGAATACTCTCCTCAGTCGGATTACTCTCCTCAGTTGGAATACTCTTCACAGTCCGAATACTCTCTTCAGTCAGAATACTCCCTATGATCGGAATACTCGCCACAGAAAGAATGTTCTCCTCTGTTGAAGTACTCTCTACAGTTGAAATACCCTCCATCGCACTAATTACCTTTTCGAAGCTTTGTGGTTCTAAATAAACTTCCGAGACATCCATCGCTTTCTCATTGACGTCATTACATTCTTGTACAATTTCAAGATCGTTTTCAGTATTACAAATCAACTCAGAGTCCTTTACTACTTCTTCGTGTGTTGCTAAATCTTTCCTATCAAAAGCATCTGTACGTGGTTCCAGTAGTAAGTTCTCACACATTTTTGATATTTTATTGGTCATTCTTACAGCATTACGAGACTTTCTTTTCAAGTTGGGTTTGATTCCATCCATAGTACATTTTGTTTCCAATCTGGGAGATTTTAAGTGATCTATAAAAGGATTGTTTTGAAAGAACTTCAAAACCAAAGTTTTAAGTGGTGCCATATGTAGGTAGGAAGGTAAAATAAGACTACTTTCAAGGGAGGGACTCAAAGTAGCATGCGAATCAAAATTATGTTTGTCTTGAACTTTTGCTTTGTATCTGTCATCCTCGTGATCTTGGATAGCGATATCCTTGTATAGCCAATGAAATTTCGATTTCGTCAAAAACCAGTCAGCCTCGCACGTTAATGTTTCACAATACTCTTTTTGAAATGCGTTTTTACCAATCAATAAAGCAATGGTTTCGTATGCTTCCATTACTGGTGAACTACTTCGGGTAATTTCACCAACAGTTTGCAGGTTTTCCAATATTTCATAATCAGTCAGAATCGAAAACGATCCACAGCGAGACAAGGGCTGCACATCCGTAGCGGTGTCAAAGCTCGTTTCATGAATATCAATAATTTCGTCATCATTAGTGTTTTCACCATTCATTTCTGCAGTGGGTGTCTGTTTTTCTCTCTGATAACTTTCGTCGCATCGAACTAATCTAACAAAGCACTCTTTTAACAGTTTTAAAGTTTTATATCTTCTCAAAAGATCGTCACACTTGGACAGTTTTACAAAGCAGTTTGATGGTGTAGGAATTTGCGTGGAAGTATCTTTGCTAACAGCAGGATCAATATCATTAGTAAGAGAAACACTAGCAGTCATTCCTTCAGATTGTGATGACTTATCACCTATATCCTCTATGCCAAGATCTCTAAATAGAAGGTTTCTGAATTCATTAATTTTTTCTTGAGCTTCTACTGATTCTATATTTTCGACAGGTACAACTGCCGTAAACTTTTCTTGAACTGTTACTGAATCACTTAATTGCTCTGCAAGTGGTATATGTACAGTAGTAATATTTTTAGTCAAATCTGGAATGATCAAATCTGTTTCGTCATTAGATGAATCATCAATTTCAATAATCTCTGGTTCATTCTGTGTAGATTTTGGTTTATTCATTTCACTTACTGTTGATGGTTGATTGGATGGTTGATTAACTTGCTGAACATCTCGCGTGTCCAGTCGCACTATAGATTTCCGGACTGGTTGGACAACTGGCTGTACAACATGTTGTATGTCAGGTTGAATAACAGATTGAACAATGGGTTCCATAACAGGCTGATCACTAGGTTGAAGCACAGGTTGAATAACAGGTTGGTGAATAGGCTGCAGAACTGACTGAACATTAGATTGAACTATACATTGAATAGCAGGTTGAACCACAGCCTGCACGCTAGGTTCATCCACAGATTGAACGCTAGGCTGCATAACCGACTGATCGCTAGGTTCAACCACCGATATCACCGGAATATCTGGTTGAATTATAGATTGCTTCGTAAGTAGAGTACTGGGTTCAACCACAGGTTGATAAATGGGATGAACATCAGGTGGGACTACAGATTGATTATCGGGTTGACCAACAGAATCTACAGTTTGGACATCAGTTGGAACAACAATTTCCAGTGTGGCATCTTTCTCTTTTTCTTCTGGTCTCAAAGGTTCAATAGACGGAATGTCTGTCCCTGACACATTACTTGCTAAAGTTTCAGTTTCTTGATTTGTATCTTCTTTCGGGGAGATCGTTAAATACGTTTGAAAATTCTCCTTAAATTCTCCTCCGTGTTGTGAAATTCTTTTTAATTTCACAACACACTTTTTATCAAAAGAGCGCTGGTATACTTCATGCAGCTTCCTTTTCATCGTTCCTACTTTAAATTTTCCATATTCAGTATTAAAATTAAAATTATCACTTTCTTCGTCCGAATCACTTAATAAATCTATAATTTCAACGGCTCGCCGATTAAATGTATTCGATGCCAGTTGAATTTCCTGGATATGAGACTCTATTATTTTATCGGGCTGAGACTTCGAAGTTGTAGACAGTTGCTTTATATTCAAAGTATATCGTTTGTTTCTTGATACGTTGCTCAGTAGAACTGATTTCAGTGCTGGATCCGCAAATAATGTATTAGTATCTACGTTCATTTGCCCATGAACAGTCGCCTTAAATACTCTTCCAGAAGGTAGTTTGATACGCACGCATTTTTGCAGTGGATCCCCTGTATTTAAATGTGGTAAATCTTCAATTGTTATAGCATCCATCAGAGACTGCGGTATTTTATCGTTTATTTTAAGTTTCTTATTTTCTTCATTAGATTTTCCAGTGACTTTATTCAGTACTTTGTTCTTTATGGAAAGTTCTTTACGCATTTCTTTGTTTTTATTAATACTTTGTTTATCATTGTCATCACCATCAAGACAAATAACTTCTAGCTCATCTGTATCAGTCTTATCCAGATTATTAGCTACGGATTTCTTCACCTCGGTGGTAGAACCTTGATCATTACGTTTGTCTTCAGTCTTGTCCAAATTTTTAGCTGTGATTTTGTTTACTTCGGTGGTAGATCTAGTTATGGACTTTACTGGTACTTTAGTGGTTTGTCTATTAGGTTGAAGCAAAAACTTTTGGTGCGCTTCTTTTGAATCCTTTGAATTAAATATATATAGTTCATTGACAGCTGTGCCTATTTTATGTGGTTTCATGTTTTCTAATCTTTTTATGTAACTTTCAATTTCTTTGACGACTGTGGTATTTTTCATATTTTGTTTGTTGAGTTCGTTTTGGTTTTCGCTTATTTTTGCATTTGTATCGTCTTTTATGTTTATATCCCCCCTATTCATTTTAATATCTTGGGGAATAACAGAAGCATCAGTTTTAGTATATTCAAGACTCTCATTTTGTAACACTGGGTTTTCTGAAACATCTTTGTCTAAAATGTTTTGACTCGAGCGGTAATCACCATTAAACTCCTTCATAATGTGATTATCACTATCATTTTCTTGGATTTGATCGAATTTACGCGCAGGCATAGAAGATTGGTCCAGAGGCACAGTTTTTAAGATGACTGAATTCACTATTTCATCCTCTAGATCCAGAAAATCTGACATCTGTTTGCAAGTTTCGGCTTTAGCAGGATTAGGCTCAGTTTCTTTACCAAGAGTTGTTTCTGTTTTTTGTACATTACGTTTAGACAGACTTTTAATGCCTTTTTTATTAGTATTTAATTTTTTTATCCTTTTGTTGACCTTTTTACCCAGTATACGTTTCTTGTTTATTTTTAGTTCCCTATTTAGATCTTCATCAGTGCCATTACTAGCACTTTCAATAGGGGTAGGTTTTAGTCTGACTTCCGTTTTCTTAGGTATAGCGATTTTCTTAACCACTTCCGAATTCACTTCAATCACTTTATTGCATGATCGCAATAAAATCCGACGACATGAGTCTTTATTTTCTTTAGTCTCCACTGAGTTTTCTGCAGGCCGCACTTTAATATTTACAAGTGATTCTAGTTTTGAGCTTTTACTATTAGATGTAGTTATAAAATTTTCGTTAGTTTTATTATCTTTAACCAGATTTAAGTCTACTTTTACAATCGTTAGCGGAGCATAAGTGAGCGGGATTGCTTCGTTATCGCTTCGATGGCAAATTGTACGGTTTAAAATAGCCAAACGTTTATTTTTCAATCGTTCTTGATCTTTTAATGCTTCGTTCTTCGTATCACGGTCAAAAGAATTCCTTGGTAGACTTTTTGCCGGTTTTGGATCGATTTTTTCACCAAGAGCGTTTTTCTGTTTTTCATGGACTTCAGATAATACTTTTCTTTCACAATTTTTGTTGGAATTTATATAAAATTTCTTCTGGTCGGGATTTTTCGTTTTTAGTAAACTAGATTTAGGATCTGCTTTAATATCGTTACAATCAAGATTTATTGTCCTGTTTTGAATTACCTTATTCTTTAATTCTTCTTGATTTTTTAGAGTATGGTTATCCATTTCAGAACGTTTAGTAATTGCCGTGGTCGATTCGTTTAACGGCGTCTTTGAAACTGGAACTGTGACAGCATTTCCTATTATTAGTGGGTTGAGATCAGGAGCGGCGAATTGCGTCGTCTGATAAATCGACATGTTTGGTTGATTGTTAAATGCCAAATATGTTTTCTGGGCTACAGGAGCTGCACGAATCATTGTTTCGGTGCACGGTTGGTATACTATATCTGATCCAATTACAACTACGTTTTTTAACGCAGTTTGTTGTGGCCCTGCAGGAACGAACGAGTTGGTTTGACCTACGGTTCGCAACAGATTAGCATTGTTAAAACTGTGACCGTTACTATTCCTATGCGGTGCAATAACGGTTTGGGGCAATCGATGAACGGCATGAGTTGGTTGAACAACGTTAGTTGGTTGAATAACTTTAGCCGGTTGATGGACTTGAATTGGTTGAACTACTTCCGCCGGTTGAACCACTTTAGTTGGTTGTACAACTTTAGCCGGCTGAACGACTTTAGTTTGGTGGACACTCGCGGCATCAATACTATTGTCTTCGGCACTTTTAATCACAGTTTTCATATTCGCAATGCCCGAAGGACCCTGTATGGCTGGCTCAAAAGCAGTCTTGGTGATATCACATTTTAATTTCTGCACCGGTTTTTTATACACCGATGTAGTGTTAATTACTGATGGTTGTAAACCTTTCTCTTCTTTTTTTATCATTGGAGTAATAGGTTTGCTGATAATGTAATTTTTGTCATCTTTCAAACTTTGCATTGGTGCTCTGTAGCTGTCTTCATCAGATGAGAGCTCACCGATTTCTTGACGCAAATCATCATCCATTAATTCCTCGAGAAGATCATAATCAGAATTCGGTATACCCGATATGAATGGGTCTTCTTCTTTATAATATGGACAAGTAAATTGTTTTTCCTGGTGTTTATTTGGTATCTTCTTAAGTACGTCGACCTGGTCTTTTAATGCATGGTTAGTTCTTTTTTCAGTCTGAATTTGTAGTCTAGGTGTCTCAGGTTGTATTGGCCGAGATAAGTTTGTATTTGCATGTAGGACTGTGGCTTTGTTTGTTTGTGGTCTCTGAACTACTTCTTGTTTCGTAGTACTTTTATTTTTGTTTGTTTTGATGACGCTTTCTGATTTAGATCGATTCAGTATGGTCGGAGTGGTTCTACTTTGTGTCGGACTGGCGTTAACAGCTAGTGTAGTCTGTCTTTTTGTTGGCTCATTACTTATCATTATTGGGTCTCCAGTTGAGTTAGTCCTTATTATCCTTTGGTTCTGCAGATTTTCTGATAATGCTGTATTATAGGAATCTTTGTTTAATGCCATATCTAGGGCGTTGGGACCTCTACTTGGGGTCTTGTGTGACCTAATGGCATCCATTACTTTCTGCCAATCTGTACCATCCTTTTCCGTACTAGTCTTGGTTGCACATACAGATTTCTGCTTGTTACTTTTAATTAGTATGTCATTCAATATTTGAATCTTTTTTGACTTCGGATCGACGGCCTTACTACAATTTAGTTCAGTCTTAATCATGTTCAAAGCTTTTGTATGTGTGGCATTTGATTGTGTGGCATTTGATTGTGTGGCATTTGTTTGGATGGCATTGTTTGGCATTCTTTCATCATTTGAGTTTGATGGCTTTATATTCGGACTAGTACCTATATTATGTCTATTATTACTATGCACAGCACTAGAAGGACCTGTTGTCTTAATCTTGGTTGATGATTGACTAGTACAAAGCATGCTGCTCGTTATCGTGTGTGGAGGCCGTGGTTTTTCTTTGAAATCTACGTTCGTCTGAGGCTGATTCATTTTGCTCTGCTGTCGTAGGAGTATCAACAAATCCTCGTGATCTCTTTCTGTGAGAGACGAAAATTTATTTGATACCATAGAAACGTCTCGTCCTCGTTCTACTTTAACATTTTTGTGTGGATCTTCGGTTTTTACAGTTGCGCTGGTAAGTATATTGGCCATTATAGGATTCTCTCTGGCTGAATTGAGATACTTTGGTTTTTCAATCTTCCTCAACAAGCTTTGAGTGTTATCTTGGGAATTATGAGCTGACGTGTCAGCTCTAGCTGCTGATGAATTACTTCTAGATTGTAAGTGTTTTGATTTTAAATTTTTCTGATCTTGTATCATTTTGTTTAGTTCAACATCAAGGGGTGGATGATTTTGCAGTTTTTTGCTCTGAAATTCAATTAAGGCATTTACCAATTCCTTCGATTTGACGTCCATTTTGTTCTTGTGTAAGTAACTAAGGCGTGAAAATGTGTTTAGATTTTCCGACTTCTTCTGGTGTTGTTTGGCACATTGGGGATATGACTTAGGTTCAGTTTTGATGGCAGGCTGTACAGGTATCACCCTACTGATGGGTTTTATTTCCTTCTTACCCGTCTTGATTCGAGTATCCCCACCAGCGCCTGCATTTATAGACTCTTGTAACTCCTTGAGGAATACATGGAAATTCTGTCTATTCGGCGATTCTATCGGGGTTCGTCTCGATGCACTAGGTCGTGATGGAGTGACCTTCGATTCGTTACTGACTACTGTTTGATTTGGTTTTATCTGTGGCATTCTATATGTATCCTGCATTAGCCTTTGGCTATTAGGATTTGGTGGTCTGATCCCATCAGTTAGAGAGTTATTATGTAAACTATTGTTGGTTTTCGGACTATATTGTATGACTGGCCTTGCTATCCCAAATGTTTTGCTGCACAACAAGTTGTTAACTTCATTTTTCAATTCTGCAAGTTGTTCGGACTGTGTTTTGTTCATGTAAACTTTTGGACTGTGTGAGGTTTTAACATCAATTGCTTTTGGACTGATTTGAGATACCGGTGGTACAGGAGTTTGAGGTGTGATGGTCGGGCTGTCGCTTCCTGGTTGATAACTGTACTTATGAACAACATTTGGCTGCAGTTGAAGTATTTGTTCGCTTTCGCTCTGAGTTCTCTGGCGCCTAAACTGTATAAGTTTCGAAATACTCTTCTTGACGTCTTCGTTGATAGTGGTCATTTTGCCTTGAACTAACGGGTGAGTTTGGTTGCTCGGTGAACTGGTCCTTGATTTCGACACGTTCGGCACCCTGTACACCGGCGCGTTGTTCCGGCTTTGGGTGTCGATACTATTGATAACGGACGGAGTGCTAACCGCAGCCGCACCGGTAGAGACGTGATGTTCAATATTTCTCATAAGACCTATCTTATCCGGACTTCTTTCTGGGGACTTGAGTTCATCCATAGAGAATAGGCCGTCGAATAGAACATCAGTTTCGTTGCCCTCCGAGACGACAGAGCACTTTCCTTGGCTATCGTAATCACTATCACTGACAGAAGGCGTCTTCAACCCAAGATCTGGCCGCTTAGGCCTGACGTTAGTCACTTTCATTCCAATGAGATTGGACAAAGAGCGGTTCCCTTCAGTCGGCACTGGCTTCTCCTTCCTCTTTCTCTCCCGCTTTTCTTTCTTTTTAGGTTCTTTCTTCTTTTCAGAGGTGGGATCGTTAATTTCAAGAGGATCCTTGGGTTTCGACTTTGATTTTGATCGTTTAAGTTCTTTACTTCTTTCCTTGCTATGTGGTCGTTCTTTCTTCTTTTCTACTCTCTTAGCTTCCGCGACAAGGCTAAGAGGATCAGAGTCGTCCTCAGAAGAAAGGATTTTCTTATTCTTTTTCTTGGTTTTTCTTACGATTTCTTGATCTATATCACTGGAGCTCGCACTCTCTGTCCGTTCGGGGTCATCTGCATCTTGCCATATTTCTTCAGGCTCCTGGTATTCTGCTAGATGATGCTCGTAGCCTTTTGACAAAATAGTTCCTTTAATTTCTGAGGTAATGAAGATAACAAATTGTTTGCTGCTGCGATCTGATTGATCATTCATGTTAATGTGTTAAAAATTAAATATTTTCGCATTGCACGAACGGGGTAATCTAATGGTTTGGTTAAAGCTTGATGAATTATTCAACAATTTTGAAAAAAGAAACTATTGCCTCTAGTATGTCACAATTTATTGTCACACAAACTTACTAATATACATTATTTGGTAAAGAAATTAAATAACAATCCTTAACGCCTACACCTTGGTGGGGTTTGAGAACCAATGTTCGATCCCTTTCCCGCAAAACGAGTATTAGTATAGAATTTGAATAGCGCACGGAACACTGACGTCACATTTTTATATTCTATGCTCTATGTCAACCAAAAAATTAAAATGCTTATAACTTCTTTATTTTTGAACCGATTTTAGTTTTGTTTTTGTTTATTGGCTGTAATATAGGGGACTTTAATATAGGGCAATTGATATCTGACACAAGCGATATTAGACATTGAATTGTGTGGTGATATAATAATTCTCTACGTTTCAGATCGGTAATGGCCTGCTGCCTAATAATATTAATAAACACGTAGTAAAAAGATGTTTTATTTTAAAGTCAGAACGAAAAGTAAGTAACAGCAGACAGATAGAAAAACAATTGTTACGACCTTCTGGAGGATCACAGTTCAACAATGAATTATAAATAATGAAATATGATCACAACATGTCTTACCTTTCTCAATACCATAGTACATGTCAGTGTCGTCTTCCTCCTCCTCGGGCAGGTGCTGGTACTGCCGCGGATCCAGGTTCAAGTACTTGAGCTCGGTGGTAACCGAGCGAGTGCCGAAGTTTGTACGCTCCATGTAAGCTTGACACTTTTCTAGCAAAGCCTCCCTGGAAGATGATTGCGTTGATTTAGTAAACGCACGTAAAGCCGTCGGTCCTTTTTTTTTTTTTTTTTTCTAACGTATGGATATCCTCATGGACTATCCGCCGCCCGGTGAAGGCGGTGGGGTGTGTCGGACTCCACCCATAGGGGGTGTCCTACCGACTAAAACCATACGGGTGTTTCGCCTCACCACTTTTTGCTGGGGATACGGGAGCGAGAACATTCCTCCGCGAAAAGCCGTCGGTCCTAGGTATCATATAAAAATAAATTTATTCAAAAGATAAATTGTCAAAATTACTAAAATCATCATCATCATATCAGGCACAGGAGATCCACTGTGGAATAGAACCGGTTAAATGCCTGCTTCCCAAAAATCTGACAGCCAGTTAATCCTTAAGATATCGCTATTGCCCATAAATTGAGTTGCGGAGGTCTGATGGCAGTCGCTTCGTTGAAATACTGATCATGTGCCAGATTTCTGGTAGATCTACTTTAGATTACTGCTGGCCTAATAGGCCATTTGAAAATATAAATAGAACTGCAATGAATTTATCCCACCTGTCTGTATCCCAGGATAATGTCTTCAGTCTTGGTCCGGACAGTAGCACCGCGATGTCCTGGCACAGCTCCGGGCTAATGCCCAGGGTCTCACCCTCGCTAAATATCGCTGTAGACAGCACATTCGCTTGGTGCTGCGTATGTTTAAGATTGAGAGTCTCCGATGTTTTAACGAAGTTGGTCTGCGAACGGGAATCGTTCGCCCAACTTCCGAAATCTGATTTCGGCTCTTCTTTTGTTTCATGAACATCCTGGAAATTAAGAAATCAATATTTATAACACAATTTTAGCAAGTACATCATTAGCTTACTATCCAATTGATAATTATTATTGTATCGAACATCATTGTACAGACGCCAGCAGGTCAAGCTATCCAAAACTGTCAAATTTTCCTAATTGAATATGAACCGGTTTTGCGTTAAACTTCTATCAAAGAAATTTGACTGATTGTGGTAGCTTGATGTGCTGGCCTATGTACAGAATGAAGAGAGTAACCATGGAGCTTCTTTCCGGTTCTTCTCTAGAGGAAACGACTTCTCCATGGAACCGTGCACCTAGACTCGACATTTCAAAAGTATGTTGACTAATCGAGAAGACAGCGCCATCTGGTGACACATTATATAAGATTTTTACAATAATACTTGAATTAATTTGTCTTTAATTTGCCCTCTAAATAAAATCGTACTGTTGAGGCCTTCTTTTAAATAACATAATTGTATCTTCGGCTCCGTTTCCGTAGAGGCTCCTTATTTGTGGCATACTGGCATCGGGCATCGGCGGTAGTGCAGTATAGTTACCAGTGCAAGCGGCGGCAGCACCGGCGCGGCCTTGATCCGCTCGAACATGGCGGGCGTCGGGTGCATAGAGAACGCCGTCAGCGTGCACTCGCAGCGGATGCGCTCGCTGGCCGACAGCAGCGCCCCCAGCTGTGTGAACCATGACGACAGCGTCTGCTCCGCTGAGCGGGCTTCCTCTTCCTGCACATTTATACGAACATTTTATCGATATATTGATTTCTGTCATTTACGCGAATATTAAACATTGAAATAAAACTACTTTTTACGGATCCAGTCTACCCCATTCTTAACACATCAAGAGCTCTTTGTGCCTCGGAGAGCACGACAAGTCGGGGTTCTGTTATATGAACTCTTATGATAGTAGTTAGTAAAGATCTGAGGAGTTGATAAACCTTGATTTATGAAGCACATTACCTTTTCAGTCTTAAGTTTGAGCCTCTCTAGCTCGTTCATGCCAGCCGTGATCGCTCGCACATACAGCTCACACACGAACGGTTTCAAATCCTTTGTGCTCTGTAACAATTCACTTAGAATATGTATGGAATTCTAAATTTCCAGAATCTTTTAGTTCACCTTTCTCAACGGCACGGGAATAGCGAGCTTTCCGTGCATTAGGCGATTTGTGACCCCGAGCGGGGTTTACCAAGTTAAGAAAGACAAAGAGGATATTAGGCACTGACTATAAGAAACTCGGAAGTGAAAAGTGTGTCATTCCCAGTACACACTGCACTAGACTACACAGTACACACAGTACACAGTGCTGTGGGTGTGGGTGTGTGTGTGGGTACCTGTGCGTCGACGGCGGCGGCGAGGGTGTGCAGGTGGCGGGCGGTGGCGGCGGGCGCAGCAGTACACACTGCACTAGACTACACAGTACACACAGTACACAGTGCTGTGGGTGTGGGTGTGTGTGTGGGTACCTGTGCGTCGACGGCGGCGGCGAGGGTGTGCAGGTGGCGGGCGGTGGCGGCGGGCGCAGCAGTACACACTGCACTAGACTACACAGTACACACAGTACACAGTGCTGTGGGTGTGTGTGTGGGTACCTGTGCGTCGACGGCGGCGGCGAGGGTGTGCAGGTGGCGGGCGGTGGCGGCGGGCGCAGCAGTACACACTGCACTAGACTACACAGTACACACAGTACACAGTGCTGTGGGTGTGGGTACCTGTGCGTCGACGGCGGCGGCGAGGGTGTGCAGGTGGCGGGCGGTGGCGGCGGGCGCAGCAGTACACACTGCACTAGACTACACAGTACACACAGTACACAGTGCTGTGGGTGTGGGTGTGTGTGTGGGTACCTGTGCGTCGACGGCGGCGGCGAGGGTGTGCAGGTGGCGGGCGGTGGCGGCGGGCGCAGCAGTACACACTGCACTAGACTACACAGTACACACAGTACACAGTGCTGTGGGTGTGGGTACCTGTGCGTCGACGGCGGCGGCGAGGGTGTGCAGGTGGCGGGCGGTGGCGGCGGGCGCAGCAGTACACACTGCACTAGACTACACAGTACACACAGTACACAGTGCTGTGGGTGTGGGTGTGGGTGTGGGTACCTGTGCGTCGACGGCGGCGGCGAGGGTGTGCAGGTGGCGGGCGGTGGCGGCGGGCGCAGCAGTACACACTGCACTAGACTACACAGTACACACAGTACACAGTGCTGTGGGTGTGGGTGTGTGTGTGGGTACCTGTGCGTCGACGGCGGCGGCGAGGGTGTGCAGGTGGCGGGCGGTGGCGGCGGGCGCAGCAGTACACACTGCACTAGACTACACAGTACACACAGTACACAGTGCTGTGGGTGTGGGTGTGTGTGTGGGTACCTGTGCGTCGACGGCGGCGGCGAGGGTGTGCAGGTGGCGGGCGGTGGCGGCGGGCGCGGCGAGTGCTCGCGCGGCGGCGGGCAGGCGCGGGCCCAGCACGCGCACCAGCGAGCGCGCGCAGCAGTACAGCGCCGTGCGCGACGTGCCGCTGCACACCGGCACCACCATGCACCGGGTTATCACCACCTGCCACACCAGAACACGACATCTGAATCACTTGTCATACTAATATCGACGGTGCGGTTCCAAACACTAATTATTACATAGACAAAGACCCAGACACAGAACAACTATCTTTATCTTTCTTTTTATAGTATGAAAAATCTTTATGAATCATCCTCCACCTGAAGAGGTGTCAGACTCGTACAGACAAAAAACCGCACTTGCCTTCCCTTGCCTAATGGATCTATGTTTGCTCTCTATTTTATTTATTCGCAATATCTGAGATTATACAAACAGATTACAGTCTATCTCATTGAGGCATTATTGTTATTGTTGTTTTTCATCATCATATCAGACACAGGAGGTCCACTGCTGAACAAAGGCCTCCCCATAAACTTCCACAATGACCGGTTATATGATGCCTGAATCCAACAGCTTCGAGCAACCTTTACCAGGTCGTCTGTGCATCTCGTTGGAGGCTGTCCTACTCTGCGCTTTCCGATGCGTGATCTCCAGTAGGAAACCTTTTTGCCCCAGCGGACATCAGTCCTACGAGCTATGTGCCCCGCCCACTGCCACTTCAGCTTGCTAATCCTTTCAGCTATGTCGGCCACTTTGGTTCTTCTACGGATCTCCTAATTTCTGATTCGATTCTGAGCGAAAGACCAAACATAGCTCGCTGAGACCTTCAGCTTTCTTATGAGGCCCATAGTGAACGACCACGTCTCTGTGCCAAACGTCAAGACACTGGTTGATAATTTTGTCTTAAGGCACTGTGGTAGTTGACAAAAAAAATGCTGCGAAGTTTCCCGAACGCTGCCCAGCCGAATCGGATTCGACGAGTAACCTCTTTCATAAAGTTGAACCTACATAACTGGACGGTTTGCTCGAGAACAGAGCTCCAAACGGATATTGGGATGGGCACTACAAGGGCCTTCAACATAACTTTTGTCTTGCTCATGTTCATTTTGAGGCCCGTTTGTTGAAAAACTCTGTTTGAGGTCATTGAGCATTGTGCTGAGCTCATGCAGCGATTCTGCCATGAGTAAGATATCATCGGCAAATCGAAGGTGAGTGATATAATCGCCATTGATGTTGAGGTTTCGGCAAAACCTTTCCATTGCAGAGTTTTGGAGAAATGACATCTCCCTAACACCTCTTCACAAAGGAATTGCCCCCGTACACAGTTCCTGTACTCGGACCGACATGGTGTAATTTTCGTATAAAAACTTTAACACTTCGATTCTATTGTTTGTCACTGTATACTATTATTTTTCATATTATTTTAAGGACGCGGAGCCTGAGAATGGACGACCGATTTGGCTGATTTTTGTTTGGTGTTCGTAGTTGTCCGAACAAAGTTTGTAAGAAGGAATATTTGGGAAATTCCCACAGCTACAGTGTGGATAGCACCACAGGGTACAGCTAATATGTTATAATAAGGATCAAATCCAATAAAACTTTTTACGACAGACATGTTTAAACGGTTTAAAATATAATACCTACTTCAACTAGCGATTTATTTATTAACTTACATTCACATAGGCAAGTTCCCAAGAAATATCGATCGTTTCTAGTACCTACAACCTACATAATTAATTATTTAATTATTGACCAGTCCAACGAACCAGTTATTCAATAATATAGAGACGGGCGTGAACATGTAAGAAATGTACTTATCCCTGCTTACAGATTATCATTAAACTTACTTTCAATGATTCCCTGAGAATAGTACAACTTGGTCAATGGTCAATGGTCATTACCTCATTAGCTTAGTGGTCACAAGGTTGACTTCTAACAACCGATTCCCAGTAGCAGCCGATTCTCAAATTCTCAGTAGCAGCTTGGAGTTGTGTCCGCTTAATGACAATAAGTTCGCCCCCTGTTAAATGGGCCCTAAACATACCGGCGAACTGAGGGTGTACATTACTGTAGACCTCTGCCTAACCCTTCGGAGAATACCGACATGATGGTATGTTAGTATAACTTGGTATACTAGCAACAAAACAATATAGAAGAATGTGAATAACATGATTGGCTTATTAATCTAGTCGTCTAGCACGGCTGCTGAACATGAGATCCTGGATTCTACTCTCAGGTCTTTTTGTTTTTTTTTATGGGATAAGGGGCAAACGAGCAGACGGATCGCCTGATGGTAAGCTATTTTCACCACCCATGGACATCCGCATCACCAGAGGAGTCACAAGCGCGTTGCCGGCCTTTAAAAGGGAGTACGCTGTTTTCTTGAAGGTTTAAAGGTGAAGACCTATTATTGGCTTTCTGATGTCTATAATAATGTATTGTTTACTCTAATTGTTATAAATGCTGTTGGTCTTCCTTTGATAAATAAATAAATATTGGCCCGGAAATACTGCAGGCGACAGTCTGGCATAGTGTTGTAGTTTTCCTGTCAGGAAATTCACAGTAGCAGCTCATAGTTTGGAAATGTGCAAAATGACAATAATGGGCTCTCTATTGCATAAAATGTGGATAGCTTTTTGAAGGGCTTGTGGATAAGTAATAACTACACTAATCAACAGGTTTGCAAGGTTAAGCTCCGCTAGCCATGGATGTCTGTGGATGGGTAACCAGTCTTAACACATTGAGACCCTTCAATGCCTAGGAAAGCACGTAATACCGTCGGTACCGGTTGACATAAGAACATCTATGTCAATCTTTAGTAGTAGTTAAAACCCGAAAAAGCCTGACAACCAATCGTTCCTCAGGACATTGGGTTCCGGAGGCCTGATGAAATATCACTATTTCGTATGAAATAGTGATATTCACCAGAATCAGAATATGAAATGACTGAATACATGAAATGTAGATCAGTACACCTCAGCCTCTGCTCTAGAAAAGGCTGCTGGCATGATACTCGTAGAAATGAGATTCTCCTTTTCTCATCAGTTAAAACATATAAGTTCTATCTTTTTGTATATTTTTGGCATTTTCCATGCTAAGATTTTTAAAGTAATTTAGAAAAAATTTAAAGATTTTTAAAGTTATTTAGCCGTCACCATAAAGACGTAAATCCAGTATGTGAAGGAAAAATTCGACATGACGGGTAGGTATCGCGGTGGCTTAGTGGTCATAGCGTCTGGTGTACCTAACCAGAAGACGCAGGTTCGAATCCTGCCCGCGGTCGAATTTTTCCTTTTCTAAATAACATATAAGTACATCAAATTCCACACATTCAAATATACATATATGTATAGCTATGTCTTCCTTGTTTATGTCGAACACAATAAGCACTCGATGGTTCTTTTCATTTCCTTTATGTCTCGTGATTTCATTTACACAAATAAAATGTATGTCACCGAGCAAGATCAAGCTCTGAAATCAAGTATACCTGGGCAATAAGCGTAGCGACTTCTTTGGCGTTCTTCCACAGTTTCTTCTCGCGGGGCGAAGTCTCGAGCCTGCTCTGAAGCCTCTCCACTAGCTGGTATCCACTTCGAAGAGGCGTTTGTTTGGCCTATGAATAATGGTTCAGTTAGTTTTGTTTGTCAAGGTACAGAGAAGGTATATCAAGCTACTACTATCTGTCAAATTACTTTGATAGATTTTCAACTTTAGTACAAAACAATAAGGTTCGTAATACGCATTAGGACCAATAATACGCATATATTGTGTTTGATACATGCGTATTATTAGCACATTGCACCCGTTTGAAGCCGGGGCAGGTCTGTAAGGATTAGGCGCACAATGCCACATTCTCAAATTGACATAATGGAATTTCGCAAAATGACATATTCTCAAATTGTCATATTCTCAAAACGCCACATCGCAAAACGTCACATTAGCAAAATGCCATTTTCGCAACATGTCATTTTCGCAAAATGCCTTTGCGCAAAATGCCATTTTCGCATAATGTCAAATATTCGAAATGACAATTCAAAAAGTCAATTTTGAAATTTTGAATGGTATTATCTTTTTGCGAATAACGCCACTAGCTAAAACTTTAAGAACTACTTCAACCAATAGAATCAATGATTCAATCAAATTATCCTTAAGAGGCCGGCGGAGCGAGCGCGCAACTTCGACACGAGGCGATTGCAAAAATACGTCTAAATATTGTTTTCTCTGTCGGACTAAAGTGGGCGTAGCCAAAATATTCATACCTAGCGACCATGTGGCTTTTAGCTGAGAATTTAATTCTCTAATATTTGTAACAATTTATGACGTGTTCAATAAATGTGATATTTTTTAATTTTTTTTTGGTTAATCGGTAGATAATGTCGAGAACTAGAATGCATTTTAAAGAAATTTCTTTACGAGGGTTACATCGTCAGATATCACATACCTACCTGCTTATTTCCGCGGATTTCGCGATCACGTTCGAGGACCAAGGTGGGTAGATCGGTTCTAGCCAGCGGCTTAGTTACCTATTTCGTGTTAGTTTTTCTCAATACCAACCAATTTCCCAAACACCTTGACTAACATGTCAATTGGTAGGTCATTGTAATGTTTCTAACTTCAAGAAAAAGAAAGATAGTGGATAGGGAAATATACCTACTTATGAGTTCATTGATACAATTTCGTAACTATGTAAGTATACTTTATTTATACCTATTACTAAACTACAAAAATATAAAAACAAATCATGTCGTGTGTGTGACGGTGACCATATTATTTTATCGATAAGTAGGTAGGTACCTACCTATTTTAAATTTTACAATGTGAGCGATGAAAAAGAATCCGCTAAGGAACTCCGTGGACACTAATTTAAAATAAGCTAGCTGATGCCCACAGTTTCACTCGCAGCCCAAAATGGATGTACTTATAAATTTATTACACTTACATCCATTGTGGGCTGCGAGTTAGTTAATTTTGTTATTAATTATGTCCTAAATTAGGTACCTATGTACTATAGTAACTGTATCAATTTATATTAGACATTTTTATATCTGTAAGTAATAAAAATAATGCCTTGGCAATAGCGCGGTTACCTACATAATAACTTATCTATCTATTATGCATTATAATTATTATTAAAACATTCCACTAATCTAAAAGTAGTAAAAACACATATAATTTCAATTTAAAATTATTTTTTTAGATTTAAATTCAATAAAAAATGCGTGTTATTTATGTACTTATTACAAACTATTTAAAGAAAAATACTTTCATCTGCTACGACACGCCACTTTTACTACTCGGGAGGAAAGTAAACAACAACTTTTGTTAAAAAAATACTGTCCTATGTTTTTTACATTTTGACAGCACTATCGGCTTCAACACCTTCGAAAACCATGAAAACGACACCCATGATGAAAAACTTGATAATCAATTGTAGCCACCATCTTGGATTAACATTTTGACAGCACTATCGGTTTCAACACCCTTAAAAACCATGAAAACGACACCCATAACAAAAAGTTGATAATTTATTGCAGCCGCCATCTTGGATTGACATTTTGACAGCACTATGGGTTTTAACACCCTAGAAAACCATGAAAACGACACCCATGACGAAAAAGTTGAAAATTTATTCCAACCGCCATCTTGGATTGCCATTTTGCCCATACATCGGTTTCATCACCCTCGAAAACCATGAAAACGACACCCATAACAAAAAGTTGATAATTTATTGCAGCCGCCATCTTGGATTGACATTTTGACAGCACTATGGGTTTTAACACCCTAGAAAACCATGAAAACGACACCCATGACGAAAAAGTTGTAATTTACTGCAAGCGCCATTTTGACAAACAATAGCTAAATCATTCTAACCTTTCAAAATCAGCAAGAAGTTTAAAATATGATAGCTCTGCTTTGATGAAGCCGAGTTAGTTTTTTATGAAATAAATTTATTTATTATTCCTATTCTGTGGCCTAGCTATCACAGTCGTGCACACCTACCTTTAGTGAAGCCGTATATGGGTGTAGGTAAGTACCTACCTACCTAGGTAGGCTATAGCTACTCGGGTAAGGAAGTATCTACTGTGTAAAATCCCTGTTTTTCTACAAAGATAAACTAGTACCTACCTATCTTAGTGACCACCTAGGCACTGTAGAGACCGTTGCAAGGAGATTGCATTACTATATACGTATGTATAGTTACCTAGTAATAGCCTTGTAGGTATCTACAAGGCTATTATAATAATATCTACACTGGCCGGTAACAGTAAGGACTACAAACAATTATTCAAATATTTGACAAGTAAAGTAGACTTGTCTATACAAAAAAGTTGAACTATAATCATTCTGTAGGTACCATAACGATCGAGTCCGGTGCCTTATTGTAGTAGTTAGGTACTTACTCTTGGATTCATTCAACCTTTGGGAAAACATTATTAAAAAAATATAGTAACGGCAAACAATCCAACTCGTAATAAAATTCACGTTACGTCTTCGTCAAACACGAACACTAACGAACTGCATCGCCCGACGGGCAGCAGGCCACACCCCCCGCTTAGAACGCACGAGAGAGCAATATTTTCCTTCAAAATTTGGGCTATATTGCGTGGCGTGCCGTAATTTAACATTTTATAAATTAAAAGTTCATAGTATAATGTTTTCCTGATGTTTTAATGATAATTTATAATATAATCTGTGTTATAGAGAAGAAAACAGTTCAAATATTGTTGTTTTTAGTATTAAATCAATGAGCGGAAAACCGGACGAAAAATCGTAAAAATATCAAGATTTACATTCGCCTATATTTATTTCCATTGAAGTATTTTGGACAAAATGGCACACAGCACAAGTTAATAAAATTGTGTTTGAATTATGAATTATATGGATATTACGTTTGTATGGGCAATTCACGCTCCGCCGGACCCTTAACTGACTAACTGTACAATACATAGATGGCGATGGAAAAAAATTTTAGAATTGAACCATAATTTTAATTATTCTTCTGATATTCATTAATTATAAGTATGATAATATTATTTTATTTTCGTCAAAAGTATTATTAATATCTGAACAATAATTAATTTTTTAATAATAGAATGTAGGTACTTCGAATAAAAATAATTAGTTTACTCACAAGATAAATAAAATCAATGTAATGACAGTTAAACTATTTGTTATCCTGTTTGTGTTTACTATATGCTGATTAGTAATTGTAATGTATGGGAACTTTTTATAGCTAAACTGTCATTTCTTTTGTTATTAAAATAAAATGAAAATGATTAAATACTGAAATAAACTATTTTTTTTTATTTGTAAATCATGAACCTACTGCAAGAAGTCACTCTTAGTGTCATTAAAGTAAGTAGCACATTAAGGGTCCGGCGGAGCGTGAATTGCCCATACAAACGTAATATCCATATAATTCATAATTCAAACACAATTTTATTAACTTGTGCTATTATTTGGATTCGGATACCTTTAATCTAGGTTCCTACGGTACCATTTTGTCCAAAATACTTCAATGGAAATAAATATAGGCGAATGTAAATCTTGATATTTTTACGATTTTTCGTCCGGTCTTCCGCTCATTGATTTAATACTAAAAACAACAATATTTGAACTCTTTTCGTCTCTTGAACACAGATTATATTATAAATAATCATTAAAACATCAGAAAATTATTATACTATGAACTTTTAATTTATAAAATGTTCAATTACAGCACGCCACGCAATATAGCCCAAATTTTGAAGGAAAATATTGCTCTCTCGTGCGTTCTAAGCGGGGGGTGTGGCCTGCTGCCCGTCGGGCGATGCAGTTCGTTAGTGTTCGTGTTTGACGAAGACGTAACGTGAATTTTATTACGAGTTGGATTGTTTGCCGTTAGTATATTTTTTGAATAATGTTTTCCCAAAGGTTGAATGAATCCAAGAGTAAGTACCTAACTACAATAAGGCACCGGACTCGATCGTTATGGTACAGAATGATTATAGTTCAACTTTTTTGTATAGACTATATAAGTCTACTCTACTTGTCAAATATTTGAATATTTGTTTGTAGTCCTTACTGTTACCGGCCAATGTAGATATTATTATAATGGCCTTGTAGATACCTACAAGGCTATTACTAGGTAACTATACATACGTATATAGTAATGCAATCTCCTTGCAACGGTCTCTACAGTGCCTAGGTGCTTACTAAGATAGGTAGGTACTAGTTTATCTTTGTTGAAAAACAGGGATTTTACACAGTAGATACTTCCTTACCCGAGTAGCTATGATCTACATAGGTAGGTAGGTACTTACCTACACCCATATACAGCTTCACTAAACGTAGGTGCACGACTGTGATAGCTAGGCCACAGAATAGGAATAATAATAATAATAAATATTATATTATATATTTATTATTTCATAAAAAACTGACTCGGCTTCATCAAAGCAGAGCTATCATATTTTAAACTTCTTGCTGATTTTGAAAGGTTAGAATGATTTAGTTATTGTTTGTGAAAATGGCGGCTGCAGTAAATTACAACTTTTTCGTCATGGGTGTCGTTTTCATGGTTTTCGAGGGTGCTGAAGCCGATAGTGCGGTCAAAATGTAAATCCAAGATAGCGGTTCGAATAAATTATCAACTTTTTCGTCATGGGTGTCGTTTTCATGGTTTTCGCGGGTGTTGAAACCGATAGTGCTGTCAAAATGTCAATCCATGATGGCAGCTGCCATAAATTATCAACTTTTTCGTTATGGGTGTCGTTTTCATGGTTTTCGAGGGTGATGAAACCGATAGTACGGGCAAAATGGCGGTTGGAATAAATTTTCAACTTTTTCGTCATGGGTGTCGTTTTCATGGTTTTCTAGGATGTTAAAACCCATAGTGCTGTCAAAATGTCAATCCAAGATGGCGGCTGCAATAAATTATCAACTTTTTCGTTATGGGTGTCGTTTTCATGGTTTTTGAGAGTGTTGAAACAGATAGTTCTGTCCAAATGTCAATCCAAGATGGCGGTTGCAATAAATTATCAACTTTTTGTTATGGGTGTCGTTTTCATGGTTTTTAAGGGTGTTGAAATGTTAATCCAAGATGGTGGCTACAATTGATTATCATCTTTTTTATCATGGGTGTCGTTTTCATGGTTTTCGAGGGTGTTGAAGCCGACAATGCAGTCAAAATGTAAATCCAAGATAGCGGCTGCAGTAAATTGCAACTTTTTAGTCATGGGTATCGTTTTCATGGTTTTCGAGGGTGTTGAAGCCGATAGTGCTGTCAAAATGTAAAAAACATTGGACACTATTTTTTTTACAAAAGTTGTTGTTTACCTTCCTCCCGAGTAGTAAAAGTGGCGTGTCGTAGCAGATGAAAGTATTTTTCTGTAAATAGTTTGTAATACATAAATAACACGCATTTTTTATTGAATTTAAATTTAAAAATTTAATTTTAAATTGAAATTGTGTTTTTATTACTTTTAGATTAGTGGAATGTTTTAATAATAACTATGATCAATCGGCGTGTTATGATGATGAAGAAATACTCCTCGAATTAAATACCTACTAGTTCACATAATGCACCAACACGTCACGATGATGGAATACCTACTTATAGAATCAAATACCTACTGATAATATAATAAATACTTAGGTACTCAAAAAGTTGACAGTAGGTAAGTATCTTTTCGGGCCCTCTCAGATCGATATTATAATGCATAATAGATAGATAAGTTATTAGGTAGGTAACCGCGCAATTGCCAAGGCATTATTTTTATTACAGATATAAAAATGTCTAATATAAATTGATACAGTTACTATAGTACATAGGTAAGTACCTAATTAGTAAGGACATAATTAATAACAAAATTAACTAACTCGCAGCCCACAATGGATGTAAGTGTACTTAATAAATTTATAAGTACATCCATTTTGGGCTGCGAGTGAAACTGTGGGCATCAGCTAGCTTATTTTAAATTAGTGTCCACGGAGTTCCTTAGCGGATTCTTTTTCATCGCTCACATTGTAAAATTTAAAATAGGTACTTACCTACTAATCGATAAAATAATATATGGTCACCGTCACACACACGACATGATTTGTTTGTATATTTTTGTAGTTTAGTAATAAGTATGAATAAAGTATACGTAGTTACGAAATTGTATCAATGAACTCATAAGTAAGTAGGTATATTTCCCTATCCACTATCTTTCTTTTTCTTGAAGTTAGAAACATTACAATGACCTACCAATTGGCATGTTAGTCAAGGTGTTTGGGAAATTGGTTGGTATTGAGAAAAACTAACACGAAATAGGTAACTAAGCCGCTGGCTAGCACCGATCTACCCACCTTGGTCCTCGAACGTGATCGCGAAATCCGCGGAAATAAGCAGGTAGGTATGTGATATCTGACGATGTAACCCTCGTAAAGAAATTTCTTTAAAATGCATTCTAGTTCTCGACATTACCTACCGATTAACCAAAAAAAAATTAAAAAATATCACATTTATTGAACACGTCATAAATTGTTACAAATATTAGAGAATTAAATTCTCAGCTAAAAGCCACCATGTTTCCCTATCTACTATCTTTCTTTTTCTTGAAGTTAGAAACATTACAATGACCTACCAATTGGCATGTTAGTCAAGGTGTTTGGGAAATTGGTTGGTATTGAGAAAAACTAACACGAAATAGGTAACTAAGCCGCTGGCTAGCACCGATCTACCCACCTTGGCCCTCGAACGTGATCGCGAAATCCGCGGAAATAAGCAGGTAGGTATGTGATATCTGACGATGTAACCCTCGTAAAGAAATTTCTTTAAAATGCATTCTAGTTCTCGACATTACCTACCGATTAACCAAAAAAAAATTAAAAAATATCACATTTATTGAACACGTCATAAATTGTTAGAGAAATATTAGAGAATTAAATTCTCAGCTAAAAGCCACATGTCACTAGGTATGAATATTTTGGCTACTTACACTTTAGTCCGACAGAGAAAACAATATTTAGACGTATTTTTGCAATCGCCTCGTGTCGAAGTTGCGCGCTCGCTCCGCCGGCCTCTTAATTACGTGTTAATCTAATAAACATTATTTGAGAATGTGTCATTTTGATAGTGTGGCATTTTGCTATTGTGGCATTTTGCTATTGTGGCATTTTGCTACGTGGCATTCTGCTAGTGTGGCATTCTGCTAGTGTGGCATTTTGCTAGTGTGGCCTTTTGCTAGTGTGGCATATTGAGAAAAGACATTTTGCGAATGTGTCATTTTGCGTCAATATGTAATTTTGAAAATGTGGCATTGTGCGCCTAATCCGTCTGTAATAATTATGAGATGGTTATTATAATTATTATAGACCTGCCCCGGCCCGAGAAATAACCAAACATGCTGGGTTAATTTGCAACATGTTTCTTCTTATAAACTCACCAGCTCGATGCACCGCGACCGCTTGTCTCGTTTGTATAACAACACGAACTCCATATCAATGAGCAGCTCCCACACGTCAACCGTGAACCCCGCCTCAGTTTTCAGGATGTCCTCAAACGTCGGCTTCTTTTCCGATTGTGGTTTGGCTGCAGCAAAGGAAAATGTTTAAATTTCTATTTGGATTTTTATTTGAATATGGGAGGACGAGCTTCACCTTCCGAAAGGTCTAACCCTTACCTTATTTTTTTTTTATATATATGGTATATAATACTTATATACTTTTTTTTGTAAATACATACTTATCATACATAAGAAACACCCAGACAAACACAACCACTTATCTTCATCACATAAATATTTGTGTCTTGTGGGAATCGAACCACTAGACCATAGACGTCGTCAAATTTAAATATAGGGAGACGAACTTCACCTTCCGAAAGGTCTAACCCTTACCTTATTATAATCAATATGTTATTTAAAGGGTTGAACTGACTACACTTTGACCGTCGACGGTAGCCACGAGTATTAAGTGAAAGCAAAGTGCGGTTTTTAGTCGGGACGAGTCCGACATGCCCTGCCATTTCCCCAGATTATAGACGATCCTAAGTGTTCGGTACACGAACTAATTGCTGCTAACATGCCTATTAAAACGATTTATTCACTTGCTAAAAAACACTTTATTACGATACTGAAAGCTACGCTAAAATATGATGATAAATGTATATGAAAGGCGGATGCACCCGGTTGCTGTCCGAATATGCACTGATGTCGGCGCGCGCGCAACGCGGCCTTATTGATTAGCTAGATCAGCAAACGGGTGTTCAAGTAAATCGAACACTAAAAGTTATTTCGCAGGTACCTTTAATATCAGCGTTTTGCTCCACATCGGTGTCGGAGGGCGGTTCTACACAGGCGCGCACTCTGTCCATGACAGCGGACGATAGAGACAGCGCTAGGTCGTCGCACTTCGACGCTGCTAGCTGTCGTAACCGCGTCACGAACATCACGCCGCGCTCCTCCTTCAGCCATTCTAGCACTGCAACCAAACAATTAAAATTTTTAGCTGGTCCAGACATAAAAACAGATTGTGCTTACCCTTGCATGTGTACCTACTAAAAATATTTAATAATTTATCCCGTAATCTTATCCAACTATCTGACATTGTTTAAAAATATACAATTTGCTATCATTATAATTTGTAAATCCTATTATAGTCTAAAAACTTTCTAGACGATACGATTTAAAATAATAAGATGTAATTTTGTATAGAAAATTACACGTATTTGCATGCCATATGTGACAGAATATGTTTGGAAAAAGAATAATGCAAGACCTATTTATTGTACCATATTCTTGCAAATAAATTATTTGATTTATAATAATAATAATAAATTGTTTATTTAGAAAAAAGGTGCAATACTTTTAACACTGTCTTACAATATTTAAAAATTATGGCTAATTACATTTATGTATGCCTGAACTAGGTTGAACCTGTGTTTCAGGCAAGGAAGTGCATTAATTATAATTATCTATAAAGTATCTAATGTTTATGAACTAATATATAATATATTGAAAAATGCTAAGTACGTTATTTATTTGCATACTACGAGTAACTCTTCTGTTTGTTCGTAAGAGATTCTTTGTAAATATTGACTTAAACATTTTTTACAGCTAAAATAATTTAAGTTATTAATATTTAGTTCTTTATTTATCCTGTTGTACAAAAATGGGCTTTGATTGGAAAGGAGTACGGGAATACAAATGTTTATGTCAAAGTCAAAGTATTTTAATGCTTCATGTGTAAATATACATAGGTGTTTACATTTATAAACGTGTTTTTTTATTTACATGTCGAAATTTTAAAAGAAATATTATGCCGAAATAAAAGAAAATAATAATGGTTATTATTATTATTATCTAAGTTTGTTTCGGCGTATTTTTTAGTAAAGTCATCTAGACCTCTTCACTTCTTTTTTATCAATTTATATGTTGTTATTAATTTATTTGTATTATGGTGTGCGGGTCGGTAACCTAATCAATCCCTCTTATTTTAATTTTATTTATCTTAGAGGCGACCCTTGCCCAGTGTTGGGACAGAATACGAGTTGATAATGAATCGTGTGACAAAACAAAAGTTCTAGAAAGATTTAGAAAGGTCTAAAAAGATCTAGAAAAAATTATTCAATTTAAAATAACACATTTCTGTAAATAATTGATAGGTAGGTAGGTAACAAGTTGATTCTGACCCTGTAAATTTCTTCAGATACAATAAGCACTATTTTGTCATGATGATGAAAACTATATTAATTATTCATTTACGAAGATTCGATTGTCACTATATTAATTATTCATTTACTTATCAAAGATTATTTGTCTTCTTAGGTGTTTCATATGTATTATAAGTATGTATTCACAAAAAAAAAAAGTACATAAGTATTATATCCATTGTCTAGTACCCATAGTACAAGCTCTGCTTAGTTTGGGACTAGATGGTGTTGTGTAAAATGACCCAAAAATAAAAAATAAAAAATATGTTAAAAAAACGAATGCTAGAGTAATACCAACAAAATAATAAATCTGAGCTAGAACTCACCTTCCTGCTCTGACGGCGGCTCTCCCCTGGGGTCAAGTAGGACCCTGAGGACCGGGTGACCCCAGGGGTTGGCGAGTATCCGCTTGAACCACTCGCCTCGCGCCAGTAGTTGTGTCTCCCATGGTGGTGGACCTGCTTCTCTGCTGGTCCCTGGCCAATTCTCACACTCTTTAACGAAGGCATTGATGGCCTCTTCGAGGCTTTTGTGGTCATCATTACTCTTTGGTGACTGCCATTCCGTCTGTTGGCAATGGCGTGAATGTTAGAAAATGCATAATTTTGCTCACTAAATTGATTATATTCCTCGTAAATATACTGATTCAGTCTAAGTTATTTTAGCGAAGGAAAAATACGAATGCGGGCAGAATTTTAATTGAACCTGTATCTTCTGCCACCGCGAGTCCCACCCGCCAGTAGCCCGAAAACCGTAGCGATGTCGCAGCGACTTAATCGTTGAAACAGTATTCCTATTCACATCCGTGATCGAATCGTTTTCAAATCGCTGAACTGTGTGATACAGTTCAATATTAGTATTAACTAACCTACATTTGGATAGAGTTCGACAAACCCTGTAACATTCCCCGGGCAGTTCATGGGACTTTCTACTCGCGACAGGTCACAGCTTACCTGCAGCACAGTCCTAGCGGTGTGCCTTTGCAGCCAGCTCAGCAGGTGCGGGTGTGTCGTCGATGCCGAGTGCTGGCAGAGGCTGTAGATGCGACGCCAAGCCTCGCACAGGTGTTGTGTGCGTTCGCGAAGCTCACAGTCGCCGCTCAGCCCCGCCTCGAGCGACTATAAAAGAAAACATGTAAACAATATTAATTTCTATACAGATATTGAACTGATAATTACAACAAATCCCGAAACGTCAGGATCAAATTTATGATTATGATTAAATATATGGAGCGCACGGTGGAGCATGAGATTTGGCATAGTTAAAGTTCGAGAGAAGGAGTGCAGAAAGCTAAAATGTATCCATAATTATACATCATCAACCCATATACTGTCCCACTGCTGGGCACGGGTCTCCTCTCATATTGAGAGGGATTAGGCTATAGTCCACCACGCTGGCCTAGTGCGGGTTGGCAGACTTCACAAACCGTCGAGAAAAATCTCTAAGGTATGCAGGTTTCCTCACGATGTTTTCCTTCACCGTTTAAGCGAGTGATAATTAATTATTAATACGCACATGAATTCGAAATGTCAGAGGTGCGTGCCTTGGGTTCGAACTCGAGACCTTGGACTTGGCAGTCCAATGGTCATACCAGGCTATCACTGCTTACTACATAATTATACATATTAGTACAGTCATATATTAAATTAAATAAAACATTCATTTGTTACATTCAATTAGGTATATCGTTCTAATGTGAATACGCAAAGTTAAAAAAAAAATGTCTACGAGGCCATATATGTAATAACTAATTAAAAATATTAATTATTTTAACTTTAATTTAATTTTTAGTGATTCTACATGACGAATACGTCATCATCATCAACATCAGCAGCCTATATCACTGCTTGACGTAGGCCTCCCATAATGTGCGCCATTTCACCCTGTCCTCGGCTTTTCGCATCCAGCTTCTAGCACCAGCCTTTCGCAAATCATCACTCCATCTTGCCGGAGGGCGTCCTACACTACGTTTGCCGAGTCATGTATTCGCGACTCGGCAAATTTACTATTTACTAATAATAATAAATACCTTTAATTTTATTGTTTATTTGACAGTATCAGTTTTAATTGCTTTGTACAATTTTGGCATGCTGTGATCTCTCATACATAATTGAAGGAGTACATTGGCCTTATAATGTATCATGTAACTTATTTTGAATATATTTTTGTGTATTATCCTTTGTCAGAGATCATTAAGTAAATACATAAATTGTTTTTTTAAATACCTTGACTTTGACCAAAGAGTCTCTATAATATTAAAACTTAAAAAGTTCAAAGTTCGAATTTCGGCCACAATGGGAACCATTAGTAACATTTAAGGATCAAATCGGTTATTACTAAACAGAGCACAGTATGGGATCGTAAATTAACCAGCTATAGATAACAGTCAATGAATTAGCAGGCAGGATGTCAGATAACAACTAATTATATTAGAAGAGCCCTTTTTTGAAGTTTTGACTACAGAAGTGAATTATTTCAGTTTAATATTCATTTTTTTTTAACGATTTTTCTGTAACGTGGGTTAATTTACATACAGAAATTCTTCACATACCTACACAAACATCCAGACCTTGAACAACTATCCGTTACATACAAATATTTGTTCGGTGCGGGGATTGAGTCCGCGGCTACGCCAAATGTGTTAGTTTTTTTTTTTACTATATTATGGCGTCGACATTTCCTACCTGACGATCTTTGTGACGCCCTAACTGGGTCACGGGAGCTATTTGACATTCCTGCGTGGCCCCAGACAGAAATGCTTCGAGTTGAGCTGTCTTAAATGACGTCACGCATACATCAATGACTGGCTTATTTAGGTAGTATGGTTGTGGTGAACCTCGTTGGTCTAGTGGTCGTAAGCGCGACTGCTGAGCCTTGGTTTTTATCGCCAGGTCGAGCAGTTATTGGGATTTCTTATGAAATTCTCAATAGCAGCTCGGAGATCAGATTTGTGCTAGGTTTATGGCAACAAACTTTCCCCCTTTTACTTGGAACTGCTCCATTCATTAGCCTAGTGATCCTAAGCGAGAGAGTAAGAGAAGCATAGTGGGAGTAAATCCACTCAAATTAGAGCTGCCCGACTGGGGACGTACCTCCGCCTTGCAGAAAATCGAAGTGAAATAACACTGCTTTGAGCTGTGTTGTGGGAAACGTTGTGTTGGCAGTGGGGGGACTTTGACCCTTATACTGCCAAGACAACCATTCCTCATTCGTTTTACAGGGTCGGCAACGCGCAAGTGATACCCCTGGTATTACAAGCGTCTATAGGCTACGGTAACCGCTTACCATCAGACGGGCCGTATGCTTGTTTGCCACTTTAGTGGTATAATAAAAAGAAGCGTCAGCTAGTTTTGAGGTCCTATCTTCGATTGCCAGGTCGAGCAGTGTTATTGGGATTTCTTATGAAATCGTCAATAGCAGCTCGGAGATTCGATTTGTGCAGGGTTAATGGCAATAAACTCGACCTAAACATAACCGGCGAAAGGTGGGTCCACAGCAGTTACATCTCTGCCTTTAAGGAATACAGGTATTATCATATTTAATATTATTATAACAACAGATTTGACAAAGTGAGTTAGTAGTTTATACCATCAGTTTGTTTAATGTCTGTTGAACATGCTATTAATAGCAATGTCATGAATTATCAAAACAAACCTGCTGTTTGGCATAGGTCATAATTTCCATTAGGTAAGCAGTGTGTGGATAAAAGGTTCTTAAATAATAATAAATTAAAAAAAGGTAAGCTGTGATAGCCTAGTGATGGGACCATTGGACAGCCAAACCAAAGATCTCGAGTTCGAATCGAATATCGATATCGAAATATGCGTATTAATAATTAATTATCACTCGCTTAAACGGTGAAGGCAAACATCGTGAGAAAATCATGCCTTAGAGATTTTTCTCAACGGTATGTGAAGTCTGCCAACCCGCACTAGGCCAGCGTGGTGGACTATAGCCTAATCCCTCTCAATCAGGAGACCCGTGCCCAGCAGTGGGACAGTATATGGGTTGATGATAGTTTCCATTACTTCAAAAAAATCTTTGTGATACGAGTCACACCGCATGTGTGACGAGGTGACTTTAACCACTACACAAAACGTGCAGTCAACTAGACAGTTTACTAACACTTATTCCAAATAAATACCACATATTTAACTCAATATTTTTCCTCATAAAGGAGGATTAATTACATTTATAAAAAACATTATACACTATACCACTCTGTAATCACACAACAAGCTGTTCTCAAGTCAGACGGAAAATCCTGCAACAGATGACTCATTACAAACTCTAGTCTATTCACATTGAGATACATTATCTAACAGTAGGTATTGTCACTACTAATGCGTCAAATAATGGAATTGAAGAATCATACACCAAGTAAAAAGCAGCCTACCTAGTGGTATGAACATTGGACTGCCAAGTCGAAGGTCTCGAGTTCGAATCCAAGGCACCTCTGACTTTTCGAAATCATGTGCGGATTAATAATATAATTAATTATCACTCATATTGATGTGGCATATGTTGATATGCATTATAATGACTTAAAATTACATTGTGCCCTTCAGTTGCCTAGCGGTTTGAACTTGTCATGCTCACTAAAATGTCCTTCTGATGGTGGCGTTGTGTGTCGGGTCGTTTTATTCCCTGCAACATGGTTGAGTCGAACGACGCCGATACGCACGTCATACTCGTGAACGGGTGCCGTCTGTCGGTACTGGTCAGCTCTTACTGTCAATGGCAACCTCTTTTTTTTCTGTTTATTATACTAGATTAATTTAATAGTACACATCAAACTGCATTGTTCTCATGAACTATTCAGATTTAGACTGTAATACTGAACACTGTAATCATGTTTTTTTTTAAAGAGTGTCTATAGAGTTCCTTTCCGGTTCTTCTCCATAAGACCCACTTTTTGGAACCATGCAACTAGTTTTGACTTTTCAAAAGTGCTATTTTAATGGTCTAATTGAAATAAAATATTTGAGTTTGACTTGACTGTGACTCGCTGAAACGGTGAAGGAAAAAATCGTGAGGAAACCTGCATGCCTTACAGATTTTCTCGACTGCGTGTGAAGTCTGCCTTATCCCTCTCATTCTGTGAGAGGAGACCCGTGCCCAGCAGTGGGACAGTATGGGTTGATGATGACACCAAGTGATTTAGCTACAGTTTATAGTTCTATCATCAGCCATCATAGGTTGGCAGTTTTTGCTCCTGGATCGACATGACTTACTTAACAGTTAGTTCAATGTCGAACGATGCCACTTTACCAGGTAGGCTACTAGGTATACCAGACGTAACACTTGTTTTTCAATAGGTGTTACTGACGTCATCATAAAGACGTAAATTCAGAATGTGAAGGCAAATTTCGACCTGGCGGGTGGGACTCGCGGTGGCTTAGTTTAGTGGTCATAGAGTCTGGTGTACCTTACCACAAGATGCAGGTTCGAATCCTGCCCGCAGTCGAATTTTCCTTTGCTAAAATAACTATAATAACAATAATTTTCTTAAGTTTTATTGTTAGAAAGAGATAGTATGAAAATTTGTTGCAATTAAGTACATTAAAACCAGAACCAATGAGTGAAACAAGACAGTTCCTTCAACCTTACTCAGGACCCAGCAAACCAAATTTCCAAAAAGTATCTAGTTCCCTTAACATCTGTTACAAGAGACAGAAAGTAAAAGGTAAAAGTACCCAATGAAGAGGTCATTAACCCCATTACGAAAGAAATTTACCAATTATTCATAGATAAAAAACACAAAAATTTGGAAAATCACCAATAGTAAAAAAAACCTTTAAATTAACATAACCTTACAAAATGAAGTAGATTATATACTATATGTAAACTGTCAAAAGTTATAATATAATATTATCTTTTCATCTAAGTAAAGTATTATCAAGTTTAACACTACACAAGGTTTAATCTTGGATGTAAATCTGAAAGTTATAAAGTGAGGTAGTCCAATCAACAGGTCGCTGACCTCCTCTTTCCCTTTGAAGTTACTTAAATTTAAGGAAAGGCCAGTGGACTGTGACAAACT
Source organism: Acronicta alni (assembly GCA_964056405.1). Classification (NCBI taxonomy): domain Eukaryota; kingdom Metazoa; phylum Arthropoda; class Insecta; order Lepidoptera; family Noctuidae; genus Acronicta; species Acronicta alni. The sequence continues at coordinate 7,393,376 of OZ043938.1, read as the reverse complement.
CCACAGTGAAGAATTCCAGTACTCATAAATATAATGTGATTGTTTGTCCAAAGATTTTTAGAAAAAGAATTACATTAAGTATGTATAATAATTGTAATATTGTTATAACTTAAGTATGACATCTGGATAATAATGATAAAATAATTAATTGTTGATTGTAAATCCCACAAAGGAATTTTTGTATTAAAAAAATATTATTAGGTTAGATAATTATTAAATGTCCCATGTTTAATGTATAGTCAATTTAGAAAAAAAAACTTCATGGCTGTTTCTTTAAGAACCTTTTTAGATATTATATGCAGTGTGGTGTAATAATATTAGATTAAATGGCTATCCTCATAGTTCCTGATTTTATTAATGAATTCCTAATACAATTAAAAAACTTCTAGTATTTTCTGACCAATGTCATAAATTCTAATATCCTGTATTTATTGTATCCCAAAGGGTTAGGCAGAGGGTTTACCAATATAACCCCCAGTTCACTGCTATATTTAGATCCCATATAATAAAACATATTGCCACTAACCAGGCACAAATCTAAACTCCAACTGAATTTCATAGAAAAACTCACACAAACATTTCACTCCAACTGGGAATCAAACCCAGAAAGTTGATTATTCTCTAGTGTACCAGTCGCGTTTAGGAGCACTAGACTAACGACGTAATTTATAAATGCTAATAACATTAAAAATAATTAGCTTCAAAGTAAACTACTAATTATCAAAGTCATAATTTAATGGAGAAGAACAATGTAAACATGGCTTTAAAAAATATGATTTAGCTCTAGACATACATATTCAAATGAAATAGATTTGAAACATTTAACCTAATGTTGTGAGTCATGAGCATGTGGAGAAATAACAACAATAAGTTATACCATTATATCACAGACATGATAAAGTATTTAGCACACATTTTTTTTACAATGCTATCAAACTATACATATCTATAGCTTATGTTGTGACCTATATGGGTGTGTTTCGTGTGACAGAACAGGAGTTATAAGATTATGGATAACAATGATTCCTAGAATAAGAGCCTCATTCAAATACTGTAAGTAAACCTCTTTTAATGTCGAGCAACAAAATACAGATACTAAAAAAGTTTTTAAGCTCTCATATTTGAATATGTGACATAATGAATTCACTAATGACACCTTAAAACCTGAAGATATTATGTAGAGATATAGAGGGATAGCACTAGAGATAATACCCATTTTGGTTGCCTCATAGAGTTATAGCCATTGGATGTTAAAGGAAAAGGGGAATGTACTAAATTTAGTATTATTTGACTGATCTGGAAGTTGACATCTGATATACCACATGGTTCACATTTATCTGGTGCATATTTTCTTTGTCCCATAACTGAAATGAAGTTGGTAGGTGTAGTTTTGTTTGTGCTTAAATTTGTTTTTACTGAAAAAATGTGTTTTTAATGTTTTCAATTTTGAATAGGTGCACAATACCTTGGCAGTAGAAATATGTCATGGTGTGTCCATTGTAACTGAACACCTGCATGAGGGACAATGTGTATCCACATCCCACATGTAACACTATTGCTGTGGCCTTATATTACTAGAAAATTATTTAACCATGGAATAAAGAAGTAGAACAATGTAATTAGTTGTAATCAATAATTAAAAAAAAAAATATTGTAATGTAATAGTAGTGATAGCCTAGTGATATGATCATTGGACTGCCAAGTCAAAGGTAAGTTCAAATTTAAGGCCTCTGACTTTTAGAATTCAAGTGTGTATTAATAATTAATTATCATTCTCATAAATGGTGAAGGAAAACATAGTGAGGCAACCTGTATTCCTTAGAGATTTTTCTCAATGGAGTGTTTAGTCTGCCAACCCGCACTAGGCCAGTGTGGTGGACTATAATCCCCCTCAATTTGAGAGAAGACCCATACCCTGCAGTGGAACAGTACATGGGTTGATGATGATGATTGTAATAACACTTGAATACTACTTACTCTACATAAGTTACTCTGTTGGTTCCCAGTTTGAACAGTATTATTGGTTAATTCTATGAAATTCTCAGTAGCAGCTCTGAGTTTGGATTTGTGTCTGGTTATTGGCAGTAGACTGGTATTACTATTATAGGTAAGGTATTACAATTACAAGACCTTAAACATGCCAGCGAACTGTGACTGTACAACAGTATGCCTCTGCCTAACCCTTTGGGGACATTATGTACGTGATTATATTTACCAGTTAAGGTACCGTCACACACAATGATACCTATAACTACTGGTCCAGGCGTCAGTGCGCAGACAGTGATAATGCATTATGGATTGTCCGAGAACATGAAAATTTGTAATGTGTCTGTAGTTTTTGAGTTAATGGAGATATACAGTTCATTATAGGTTATGGTGATAAAACAATTACCTGAACAGTAAAATGAAAGTTACCGAGTCTCCCAACTGTCACAAGAATAAAAACAATACACAGAATGTAACATGAATCTTTTAAGGTAAGTATGTATTAACCAGAACTGTGCTCATACATTGTAATATGACTCAAAAAATGTGAATCACGACAGGGGGCAAACAGCTGATAAGTCATATAATCTCGTATACCTCACACGTGCGAAAGGAACAACGAAAAAATAGATCCGTCAAATTTTTTACTTTACACATTTTTTCAGGAGGTACGTGACTTCTCGATGTTTTGATATGGCTGTCCGTCATCATACACTGATGATTACTAAGTACATAGACCTACATGTTATATCCTAACATATCACTACATTGTCAAATTACAAGCCTATCACAATCAGAGGTGCGAAAAGAGACATTATTCTACATAAATAGACAATAATAACCACATAAAATTTATAACTACCATGATTTTACACTGTGCATACACTTGCAGCATTTAAGGAAAAGAACCATTTTGTCAACTAGTTACGCCGTAAGTATTGTTTGCGACGTATGCTTCTCTGAATATATCACGTATTTCGTACAAAATAATGAACAGATCACCGAAATACATGAAAACAAGAGTTATTAAAAGACAAATATGGCGGCCACAGTAGACAGACGAGCACAACGGCGTCGAGCTATGCACGGTGATCTTGATGGATATAAGAATAAAACTTACCTTGTAAAGTTCAATGTAATATGTTTTGCCTTTTGGGCCACTCGTTTGATTACTTTTCACTTCTTTTCCATCATTTGTAGAAGTCATTTCTTACGAAAATATCGCGGGGGAGACATTTATACGCTTGTGTTTTCGTAATTGTACTGTCAAAGTCAGTGTTGCACTGTCAAAATACATGCTAATATATTAAATTTATTTTACATAGAGCAGCCCCAAGCTGTACTTCAAAAGTGACTTCTTCAAATCAAATCATTGACCTTAGTGCATCTCGATTCTATAATTTTTACAATTAATAATACATTAAATCGCCTTGCTAAGCATAAAATTGGATATTTACCTTGACAACGGGGAAAGAAAGGCTAAAATAGATGTCAGCATCTCCGTTTGTCCATCTACAGACCAAATACCAATATTTTTATTGTTCAACTCACAGAACAGAAAAATAACTAATGGATTCGGAAAATAAAACAGCCCGAAGGTGATGGCATGCCCAGCTAGACAGTTATTTGAATCATTTAGCAGTAGCAGGCTCTAAACCAAGACGAGTCGAAGGGTGGGTAATAATGGCACAGTAAAAAAAATATGAAAAGAAAAGAAAAAATTAAATCCTCAGGCTAAAACGGACTTCAGCATCTCCGACTTGCTGTAACAGCAGTCCAAGTATGTTAAAATGTAAACGAATGTCACTCTGACCTCTTACAAGTTTATAGGTCAATGCACTGAGATAATGAGCATTAAGATTACCAATGTTGTCAAATGTCAGAGAGTTCACAGCTATTAAAGTGCATCCACACCGCAGTTACTTTTTGTGGAGCAACGGAATACAACACGATAACATTAGGTAACATTATTCAACTTTCACCGCAACATATTATTATACTAACAACAAATTACTTTTTGCTATCGGATGTTGCCCACTAACACTTGGAAACGTTGCTCTGAAAAAAGTCTGCGGTGTGGAATTGTGGATGCACATATAGGAAGATTGCATAGGTTTAGTCGTAACGTAAGTAGCTCCATGAGTTTCCCTAGAGAAAAATTAAGTATAATTACAATTTTAAAATTATATCCTAGGATAGCCACCCCCTAAATAAGTATTATATCCATTGTTTAGTACCCATAGTACAAGCTCTGCATAGTTTTGGGACTAGTATACGTATATGTGTGTATAGTATGTATACGATATAGTATACGTATACTATGTATACGAGCCTTGTTTGGTATACAACAAACAGATAGTTGTAAAGAATATTTTAAAAAACATGACATACTACCATTACCTAGTCTATATATACTAGAAATTTGTGTTTTTGTGCGTAGACATCCACATTTATTTTGTTTATTTATTTATTTATTTATTTTTAGGAAAGCTTACAGACTAATAACAACTATTGATAAGGAACAATTACATTACAAAATTGCTAATAACAAGCTTCCACATATTTTTAATCACAATATCATTGTAAGCACAATGATATTGTGACTAGGCCACGGAGAGACTTTCATAAACTGCTAATACCTAAGCAAAGTCTAAATGTATTTAATCAGAATGTATACTGCATGGCGATACGTATTTATAATAAATTACCAAAAAGGTTGATGGAAATGAACACTGTAAATGTTTTTAAGCGAAATTTATTAATTTTGTTACTGGACAAATGTTATTACAGCATAAAAGATTTCTTAAACGATAAAATATTGTGATTATCTTCTAATGCATGCATTATGTATATTAATGATAGAATTTTGAACAATATTTGTACGCCAGACAATGGTAGAATATGGCTAGTGCCCGAAATGAAACCTACAACTTTGTAAACCCATATTCTGACAAATAAATCTTTCTTTCTTTCTAGATGGTGCTGTGTAAAATTGTCCAAGAATATTTATTTATTTATTTTGAGACTAAGTTAACATAATTACACACCAAAACAGTCTAGTCTTATCCTTTATCCTTCTCAGAGCCATGCGGGTGCAATAATTAAAATTTACTTTAGTGCGAACCTATGTGCAGTTGTTGTGAGATGATACGTTAAACGATTATTCTCTGTCCGGACTCCGGTTACGATTTACGAAAATACGCATCTGTATTCCACATTGCAAACATGTTATTAGATTTTTTTTGACGGCGTTTGACGGCGGCCAGTTGTGGGACAGCAAGTGAGTGGACAAAATACACTTACAAAACAGAGTTGGAGGGCCTAATTAATTCTGACTGTGTTATATGTATATATGATTGATATATATATTCTGACAAATAAATCTTTCTTTCTTTCTTCTTTCTATAAATAGCGATATAATTATTCTGAACGTTAAAATGATGTGCCATTTCTCTATCAATACACGATGCAATAGTCCTCACTATTTCCCTATAACTACGGCCAGGTGGATAACTGGACTGTGGCCTTCTAGATAGAGAAATAGGGAGGTGAGATCCAGGCACACACCGATCGTAGCCCTCCAAAGTTGTCTCGATCTTCTCAGGTCTACGATCCTTGTTACACCTTTATATGTTCCTTTTATATCAGGTTCACACAAAGTTCACAGAGACTAAGGGCCTAAGGGCGCAGATTGACAACATTATACTTACTACCCAAAAACTGAAGAACAATTATTATACAACCCTATCGAGTTCACTTCAGGAATCTATGGCAAATCATTTAAGTTTTTTTTATTGGCAGTACTGTAGTACAAAGCAAAGCGAGTTGTGTCAAGAATTACTGCGTTTTTTACGAAAATAATCTCAAAATGAAGTAGGAAAATGTAGGATTCATTGTTCACTTAAAGCTAATTATTTATGTATTAATCAAATACATTTCTTAACTTCATATAACTTTGATTTCGGACGTGCTCGATAGTAAAAATTGATGTGTCAAAGTGCACGGTAATAGAAGGGACGATAAATTATTACTTTTTATGCTTATTTCATTCACAATTTTTATTTAAATAGCATTATTTTGTATCAGAAATGTATAATGAAGTGTTATTGTGGGATTTAATAGTTAAGGGTGGAACAGGGCGTGTGATCCGACTTGGCACATCTGGCGAGCCTTCGTATAATTTCCCTTCCTTTCTCATTAATTGGTAGACCATTTACTGTTGTTCAATGTTTTAAACCTATTATTTTAACTAAGAAACCGGTATATCTTGATATTATCTATTACATTATGTATCATAATTTAGTTAGTGCAATCTCAATATTTTATCAGAATTATTCCATTCCTGATTTCAGTGTTCTTAATATTTGGTGTACATATTATGTAGTTCAGTGTTGATAAGCGAACAGTCTGCTTAGTGTTGTGATGAGTGTATCAAGTAATTTTAATATTTTACCACTTTGTGTACCAATTGAGTGATAAACTAGTAAAATGGCTAAGAAATCGGATAATATAGGCGGGAAGCTGGTCACGGTGTCAGTCGTCGGTCTTTCCGGTAAGAAAAATGATTCTTTTCGAAATTAAAAAAATTAGACATCAATTTTATTTATGAATGTTACATCTGGCAAGCATTGATGTTATCAGCTCACTGTGTAGAGATACTTGCATTCTGATAAGGCTGCAAAATCAATACAGTGAAGAAAATCTTTGGATGATCATGACCTTCACTGGTTTCATGTCTGGATCCTTAAAAAGATGTATAATAATGTGCTATTCATTGACAATTTTTCCTTTCAAGTGATTTTGGCCATAAGTCAATGATAAGTGTTAATAAGTTTCTGTAAATACTGTAGGTAAGTAGAGACAAAAGAAATTTAAATGTCCCCTAAACTCATCAATGTTATTATATGTTGTTTCTTTTATTATAAGTAAGTAATATTCACAAAAAAAAAAAGTTTTGTCCATTGTTTAATACCCATAGTATAAACTCGGCATAGTTATAGGCTAGATGGTGCTGTGTAAATTGTATCAAATATTTATCTAATTATTATTTCGTTAAAACATTATAACTTGCTTATTATAACCCAATATTTGCCAAAAACTTTCAGTAACGAACTGAAAGTAGGCTAAGCATAATGCATTCCAGAAAAATTTCAAATTTTTTTAACAGTAAATATTGAACACTAGCTGTCCCAGCAGATGCTGTCCTGATACCCAATTGCAGCTCCACCTACCGGGTCCAATTGTTAGTCTAAATGTTTTTTTTTTGTGATAATAATGAACATCAATTGATTTTTATATACATACATATTATGTATAGTTATGTATTGAGTAACACAATTCATATATTTATTATATGCATCTACGTAAACATTGGTGAACTGTGAGTGTATGTCTCTGCCTAGCCCTTCAATAAATGCAGGAGCTGGGTATCCAACCTGGAACTTTAGGTCGTACTTACAGCCACTACACTAGAGGCAGTTACACAATAATTCTTTTAATAATTGTTGCTGGAGACTGAAACAAACAATCTTCAGTGAATACTATACTGAGAAACTATAATATACTCACGCCTTTTTCCCATGGGGTTAGGCAGAAACTAAAGAATGCCACTTGCTATTATTCTTGCCATAAGTTAATCATCATCAACCCATATACTGTCCCACTGCTGGGCTGGGATGAGAGGGATTAGGCTATAGTCCACCACGCTGGCCTAGTGCAGGTTGGCGGACTTCACACACTGTTGAGAAAATCTTTAAGGCATGCAGGTTTCCTCACAATGTTTTCCATTTCATAAGTTAATATTAGGTGTTAATAAGTTTGTGTAATACTTTATGTAGGTAGCTAATTAGAGACAAAAGAAATATATATATAAATGTCCCATATTCTCATCAAGGTTATGAGAAACTATAACTAAACTAAAAACTATACTGAGATTAATCTTATCACATGAAGATCTGTGTGAATTAATACTTAATTTGTGCCTCTGATTAATATAAATTGTAAATATGACATCACTTTACCTCATTATTATTGCTGGACCTTAAACTTTTGACCGCCATGTTTATAACGAAAATCCGTGTTCTCTGGCCAAGAGACAAATTCTAGTATCTGATAATAATTTAAAAATAAACAGCAAATTTTGTATAGGTATTTATTTTGAACTAAAAGTGGTATTTTTGACGTGCCTTGCGTCGTGAGCAAGTTTTCATTTGACATCTATACACGTCCGTGGCGGTCAAAAGGTTAATATTAATTGTACAGAGGCCAGCATATCAAGCTTCCACAATCTGTCAAATTTCTTTGATTGATTTTCAACTTTAATTCAGAGTGATAAGGTTGATATTCAATTGGGAAAATTTGACAGTTTTGGATAGCTTGATCTGCTGGCGTTTGTACAGTAAATTCCTTTACCATACTAATAGTAACCGTACCAAATGTCCTTGCAACTCTGTGTATCGAAGTAAAACTCATAACTATCATATCTAGCTTAAAAAAATGTTAAATATTGACTTGTAAAAGTGTCTTTAAAAGATCTATTTACAGAATTAAATATCTTTATCTTTATCCGAGTATTGGGGCCGTTTCCAGTCTATCCAAATGTGACTGAATATCCGTTAGTATTTTACAGGAAGGCCTGCCTTCAGACCTTTACAACCCAATTTCTGAGTAATACCAACATCCTGATAATAGACTGATTGTTAGATTTTTGGACTTTTCTGACTACCATTACCATAGATCCCAATATTTTCAATAAATAAGACCTAACTCCAATAAAGCTCTCCAATATAGGATATTACAAAATTGCGTTAATTTTGTTAGGCAACGTAGAAGTATTAAAAAATATTCTATCTCAAAGCTCACTCATAAAGTAAGCAGTGTAGGCCAGTAAAACTAAGAACATTTTGAAAGTTATGAATATAAATATGAATATAAATGAAAATAAATATGTTTCTTTCTTTCTTTCTTTCTTTTCTTTCAAAGTTCTTATTTTAGATCTGATCAGCCACAACTGGTTGTGATTCGAAGCATTAAAGTAAGTGATTGTCAATGGCCTGTCTATTGTTGCATTGTTATCTCCACTACTTCCTGTTCAAGCGTAGGTGTAGTTTGTTTATTTTGTTGAGAGAAAGTTGATAAAATTTTGTCATATAGATAATGGTTTATTGTGTGATAATTTTGTTGTTCTTGTATTGTGTACTTGTGATGTAAGCTGGTCATCACATAGTAATTTGCAATTTAATTGGATCGTTTTTTTTTAAATACCTGGCCCTGTGTTTTTTCTCGTGTATCGTATGCGTTTACGAACATAAATTTTCACATATACAAACTCGCAATTCCGGAAGAAATGCCTGCATTTCTTCCGGTTAGACAGGTTAGATTCCTGGGTTTCTGATTGTCTAGGTTGTCCCGTGTCCCAAAGACTTTAGAGACACGAAAAACACTCGAAGAAGTATACAAAATATTTTTTATAAAAAGAAACTTTATTTTAATCTGTGTGGTGCATGCGTGAACAAATAACCACACACACACACACACACACACACAACTTCCTATAATCATTTGAAAACACCGTAAGGAAACCCGCATGCCTAATAGATTTTCTTGACGGCGTGTCAAGTCTGCTAACCCGTATTACACCAGCCAGGTGTAGCTGCACCTGACCCCGTTTATTAATTATATATTCTCTAATTATTTTCTTCGATCACAATAGACCGATTGGGGTCATAGTGATACTACAGCCTCAAATTTTTAATTAAAACCTAACCACTCTCATTCTCCCATATACAGCCGACATACCTTGCCCAGTGATGAGTAAATTGAGTTCAATAAAAAAGTAATTTATTATGATTTCATCCCCAGGTACTGAGAAGGAGAAAGGCCAGCTTGGCGTAGGCAAATCTTGTCTCTGCAACAGATTCGTGCGGACCCACGCCGATGACTATAATTTCGAGCATATCTGCGTGTTAAGTCAGGTAAGGAACTCTTTTCTAGGTTAATTTTACATTGGTGTAGCGCATATAAAGACTGTGCTATTGAAAAGCGATGCAGCTGACGTGAAATTAAATAAAGGCACGTACATTATTCAGAAAATTTTGATCACTGCATTTGATTAATACGATTCATGACTCAAATCTCTTACGACTCTGTGGAACCTAGCCAAACATTGCGCAGATTTAAACGCAGAATACTCCAGGATCTCCTAAAATGATCCATTACAAACACTGATGGTAAACATCGACAACATCTGTGATTAAGACACTGGCCCTACTCTCAACAAGTCATCCACAGCTTACCTACATATTGCTGAATGTCCCGCAAAAGGCGATAACTTACAATAATATATAAAAAAAAAGACTCAAATAATGTATCTGAGTCCTGAATAGTGTATATGGGCAAGAAATCGTGACAATATCGATCGAAAAAACTCATCCTTTTATAACTTTTTCCCAAGTATGCTGGGGTTGGCTTCCAGCGACGGCCGAACATCACTATTTTAGACGAAGCTGTTGCCATCAGACCGCCGTAACCCAACTTTCGGGCAAAACCGATATCCTGATGATAGACTAGCTGTCAGGTTTTCTGGGTTTCTGACTACCTCTAGTGATTGTCATCAGGGCCGGATCTACCATAGGGCTTTTGAGGCTTCAGCCCAGGGCCCCGTGGATCAAGGGGCCCCAGCTAAGTCAAGTCAAAGTCAATATAAATCAAATATTTTACTCTCTCATTTTTTTCTATACTTTGAGTAGTTAGGTGGGCCCCTAAGTAGTATTAGCCCAGGGCCCCTTAAACTCACGGTCCGGTCCTGATTGTCATAAGGTGTTCGTATGACAACCGGGACAGCCGGCTTTACTTGCTCTCCGAGGCGGCTAGCGCAGTTTAGTCTCGCAGATCGGTTGATCACCTTAGTTATTACTTAGCCACGAGCCCCTCTCTTCTAAAAAACTGTAGTTTTGTTATATCATCCCGCTCCCGCTTTTCTGTTTGGAGCCCTCTCGTACCTTCACTATACATATAAAATAAAGTCGCTCCCCGCTGTCTGTTTGCCCCTATGTACCTATTATATAAAACATAGTTGCTTCCCGCTGTCTCTCTGTCCTTATGCTTAGATCTTTAAAACTACGCAACGGATTTTGATGTGGTTTTTTAAAATATATGTATAGAGTGATTCAAGAGGAAGGTTTATATGTATAATACTTGTATGTTATAAGTAAATCGCACCTGTGCGAAGCCAGGGCGGATCGCTAGTTTATTATAAACACAATTCTAATACACCAGCTAGGTCTCAATTCTCTTCATTGCAATTAATTGTTTTGAACCGTAGTTGTTGCGGCGTTTATAAATAAAGAAGTACCTGGCTATATTTCTGTAGGAGCCCTCCCTCATGCGGGGTTGAAACCCAAACTGGACATGATGCCATTTGCTCGTTCACTTGAAAAATTATAAAAATAGGCGATTTAAAAATAGTTTACATGTCAAACTTATGTGTCGCAATATTCTTTTGATTATCACAGTATTCCATCGAAATGTGTATACTGTTTACGGATTTTATATAGTTTTTAGCAGTTAAAAAGCTCAACCTGTATTTTTTGGCATTTTCCATGCTAAGATTTCAAAATTATTTAGAGAATGTGAAGGCAAATTTCAACATGGCGTTGGGAGTCGCGGTGGCATAGTGGTCATAGCGTCTGGTGTACCTAGAAGACGAATCTAGCCCGCGGTCGAATTTTTCCTTCGCTAAATAACTTCAACCTGTATAAACTACAATATTTATCCAGCATGCCCTAGACCTAGAAGAATATACATCGACTTAATTGGTGAGGTTCTTAAAAAAGGCAAGCCGATGTGTAGCACTCGCAACCGGAGGTCTCAAGATGACAACGAGCGAGTGATAGCACTGTTGTTGCTGGTTGCTAAATGTTATTTTCTTTTTCTAATATAGGTAACCAATGATGTTTGGATTGTGTCGTTGTATTGATGGATAGCTACGAGTCTGCAGTTTCTGCTTATACCCATGGTAAAAAGTCGTAAATGTCGGGACGGTTTCTTCATTTTTGTAGCACATTCAATTAGACTGTAATCGTCAATTTGCTGTTAAAGTGAGTAGCAAGTGAGAGTGATTGCAATTCACACAAGGATCTTATCATTTTCGACGGAAGGCATCCATTGTGGAACACTTCTCCTCAAAGCTTTGTTTCCTACACAAATATCCTTCATATTTTATAACCATTCCGAACAAGCCACTCGGATTCGTCAACCTAATAGCTTTACAGTGCTGGAATTTTAACATGCCTCGACTTAAAGAAATAAAAAAACCTACTTAGTCTTAACTGCTTTGTCTAGTGGTCCTAAGCGCGACTGCTAGAAGTCTTGGCTTCGATTCCCAGGTCGAGCAGTGTTATTGGAATTTTCTAAGAAATTCTCAGTAGCAGCTAGAGTTACTCCGGTTAATGGTAATAGGCTCCCCTATCTCATGGGATTTCATATCGGCGAGCCGTGGTGTACATTGGTACACCTCTACCTCAATCTTCAGAGAATACTAGCGTGATGGTATTATAAACCATTGGTGACCTCACCAATGGTTTATAATGGTAACATACCATCACGTAACCATACCAAGTACCATATTAAGACCTCCACTAAGTCTCTAGAATGCATTCACCATTATTTACCACCAATGTATTATTTGCGTAACAGTATTGTTTCCACAAATAAGTAATGTACATTACAGGCCTGTGGTTTAGATCGTGGTGTCGACCGACCCCTTCCGACACTTCCATTTTAGTTTAAACTGATCCCATATTCGCCCCTAATAACGCTCAAATGTTTTCAGCAAAAACTGTATTTTGAGTCCCAAAAGTTTGCAAAATCTGTGGTAAATACTATCCACGATAAATAATTGATTACAAAATTACGTAATTATCTACTGTATCCATTGTATATTTGTTCAAACAAAGCTGCGGCTCAAAGGACCAAACAAGAATGTCAAAAGGCGTTAGATTAATTTAAGTGTTGACTGGACTTTCATGAAAAGTAGCATCTCCTAACTCGTACCTATAACGATCCTTGGAAGTCAACGCTCGCGGGTCATCTCTACTCAACATAGGACCTAAAAATACTATATCCTTGATTAACTTTGATTATAATTAATCATTTCGAATGGACAGACAAGAAGAATAGGACGACCGCGTTGGCTTCACGTATATTTGAGATCATTCTAGTTCTTGTTTCGCCATATTTTTTCGTGATCCCAAACGCGACTGCAAAGCTTAAGGTCACTGGAAGGAGCTGGAATCCAAACCTGGGTCCAGCAAAATGTTATTAGGTTTTTCTATGAAATGCTCAGTAGCACGTCGGAGATTGGAGTTGTGCCCGGTTATGGTTAGGGACGCCCCGTATTATATGGGACCTAGACATACCGGCGAAATGTGGGTTACCTACATCAAAACACCTCTGCCTAACCCTTCGGGGATTACAGGTATGATGGTAAATTATATTGTTAAAATTTATGGAGTTACAGCTTTCACGGATCTGCATACATCTGATTTTGAGTCTAAACATCGGAAATGATTAGCGTCAATCTTTATAACACCAAATTATGTCAGTAGAATCTACATTTATATAATGCAACTGATCATGACCATGACCATGACCTCTAGCGTCTGTCAGTGGCGAATGTTACAAATCCCATGACCATTTTTAAGAGAGGTAGGACATAGTGGGAGTAATTCCACTCAAATTGTATCTGCCCGACTGGGGAAGTAACTCCGCCTTGCAGAAAATCGAAGTGAAATAACACTGCATTGACCTGCGTTGCGTTCTTTACGGTGAGCAAGGTTGCCGGTGCTCCGCGAGTAAACGAGTGCGGGACTTTGACCCTTATACTGCCAACCCTACTATACCTCTTTCGTTTTACAAGGTCGGTAACGCCCAACTGAAACCCTGGTGTTTCAAGCGTCTATAGGCTACGGTAACCGCTTACCATCAGGTGGGCCGTATGCTTGTTTGCCACCTTAATCGTATAAAAAAGACCGTATTGCGCTAAAGATGGCAAGTGCAATTTTTTAGTCGGTAGGAGTCCGCATACCTAACTTCCCCGTCGCGCTTAGGACCCACTAGATTAAAAAAACAGTTTATTTTAACATGACATTATTTCCTCAGTCGGACTTCAGTGGGCGAGTCGTGAACAACGACCACTTCCTGTACTGGGGGAGCGTGCAGAAGGATAACGATGAGCAAGAGTACAGGTTCGAGATCGTTGAGCAGACGGAGTTCGTCGACGATGCGTGCTTCCAGCCGTTCAAAGGTATGTTCGTGTTTTCAATTGAATATGAGCTAGTAGAACTTGTTGAGCTCATCTGGCGTTGCATTGCCAATATTCTGTCAAATAGTTAAGCAATAATATTCATCATCAACCCATATAATGTCCCACTGCTGGGTGTGGATCTCATAATGAGAGGAATTAGGCTATAGTCCATCATGCTGTCCCATGCGGGTTGACAGACTTCCCACACGGTCGAGAAAATCTCTAAGGCATGCAGGTTTCCTCACGATGTTTTCCTTCACCGTTTAAGCGTTATTAATGCTCACATTATTTTGAATAGTTAGAGCCTTGGATTCGAACTCAAGATCTTTGGTTTTATTGTATTCCGATTGGATATGAAGACTTAAAAACAGAAGTCTGAAGACGACAAGTGATAATATTGACTTTACTGGTATCTATAGGTTGTGGTAACCGCTTACCACCAGGCGGGCCGTATGCATATTTTCATCTTATTCATCATCATCATACTGTCCCACTGCTGGGCACCGGTCTCCTCTCAGATTGAGGGGGATTAAGCTGTAGTCCACCACGCTGGCCTAGTGCGGGTTCGCATACTTCACAAACCGTCAAGAAAAATCTCTAAGGTATGCAGGTTTCCGCACGATGTTTTCCTTCTCCGTTTAAGCGAGTGATAATTAACTATTAATACGCACATGAATGCGAAAAGTCAGAGTCCGTGCCTTAGGTTAGGACTCAAGACCTTCGACTTGGCAGTCCAATGGTCATACCACTAGGCTATCACTGCTTTGGTCATACCACTAGGCCATCTTATTACAATAAAATAAAAAAATAACAATCCTGGGAATGCAATACGATAACTTCTCAAGAGTCATGTAATAAAAATGTTGTTTTTGTCATCGAACTTATTTACCGTGAGAATGTCTGCGAGAATCGGTAATTCAATAAGCATGTAAGCCCCGTTTCTGATCACTAGAGCCCTAAAGGGCGTCACACATGGCGAAGATACTATAATATTTTATATTAAGATAAAATATCGCTCACTATACAGTTTGTATGAACTATCACAAACGGCCAAGATACTATATATTTTCATATTACACTATGTTATGCTATCGAGCGATACCGAGCGATGCAATGATGTCATCTTAAGATGCGAAATATATCTTAACATGCTATCAAGAATGATTCGAGCGGATATATTATTATTAGTAACTTAACAGTGTGTGATACCTTAAGATATTATAATATTATATATTCAGGCATCTTAACATAAAATATTATAGTATCTTCGCTGTATGTGACGCCTTTAAAGCATTAGATAATAGATATCTAAACTTAATTTCGTTGCAGTCGGCAAAACTGAAGCTTACATCAAGCGATGTGTGGCCACGAAGCTTCAATCAGCTGAGAAACTTATGTATGTGTGCAAGAACCAGCTGGGCATTGAGAAGGAGTATGACCAGAGGCTGATGCCTGACGGGAAACTATCTGTTGACGGTTTTTTGTGCGTTTATGACGTCAGTCCTGTGCCTGGACGCAGTTGGGAGAAACAGGTTGGTTGTTATCATAGTTTTCATAGCAGTAAGTCTTGTTCTTTAGTTTCTGTTTAAGAGAAAAAGGCGTAAGTGCATGTATTGTATGTATGTTTAAGCGATGTGTTTGCGAATGAATCGAGAATATGATAATATATTATGATGTCTGGTGTTCAGTGAGAAAGAGTATGCTAGGGTGTCCACTGTTACAGTTAGTTTACCTTCATATGCAAATAATGTTTCCATTTCTATGTTGATTAATGTATTTACAGTTTTAATCCCTACTAATCACTAATACGAAAAAAAGCCATGATCCTTAACAGCGCAGAATCGTATAAAGTATCTGTAATAAATAAATAATAAAATAAAATTCATTTATTTCGGGTAACTAGGCCCATAGAAAACAATCATTTTACACTCAATAATAAAATAATTTAAAAATACATGTCAAAAATTATAAATTAAATAATTGTATATTATATTTTAAAATTAAGTTTGATTTCCTTTCCATATTACGTTATCGAAAACTAAGCTGGGTTTTTAGTAATAATGTTTCGACCATGGATATCGCATTTATCAGGCACAAATCGCTCACGCTCTATTGACTCATCTCTTTCAGAACGAAGTCTTGGCTGCGATCCTCCAGAACATCTTAAAGCTCAAGAAGCCCGTGGTCCTTGTGACTGCTAAGAACGATGAGGCTTGCGAACAAGGCGTGAGGGAAGCAGAGAGGCTGGTGCAACGCAAGGAGTTCAAAGGCAGCATCCCCATTGTGGAAACCTCAAGTCACGAGAATGTGAATGTGGACCACGCCTTCTTCTTATTAGCACAGATGATTGACAAGTCCAAGGCTAGGATTAAGGTGCGTTATCTTAAATCTTAAGCTCTTAGTTTTAGTCCTAGTGACGTCATAGATGTCTTCTATAAAAAAATATTTGGGGACATTTTTACACAGCACCATAATGTTTAATAATAATATTTTTGGGACATTTTACACAACGCCATCTAGTCCCAAACTAAGCAGAGTTTGTATTATGGATACTAGACGATGGATATACTACTTATATACTTTTTTTATTGTAAATACATACTTAAAATACATAAGAAATACCACAAACACTTATGTTCATCACATAAATATTTCCCAGTCCTACATTCGAACCACTACACTACAGACGACGTCTGGTCCAGTGGTTCGCGTGTCGGACTGCTGAGCATGGGGTCGTGGGTTCGATTCCCACAGGACACAATTATTTGTGATAAGCGTTTGTTTGTCTGGGTGTTCCTAATGTATTATAACATTGTCAAAAATCAAAAATGTTTATTGCACAATTTTTGAATTGATACACATATTATTTCAGTCAAGTCATATACTGTCAACTGTGAAGTCAAGAGTTGACTTCCAAACTAAGTGAAACTTGTATGATGGAAGTCAGGCTCTCGCACAGATAGGCACTATTATACAATATTACAATAATATGTGTGAAGGGAAACATGCAGACAGAAATGAAAACTATAATATTATTATCTTTTTGTATATTTTTGGCATTTTCGATGCTAACATTTTAAAGTTATTTAGAAAAGGAAAAATTCGACCGCGGGCAGGATTCGAACCTGCGTCTTCTGGTTAGGTACACCAGACGCTATGACCACTAAGCCACCGCGATAGCTACCCGCCATGTCGAATGCCAAAAATATACAAAAAGATAGTTAGAAGGTAAGGTGGCATCGTTCGACATTGAACTAACTGTAACTATACTATAATATTATTGTTAGTGATGAAGTGGTTGTGGGTAAATTGCCTAGTACCTATAGTAGCTCTGCTTAGTTTGGGACTAGATGGTGCTGTGTAAAATGTTCGAAATATTTAGTTATTTATGTTGTTTTCTTCAGGTGGCTAACTATGCCGAGGCTTTACGAATAAGAAGAGAGACGCTAGATTTCGTCACTGAAGCGTTCACGCAACTCATCAGAATGCATGTGCAGGATCATAAGTGAGTAAATTTTTCTTTATCTTTGAGAAGATCGTTTGAGTATTCTTGCTTAAAATTTCTAAGTCACAGAGAGGCTTTCTCTCAGTCTGAAATTATTTCTTTAAACACAAATGTCTGCATACCCGGAGAAGTTAAGCAGATATGAACTGCTTTGCACATACAGTGCGCCGTTGTGTTTTCAGGGTATAAATGCTCTATTGGCAATAATTAACAAGTCCCAACTCCAACCCTGGGAATTGAACCTCACACTGAGTTTTCTAAATAGACTAGTTACTAATGACAAAAAATGGGAGAAATAAAATGAACAATAAGCTGGACAATCAGCTGGATTTCTTTTTTAACACTTCCTTCTCTATTTATAGGGAGATGTGGTCGGCAGCCAGCAAGAGATTATGTCATTACCCAGAGTGGATCAAGTTTGTGCAGCAGTATGGGAACGATGGAACCCAAGTAAGTGAAACGCAAGTTACTTCAGGTATAACAAAGATTTCCACTTATCTTTGCAAAAATCACTAATTAATTGATTATATTGCCTTTTCCCTAATTATGTTGGGGTCGGCTTTCAGTCTAACCAGATGCTGTTCAATAAAAAATAAAATATATAATCGTTTATCATCTAGGTGGTGTTCCGTCGTCACATCCGAAGACTGAAAGAGGAGCGTGCAGCTAAAAAGCTTCGCAAGCAGCTCGCAAAGCTGCCCCAAGTCTTGTCCAGAATGCAGCTACCCACTGAGGACTTACAGGAAAAGTAAGTACATAAACATATTATCGTATCACCACGCCTGTGTTCTCCGATAGGTTAGGCAGAGGTACTATAAATGTACCAGCCAGCAGGTCAACTTATCCAAAACTAAGTCCCAAACTAAGGAAACCTTACTATGGGTACTAGACATTGGATATAATACTTATTTATATACTTAATAAATACATACATTATAATCCATAAGCAATAAATATGATAGACAGAAATTTATGTTATTACCTTGCATGCTCTTGTATGTATACACATGTTTAACAAACACAGTTATCTTATCTAAGAAACACCCGGACAAACACAAACACTTATGTTGATCACATAAATATTTGTGTATAATGGAAATCGGTACTTCTTTCTACTTCTACTCCGTCCCACAAAACGGCAGACGACAACGCGGCAGGCCTAGACGAAGATGGCGGGATGAGCTTGACCTTTTCTGGAAGGATTGGCCCAAAATAGCCTTGAACCGCGAGGAATGGAAGGAGGGCAGGGAGGCCTTTGCCCTGCAGTGGGACGACAACGGCTAAATAAAAAAAATAAAAAATGGTAATCGAACTCACGAACTTGTCATTGTGATCATCCGACACTCTAACCACTACATCACAGACGTCGTCGTCATTATCTTCAGAAGATGTTCATTATTTTAAAGTGAAAATTAATTGTTTTAGCGACTGGCCCATGGTGGTCCGCCAGCTGCAGTCCCACCGCGACTTCTCGGTGTACTTCAGCGAGGGTCGCCACCAGGACTCGGGCTCGGAGTCGGGCTCAGACCTCGACAGTCCCCTCGCCATCGACACCACGCTGCGGGTCGGGGAGAGGGCTAGATATCAGGTGATGACACAACACCTATAATATACTTTAACCAGCAACCAACGCAGCTTTGAAAACTGCCCGCGTTTGAATTTTTTCTTCGCTAAAATAACCTTTAATACAGTTAATCTGGTAAAAAGGTACTATTTCTGCTGAAAGAAGGAATATTTTCGAAAGGAGTGTTAGTGAAAACCTTGGTAAATAGAAGCGTTACAATAGACTTGTTTCCACTAAGAAGAAATCGGGTGAAACGTTTAGATTAAAAAAAAAAGGAATAATTTGTTATAAAAAATAAACATTATTAAATATTTTTTTTTAGCAGTGATAGGCTAATGGTAAGACCATTGGACTGCCAAGTCGAAGGTCTCGAGTTGGAACCCAAGGCACGCACGTATGTGCGTATTAATAATTAATTATCACTCGCTTAAACGGTGAAGGAAAACATCGTGAGGAAACCTGCATCCCTTAGAGATTTTTCTCGACGGTTTGTGAAGTCTGCCAACCCGCACTAGGCCAGCGTGGTGGACTATAGCCTAATCCCTCTCAATATGATAGGAGACCCGTGCCCAGCAGTGGGACAGTATATGGGTTGATGATGATTAATATTTTCAGAAAATATTTATTTCGGAAAAATTTGTCATTCTTTCACTTGGATTGGAATACCAATCACAGAGTATGACGTCACGCCGTACGAAATGCCATAATTGTTGTTGACATTTTAGTAGCACAGGCACTAGTTTTCCAATAGGAAGAAACTAAAGAACACCACTTGCTACGATTGTTACATACTTCTTTTGCTACGCCACATTCTTTCAGCTTATCATAAACACGCGCCGGTTACGTGTACCCTTACCTCTTTGAAGAGCCTGACCAATAAGGTTCAATTTTGTTTACAGACATTGGGACAGTCACAGAAGATTCCTTACGAAATACTGGGATCTAACGAGGCGGCAGCAGTCTTCAAGACTTTCCTACACGAAGCTCAGGAGGAACATAGGAATTACGAGTGAGTGACATTAATTTATTTTCTAGTTGAGGTAAAGCTTATAATATCTTATAGACAAAGAACTCGAACTACTTTCTCGGGTAAATTCTAGATAATAAATAATGTTAGTGTTTAAAAAATTGCAGCGACTTTTGTTGCTGCACTGCACCACCGCATGGCCAAATATTCCGCAGTTAACCTTTTGACCGCCACGGACGTGTATAGACGTCAAATGAAAACTTGCTCACGACGCCAACGACGGCATGGCACGTCAAACATACCACTTTTTTTTTAGTTCAAAATACATTCCTATACAATACCTATTTTTTTTCCTATTATTGACGTGGCGGGCAAAAGGTTAAGGTAAAGCTTATAATATCTTGTAGACAAAGAACTCGAGCTACTTTCTGGGGTCAGTAAATTCTAGATATTAAAAAAAAAATAGCGAAAAAAGCAATAATGTGCTAACATTATTGTGTTCCGGTTTGAAGGACAATGTAGCCAGTGAAATGACAAGGCATATGAGAAAATAACTTATGTCTCACTATAGGCTGCGGTTGCCGCTTACCGTCAGGCGGTTGGCTGTTTGGTTGTTTGTTATCTAATCAGAACATAAAAAAACCTATTGATATCTGACATTTACGCGAATATTATACATTGAAATAAAACTACTTTTTACGGATTTTATCGCGTTATATTGATTTTATGAATCTCGACGTTTCAGACCCTTTACAACGTATTGACTTTCAATAACGTGAAATCTCAGGCTTAGATTTTAATAATAATTGTATTTTTTCTGCAACCCAGATGGTGCCAACAGTTCAAGCGTCTCTTAGAAGAAACCGGGTATGTCACGCCGGGCAAGCAGCTCTCCGAAGTGAGAGTACTACTGATGGGTCGCGAATGCTACGAGGCGCTGTCGGAGGAGCAGCAGCAGCGGGTCTACGACCAGCACCAGCGGCAGATACAGAGGCGCGCCAAGGATAACTTCCAGGTCAGTGGCAGTAGACTATAGCCTAATCCCTCTCAATATGAGAGGAGACCCGTGCCCAGCAGTGGGACTGTATATCGGGTGGTTGATGACAGTGGCAGTAGTGGTCTCCGGGCGGTTAAATTGGGGGATTCCACCGACCGACCAGACAATGTCCCCAGTAGGTGGAACGCAAGTGTCGAACACCTTCAATTTGGAATGCGAGGGGAACTCCTCGCTAATTGATGGGGTCCAGCGACATGTCGTGGCGAATTTCACGGATCCCATGACCATGACTATAGGGCAAGTGAAGGCAGTGCGGTTTTTAGTCGGTATGATAAAGATAAAGAAGACCCTGCCACCTCCACGGTTGGCAGAAAATCCATGAGAATTTTCCGTAATATAAAAAAAGGTCAGTGTGTGCTTTTGGAGCACCGTTTATGGTGGTCCTGCGCCGAGTTTCGTGGCTTCGATTCCTTCCAGGTCAGTTGCTGATATCTGAAGAAGGTAGATAGATAGGTAAAATTATATTCGTTATTGTAAACCAAGAAGCTTAATAATACATAATAAGTATAAAACAAATAAACTCAAAGTAGTACAATTGGATGGACACGGATCATGTAAGAAAACATTAATTTAAAGCATAAGTTACTGTTGTTGGTCAAGGTCACCTCGCCACTACCGTTGCGTCGAGTGTCGTGGGTTCAATTTCCACCAGAGACAAGTCTTGGTGTGATCCATAGATAGGTATTTGTTTCAGGTCAGGGTGTATTTTGTGATTGTGTCTGTTTGTAAAGTCCCCCATGGCAGAACTGATGGCCGATGGGGAAAAAATGTTCTCGAGTGGACACCACGCACCGGAAAGCGCAGTGTAGGACGGCCTCCAACGAGGTGGACCGACGTACTGGTAATCGATCCTTGTAGAAGTCTATGGGAGAGGCCTTTGTTCAGCAGTGAACCTCCTGCGGCTGATATGATGATGATAAAAGTCCCACGCGACACAGAGCTTGTTCCCTATAGCGGGCGTGGTCTTTAATTCTAGTGCCTTACCTTTTTACTAACTAAACTAGTGCCAATTAAGAACTTGATGTTGTTTGCAGGAGTTGCTATTGGAGCATGCGGACCTCTTCTACCATTTCAAGAGTATATCACCGACTGGTACCATCACTCAGGAAGACATCAAAGAGATCACCGACGTACTTCAGGATGACTTTAGGTATGGGCAGGGGAATTGCAAGATCTATAAATATAAAAGCGAAATAAATCACGAAAAGGATAATCGTGAAATCATTCTCTTCACCTCATCGCGAACTATGTTGGGTCGGTTTCCAGTCTAACTGGATGCGGCTGATTATCAGTATTTTATACAAAGCGACTGCCATCAAGCTTCCGCAATCCAATTTCTAGGCAATACTTACCGGTATCCTGAGGATAGGGTTGTCAGGCTTTTCGGGCTTCTGATTAACACTAACGTGTTTGTATGACAATCGGGACTGACTGCTTTATATGCTCTCCTGGGCACGGAGGGGTCTGGATGGTTTAAGAATGGTCACCCATCCCCAGATTCCGGTTTAAAGAAGTTATTAGTTTTTTATAAGAAATAAATTCTCTAAATCTTACGATTACGCTAATTACATTTCATTACAAAATATTTTTCATTACCTCTGGCAATGCTTGAGGGATAAAATAATTAAAATTAAAATAATATTATGACATTAATAATAATCAATTAAATATGTGTAAATTAAATAATATAAAGTTAAGAGAGGAATCACACATTCCAATTTGTTATTAATAATACCTAATATAGGTTTTAGTATTATCACAAACTTTTAAAGTCGTTCGTAATTTATTATACAACTGTGCTGCCTCAAATATAATCGAAGCAGATTGACCGCTGCAAGCGCGCGCAGCTTAACTTGGCGGATTGGTTGATCAGCGTAGTTATTAGTACGGGGCCTTCAAGAGTATATTTCCCCCATGTGCGATATAAATTCTCTTCTTGATTTTAATCTTATCACTTTACCCACAGATACAAGATGTTGGACCGAATGGAGCAGGATAGGAAGCTGATGCTGTTCCAGCATTTAGGCTTCGTGCACTGTCCAATGCGCGAGCACTGTCCGGCCGGCTCTAACTGCCTGGATGCCACACTGCCGGTCATACTCAATACTAGAGTGGGGTGAGTATATGAAGTCCATGAAGGCCTTATTTTAAAAAGCTTAAACCTTAATATACTCCTCTCTATTCATATTGTTAAAATAATTGTGTCATTAAATAAAATTTTAAAAAAGTAAGAGGGAATTTGCGATATTACCCACCCAGCTCTCTATATAAACCTTTTAGGATATACGGTAAGAAGATCAGAAGAATGCCGTTTAATGGCAATAGGCTCGCCCCTTATTGGTATCTAAACATACTGGCGAACTATTCTGATTCTGACATCGCACAAGATAACGGACTTAGGTGAAGGCTTGAATCTATAGTTTTGTTCTTTGGTATTCTGGCTTTAGTATACATTTTCTTTCTTCAGAAACTACAGGATGCTATTTACTATGATTTTTGCTTGTATTAGGTAGATTGTGTTACGTAATGTGTATGTGCAGGTCGCTGACGTCGACGGGCGAGTCTCAGTGCCACGCGGGGCCGCCGGCCGCGCCCTGGGCTCTCACCACTGACTCCAATCAGATCAACGTCATCATATTAGGCGTAAGTACATCATAATCACGTGCTCTTAATAGGGTATCATACCATTTTTTGAAAACTGTTTTAAATCAATCTTCAGGTCGTAATGAACCGGTAGAATTTGAATTTTATAAAACCGAAAAATATTACTACTAGTTAGTTCAAAGTAACACAGAAAACGACAAATAGGTATCCAGTTTGTGTACTATTGGAGTGACGTCACTTCGAAACCCAATATGGCGAATGGCGTTTTAGACATTTTTGAAACAAAATATTGTACATAGCATTGTAAACCTTATCTCAATTGCCTAACGTTTACGGATTCCTTCGTAGTCTCCTCAGCACTCGCGCTCTAATTAATTGGGAGAAGTGCGACTCGTTTTTAGTCACATCTAATTAGAACGTTACACAATTGAGGTAAAGTTCAAAATGCTATGTAAATTAGTGTTAAAGGAACGTATAATATTTTTGTGATGGTGATCAGGTGGAAGGCATAGCGGGTGAGTTCGGCAAGCGGCTGCTGGCGGGGTGCGACTGTGAGCGGCGCGTGAGCGTGGCCGGGCACAGCTGGCGCGTCGAGCAGCGCGTACGCACTGACGACTTCAGCGCTGAAACCACTTGTATAGACGACTTCGCGCCTAACGGTAAACAAAAAAATATATCATCATCAACCTCATGTACTGACCTGGCTAGGCTCAGGTTTCTTCTCAGAATAAGAAAGTTAGGCTAAAAAAAACTATTTGTAGGTAAAAATATCTATCTGCTTTCGATTTTTCTTATCAGTACGGACTTTTACTTTGAATTTTAAAATAATATCATATCATACTTTAATTTTACAGTTTCATATCTATAATATAACAAAAAAATATCTAGAAAGTCCGTACTTATGTATAAAGCCGTCTGTTTTAGCAAACAAATTGCCACGTGGTGCTAAATTGCAGCAGAGTGTAAACACTCATTATGAACAACTTTTACAATGGAACCATACTGACATCGCGAAAAAAAAAACATATACCGGTAAGAAAGATACTGTAGTGAAAACGGCTACGAAGCTGTAGGGATTAAGCTGCAAGTGAGCACCCGTAATCATAAATGCTTGTAAGTATCTTATCATTTATATGTGTTAATTATGGTGTTGTTTGTTTAAGGCTATTTCTGCGTTTATCAAGATCAAGAATCCTTCGAGTACATCAGAGGGTGTGCTGAAAAGACATTGCTCTCGAGCCTAGAGCAAGAAGATAAATTACCATTTCAGGTATTGAAAATCGGACATTTCTTAGCTAAAAAAATTCTTAGAAAATATTTCCATTTAATTCATTTCAATTTATTTTGTTTCAGGGTTTGCCTTTAGTGGTAATGTTCGTTCAAGATGAGGGTATGGATAAAAAGGAGTTGACGAGGTTGCAGGAAGAGGGACAGAATCTGGCTGATAAGTGAGTATATTCTATGATGTCCTTACTCTGTGTTATACTCAACTCCTCTTCCCTAAAATGACAAGTTACACTTGTGCGCCTGTATTACGTATGTGTCTGTGGAGAGTCCAGGTATGTTGCTCCTCCAACCTAGGGGAGGATCCTCCGACCAGGCGCGGGTCCTGGCGGGGCACGGCTCGACGGTTGATGTCGCGTCTGTATATTATTTATGCAATGTTGATTCAGGATTTGTTCGTCTTAGTTCCATATAGCGGGATAGAGGTCGCTACATTGCCATACAACTAAAATAAGTTTTATATTATATACTACTAAGATGTCAAACAAGCATAATTATGCTCCAATTTGAGTGAAATTACTCCAACTATGCCCTTCCTCTCTCCTAGTTTCTTGCGTAGAAGTATTACAGATAGAATAACCTGGATTAGGAATACCTGTTTAAAAAAATGCCGATAATTCTGCCACTTGGTAGTGTGGTAACTCGTATGTCACTAACTAGGCAATCACTGCTTTAGCTTACCATCAGACAACCCTAATGCTTGTTCATCGACAACCCATATACTGTCCCACTGTTGGGCACGGGTCTCCTTTCAGAATGAGAAGGATTAGACTATAGTCCACTACGCTGTCCTAATGTGGGTTGGCTGGTTAGTCATAAAAAATGAGAACTAATTTCACCATTTTGTTGCAGCCTCCACTGTTCCTACTTGGAGGCTTCAGTGAACGAGCTGGGTACTGAAGCGTTGACATCAGATGCGGTCCAAGAGTTAGTGAGAGCTAACCGAGAGAAGGCTAGTTATGCGCACCTGTATAGAGATGTCATCGTGTGTTTCGACTCCGATATTAGGTAAGTAAACTTACTATTCTAGGGAATACAGATTAATATTATTCTTACAATAGGCTAGATAAAAGATATAGCGAGTCGAGCGGGGAAGGAACGCGCGCGGCGGGGCGGCCGATATGTCGCGAGCTTATAATAAATAACCTAATTATACTTATGGTCCTACAATAGTTATGTATATATTTTCTATTTAATGTGTGGATTGTGTTTGTTTTAAATAAATGTTATTTTCTTTCTTCATTCTTTCTTAAGAGTAGAATACATGAGCACATATACATTTGTCAAACACACTACAGTACCCATAGTACAAGTGCTGTATAAAATTGTTCAAGTATATATTTATTTAATTTTTTGTGTCAGGATAATGGTGTGCATGTTCTGCGATGACCCGTACTCCCCGGAGCGAGTGCTGAGTCCCTTGCTGTTGCACCGCGCCTGCTTCCTCACGGGGGACAGGTCCATAGTCATCGAGACCTTCCTCGGAGACTCCAAGAGGAAAGTCGAGGTTTGTACAATTGATAACGTTGGTAGTTATTCAACTATTTGTTTTTATACCATCACCATCACGATCACGCATGTTTGAATTACCGAAATATTAGACGGAGAAGTACTTATTAATACCCACAGTCCCGTGGTTATTTTTAATCACGATTGGTGTAACAGTTAAGATGGTCAATCACATCGCCAGGTTTCGTGGGTTTGATTCGTGACAAATTTTTGTGTGATCCACAGAATTTGTTTCGAGTCAGAGTGGACTTTGTGTCCGTTAATTATATGTTTGTAAATAATCCCGCGACACAGGGCTTGTTCCCTGTCGCGGGAACTGTCTGTTTTAAATGAAGAAACAACAAAATAAGTACCTATGTTTTGGGTACGGTCACCAACAAAAGTCGCTAAACACAACCGTTTGAAAATGTTATTTAGTGATGCTAAATAAATAAATAAATAAATGTATTTCTTTCAAAACGGTACAATTCGGTGCATAGTATAAGTTACGGGCAGATTCAAACATTTGCGAGAGCTCTAGTCTATACTGGATTCGAAACCTGTGTGACAGATCTCCAGGACACCCATAAGATTACAATATTACACCAAAACTTTTAATTAAATTCCAGTTAAGGTAAAGCTTGTAATTATCTTATATACAAAGAAGTCGTTCTACCTTCTCGGGTCAGTAACTGTTCACGCGTGAACTGGAACGAGGGAGGCGCGGGCGGAGCGGACCGTTGCTCCCCACTACGGACACTGTTAACAGCGACCCAACGGCGTGAGCACACGGCCAACGCACACCGCGACCGACTAATATATTTTTGTTAGCGAGAATTGCCTAAGATTAAATCTATTATACAGTCCACTAGTCTTTATACTTTCTCCACTGAGCTGAGGATTCAACAGTAACTTCTAGAAAATAACAAATGTTAAAGCGTTTTAAAAATTGAATCGTGTTCAGCGACTTTCGTTGCTGACTGTATTATAGTAGTAGTGATGTTTAATATAGCATAAAGCATTATAAAATAGCGTGCTTATTATATATATATAGCATAAAGCAAATGATATCGCGGTTCGCACTTTATGCTATAAAGCTATTTTGCTTTATATCGCATATCACTCTCTCTCTATCAACCAACTGTCCGTCGGGCGTCGCGTATAGCGTTAGTAACAAGTAGGCATATAAATTAAGCATGCTATAATAAAGCACATAAAATCGCTTTCTTAAAAATTAAGCATATAGCATTAAGCAAGTTATTGATTTATAGCAACTTTGAACACCACTAAATAGTAGACGACGTTTTTCGTTTTCAACGTTATTATGAGGTTTTCTTTCTTTCAGGTGATAATATCAAGCTTCCACGGTGCGAGCCAGTTTAGAGAAGAATTAATACACGGATTCATACTCATTTACTCGGCGAAACGGAAGGCTAGTTTAGCTACTTTGAAGTAAGTTTTCTTATTATTTCATCTATTTTTATGTATATAATTCTTCTGCACCTGTATTGTCACTGAACACGTAAACTTTTGTGTTTTTTCGTTGTATTGAGTCCGGGTCTCTATATACCTATAATTAAATGTATATTATAAAGGAAGAAGTTCTCTAAATGATTGTGAAAACAGTATCAAAATTCGTTGCGTAGTTTAGTAGCAGTAAGCGGAGAAACAAAAAGACAGCATGCCTGTCTTAGTTTTATATTGTTTAGAGGTAAACTCGTCATTTTTAATATCGGCGATATTGATATTTTGGTATACCATATCAGCACTGTCACGAGAGACCTGAATCTGAAAGAATCTGGTATCGTCCACCATATTGTCAATAATATAGAATGTTATTAAGCAAAGGAAAAATTCGACCGCGGGCAGGATTCGAACCTGCGTCTTCTGGTTCGTTACACGAGACGCTATGACCACTAAGTCACCGCGATACCTACCAGCCATGTCGAATTTTGCATTCGATTTCTGAATTTAGGTCTTTATGGTGACGTCGACATGGCGGGTAGGTATCGCGGTGGCTTAGTGGTCATCGCGTCTGGTGTACCTAACCAGAAGACGCAGGTTCGAATCCTGCCCGCGGTCGAGTTTTTCCTTTGAACTTTAAAATCTTAGCATGGAAAATGCCAAAAAATACAAAAAGATAATATTGAATGTGTAAACTCACTGACTTTGTTCTGCGTTTCTTATAAACAAAAAGGTAACCTATTACAATTTTGTAGCGCCTTCTCAATGAACATCCCGAACCTGCCCATCCAAATGGTGGCCGTGACGGACGGCGGCGGGTCAGCTGCCAGTACTTTCTTCGGCACAGACCTGGGACACGCTCTCATCACGGAAGGAAATGCTACGGCTGACAGATTGTCCGCGCACTTCACTACCTACACGTCTAGCGCTGAGAATAAATGTAAGTTTTGTATGAAAACGCTTCATTCATACAACTCGATTCCTATAGGCTTCCCTTTTGAATATAAATTGTATACTAATAATAATAAGCCACGAGCCTCGACCAACACCTCAGGAGGCTCTCGTTAGGCGGCTGGGTCAAGGGCTTGATCCAGAAAGCAATACTGCTGGCTCGTATTGTTAGGAGGTTCCTCTCTCTGGAGGCCTGACTGATAGCTTGTGGACCTCTATTTTTATATTTTTAAATGTTTTTGTTTTTTAATTTATTTTATAAAAATATTTAGAAATGTAAAATATAAGAAAATAGAATAATAAAGGACATAATAATAAATATTTTTTGGACATTTTTACACAGCACCATCTAGTCCCAAACTAAGCAGAGCTTGTACTATGGGTACTAGACAATGGATATAATACTTATATACTTTTTTTTGTAAATACATACTTATAATACATAAGAAACACCTAGACAAACACAAATACTCATGTTTTATCCACACATATATTTGTGTCCTGTGGGAATCGAACGACCCCATAACACTCGAACCACTAGACCACAGACGTCGTCGAACTAATGATCGGGTTGTTTCGACAGCGGCGTTCTACACGCCGTTCTTCAAGGAGGTGTGGGAGCGCAAGGGTGAGATCGAGCGCGCCTTCCGCATGGAGCAGCCGCACAACCTGCCCGACGTGGCCGCCGCCCGCCCCGCGCCGCCTCCCAGGAACCACTCCTACCACCTCAACCACATGTGAGAACTCACATTCTATCTATATTTAAAAGCTCGTCCACTGTAAAGTGGTCGAATGACCTGTTGAATTAATAGCAAGCACGCTGTTTGCGACGTGCCAAATTTGTTATGTATAGTTTGAGGTCGGAACAGTTTTACGAGCGCGACCTGAAAAACAAGCTCGTAACTGTCGATAATATATATTTGTGACATTTTACACACCACCATCTAGTCCTCAACCAAGCAGAGCTTTATTATGGGTAATACACAATGGATGTAATACTTATATAGTTTTTTTTTTTAGTAAATGCAAAGCTTTAGTAAATAAATATTTTTAAACAATTTTACACAGCTAATCCATCTAATCCCAAACAAAGCAGATTTTATAATGTGAATTTACCCGTATCGCAAAATGGCTAAAAGGTAGTAAAGCATCGCAAATGGCTAAAAGGTAGCCTATGTCCTTTTTCGAGGTTTAATTTATATCTATACCAAATTACATTAAAATATTTTCAGAGGTTTAGGCGTAACGAGGTAACTGACGACAGACGGACACACTTTCGCATTCATAATATTAGTACTCAATACTCAATACGTTTATTGCACTCCACAATGTTAAGCAGTTGTTATAATACAGTTTATGGTATCAATCATGGACCCTGTCGGGCACGGCAACGTAGGAGAGAGAAAGAAGGCACTATATTTATTACTAGTATGGATTAGTAGTGATTTACAGCCATATACGTACAACTTTGCAGAAAGTTAATAAAATTGGCTATAAGGTACAGAAGCCAGCACATCAAGCTACCATAATCTGTCAAAATTTGACAGTTTTGGATAGGTTGACCTGCTGGCGTCTGTACAGTGTGGGACTTGCATGTACTTCTGTATAAAAGTCCCTAATAATATATAGAGAAAAAAAAACTTGAGAGGTGTCAAGGAACACCCGGATGGAACGAAGTTCCTTTCATTAAAATTTAATCATTAAAAATAAAAAAACCTGTATACACTCAACAATTCACAACGCGCGAAATTCAAATATTGTCATTCACTCAATAATATTTGAATGCTTGTCAACAATATTTGAATTTCGAAAAAAGTGTCGTGACAACTTTTCGTAAGATTTTTTTCCGTCTAGCCCCCTTTCACAACGCGCGATAAGGAACTTCGTTCCAAAATTTGCAGTACTTAAACACAAATTTCATTAAAAAAATACGAGTAAATAACTACACGAAAAACAAATAACAAATTAAATACATTGTTTTTATATTAGTGTAATAAATAACAACACAATTTATTTATTATGACATAATATTGGTTTTGTATAATATAATTATGTGACTCTGTTCTTCTATCCGCTAGGAGGGAACACAAGTTGACCAACTCACTAGATTTGCTGATCGGCCCTGACTCTCGCGCAGACATCGACTCTGAGTACAGTGATACGCTCAACAACTCCAAGAACAGAGGATTCCTCAAAGGTAGACAAATTATTTACTCACTTCATATCGAGTAGTATGAAAGTGATCATAGCTGGGAAATTTGAGTATGAGAAAGCTGATTAGTTTTTAATTTCGGACACTAAGAAGGAAAGAAAGAAAAAGTATTTATTTTCGCAGAAATAACGACGCCTCTACACGTCAAAAAAAATATATAAAAAATAACTCACAATACACTTATCTGTTATGCTTCTTGGGATAGCGATTTCTTCAAAGATTAAGCTCTTTCAAAAGGCCATTTCAGACATTGCCGTGCATTATGACACACATTATATCAGGGCTATGATTCTCTAAGTTTTTTCCGACGTTTCTTATCAAGAGGTCGCATCTAGCATTAAATATGTTATAACATTGACTTGTAAAAGTGTCTTTCAAAGATCTATGTATTGAAATAATTATCATTTAATCATAATCGCATACAGTCAATGTTTTCTTCACCTATCTGGAACTCATTACTACTCTTATATACTTATTCCAAGGTGCTACTGATGAATTATATATTTCTTTAACATGTCTTAATTTGTAGGATTCAGTGTATACCCCCCGCCCAGCACCCCACCAGAGCCGGCGCCTCCAGACCACAGGATGCACCCAGATTTATCACGTAAGTTAATACTAACATAAACTAACTTTCATCAGCTTTAAAGTAGCGTATGGATCTTACATTAAGGCTGCGTATTCATTAAACGATGAATGCGGCGGGATATTACGTGCGAAGTTTCTAGATCTCGCACGTCTAGCCCAGAAATGTTGCCCGTTAAACCAGTATAAACAATGTTATATTAGTTTTATTCTGAAATTTTCTGGACGCTTCACAGTCACGGGTGAACAATGTCCCGTAACTTTTGCCTCATAGCGAATACGCGGCCTAAAGAAATATGGTCAAGGCGCCAGTGAAGCGATGGTAGTAATAAAAATGATATATTGTGTTATCTTTGAAATGCCGTTACGGCTGAATCTTATAACCAAAGGCTTTCGTCGCATCTCTGTCGCCTTACTTGTATATCTTATCACATACCCTATGTCCTAGCAGAGCAGCCCCTAATACAGTAAAAACAACTACATAATTTGTTGCAAATTTTACCTAACTGCTCTCCCATAGACAACAATATTTAAGCGTCATAAAGGACTTGGTTTTAAACGTGAATGTACAAAGAACAACTTCGGACATGCCGTAGAAACTACCATACCTGCTTGCAACTACGTTAACAAGATGACGTTGCTAATGTGTGCGTAAATAAGGATTGACGTTATCTCGCTTCACATATGTACCTATCTACCACAATCTGTCAAATTTCTTTGATCGATTTTCAACTTTAATTCAAAATCATAAGGTTCATATTAATTTGGGAAAATTTGACAGTTTTGGATAGCTTGACCTGCTGACGTCTGTACGCTAATTGATTCTAGTTTTAATGCAACGAACAAAACAACGTAGTGCAAGGAGAAGGGTATCTAAAGTCAAGAAAGAGGGGAGTGCAGTTTTATCAGTTATTCTGTGATACAACTTCTTGTCTTACCTTTAAAGGAATAGAGCCGTGATTTGATTGTGATATTTTCGTATAGCGCTGCTCAGCTAGGACATTGCCTTATATCCTTCAGAAACTACTTTAATTCTGAATTAAATTGTAAACCTACCAATGTTATAACGCAGCGGATCTCAACTGTTCGGAGGATTCGCTCAGCACCCACGAGTCAGGTGATTGCATGACCAACGATTATGAATCTTATTACTTTAACAGACGGTTTCGTTTTGTGTGTAGCTGTAGACACTAGGTATGGTTTTTCACTACGATTTTGGTTTAATAGTTGATTTTAGTTGCCATAAAATTAATTAGCAATGTTTTTGAAGCAGTGTTGCTAGCATGGAACTGTCGACATTGTTTTTATCTGTCAAATGCTATATTGACAGCTTTTAAATGTCATCTTATCGTCACGACGATTTGGTCGATTTTTATAGTTAATCGTCGTGATATTTTTCATGGAACCATAAATTCTAAAATTATACCGAGACGACAAATTCATCCATCGTAAAATGTTGCAGTTATATTCTACTTGATAAATTTATCTAATTTTATTGTGTTTTTAACGATTTGATCCATGCCAGCGCCACTGTTGTCATTAATACGATTCTTTTCGGAAATTACGTAGCCGAACGAAACCAAACTTCACTGAAGATTTATAAAACACATAGTATAAGTAAAACATGCTGAAAATTAATTTATTAAAATCGACTATAGTTTTTTTTTGTTTAAGGAATGTGTCGTTTCTTTTGCATGAATATAGTTTTAGTATTTGTTGTGTTCATTTTTAGGTAGAAGATTTTTTATTATGCAATTTTGTACACCATCATAAAATATTGTATTTGGAAATTTTGTAGTAACTTTTTTGTTTGTAAATAGATTTTTACTACCTATTGACATAATGTTATTATTGTGAGGGTGAATAAATGACCAATATCCCGTTATTATTTAATTACTGAAAAAAAAAAAAATAACAGGTCAGTTTTCTCATCAGAATCAAATTAACAAACTAAGTGATAGCCTAGTGAAACTGACTGACTCTGACTGCGAAGTCAAAGGTCTAATGGGGGTAAAATGACCCCTAAATTTACTACGGTAACTAAAAAATAAAGGGTTATAATCATGTTTTTTTAAAAGTGCATGGTTTTAGATTAGAAATACACGATATCGACAAAACCTGTTTTTAACCGACTTCATAAATGGAAGAGGTTCTCAATTCGACAGTATGTTTTTAAATTTTATTTTTTATGTTTGTTACCTCAGAACTTTCGACTGGGTGAACTGATTTTGATGATACTTTTTTTATTTGAAAGCTGGTGCTTCCCGTGTGGTCCCAGTTTTACCCATTTTGTCCAGTTTTGACAATGGCATCCCTGAGAAAACCATATAATTCTTATTTTTACATACAATGCTTGAAGTCGGTTTTCTTTTCCTATAAAGTTTTTTTTTTTAGTTTTATATACTTACTATACAACAGTCAAACTGTATACACGATGGAGACAGTATGACATTTAATAAAACTAAGAACTATCTAGTTTAAATGAGTACTTTAAAATAGGCAATTAAAAAAAAAGTCAAACAAGTTTGTCACCTCAGTAGGCAAAATAATAAAAAAATATGTGATTTTAGAATAAAATATTATTATGTTGGAAGGATTCTAATAAATGACCCATTTTTAAATTACGCGTGGCCATACATAAAAATAAAATATACGCGTCGACTTGGGAACCTCTTCCGTTTTTTTCGTCGCTCAAAAACAAATGATAAACATATTGATTTGTGACATTTACGCGAATATTATACATTGAAATAAAACTACTTACGGATTTTATCGCGTTATATTGATAATATTAATCCCGACGTTTTGGACCTTTTACAGCGTCCATGGTCATGGGTAGGGTAGTCTACCCGTGACCATGGACCATAGTTTTATTTAAATTATAAACATTGAGAATAATAAGATTTTTCAGTTTGTCAGGTTAATACTGAAAATATAAAGCATGATGATTGTGTAATCGTATCTCAAATCATGTTGAGATTCAGTGAAAGTGACTATTTCACCTCCGCAGTTCTCTTATACTGGCGGGAAAGGTTGTGGAAAATGTACCAGAATTTTAACTATAAAATGTGCCGATATTAGGATATTGTTACGATACTAATCCATGAAAAAAAAAACAAGATATTTGATTTCTGCAAACACGATTATATGTATATACATAAGAAAGCATGCAGGTTGTCAGAATAATAGAAAATATATCAGTCATATTTTTGCCGCTGTGGCGTACTAATATTCATAAGTTACTGTTACCCGCGTTTCACTTGAGTCCCGAAGGAGTTATCGATACAGAGGGTAATCCTATGTCCTTCTCCAATGTCTAATCTATCACTGTACCAAATTTCATCAAAATCGTAACAGTAACAGACAGACAGACAGTTAATTTCGTATTTATATTATTAGAAGAAATTAATCACTGCTAAATTACAATGGCAACTTATTATGTTAATGGCTAGTATTGAACTGCAAATCAAATAAAAAGACGTTTTGTATAACAAAATAATTCCCAATCCTAAGCAAAAATACTTATTGCACAGCAAAATAGTCACCTCAAAATTTTGTTATATACACTATCTTGGTCTCAAAACATTCAGATTTGGTTCTGGCGATGTGTGGTCAAAGTTTTAACCAAACCTAACCGGTATCTGTATTTTGATGCGCGGTTTATTGTATTCTAATAATAATTATATAAATGTTTGATTACTCAATTGTTATTCTATAGATGGTGGAGGTCTATGGCAACCGGCTAGCTATGGACATCGTGCCTTCACGACGGGCCGCACCAGGCCGCACCAACCGCAACAACGGGTCAGACACTCGCAGACTTTAAAGGTAAGAGAGCTCTTATCTGTCCCACCATCCTCCTCTTAGGAGACTTTTAAATCCGATCCACCTTCAGGGATAAGATCGGGGAGCGCTGAATTCTTACCCACTAAATCAGCCCACCGGCTGCGCACTCAAGTTGGCCTCTGAAGAGACAACTTGGATCATAGATCCGGGCCTCACAGAGTGCGAATGCGGTGCCCCTGACCAGACCATGCTACACTTGCTGGAGTGCCCAAAATGCCCGTATACCTGCACCCTTGAGGATCTAAAGAATGCCACTGGGCTCAAGTAATATAAATAATGTATTTAACATCGACACGAAATGAAGAAGAAGAAGCCCGCAGGTCTCCATCAACACATAGACGAAAAAAAACCAGCCCAGCGCAATGCCTGTTGGGGCAAAATGATGCATACGTCATCAAAAGACATTTCAGAAAACATAATTACAGACTCTTTTGTCTGTATTTTAAAAGTTACCATGACTCTCTAAGTTTGTTCGCCTTTTTTTCTCAGAGGACGTCAATTTGGAAACGCCATCTAGTACTACTAATCAAAAACATTTCAGGTCTTTTTACAGAAATCAACTTATTTAAGGGGAGCCATATGCTTGTTTGCTACCTTAGTGGTATAAAAAACATTTAGTATCTTACTCTCTCTCACTCTTTCTCTCTCTATATAGTACCTATATTGTCTTTACAAATTATTTTCATTTCATTTAGCAACCGGGAAAATTGGATATGAACAACTACACGATGGTCAGCGATGCACTACAGCACATCACCATCGGTCCTCCTGCTCACTCCAAATCGGACAGAAAGGTATATACAACAGTTTGCTTTTCCCAGTTAGAAGTTTGTGATCCTGAGTTCGAAACCCAGGTGGAGCGAAGTTAGGGTTGGAAATATTCAGTAGCATTGAAATAAAACTACTTTTTACGGATTTTATCGCGTATATTGATATTATTAATCCCGACGTTTCGGACCCTTTACAGCGTCCATGGTCACGGGTAGACTGAGGTGGTGGGCGTCTTGATGATATAATTACTGACAGCTACCCTACATTTTTTATTGTTACATGATCAATGACATTTATTACTAATTATTAATTAAAACTAGATGGAGCCGGCATTTCCTAACTGACGACCTCTGAGAAGAAACGCCGAAACAAACTCAGAGAATCATGGTCTCTTTTAAAGTAAAAATATTCAATGATCATGTTTTAGTTGTTAATTATTGGCAATCCGATTCACGCAGAACGAGCTCACAGTATCCTTTGGTCTTGCAGTTGTAGGCCTGGATTTTGGTTTAATAGAATCTATAACAGGATTCCAAGCAGGTGGTAAGACCCAGCCATCTTCTCTATTGAAATTTGGATGTTTTTTAATTTCAATAGCCTCACGAATCATCCTGGGTAGGTATCGACTTTCCTTCGCAAGTATTTGTGGTTTATCAAATCTGATATACCACCTTCTTGGAATCCTGTTATAGATTCTATTAAACCAAAATCCAGGCCTACAACTGTAAGACCAAAGGATACTGTGAGCTCGTTCTGCGTGAATCGGATTGCCAATAATTAACAACTAAAACATGATCATTGAATATTTTTACTTTAAAAGAGACCATGATTCTCTGAGTTTGTTTCGGCGTTTCTTCTCAGAGGTCGTCAGTTAGGAAATGCCGGCTCCATCTAGTTTTAATTAATAATTAGTAATAAATGTCATTGATCATGTAACAATAAAAAATGTAGGGTAGCTGTCAGTAATTATCATCAAGACGCCCACCACCTCAGTCTACCCGTGACCATGGACGCTGTAAAGGGTCCGAAACGTCGGGATTAATAATATCAATATACGCGATAAAATCCGTAAAAAGTAGTTTTATTTCAATGTATAATATTCGCGTAAATGTCAGAAATCAATATATTCAGTAGCAGCTCGAAGTTTGGATTTGTGTCCGTTACATGGGACCTAAAACTTAACGGCGAAGTGTGGAACTATATCAGTACACGTTTGCCTTGCCTTTCGAGGAATACAGGCATGGTGGTTTATGTTTTTATAACGGTTGCAATAGTGAAGGGTCGATTTTGGTAAGAAGCAAGCTGGTGAATAAAATGTTTACTTTGCTATTTGACAGTAGAATACACTATTAGTGACGTTCCAAAAGGGAATTGTTTTTTGGGCAAAAATGTGCTAATATTATACTGGTCAAATGAAACTTAATAACTGAGGTGTCAAGATAACAATGCGCGAGTGTTACCACTAATGTTAGCTTCTCGGTCTACCTTAGACCTTCGCGACTGTCCAACTGCCAAGTGGCCAGTTTGTTCACATACCTAATACTTTCCGTGCATATAACTAGCACTTGAGTGGAGACTATATTTTGTCATATTATTACAGTAAAATAAAAACTGGCAGAATCCAGTAGTATAGATATTTTCTATGCCATAATTGGTCATAGTTTTCCTGCAAGCCATCAGACCTTTGCCGTACAATCGAGAATCTCGGCGTTTAAACAGTTTTCACCCTTATTACTACGAGCATAGAGTGGAAAAGTGATTAACCGCCAACGTTATTCACCATAAATATCACATTAATGTGTTGTAGACACAACGAACTGGTTGGACGCACTCGAGTGGTCAGCAAGGAGGTCATCACCATCACCCGTCGGGAGTCAGCTCGGAGACAGAATTAGATGCGCAATATGCTCAGGTACCAATTGTTTTTATTATGATCTATCCCTCAAAAAGGCTCTTTCAATCGTCACTTGTAATTCCTATGTTCCTCTTGAGCTTTGTGTAGGAAAGTCTTGAAGACTACTGCCGCTTTCGATACTAGAATTTCGTAAGTAATCTTCTGTGACTGTCCCAGTAGACATTGGGGCAGTCACAGAAGTAAACAAAATTGAACCTAATTGGTGAGGATCTTCAACACGGTCAGGTGCATAGTATTCGCAACTGGCGCGTCTATATGTCAAGTTGCATGCATGTGGACGAAGCCAAAGAAGTATGCAAGAATTTTAGCGGTGTTCTGTTATTTCTGCCTATATCTATCGAAAAAAGGCGTGAGTTTATGTATGTAAATAACCCCATTGACAGTTCACAGTGAAAGTTTTATACGGATATTTTGGTTACAGATAAAAGAAACAAATGAATATATGGAGGCGCCATCTATGATGAGATTAAGAAGACATCGGAGACACGAGAAAACGCCAGTGCATCAACCCTGTGAGTTAAAGTATAATTTATTACGATTGATGTTTGACTGCTCCGATTCTATAACAAACTCTAGGCCACATTACTTCTATTCATAATGAAGTGAAAACCATGTACAGAGGCCAGCACATCAAGCTGCCACAATCTGTCAGATTTCTTTGATTGATTTTCAACTTTAATCTTTTGACCGCCACGGACGTGTATAGACGTCAAATGAAAACTTGCTCACGACGCCAACGACGGCATGGCACGTTAAAAATACCACTTTTTTTTGTTCAAAATATACAACCTATACAAAAATTTGTTCTTTTTTACCCTCTATTAGATACTAGAATTTGTCGCTTGGCGTAGAGAACACGGATTTTCGTTATTGACGTGGCGGTCAAAAGGTTAATACAAAACCATAAGGTTAATATTCAATTGGAAAAATTTGACAGTTTTGGATAGCTTGATCTACTGGTGTCTGTACCCTTTTTTAAGAATATGGCGTTTACAGAGGAGAGTGAAATTTGGAATAGTTAAAGTTTACTTGGAGAAGGAGTGCAGAAAGCTAAAATGTATGTGTAAAAGTGCTACAAATACATTGAATAAAATAAAATATGCATTTACGTTCCGTCTGTCAATGTCAAACAAAAATTTTAGACAGCAACTCTGCCTGATCTTTAGAGGTAACAGGCGTGATGGTATATTAGTCAAATGAGTGTATGTTTGGTGTTAGCGTTCTCGGAGACGGACAGCTCGGGCTCGAGCTCAGCGTCGGGCGGCGCGGCGCGGGCGCACTCCCGCCGACGTCACGCGCAGCACGCACCTCGACACTATAAGAAGCGGTATGTATTCATCTAACATTTCATATGGCGTACTGATTTATACTATTATCTAGAAAAGGACTACTATACTAGGACTTCTTAAAGTAGACGGGCGCGACATCAGCATAAATTATACAGACCATTTACTAGACTGACTTTGACATCTAATAATAGTTATATAATGTGTATTAAAATATTCAATAAAATTCCTAATAATTTCAAATCAATTACATTTTCTAAATTTAAAAAAGAATTGACGCGGTGGCTTGCTGAAAAATGTTTTTATACCATTAATGATTTCTTTGAATTTAAATTATAAATTGACATTATATTTTTGGATTGTGCTTTTGAAAAATAGTAATGTTCTTAGCTTCATAAAAATATTTGTACGCTCGTAAGAGCAAAACATAGTGGGCCACAATTAATCTATAACACCTTTAATGTACAGTCAGCAACGAAAGTCGCTGAACATGTTGCAATTTTCAATATGATTTTTAATAAGTGTGAAGTTACTGACCTGTGAAGGTTATGCGAAATAATTGCATAGATGACCATTCAATATTCAGGTTACCTTAATAGAAAAACCCTCTGGACAAGTTTTGGAGCTGTGATGTTTTCAAAATTTTGTTATGTTCAGCGACTTTCGTTGCTGACTGTACCTGTGTGTGTTGTCAAATAAATATTATTTTATTTTTATTTTACCGCATTGCCAAATATTCTGCCGCTAAACAATAATGTGCTAACATTATTTTGTTACGGTTTGAAGGGCAATGTAGCCAGTGATATTACTGGGCATAGGAGACCCACAAATGAGGTCCCAAGATATTTACGCGCGAGTGATACTTCTAGTGTCTGCGTCTATAGGCTGTCGGTTAACATCAGGTAGCCCGTATGTTTTGTTTTACATCTTACAACAATAAAAAAGTGGTTTTTGATAAAGGAAAAAATTAACTGCCTCATTAGTCTAGTGGTCTGTCGCGACTGCTACGCTAGAGGTGTTATTGGGTTTCTCTATGAAATTCTCAGTAGCAGCTCGGAGTCTGGATTTGTGCCCGTTAATGGCAAAGCTCGCCCCCTATTACAAGGGACCTAAAACATACCGGCGAAATGTGGGTGTACATTAATCACCTCTGCCTAACCCTTCGGGGAATACAGGCAATGAAAAAATTATTAACAAAGCGAAAAAGTTGGGTTCTGATACAGCTCCTTGCATTTCTTTTTTATTACGATTCACTTAAAAACAACTCCGGTATGACGACCCAAAACTCAGCACCATACACAGAACTTGCCACCTTAAACAAAATTATTTACATTAAGAAGTATAGGAACTTATCATAAAATATGTTGACAGATCGTTAGGCAACCTGGTCGCCGTCCAAAGTCCTCGTGTACCAAAGCTGGGGATGTTCGTGGGTCCGCCCGAACTACCTACCGGGTACAGAGCGAGAACGCAGGAAGATAAAGGTGAGATGAACACAGAAAACAGCTAAAATACCCTTTAATTTAAAAAATACCGTTATCTTTATTCTGCTACTTATTTAAAATTATATTCTAATAAGCGTCTTAATCTTATATTATAAAAAATCGTGTCGTATTCGTATTTCTCAAAATTGGGTTGTGAAGGTCTGATGGCAGTAGCTTCGTGTAAAATACTGATATTCAGCCGCATCTGGTTAGACTGGAAACCGACCCCAATATAGTTGGGAAAAGGCTCGGAGAAAGAAGATTGTAGAATTAACAAAATGTTCTTGTATGTTTGTAGCTGCAAGCGAGTCCAGTGAAGGCAGTTCCGATGGTGAGACGCGGAGGCCCAGGCCTCTGCCACCACCGCCGCACCACGAACCTACGCATAAGGTGATCTGAAGAAATTTTGTTTACATCCTAACTTTTAAAACTTTACTCATAAACTTATTATTATTATTTTTTATACCACTAAAATAGCTTAGGGCCCACCTGATGGTAAGCGTATGAGAATCGTTAGTGGTGGTCAGAAGCCCAAAAAAAGCCTGACAACCAGTCTATCCTCAAAAATTTGGTTGCGGAGGTCTGATGACAGTCCCTTTGTGTAAAATACTGATATTCAGGTTAGACTGAAAGCCGACCTCAATATTGTTGTGAAAAGGCTCGGAGAAAGAAAGAATTATTTATAACCATGTAACAAACCCTGCCCGAGATTTATTTATTTATTTTACTTTAATTAAAACGGTACAAACCAATCATAGATATAACAAACAGTCTTACAATCTTAGTAAAGGTATTTGCTTGAATTGCCTTCTCTCTCTTCCTCTTCTTTGTGCTTGCTTATTAAGTCAAGTGTTTTCTGGTGGTAAGCAGAACTTATAGCATAGTCTAACGCGTCAAAAAACCATAACGCAATTTATACTGTAATATTTAAGTATACTCGACCATAAAATTGCTTTAAAACTTTTGACAAAAACTTCCATCCGAATTAAATTTCACTAAGACTCATTATGTCACTATCACTTGGTCATGTAAGCAAAAATAGACCTTGTTGTTTTGTGATATGCAAGCGACATTCACTCTAACGATGGTAAAGCAATTTTAAGGTCGACAATGCATTAGTTTAACAATGTTTCGTTTTATAGATGCTGGCTGGGGAATATCCATCGTCTGCTCAAGACAACTCTTCTTCCAGTACAGCGGATACACGACGACGTCACCATCCGTTCAGCAAGCACGACCGCAGGCATAAGGTGAAATAGATAAACATCAATCGTAACCAACTAAGGTCAAAGATATGAATGATGTTCAGCTTGTGTAAAATAAACAGTGTAAAATAAACTAATTCCCCGGCAACTGTATATTTCAAGTATATATAACTTCCATCTTCAATATATTTTACGTAAATTTTGATGTCCGTTATGGTCGAATTCACGATTCAACTTTCTCATTGCATTATTTCGAACGGCATACATAATATGTTCTATTGATCTGATCACCTGTGTTTGCTTATTACTGAGACTCAAGTTTGCTAAGCAGTGATAGCCTAGTGGTATTGGATAGTGATGACTATTGGACTGTAAAATCAAAAGTCTCGAAGCCAACGCACGCACCTCTGACTGTTAGAAATTTGCGCATTAATAATTAATGGCTTGTGTTTAAACACCGCCCAAAAAAGTTAAAAAACCGCCCAAAAAAGTACCTATTTTACTACCAAAAAAATTCTAAACGGTTACCAAAACGGATAAATGGTCACCAAAATAATATCTTCTATATAAAAGTCACCTCAAAATATTGTTATATACACTCAAAACATTCAGATTTGGTTCTGGCGTTGTGTGGTCACAGTTCTTACCTAACCTAACCGATATCTGTGTTTGGTGCTCAATCAGTAATTTTGTCGCTCAATCAGTATTTTTGATACGCGGTTTATTATATTCCATAATTATCACTCGCTTAAACGGTGAAGGAAAACATCTTTCGATTTTCTCGAAGGAAAGTGAAGTCTGCCAACCCGTACTAGGCCAGCGTGGTGGACTATAGCCTAATCCATTATGAGTGCTGATCCGTGCCCAGCAGTGGGACAGTATATGGGTTGATGATTATGAATTAAAATATTATTTAAATCGTAACTCGTTAGTGTAAAGTGAACGAATGTTTCTTATTATTTCTAGGAATCA
The DNA here is from genome assembly GCA_964056405.1 of Acronicta alni. Taxonomy (NCBI): domain Eukaryota; kingdom Metazoa; phylum Arthropoda; class Insecta; order Lepidoptera; family Noctuidae; genus Acronicta; species Acronicta alni. The sequence goes on along the minus strand of OZ043938.1, from coordinate 7,349,926 downwards.
TCAAAGAGTAAAGATTCAAAGAAAAACTCGTCTCAAATCAACAACACGCAGTCGGTACAAAACTGGGGCCCGCAGGTTAGCAATTTTGAAATATATTTTTTTTTATGGGATAGGGGAAAACGAGCAGACGGATCGCCTGATGGTAAGCGATTTCCGCCGCCCATGGACACCCGCAACACCAGAGAAGTCACAAGCGCGTTGTCGGCCTTTAAAAGGGAGTACGCTCTTTTCTTGAAGGTTTCAAGGTCATATTGGTCCGGAAATACTGCAGGCGACAGTTCATTCCACACTTTAGTTGTGCGAGGCAGAAAATTTCTATAGAAACGCACAGTAGTGGACTGCCAACCATCTAGATGATGGGATTTTGTTGTTCTTTTTTTCACCTCATTGATCATCAGCTACCTAGGTATCGGGTATATCGGACTCCTACCAACTAAAAACCGCACTTACTTTCTTTTGCTCTCTGTATGTAAAACTATACCGTTGAAACTATGCTGATTATGGGCCTCATTGCAACAACTTATTAACCTTCTTTTGAACTCCGCCACAGTCGGGTAATAAACAAAGAATAACATAGTCATAGTAAGCTGTTCAAAACGCGAAAGATTTCTCTCAAATTCATTTTTCTGTGATGACAGGGCGCTCACGGGATCCCTCTGTTCGTGGAGAAGTGCGTAGAGTTCATAGAGCGAGAGGGGCTCGCGTCGGAGGGACTATACAGAGTGCCCGGCAACAGAGCACACGTCGACATGCTGTTCACCAAGTTTTATGAAGGTTAGTCTCATGAGAACTGTCTTTTCTGTTTCCAACTTCAAAATAAGAGCAGGTTTTCAATTAGACTGTATATTTAACATAACATACCATCACGCCTGTATTCCCCAAAGGGTTTTGGCAGAGGTGTACGAAAGCAGATCTACTGTTCGCCGGAATGTTTAAGTCCCATGTAATCAGGGGCCAGCCTATTGCCATTTACCGGGCACAAATCCAAACTCTGAACTATTGCTTTCATAGAAAACTCCAATAACACTGCTTGACCTGGGAATGGAGTGTTCATCACTGTCTAACCCTTCGGAAAATACAGCGGTGATGATAATTATGCATGTCTGTATATATATCCACCACAAAATGCTTAAAATCAATTCTCGTTTCCTAAAAAGTTGCTTATCTTAATTTCAAGCACACATAACCCTTTCCTATTTAAAATTACTTAATTAAGCTTTAGAGACACTTAAAAGTCAAAGTGTTAAGTGCATCTTTGAGTTAATCTTCTCAAAATGATCGCAAGCACACTTGGTATTGGTTTTATTTTCTGTGCTGTTTAAATTCGGTTCTAATACACCATAATGGCAGACTTTTGTAGTTGAACATGGCGCAACGGTAGTGGCGAGGTGACCCCAACCGCTACGCCAAACGTAAAGTCTATTATCTTTATGCAATTTTTCAGACCCCAAAATAGACTTAGACTCGCTAGACATCCCGGTGAACGCCGTGGCGACGGCGCTAAAGGACTTCTTCTCCAAGAGACTGCCCCCGCTGCTCGACGAGACCAGCATGGCCCAGCTCGAGGATATTGCCAGTAAGTTTTTCTATGTCGTAGGTTCTGCTTGCTGCAGAAGTCTGGGCTCGGACCACCGTCATGCCAAATATTCTGATGCTTATGTGCTAACGTTATTGCTTATCGGCAATATGCTAACATTATTATTTAGAATATATTATGTCACCATTATATGTTGCGGTTTCAAGGTCAAGGAAATTACGGGGCATATGAGACTTAACAACTTAGGTCTTAACATGACAACGCGCTATTGAGACTGCTGGTTTCGTTGACGTCAGACGGACCGTATGCTTGTTTGTCTATAATGCCTTATGTTTAATTTATTATCGTTTTCCGAATGTTTAAGACCAGAATGTTTTTTTGATAGAATCATAGGTGCTTTTAGCGATAAGACCGCCCATTGTGCCATTCTATCATTTATAAAAATTTACTAAGCATTTGTTTATGGTGTACAATAAAGAATATTCTATTCTATTATATATGTGCAGGGAACAGTATTCATCTATAATTTAGTAATACTTTGATAACTACATACAGTTTTCTTAGATTCTTTTACATAATAGACTAATCTATTTTCTCCTGGATGGAATACCACAATGGTCCTTTGTATCCTTGTTTTTTTATATTGTTACTATCCATTATATATCTATTACAGTAACCAAATGTATATAAGAGTATGATAGTGTATTGATAGGATTATCAAATATTTATTTTTTATTTATTTAATAATTTGATCTACAATTAACAACCTTACGCCCCCTTTCGCTTAAAGCCTCTGCCATTAATTTTTATTACTACAACTATTTAACTAAAATAGTTATTATCCTATCTTTTTGTATTTTTTGGCATTTTTCATGCTAAGAGTTTAACGTTATTTTTGTAACCATAAAGACGTAAATTCAGAATGTGAAATGACCTGGCGGGAAGGAATCGCGATGGCTTAGTGGTCATAGCGTCTGGTGTACCTAACCGGAAGACGCAGGTTCGAATCCTGCCCGCGGTTGAATGTTTCCTTCTATAAAATAACTGTTTTTATTCTGTTTATTTCTTCGTATATATACTGAAAAGTGATGTTAATGTTTGTCCAGCGATGCGCGGATGCATCGCGGGCGGCGTGGAGCTGAAGGACCGCAGCTGGCGGCTGCTGGCGCTGCGCTCGCTGCTCAACACGGCGCTGACGCCGCTGGCGCGCGCCACGCTCGACTACCTGCTCGATCACTTCGCCAGGTACTTCACACTCCCATGCCCGATATAAAGGGAAGGCAAGTGCTGCTTTTAGTCGGTAAGAGTCTGTGGCACCTCCCCAGGTAGCAGGTAGATATTAAACTGGTTATCGAGTTTGTCGGGTTTCTTCGGATTAGATACCGATAGTCACAGGTGTTCGTATTATCCCGAATCGACGGCTTAACATGCTCTTCAAGTCATATGAGAGTCAAGCGCTAAAAATTGTCAACCATCCATAAATTATAAAAAGCAGTGATAGCCTAGTGGTATGATCATTGGACTGCCAAGTCGAAGGTCTCCAGTTCAAACCCAAGGCACGCGCCTCTGACTTTTCAAATTCATGTGCGTATTAATCATTAATTATCACTAGCTTAAACGGTGAAGGAAAACATCGTGAGGAAACCTGCATACATTAGAGATTTTTCTCGACGGTTTGTGAAGTCTGCCAACCCGCACTAGGCCAGCGTGGTGGACTATAGCCTAATCCCTCTCAATATGAGAGGAGACCCGTGCCCAGCAGTGGGACAGTATATGGGTTGATGATGATGATGAGCCATAAATTAATCGCGACGCAGGTTGGAGGTTGGAGTTGGAGGATTCCCTCTTATTTCGCAGCTCTTTGTTATGACGACGATAACGTCACAGTGGCCCATTTTGATTATTTAATTTTAGATTGTATTTTTTGTTGTGAAATTTCTTTTTGTTAGATATTATAGCTATAAGTACCTATATTGTTTACCGTACGAAGTACGTAGGTATAGTAGGTAAGCGCGCGCAGCGTTCATGTATATATGCCATGTGTGTGTGTAACAATTCGCTCTATTAAATTTAGTATGCAACTGACTCGCAATTTGATTACAGGTCTTTCTGCTCTCTCCTCAAATCCGTAACACTTTTCTTATCGTCCCTATTTTGCATAATAATATAATAGTAGAATTGATGTGAATATAATTTGAGTATATACAATATCTCTAAAATGTTTCTAGAGTGGCAGACAACTCCAAACTGAACTCAATGGACAGCAAGAACCTGGCGATCTGCTGGTGGCCGACCCTCCTGCCAGTGCAGTTCTCAGACATGGGCCGGTTCGAGATGACGCGGCCGTACCTCGAGGACATCGTGCAGACCATGATCGATCAGCACCCTTTCCTGTTCCGAGGACAAGAGGCGTTTGTTATGGTGTGAGAACAGTGGGTGAGTACAATTTTTAATCTATCTGTTGGAACGATAACGCCACGACTCTGTCAAGCAACCCCACCCGACATCACGCGATGTGTGACGTAACAGCGAGTTGTAGCCAATGTCGGCTAGGTGGCGCTGGCGTTCCGTTATAGCTCCCGTACTCATGACTCGTGCTAATTACCAAGACAGTCCGTGTGTGCGATATATCTATACTAATGACGACCTCTGTGGTCTAGCGGTTCGAGTGCCAGACTGCTGATCATGGGGTCGTGGGTTCGATTCCCACAGGACACAAATACTTGTGTGGATAAAACATGAGTATTTGTGTGTTTCTTATGTATTGTAAGTATGTATTAAAAAAAAAAGTATAATATAAGTATTATATCCATTGTCTAGTACCCATTGTACAAGCTCTGCTTATTTTGGGACTAGATGGTGTTGTGTAAAATGTCCCAAAAATATTAAAAAAAAATTAAAAAGAGGTAAAGTTTGTGAGATTGTGTTTGGGGGTAATCTCTGGATCTACTGAACCGATTTTGAAAATTGTGTTACCCATAGAAAGTCACATTATTTGTGAGTGTTATAGGCTTATTATGTATATGCCAGATGCTATATTTATGTATATGCCAGAAGACTGCCCGCAGTCGAATTTTTCGTTCTCTAAAATATCATTAAAATCTTAGCATGGAAAATGCTAATACAAAAAGATAGAAGAAATGCTGTTGTTTGGCAAGCGCATCACTTGAGACCGACTGGATTAATTTAGCTATATTTTTAAGTATTTGCGATAGTCTGAATAAGGATTTTAGATGAAAAGATAATTGAAATTGAAAAATTGGAAGTAGAAATAAACTTGTTCTTCCTGACTGACCCCTTTAGTGGGGAGTCGGGAAAATTTTCATAAATTGTCTGCGGCCTGGTTGGCAGGTTATCAGGTATCAGACTAGCACCGAGTAAAAACTGAGTGCAGTTTTGACTAAAGGGTGGGATTTGTAACGTTCGCCACGACTATATAATGCTTATCCGACGGCTGCCATAAGTCATGGCCAGTCCTGACTGACCCCTCCAAGTAAACCAACAGAGTATAACATAAATATATAATTTTCAGGAACCCACAATGCAGGTTGCATTTGTGATGGACGACGTTTGACGTCAGCCGCGGTGACGTGACCGTAGAAGCGGCACTCTCGTACCGGCACGGTTTATCATACGTTAGCGCGTAAGTTTGGCTACTACATGTACTGTGCGGCGCGGACGTGTGACGTGACGTCATTCGACATCGTAGACGAAATGCTTGAAGCCGAAGAAAGAGCGAAGAGTTCGCGTAATATTTTCTATGTCAAAAATGTGCTTGAAGTATTCTACGGTCACGAATGACATCACGATACGCGACCAAATACAGACGACATTGTGATTTTATTAGATTTAAATATCTTCTAAAATCTCAACGACGTCATCGTTTATTAGCAAGCTATTGTTGTTCTAAAGTAGGTTTTTACTATATAAAAAAGTATGTTTCGATTTCGTAACGATGATATTATTTTTCCATGCGGTTTTTCATATCAATAACGCTTAGTGGTCTCGACACGTCGTCGCTTGCATTTTTTTTACATATTATTTTAATTTCTTTGAATACGATGGAATAGTGAATCAGTATTTTAAATAGATGTTATTCAAAATTGTAACGCATTCGTAATAGTTGTAAGTGGAAATGCACAAAAAGTATTTAACGAAATGTTTTCTAAGCTAAGTCATACTGGTATGATATTTAACGTTTATATTTGTAATCAATTAATGGCAACACCATGTAATGAGCACATTCCGTTCAGAAAAATAAGTGTTAATAATTATTGGATATGATTATGAATAAAATAGTGATTACTTAACCGTGGGTTTAATCTTGAATAAGAATCGGTATAAAGAAAAGCTTGCGAGCGCTTATTTTTAAATATTTTTTATATGGCAACGATTTTTGGTGGGGTCACGTGTCTCTTGGCTAATTTGGACTATCTCGTCCATACTAAACATTGTTATTATAAAAATAATGCCCATCCCAGTGTTGAATGTCCAGTTTTATACAAAAAGCTAGCTCGTTTTAGTACGTAAAAATAAAAATTACCGTCTAATTATAAACATTTTGAAGCTAAAAAAAAACAAAATGCGATATCCAAGAGACACAGATAGGTTTTAAATATTCTAACCAAAATATTATTTTTTATATCGATGAAAAAGTAAAAATAAACGCTTATTTGATTTTATTTTGTTAGAAAGAAGACGATTACACAATTTTCTTGCCATAATGAAAAAGTATAAAATAATAACATTTATATTGGAAAAACTAAGTAATTACAAAAGCATTTTACGTAAACGCGTATGACTCTTCATGTCAATAATTTATAAGGTTGAAATTGTATTATTCTCCGGTCCTTGTGAAAAAAATTATTTCTCGATATAAAAGGCAGCTTTTTTCTTAATTTTCGAGACTGATAAAAGCTAGTTAGTTCCTTTTTCACTGAATCCAAAATGCGCACTTAATTTTTAATTATTACTTAAATTAAAATGGTATGAGATTTATTTTAAACATATACAAGAATCGTAGCAAGTGGCGTTCTTTAGTTTCTGCCTACCCCCATGGGAAAAAGGCGTGAGTGTATGTATGTATGTACCAATATTTCAAAGTGTCTCAAAGGTACTAGATTCTGCTAAACGCGATCCTTGGTTCGATTCAAACAACTGGGTTAATGTTTAATTCCAAGGAGCAACTGAGGATTTTTAAATAGACAATGCGAAGTACACTGTTAGCTTCGGTTTTGAACCATGCTCACCATCCACGCTTGCGACTCCTAGACCAATGAGGCAGTTTAGGCGTAATGATAAATTAATTAATAAAAACCTATTGGATCACACAAAAAAACTTTTCTTTAATCTTTCTTCAAAGTATTGGTGTTTAAGTTATTTATCCTACTAGGATATATAGCGGATGGCCTATTATGTATATTAATTGTTAAATAGACTGACGTAGTGTATATGGGAATCTCATTATTGTTTAAAACTTTAATTGGCGATATGCATAACGACTGCCTAAATGCAATTAGCATCAACTATAATTGAAATTAGAATCAACTAAAATTTAATTATAGTTTACGTTTTTATAACATCATGGCATGCAATGAAATATTGAGTATTTAAACATCATAATAATCACAGTTGACAAATAATAATAATAAAAAAAAACGTTTATCTCTCACCACAACCCAAAAAAATACAGACTGATCTATAAAAAAGAAAGCTATGGTTGAACGTGGTCGTGCAATGGGATTTTAATTATAACGTATGCGGAGCATTTTTGTATGTATGGGAGCCCTTTAGGCTAAATGGGGATTTACTCGAGCGTCATGGGGACCTACTGGATTTTGAATATTAGATGGTAGGACGAAAAAATGTCATAATAGTGTTACAAGTGGTCATATAGAATGTATCATATAGAAAAACTCGAGTGATCGTTTTTTTACTTCACCTTTCAAGCAATTGATAAAAAATTTGATGGTTAATGGTAATTACATTTAGTGCAATTGCAAAAGTCGTTGTGCAGATAGCTTTAACAATATAAACACTTAATCTTCCATATTTCTATACTTTATCTCATAAAGTCTCAGATACCCTCATTTACTTGGTTGTGAGACTGAAGACATGTAAATGTTGTCGTGATGAATCCATACAGTTTTGGGGTTCCGTGTCAAATAAATTGAGAATTTGGACCATCGCATTTGTGTTTGGACCTTATGTTCGTTGATAAGGCGTTTACAAAATCTGTTAGATATTTCCGCGGTTTTCGAATTTGAATTCCACGTTAAGTAGGGATAAGCGTTTAAGATTGGCTAGATTACGTCACGACTAGATGGCGATTGCGCACGCTCTATTTATTCATCTGATTTTTTATTGGAATACGACAATCATACGGGCCACCTGATGCTAAGCGGTAGCCGCAGCCTAAAGACGCCAGCAACGGCAATCACTCGCGTGTTATCATCTTGAGACCTCAGTTGTTAAGTCTCCAATAATTGTCCAATAATTTCACTGGCTGCATTGCCTTTTAAACCGGAACACATTATCATATCAGCCACAGGAAGTCCACTGCTGAACAAAGGCCTCCCCCATAGACTTCCACAAAGACCGGTTACAAGCCGTCTGCATCCAACGACTTCTAGCGACCTTTACCAGGTCGTCCGTCCATCTCGTTGGAGGCTGTCCCACGCTGCGCTTTCCGGTGCGTGGTCTCCACTCGAGAACCTTTTTGCCCCAGCGGCCATCAGTTCTACGAGCTATGTGCCCCGCCCATTGCCACTTAAGCTTGCTAAGTCTTTCAGCAATGTCGGCAACTTTCGTTCTTCTACGGATCTCCGAACCGGAATACAATAATGTTAATATTATTGCTTAGCGAGAATATTTGGCGGTGCGGTGGTACAGTCGACAAAAGACATTAAAGTACCGAACAAAATTTGCATCTTTACACAGATTGTGATTTAAATAATTACCCGTAAAAGGGTTTGATGTGTAGCAGCTTACAATACCTGCGTTTTTGATTGTGATTTTTGTGATGAGATTGTGTAATAATATATCACGCAATATGTGTCATATTGCGTGATATATTATTACACAATCTTGAACAAAACACAAAACAATTAGCTGCCTGTATACTTAACTCTTTTGTCGACCGTACCATCCCAGACGAATTCTGCAGCATGAGCCTACCTTCCATGTTATCGTGGTGATACTAGCAGAATGTCATTAGTGTGGGGCAGATTTTGGATAAAATACCTTACGATTTAAACTCGCATAAGGGGTTCGAACCTTGTATGGAAGCTTGTATAACGGACCCGCCGCCATTTTGTTTTTTTTTCGGAATCGCGGCGCACGATGAAAGTTATATGTATGGGTAGAGGACACATAAACGAACAAAACATGTTAGAAACATGGTACCCCAAAATGTCACGTCACCGAGATATTTGGAGGTAAAGATCGATATTTATACAACGACAACGTACCCATACATATCATTTACACTTTTCATAGTGCGCCGCGATTAAAAAAAAAAAACAAAACGGCGTGCGGGTCGATATGCCAGATAAGTTCTATTCCCTTTGAATAAATATTATGCTTAATTTGATTATGAGTATTACAAAATTCTTATGCCATTAGACATTAAGAATGCGCGTTTTTTAAACCGTTTTTATTCAAAATTTCATTTAATTAATGGTCATTGCTATTTGTAACGTGCTTTGCTTAACTTTTTAGTGTTTTAATACATTGTTGTATTCGTAATGTATTTTTTTTATATATAGGGTGAACGTTATAGTTGTCGTCCGAGTATAGTTTATTGGTATTTAAATATTTTAAGAAATAAAGTCAAGTCGTTGTGTAGTCATTTTAATATTTATTTTTGTAATATCTACTGATATTACATATGGACTTACAAGGATTATTCCTTTAAAATTAAAAATTTAAATGCCAATAAACTGTAAAGAGTTTTCTACTTTAACGTCTATTATCTAGTTTCGTATCACAATACGTCTTCAACTAATTATGAACTCTGTTACTTATGCCATAAGGTAGATTATACTCGATTCCATTACGTTGATTTGCAAGAGCAATTTCGGATTTGTATTTAAGCATTGCAAGTAAACTATGTGTAACTATTTAATAAGTATATTTAATATATTAGGTGTCTTCATTAAGCATAGTTAAGAATGTACGTAAGTTTTTAACGATATAATGTCATTATATCACCGTCTCGCTCGCACGTTCGCGATGTGTACGTCCGGCCGTTTGCGTGCGAGCGAGACATGTATCATGTCCATTAGGGGAATGATGTAAGGGATTTTTTATATTTTACTATGAATCGAAAAAAGACAGAGCCTACCTGTATTTTAAACATTATTTTCTAGAATTATTCGCTTTTCTATAGATCTCACTGGCGGTGTTACACCCTAATGTTTTAAAGTTTTATTTTTTTATCGTGAAATTTCCCCTAATGCTTTTCGAAAATGCAATTTCTATATAAATATTCGATGTAAATATTGTACATTCGTTCATTTTTATTATTTTTGCTTAATTTATTTATTGAGATATTTTTTTATCAAAGAGTTTTAAAGCCATATATTTGTTACTCCATGCAATATTATGAGTGTTTTTTTAAGTTGTAACATTTATTTTTTAATTTTATTTTTTTGGAGCACATGTTTTTGTCTATGGATTTCGTGAACGTGCCATTTTTTAAAACGTGCGGTGATTTTGGAGATTCCTAAAATTTTTGTGACGTCATTTTTTCGGAATTCTTTGTTGTAGGTTCTCGAATGTTCTACAGTAGATATCAATGTACGCTTGGCCCTGTGGCCCGTCGTCGCCTGCGTATTTGGTCTAATGTGGCTAGATATTGAATGTTGTCGGAGATTGCTTGTGTAGGTTAATGATCTGAGTGAGATTACTATGATTGTAATGAGCAAAGTTTGATAAGTATGTTGCTCTTGCCAGTGTAGGATAAGGGTTTTAATTAAAAGTAAGGTGCAATCGGGAGCGGGGACGTGTTGATGTTAAGTTTCAATGTTACTAATCAGTATTATGATGACGCATTTAAAATTACGATTTCTGTTAAATACTTTTAGCAGAAAATATTTTTTGTAGTGTATCTTCAGAACTGACGGACGGATATGTATAATTTCTTTGATGAATTTTCTACTTTGATACAAACGTAATAAGGTTCATGTTCAATTGGGAAAATTTGACAGTTTTGGATAGCTTGAACTGCTGGCCTCTGTACCATCCCGAATCTGCTTTATCAAAGTCAAAATGATGACTATTAAAATTTACATAATAAATATTGACGAAACTTTATAATTCAAGCGCGTCCCGTGACATAATTATTTTGTTGCATTATGTCGTCTTTAGGCATAATTTCGGTACAATATTGCCACGACAATTTTACTTCGTGTCGTGTATGTCAGCCTAGGAGTAGGTTTTTGGGGACTATCATTATTCAGCCTATCCAACAGAATATCAGTATTTTACTATATATATATTTAGCTATCCTAAAGATATAGGCACTGGTTATCGATCTATCAGACTTCTAACTGCCACTAGAGATTGAGATAGGTGTTCGTATGATAACGGGGACGGAATAATTAACGTGCTTTCCGAAGCACGGAATCTCGAATGTGTTGACAATAGTCACCCATTTACCATTTAAACAAACGTAATATAATTTAAAACAGTTAAGTATTTATTTTTGACAACGTTTATTGTCTAATATTCGACCCCCACATAGATATTTATGTGATGAACATAAGTTTTTGTATTTGTCTGGGTGTTTCTTATGTATTTACAAAAAAAAGTATGTAAGTATTATTTCCATTGTCTCGTACCCAGCTATTCTTAGTTTGGGATTATAATGGTGTTGTGTAAAATGTCCCAATATACGATCCCTTCGTTCACCGCTGACCCGACGCGGCTTACAAATATTATAATAGTAGGTAGTGTGATCAATGTTGTGATATTATCTATCGTGAAGTTAGCAGGCGGCCATGGGCCACACGGAGCATCCATTTTGCTATGCGTCTCAATTACTGTAAAACACAACTCAAAAGGAATGTGTCATATTTTATAATAAATAATCATCTATGTAATGAATGTGTGTTTTAATTGCTTATTATTTTTACCCTTTTTAATTCCTTACGATTTTAAAGTTATTTAGAAAAGGAAAAAATCGACCGCGGGCAGGATTTTTCCTTTTCTAAATAACTTTAAAATCTTAGCATGGAAAATGCCAAAAATATACAAAAAGATCCTTACGATTTATTAAATTTCTAAGCTAATTATTTATGCATAATCTCTCTAAAAAGCAGTGATAGCCTAGTGGTATGACCATTGGACTGCCAAGTCGAAGGTCTCGAGTTCGAACCCAAGGCACGTACCTCTGACTTTTCGAAATCATGTGCGTATTAACAATTAATTATCACTCGCTTAAACGGTGAAGGAAAACATCGTGAGGGGAAACAACCTGCATACCTTAGAGATTTTTCTCGACGGTTTGTGAAGTCTGCCAACCCGCACTAGGCCAGCGTGGTGGACTTTAGCCTAATCCCTCTCAATATGAGAGGAGACCCGTGCCCAGCAGTGGGACTGTATATGGGTAATGAAAAAAAAATCTATAAAGAGTACTCGAGCGCACCCGCCTCGATTACCTTTACAGGCAGGGTTGCCATGTAAGGTCAAGTGTTTCGGAGACAAATAAAGACATCGACGTTCGGGATTATACTGACTTTAATATCATAATAGAAACCTTATACTATATACATACCTACTACCTACATTTCAGGGATTTCGAAATACCCACGGGATTCGAGAAAACGAGGTCTTCCTGGATACTCGGCTAGTTTGAATTTGGAATAAAATATTTTACAGTTTCAGTATTCAATGCCTATACCTATACTTCTAACGGGGTAGGAATATTGTATGAATGAGACCCCCAACGTGGATGAGTAATAAATAGTTAATCTGTGCCTCCCAAGAATTAAAATTGCCTTATCAATTGCCTAATACGGACGAAGGAAATAAGGACATGCCGACGACTTCCGGGATCAATAAAACGATTGACAGTATTTTGTGCAAAAAGTTTATTTATCATTCAACAGGCATGCTCTTACATCAGACAATACTAGTGAATCACAGTTTTACCTTACTTTATTTACATACACGTGCCAAGTGACGTCATCGATCGATGTCATCTTATTTTTATACTCATTTATTTATACATCTACGTCACTAAAATTTTCTTTAATATGCTCGGAAGATATACCGTTTTCTAAACTTAATCTATAGATTGAAATAAAACTACTTTTTACGGATTTTATCGCGTATATTGATATTATTAATCCCGACGTTTCGGACCCTTTACAGCGTCCATGGTCACGGATAGACTGAGGTGGGGGGGCGTCTTGATGATATAATTACTGACAGCTACCCTACATTTTTTGTTGTTACATGATCAATGACATTAATATATATTATATATATTACTAATTATTAATTAAAACTAGATGGAGCCGGCATTTCCTAGCTGATTTCCTAGCTGTCGGGATTAATAATATCAATATACGCGATAAAATCCGTAAAAAGTAGTTTTATTTCAATGTATAATATTCGTGTAAAAGTCAGAAATTAATGTATAGAATCAAGAAAACTGAAGCAGAATACAATATTCAGGGAGCATTAGCATATATTATATGCTTGATTGTTAAATCTCCATTTTTTCTGCCTACGAGATGTTCTTTATCATCTTTCTTTAAACGCATCCAGCCCCCCAACATCCGCACCAAGGTATAGACCCATCGTTGATGGGGGCCGACAGTTTCCTGGACTTATGCGTGCACGCAGACCCCAGAGAGTTGACAGAAGAACACATGCTGTTTGTCCTCTCGTGCTCCGAATGGGATGTCGTCATCTCCTGTAAAGGAAGAATGATTATGAATGGGAATGTTTAGCTCAGACTGTTCCTGTATTGACTGACAAGTTTCAAATTACTCTATATGGTAAATCTTCCGAGTTGGTGTCATACTTAAACTCTCTGATCTCGGAGCCCATAAGTGCTGAAGAGTTCAACTCTTTGCCTTTATTGTGTCAAATGTATGGCTTTAAAAACATACTGTGGGTGTGCCAGAAGTACATAGACATCTGCCCAGCTTTTCAGTGAATGCAGGCGTGTTTCATAATTGAATTTCTAATTCGCATTAGAAAATTGGTAAGGAGCTATAGGTTCTAAATATTAGTTGATGATGATAGACGTGGCATTTGTGCCTGTATTAAATTGTGTGACATTGTAGTCTTGTCGAAGTGTCGATAATAATCATAATACTACCAAATAGAGCTTTGAAACTATATCAACAAGTACAAAACAGATCTTAAAACAGCGAGAAAGCAAGACAGAACAGCCTTTTCGTTTAGAGTGATAGGAACCAATTAGTATAAAGTTTTAATGATGTTCTTCATATTTCTCGGACTTGTGAGCATGACATAGTTCTGTATCAATAACTTGAGTGCGTCATATCTTCATTTTTAGCCAACCAGGTTTGTCTATAAGATGCAGTCGTTCGATTTTACGAATTTAGGTCGCGAGAATCTAAGTCTTGTCTGAAAATTTTCTTATTTACTAATACTCGTTCTTAAAATACTTTTTACCTGATAACTATCCCGCTTGTACCGCGGGCCTGAGCTCGACGACGACAGAGTATTTCTCGGTCGGTGCCTGTTGCAATGTTTGTGCTTCGAAATGTCCTGGACTTCTCCTTCTATCAGCCTCTCATTGTCACTCTCTACATGAACCGTGCCTCCGTTCTTTGTAGCTCCGTTCTTCATATCCTTCTTTTTATCTCTTCTTTTTCTTTCCCTCTTTTTGAAAGTCAGAGAGAATCTTTTACGCTTCTTCGCCTTTGGGGAGTCCGGTCTCTGAGGAGCTGTTGACTTTTCTCTATCAGACCGACTCGTGTCGTCGTCAGGTGGGGGCACTTGAGACTCTGAGTCAGTTTTAAGCGTTAATTCTGTTCGAGTGGAAGAATCGGGCTCACCAGATTTGTACGCTACTTCTTTCTCCAGATTGGCGAGCTCCATTCTACGTAATCTCTTTGGTAGTTTGTTCACTGTGGCGTATATCGGCTCTTCGTTTTCACCGACCGGCGCTGATCGGGATCGGGAGAAGAAGTCGAATTTCTTTGGTTTTACTGGTATTCTTCTTTCCACGAAGACTACCGTACTGGCTACCTCTGTGGTAGTGGTTTGTACATCGTCCCCAGACTTCGGACTGGGGCTGCTCGGAATGGGGGTCGCTCTTGGATAGTCATAAGTTAATTCGATATTTTTCTCAGTGACATACTTCTTCGGAGGATCCTGTTCCTCAACAATGGGTACGCTTGACATCGGCATAACAGCTATCGGCACGCCTGATACAGGCTCCTTTTTCTGACAGCAGCATTTCTGCGTTATCCGTCTAGTGTTACACATGAATACTGAGTTCTGCTGTATATATGTGGTCTGTATCGTGGGCGCGGCCTGGACGTCTCCTAGGAGGTCTTCAACGTTCCCTCCGGTATGGAATCTGGGAGGTTGGTAGGGGGCAACGACGAAACCTGGTGGCGGGGGGCCTGCGACGTGGTAGGGGGGAGAGGTAACGGATTGGAAGAACCTGGGTACCTCGGGTGGCGCGTCGTGCACCAGAACGTCGACCACTCGCTCGTGCCCATTGTCCGCTATATTTGGCTGCGTATTGTTCGTGGTTTGCGTCATTTGTGCCGCTTTCAGATTGTTTGGGATCTTCCGTGGTGCCTCTTGTTGGCATCCATCGCATGTGCATGGTGATTCGGCGCCGCTCTGGAAAATATAAACAAATTTTATGAGTTCTGAGATTTTATGCGAACTGCCTCATTAGGCTAAGGTCGTAAGCGCGAATGCTATGGTTGACGGTCCAGCGGTGTTATTGGGTTTTTCTATGAAATTTTCAGTAACAGTTCAGAGTTTGGATTTGTGCAAGGTAATAGCCTCGCCCCGTATTACCTACATGGAACCTAAATGCTTATACCGGCGAACTGTAGATGTAACATACCTACTCATGGACTCGTTTGCCTAACCCTTCGGGGAATACTCAATACGTTTATTGCACTCCCTAATGTTAACAGTTGTTATACAGTTTATGGTATTAATCATGGACTCTGTCGGGAACGGCAAAGTAGGAGAATACAGGCGTGAAGTATGATAAGTGTAATATTTGATGAGTTTTGCTGAAAAATTTATGTACGTGAGTACGAGCTTGCCGCAAAGAATGCGAGATACATGAAAGAGGTCGCATTTGCTGCAACTAAAACATTAAATCAACAGTAGGTACGGTCGACAAAAGAGTTAAGTATACAGGCAGCTAATTAAAGATCTGTGTTTTGTTAAAGATTGTGTAATAATGTATCACGAAATATGTAGCAAAACGATGGTATTGTAAGCTGCTACACATCAAACCCTTTGACGGGTAATTATTTAAATCACAATCTGTGTAAAGATGCAGATTTCGTTCGCTACCTGTATACCAATCTCTTTTGTCGACTGTACATAGAGAAAAACATTTAATTTAAATGAAAGCCAGTTAAACATAGACTTCTGCCAAAATAAACACCGAATCGTGTTGCGATTCGGTGTGTGTTTGCGATAACACTCAGACGTAGTACATTTCTCATAAAGTTTTATAGCCATCAAAATGGGTTACAGAACAGAGATAGACGAACTCTTTTATAAATGCATTTTAAAAAGTGGATCAGTATTTTTCTTGAGTCCATTGTAACTGCAAAACAACTGTAAAATCGTGACTTGGCGTTATTTGATTTAGTGAATAAATTTTAACTGTTCGACGTAACGACTGTGGTCTTGTTATACGACGGACGCAAGGTGGACGGTTCGATTACATATAACATAAATGATTTTATTCCAATAATTAGGTAATATGAATATGAGAACTCTGACTTGGCAGTCCAGTGCTCATATCACTAGGCTACCATTGCTCCACTAGTACATACTTACTGTTATATTTATAATACAGCCATGAGACTGGTCATCAAGGCTTGCGGTAACATCTGTCGCGTCAGAAATATTGTGTCCCGTATTGTGACCGTATTTGCGTCATACACCCGAACGGTCGCATACTCGTAAAATGTCTCATTATTTTGTCTTGTCATTCTCTCTAACCAACACATTGATCTTCAATCGCAGCTATGCTGTTCTGTAAGAATTCAGTACACCTCGAAAAGGTTCAGTTGAAAATCAGCGTCAAGCACCAGCGGCTTGATATAAATGCTGAACTGGACTTATTTGGCGCAGCTGCGAGGTGCAGAATGTGCCTTCTGTACACAATTATATCGTCATTATGTAAATAAGTACCTGCCTTCAGAGAGTTTTGCAATACTTCGGGCATATCACCCGCAAACCATCCGACAATTTGGAGAAGCTCATGGTTACCGGAAAGGTGGAAGGAAAGAGATCTAGAGGACGTAGCCCCACAAGATGGTCAGACCAAATTAAGAAACACCTCGACACCAAGATCTCAGACGCTCTTCAACTGGCAAAAGATAGCCACAAATGGATGGAGATCTTACTAGTAATCTTTCTCGAACCTTTCCCAACTATCTTGAATCGGCTTTCAGTCTAACTACTAACAAATGCGGCTGAACATGAGTATTTTACACTAAGCGAGGCCTCCGCAACCCGATGGGCAATACCGATATCTTGAGGATAGACTGGTTGTCAGGCTTTTTGGTCTAACTACCGATTGTCATAGGTGTTCGGATGATAAACGGGACCGACGGCTTTACGTGATCTCGGAGGCAAGGAGGGGTCTCGATGTTTTAAGAATGATCACCCATCCACAAACCAATCATGGCTAGTACAGCTTAACCTTACAGATCGGTTGATCAGCGTAGTTATCACTCCGCCACGAGCCCCTTATGGTTAATGCTTACTACTTGTAATATAATTCAATAATACCATTAGATATTTTGTATCATACAATTTTATTGATGCAAATCAATCTTCATAAAAGCCTATCAATATTGAGAACGGGTCGTGAATAAACAATTTATTATTTGTATGGTGCGTTGTTTGTATGATATGGATCTATAAAAACGATTGTATGGAGTCTGGATGTACAGACGTACCGTTCAAGTGGCTATTCTAGACGTAACTATATGTAACATGAACGAGGAAGTACCTACTGAATAAATAGTGCCTATATTAGCTTCTACATTATAGTAGGCTTCTACGGTAGTTGAAGATTTATTATACATCGATATCCATATTATCTTTTTATATCACTAACGTGGCAAACAAGCATACGACCTACCCGATGGTAAACGGTTACCGTAGCCTATAGTCGCTTGCAACACCAGGGGTATCACTTGCGTGTTGCCGACCCTGTAAAACGAAACAGGAATAGGTGGGTTGGCAAAGTCAAGGTCAAGGTTCAAAGGTCAAAAAAGTCAAGGCTCAAAAAGTCAAGGGTCAAAGTCCCCCCCACTGACAACACAATGTTTCCTCGCGGAGCACTGGCAACCTTGCTCACCGTAAGGAACATAGGTAGCTCAAAGCAGCGTTTTCCACTTCGATTTTCTGTAAGGCATTTCCCCACTCGAGCAGCTCCAATTTGAGTGGAATTACTACCCACTATGCCGTACCTCTCTTAAAATATCTGTGTATACCTATAGTCTGCCTTCCGTGTACCTGTTTTATTGCATACTAGCTGTTGACCGCATCCCAAAGGACTATTCGAGACAAAAACCTATGTCCTTCTCCAAGCTCTAATCTATCTCTGTACTAAATTTCATTAAAATTTGTTCAGCAGTTTAAGCGTAACAGACAGGCAGAATTACTTTCGTATTCATAATATTAGTAAGGATAAGATACCCCAACAGTAGAACATATAGCATAGACGATTGAGTTCACATGCTCAGAATTCAAATCCAATAGACATTTCAAACTAATTAGACATTTATTTTGATTGTATGGATGATAATCTCTAAGATTTACCGGTAAAGGGAATTATTGTGAAGAAACCTAGGTTACAGAACAGGAACTGAAGCGTGCTAAGTATTTCTTTTTATGACAATCTTCATTCATGACTTCGGAATTGTTGATTTAAATGCTATAGACTAGAAAATTATTGCCTATGGGTACGTTTTTAAAGGTGTGTTACCATGGTCGGATAAGGACCAGTCCTTGATTATTTTGGAAATAGGGATAAGGGTCCTGCCCTTATCCAGATTACAATAATAATTTACATAAATAGATATATTATAAAAACTTTGGAGCGTTCCCAACAAGGTGTTGTGTGCAAGCGCTTTAATTAACAGGGGAGAATGAAAGCTAGTACATAGGAGAAACTTTTTTTTTAAAAAAGATCACTAAAGTTGTGTTTTAATATGGAAATCACTAGAAAAAATAACAAAATATTCTACGTAGAAAGGACCTACCTACATACTTAGGTACCTACCGAGATATTATAGAGCAAAGTTTTAAAATAGTTTTAAGCTCGCATTTTGAACTATTTAGTTCAAAGCGAAATTATCTTATTTAATTCCAGTAAAATTCTTTCAGATTTATAACACAAAAGAAGAAGTTGAATGGACTTAACGCGTATTAAAAATAAACACAACACTAACGACCAAAGTACATACATATAATACATAAGTACATACAGAAATAAGTATGAACGTAGCGAAATCACTCACAAATTTTCACAGAAACCTTAGGAAATGGTACATTAATTCTAAAAGGACGTAAGTGGAACTCAAGGTACCTTCATCACAAACTGTCACTCGAAAAATCACGGGACGCCGAGCGGCGCACGCGCCGGTCCAAACGCGACTGCGTTTATTTATAAAACAACATTACGTTTCTACAATATTTTCTTACACATGAATTTCTTGGCCGACCTTGACTCATTTCCTACCTATAAAACAAAAATATTTCTTTCGGAAATTGTGGTCGGTTTGTCCTATCAAGAAATATGGCCGAACATCAAAAAATAACTGGTCACGTAGATCAGCAATGCCTAAACTTTTCAGGCTTTCGAAAACTCTAGAGATATCTTTTATTTTATGAAACCTCACACTTAGTAGGTACATACAATCTCGCCTGTATTCCCCGAAGGGTTAGCCAGAGGTGTACCAATGTACAGCAATAGTTCGGTATGTTCTAGGTCCCATGTAATAAGGGGCGAGTCTATCGCCTTTAGCCGAGCACAAATCCAAACTCCAACCTGCTACTGAGAATTTCATAGAAAAACCATAACACTGCTCGACCTGCGAATCGAACCTAGGACCTTTAGCGTAGAAGTCGCACTTAGGAAGACCAGACTAATTATACTACAGACAGTCCTTACTACTTAGAAATAATAATATAAATAATGAAAAAAAAAACCTACATAAGGAGCCCCAGTGATTTTCAAAATCACGGTCTAATTAGCAATATTAGTAAGTACCTATGTAAAATACCACTAAACCTTCATATTTCCTAAAAGTTAGGCAGAGGTGCATATGAATATTGCCATTAAACGAGCAGAATTTCATAGAAAAACTCAATAACACATCGCTCGACCTGGGAAATCCAGAACTCAACACTCAGCAGTAGCGCTGGAGACTAATAGACCAATGAAGCAGTCCGTAAGTTTAGAGTTAGCTATCACTCTCCGATCTGTAGTAGACGCAGGCGCTGGAGGGCACCGATAGACTGGCATGGGCTTGGGACCTGAGAGTCTGCTGTCTGTCCAGACAATGGCAAAGCCTCGTCTCCTATAGCAAGGGAAGGCAAGTGCGGCTTTTTGTCCCCTCATACTTTACCTGCCACCTAGCACATATTCTTATCGTGGCAATGGTTAAACAATTTGTGAGTAATATAAGACCATCTCAGCGTTATGCGTGGGCGCATAGAGATCGTCCTTCGTGCAGGTGTTCGGCCACAAGCGACAAACCAATAGGTGTGACATAGTTTGCTCTGGGTCGCCGCAGTCATATTGAGGAAGGTTAAGATCCCTGAACCTAGTAGATGATACACATACCGTCATTAGGTACCTAAGTACGACAAGACACGAGATTTTAATGTTCAAAAGTATTTTGTGGCTAAAAGTGTGGATGTTCCAAGGAAAGCCTCTTATTCCCTCCACTGTTCCTCATAATCCAATAAGGAAACAGATATTACGCAAATTCAGCAGTACTTTAAAACAAACAAACATCACAAGACCATGACTAATTAACGCGTAAAGTATGAAGCATACTTCCAGCGAGCTGACGGCTATTTGTCGGTTATTTTCGTCACGTCGGCTATAACTGGACTGTTATGGCCCACGGAAACTGATTAGTACGTCGAACATCTCCATGGCTTTCTGACGTGAGGCCATTTAGGAAGGAATTATTATGCCGGATGCTTTGGTCCAGTTGTAAATGAAGTTGTCGAGTACATTTTTAGAATTAAAAAGGTAAATTAAACTGCTGGGCAAGCCATGTTGAACATAATGTCGTTATAAGCTACTTTTAGAAGACATTCTGAAAAAGTGGGTCAGCGTCATTAGACGATGTTCCATCCCCGATTCTTCCGATCTTACGTATTCTATCCAGTCTGAGGACCAATGAGTAGCACTTGGTGGATTTTTTCAGCAAACTGTTCCAATCGGCAGTGGACTCCACTTATAAGTTGTACCCAAGGAGACAAGTGGGGGTTTCTGAAGATAGTTCTTAGAACAGTGGTAATAGCCAGGTGGCGGTGACCATGATCTGTGATCATGAGTTATAAGGCGAAGTGACTTTGAACTTTGAAGTGACTTTTTTAGAACAGTGGCCCCAACTGCACGAAATTGGAAAGTTTTTTTGTTATAATAGGTGAGAACTAAAATATAGGTCGCTAGAAATTGTTGGATGCAGGCGGCATATAACCGGTCTTTGTGGAAGTCTATGGGGGAGCCCTATATTCAGCAGTGGACCTCTTGTGGCTGATAAGATGATGATGAGGACTAAAATGTAAACAATTCTAGCCATCAGCAGTTGAATGATTAATATACTTTCTAACATAGAAGTGTTGGGGTAAATAAATTCAATCACATACCTTCTCCTGTTCCCCCTCTTCAGGCACCACGCTCAGGTCATGGAAGGCGACTGCTCGCGCTGAACTATCCACGCTGACGCAGTCCGGGCACGCACTGCATACCGACACGCTGTCCTGCCAAGCGATAATGTGCTTTATTTACTCCACATTTAACGTTTGATATTGCAACTATACTACTCTAATTTACAGCTATAAGTTGAACAAGGAATCTTCATATGGAGATGCACTGTCTGGGAAAAGTCTAAAAATTTTAATTTTTAATAACAATAATATTTAATATTTATTTATTCGGACAAGGTGCATCTTTTGTTAGTTTCAATTTTACTTATTCTATGTTAGTTAGTACAGATCTTTTTTTTTATTACTTTATTAAGACTCGAATGAACACGTTCATGATCACGGAGTCATACTTATCCGCAATGACCTTTAGGATGCCATTGGTACTGTCCCTCACTCTACGCAATAGCGACGCTACACGCTTACGGATGATAGCGTGGAAGCCATGGAAGCCAAGTACTGGACGCGAAGCGCATTGAGAGATCTCTGAGTATATTATAAGTCTTCTCTATTTTGATTACGAAGTTGAAAGAAAATTTAAGATTGAATCCTTTTGCCTCCCGAAAACCCGACCCTGGGATAGGTGATAATCGTTTTCTTGTCGACTAAAACATGGTGTTTCACTCTAGTAGCCTATGGTCATGATAACTTGCACGTAGCACAGGTACAGTACGCTGGCATAGCGAGTGTTTCGGATCTGGCCGGAGAATAACGGCCGGAATTACAAACCCAAGCATAATGAATGTGACCATTTTAGTCTCCAGTAAGAAAATCAGTCGAGAGATTATTCATGCCGGCTGTAAAACATGGGCACATAGCTAGCTGTGCCCCTTATTTTTCTTTTTATTGTTATAGAATGTCAAATAAGTACACGGGTCGCTTGATAGTAAACGGCAACTGTAGCCTATAGATGCCAGCAACACCAGTAGTATCTCTAGCGCGTTTTCATCTTGAGATCTTAGTTGTTGTCTCATATTATGACTAGTAATCTTACTGACTACATTGCCTTTCAAACCGGAAACTAATAATGTTAGCGGCAAAATATTTAAAAAAGTAGTGATAGCCTAGTGGTATGACCATTGGACTGCCAAGTCGAAGGTCTCGAATCCAAGGCACGCAGCTCTGTTTTTTCGAAATCATGTGCGTATTAATAATTAATTATCACTCGCTTAAACGAGATTTTTTCGACAGTGTGTGAAGTTTGCCAACCCCCACTAGGCCAGCGTGGTGGACTATAACCTCTCATTCTGTCAGAGGAGACCCGTGCCCAGCAGTGGGAAAATATATGGGTTGATGATGAGAATATTTGGCAACCCCAGACGATCCCAGCAGTATGAGCAGAGCCGACCACCTATAACGAGTATATTGAACTTCCATAAAAACTTTTCTATCAACCGTTTTTCTTTTTCGTTCTACAAGACACTAGATTGATTAAAACGTCATAAAATGAAAATAATAATCACGTCACTGTCAAAAATCATTTTTTGGATCAATATTTTTGTACTCTACGTTTTTAGAAATTAATTTACAAAATCAATTGAATATCCAAATGAATTTTTTTGATCTACCCGTTGAAGTCGGTGTATTAGTTTTTAATTATTTAGATACACAGACGAAAATCAATTTCTACAACAGTTGCGCACAAGTCAGGGATTATTTCGCGTCTGGTTGGTGTCACTTAAACAAAGTGGTTCTCTCAAGAAGTACTCTAGCAACTGTAAAGACTCTAAATGAAAAGTTGTTTTTGAACCTAGGAGAACACATAAGAGACCTAGACCTGAGTGGGATCCAAGACCTGACTGTTGAAAATCTAAAACCACACATAAAAAGATTTGTAAACCTAAAGTCGTTAGACATAACGTTTACCAACATCTACCTATCAGATATAGCAGAAGTGTGCCCTAAAAATGTCAAGAATATCGGCATTAACTACTTTAAATTTCCTAGCACTACCAAGATTGACAGCATTAACATTATATGCAAACAATTTTTTAAAGAGAGGAAGTTTCAAAGTATACACTTCGTGGTCTTCGAATTTATTGTATCAGCATCTCCATTACTGTTCTTAAAAGACGTACCTCCAATAAAAGATTTGAAGTTAACAGTATCCGATAATTATAAGGATTTCTTTGATCTAGCCCATCGTGAAACTAGTTTTAGAGATTCAAATGAAATTGATATCAACTTTAATAGGCTCACTTTTATATTCCGAGATTGTGCTGTAACTCACAAGATGTCCAGACAGCTAGATGGAGTGTCAAGGTTAAATTTCAATAAAATCGAATACATTTTCATGATGTATTTGGAGAAAATTGAAATTTATGTATCGCCAATATTTGCAAATATATTCACAGTGAACTGCAACGATTTCAAATTAGGAGTGAGCTCATACTTGCCACAAAATTTCATGCTTGACGGCAATATTATTTTTAAAGCTTGGAATACGGCGACCACCAACTTTGATGAAGATTTTTTCAGTAATTTACTTAAAGAATTGAAAGATTACTTCCCTACTTACGTTTGTATGCACAGTAAAACAAAAATGAAGATTGTCAAGTCTCCGAGTAGTTGGTACTGTGTAGATAGCTGTGAAAACTTTGAGAAGAAATTGGACGATATACCAGAAAAGGTTACATTGACAGATTTTTGTCGGCGAGATGGCTTAGTAATGAGGTGTCGAAAGCCAATTGGCTTATCGAGGGAATCGCAATCGTTACAGAACTTAACGTTTCTGAGGATAAATAATATACCGCTAAGGAAAGATTTCTTCACTAATTTGTTTAACGGCTGTACTAAATTGGTCACTTTAGACATCTACGTGGAAAAACATGGCATGATTCGAGGCTACACTCAATCGCTCTCAAAATCTATGCATCTAGCGAAGTTGAAAAATTTCATGCTGACTTCGGAAGATATAGAATACGAGCTTATCTTTCAAATTTTGAGCTATTGCGTCAGTTTGGAGAATGTACATATCTGCGAGTATGAGAGAGCAGCCAATGATGATGATGTTGATCCAAAAAATATAGTTAACTTTATAGAGAAATGTGTGAATTTGTACAGCTTATTCATAGAAGCGGATATGTCTGGAGAAGGTTTGACGATGCTTATGGCCCCATTGAGGGTGACAGCGCAGAAACTAGGAAGGGACCAGATTTGTATCGAAGTATGCGAGTCTTATTGTGGTTGGAATCCTTTTGTAGACGTGTTCAATCCAAGTCCTTTACACATTGTTAATTGATATATTATTGTTGAAGAAATACACAAATATCATGTTATTTTTCTGATCACTGGCAAAAATACCGTTATCAAGCAGACCAGTTAGAGCCTCCTCCTATAATTCATACGTTCATGGACAGAAAGTGAAAAAGAGTAAAAAGTGCAGTAGGATATCTAGTTTTCAAGCCAGTTCCACACCGGGATATTGTGTTCAAGAATATAATTCATCTATCTTGCCGCTTCTGTCATTGGACAATATTCATCCGTTAACGACCGGAGTTTTTCTCGAATCTGGAGATCGCAATTTTGATATTTTGATATAAGTTTCATAGAAGTAATGTCCTAATTAATTCAGGGCCGCTATTTGGTCACATCATAAAAAGAAATGCAACGTACGTCCGAGTGTTCCGGCGAAGATCGACGGTCGCGAAGCATGCTGTCCAGTCGGTCATACTCGTAGCGAAGCGCTGATATCTCGCGCTTCAGTTGCTCGTTTTCGCGCTTCAATTTTTTTATATCCGATTGACCTATGGGAGGTATTGTACTACTTTATATTGTTAATTATGAAAGCTTTACTTAAATATAAGAAATAAAACAAACTGTTTTTTTTTTAAACCAAGGTGGTTGTAAAGATCTGTGACAATGGTGGTAGAAAATGCATTGCTGACAAATGAATGCCGTTTAAGGAAAAATGTATCTGTGTAAAGGTTTTGATGGAATGGGAATAACAGACCAGATATTTGTTTTCTCCTCAAACCTTCCTTTTTATATTTTGTATAAAAAAATAGCCTTTGTTTATCTTTCTAGGGAAATCTACGCTCCTATACCTTCCTCAAAACTTACCTCTTTCCACTTCGGCATTGATGTTTATGGTTCGTAAGCGCAGCTCTTCGTTCTCGTAGAGCATACCCCGGGAGGACTTCCGATCCAACCTGGGGGCAAATAATGGCTATACTTTCTGGACGTCATCAGGGATAAACGAAAACCAAGGTAATTTAGTTAAGTACCTATCTCAAGAAGAAAAAATACAGTGTTTTTAATTTAGATCATCTTCCTCCTAATCTTTTCCCAACTATTTCCGTTTAGGCTTCCGATATAAACAGCAGAATATGAGTATTTTTTGCGAAATGACCAGAAATTTCTGAGTAGAGCAGAAAATAAAGATATCCTAACGAAAGACTACTTGTCAGGGTTTTTGGGCTTCCGACTAGTACTAACGCTATTGTCATAAATGTTCATAAGATTTTTTGTTTTAAAATTGCTAAAAAATTACATTGATAAACAAGGGAAAATATATGTATACTAACTGTCTTATTCATAAAAATATAAAATGTCTTATAAATCTCCTATTGCTAAAATATGTTTTGTCTTGTTTTGTCCAGTAATATTTTATTACGGAGAAAAGAAGATAAAACGGTTGGTGTATATCCATTGTAGGATCAAAAACATGAATTTTTTTGAAAATTCTTTGCTATGACGTTGTGTTCTATAAAACTTGGTGGTGAAGTGTAGTCATGTGAATGTATGACGAATGACACATGAGATGATTGGATTGAATGACTGCCTAAAATTCCAGGATTTCATAGATTTTTTATACAAGGACTTCAAAGATTAAGTACATCCAATAAGTCCATGCTTACAAACGCGAAAATTTTAACAGAAGGAATTAGAAAATTGTGTTAATGTTAATAATTATCGGAGGAATCGTTTCAGGACTGAAACTCTACCTCACATCCAAATAATTTTAGGTTTAATGAAAGCTGATGATGCGAAAGCAGAAGAAAAGAAGTGGTGCTTTACACAATGAACATTATGCTGCTTGAAATGGTCAATCTTGGAGGATCGTCAGTTGGTTATCGTCCACTGCTGGATGTGAGCCGTCATGACAGGTACTATATAGCATCTGGGAAGATCACGTTCCGAAAAGAAAACTTATTAGCATTTTATTTGGGTATAAATGGGCGCCGCAGTCGCAGACGCACAACCCTGGTTCCGGAGGACTACGTTAGTTCGCGGAGCCCCCCAATATTGTGCTGAAGATTGCTACCGAGGGGTTTTAGTGCGATAAACATCCCACAAACCCCGACCTGCTCCCGAGCAGGCTGGCAGCCTTTTGAAGGTTTCCAAAAAGAAAAATAGCGTTGGCTCTCAACTTGCATACTCTTCTATCTATTCCCTATTAGTATGGGATGGGACTGATACATAGGTATCCGTAACTTATTCTCATATTTCTCTTCTTCCTTTCATTCCCTTTCGACTGTTGACTGCGATCAGTGCTAACTATTATCAATTTATTGCTTATTAGTCTATTAGGGGGTCCATAGAGGCATCTGGTGGTTATAAGCTTGCTTTTGAAATCTATAAGCTCTGAACTTGCTCAACATTTGGTGATGGTATAAAACCTTTTTGTAGAGGCCTCTATCCAGCAGTGGACTACAATTACGTGAAAAAAATATACAAAACGGACGAGTGTGCTCCAGCCTCAAGAGTGCTCGCAGAGACATTGTTCTCATTCACCATTTACAGTGCACATAATACGGACACCATGTTACCTATCGTCCTCATCCTGTAACTCTTTAGCCCTGGCCATGGACCTCTTGATTCGCCATAACACGCGCTCTTCGGCCAACTGAAGCCAGAAAGTACCAGCCACCCTCCTCAGTTCCATCTGGCCTGGATACGCACCAAACACCTTTTGTCTGTCTAAGTTTATGAAAGTTAGCCACTAATACATTTCGTAGGATCCCGATGTGCACTATAAACGGGTGACGTCATGATTTGAGATGGCTGGTGGAAAGTTAGAAGCTACTCACTATGAAATCATGCGTGGATTGACAATGGTGATGATGGAATGCTGTGCTTTTGATACGAGAAAGTAATTGACTGTGGCCTAGCTAGAACAGTTCCTATTTAGGTATAGTGTGTTGAATTCCACGCAAGAACACAAAAAAGATATAAATTTGGTCTATAGGTTAACCCAATAGTGACTTCCCCTTAGTGTCTATAGTGTTTGAAGACGGATAGATGTCACTAGCACTCACTTCCGGTTGGGTTTGACGTTGACATCTTTGCGACGCGTGCGCAGCATGCTCGCTCCCGTCATGCCCGACATCTTGCAGGTCGACAGCCATGCGACGATTAACACCTGTAACAACGGAAATAAAATATCAGGATGTATTCTATAATGTAACTTTTTTCGTGTCGGATTTTCTTTTAAAAACCTTTTGCACACAAATACACAAAGACTTGCATTAGATAAACCATAACGGTTTCCAAAACCAGCTTTTATAAAAAAATTGTCATGGTTTTTGTGGGATGAAAAAAAATACTTAAGGATTTTCAAGGTTGGTCTTGGAACAACTACTTGTATGCTATACAAATATTATTTTGTTTCACGTGGGAATAGAACCCGCGACCTATATCAACCTCAACCCGATGAATAAAAATGTGATATTCAATCGTAATTCATTATGCTCTTGATAATTTGAAATTTTGAGATTAATCAAATTAAATAGTACCTAGTAGGTACTTGATTAATCTCAGAGTTTAAAAGCGTGATGGTAGGTATTATAAATACATACATACACTCACGCCTTTTTCCCATAGGGGTAGGCAGAAACTAAAGAACGCCACTTGCTACGATTCTTGCATACTTCTTTCGCTTCGACCACATTCATACATCTTGTCATACATACACGACGGTTGCGAGTACTACGCACCTGACCTTTTTGAAGAACCTCACCAATAAGGTCGGTATAAGTTTTTCTAGGGCGTCCCCTCTCGGCGGTTCCACTGACATTCGCCATATAAATCCTTTTTGTTAGTCGCCTTTCATCCATTCTCTCGACATGCCCAAACCATCTCAGCATATTCTTCTCAATTCTCGTCACTACATCGTCTTTTAAGCCGCAACGTTCTCATATCACACTATTTCTCAATCTGTCATTCCGAGTTACACCGCACATACTTCGCAGGGAACGCATTTCTACAGCATTTATTCTACTTTCATGTTTCATGTTGTTGTTAGGTATTGTAATGTTATGTTATTAAAATGTCTGCTGTATGGCGAGAATAAATTTATATTCTGTAACCTTACAGAGATGAGAAATTTAAAATATAAAAATAAATACTACCAATTACTACCAATATGTTTTTTCTCTGTCACAACGTCACAGTTCTACGTATGATGACGCGCGGAATTAGTTGCACAACAGTAAGTTATCACGGCAAGGTCGTTTCAAAATGGCTTCATAATGCAATGAGCGGCTTCCTTCAACGCATACAATCCTTACGTGTTAATTTGAGTTATTGCATCATAATATCACCTATGCAAAACATTCTGCATCTAATTTCATTCGTGCGTGTTTGCTATACGTTTTATTATAGGCGTTAGAAATATGAACAATCTAATTGTCACTAGTAGACTGATGGAAGTGAATGGATGCACGGGTGAATTGTGTGTTAAGAAATTATTCTAATACCATACTAGGACAACATAAATGTTTCTTTCTTTCTTTACTATGTATACTAATTTAACTTTTACATTCGAAAGCGAAACTAATTACGTATGTTTCTCTAATTGAAAAGCAAATAGTAACATTCTGTGGTCTAGTGGTTCGAGTGACGAACTGCTTATCACGAGAAGTGGGTGGGTTCGATTCCCTCAAGACACAAATATTTATGTGATGAACTTATGTGCTTGTGTTATCTGGGTATTTCTTATGTGTTGTTTGTAAGCATTTACAAAAACTGTTTACATACAATACTTACATAAGAACAAGCTCTGCTTAGTTTGGGACTAAATAGTGCTGTGTAATAAATGTCCCAAGAATATAATTTATTTATACATATATCCCAGAATATTATCATTTTGGAAGGTCTGTGAAACCGCAAGAAACGTAGAAACTAGTATCTACAGCAAGAAGAAATACCATTCAACATTTCTGACATTGAGACTAGACCTTGATACCATCTAAATAGATCTTTTAAAGACACTAGGTTTAAGTGACCAGTCCTAACCGACGGCACGGATGCTTCAGTCATCGTGTAGCTCAACCGACGATACCATATCAGCAAGACATTTGCATAGATCATTGAATGTTTTTAATTACCTGAAGTGCTCTAGATGCTTGGGTCTTATATGTAAAATGGTGCTTAGAGAGGAATGTCCGGTAAAACAAAACTCCTTACTTTTCAACACATACACAACTGCCACTGTATAAAGTTAGAAACTTAATACATTTATATCCAACAACGATACAGGCTAATCCAACGCTTTACGAGCTAGCAACTAAGTCGACTCACCTCATTGCTTAACAAGATTATTCTATGCTGACTTCGTCGAGATGAAAGGTGTACTGAACCCGACACGCGAAAAGAGCCACTTGACTTGGCTCATGCGCAGTAGAAATGCTGACGACGTTGGAGTAGGTACTCAGGTTTGAAGAGCGTCGAAACTTTTTTTGAGATTAAGATATGCTGAGTGGAGACTGTAAGGTAGCACAAAGGAATCGATATGCGTGTTGCCAATTGACAACCATCGGCTATATTTACACTTCACAATCTGCTGGTTAACTCTGAGCTGCAAAGCAGTGCGGAATCATTGAAAGAAAGAAAGAAAAATATTTATTGACACAGTCTTGGACAATGCACATAGTAATATTAAAAACATGACGAAATAACAATTAAAATAAGGATAAAAAATGGTGTCCCACGACTGCGTCAAATAGGCCCCAGGTCAGCTGAATGCCAGACGACTGGTGAGCTGCCTGACGCTGGTTTTCAGCTGGACCTGGGGGCCAACCACAAGCTCTTATAGCAGTATTATTATGATCTTACTTTGACTTTTCGTACCATGACGTCCTTATAAATGATAAATGATATTTATTTCTGTAAATAGATCTTTCAAAGACACTTTTACAAGTCAATATTTTACATATTTTTTTAAGCTAGATGGCTCCGGCATTCCTATCTGACGACCTCTGAGAAGAAACGCCGAAACAAACTCAGAGAATCATAGTCTCTTTTAAAGGCTGGACTTTAAGAGACTATGATTCCAATTTCCAATGTAGGGCAAAGTCTGAAATGGCCTTTTGAAGAAAGAGCCATAACGGCTTTGAGTAGACCAGTCCCAACTGACGGCACGCATGCATCAGTCATTGTGTAGCTCAACCATAATTTAGGGAGCTCAACAACCCGTCGCACGACGATACCAGATCAGAAGAACATTTGCGTAGGTTACATAAAAAAAGGCTCAAAGCCACCAGACTGTTCAAAGCTAAGTATGTATATTTAGCCTACAAAGTACTCACATTTACATTTTATTGAGTTAAAGTTAATACTTTTCTTATTATTTAATAATAATAAGAAATATATATATATATAATCACAGTAACGATTTCAGTAATATCTGATAAATTAAAAAACATTTTTGTCAGGCTTACATGAGAGCAATGCAGTTTGATGTGTACTATTAAATTAATACAGTCTACTAAACAGAAAAGCAAAAATAATAATTAAAGAGATTGCCATTGACAGTAAGAGCTGACCAGCCCCGACAGACGGCACCCGTTCACGAGTATGACGTGTGTATCGACGTCGTTCGACTCAACCATGTTGTAGGGAATAAAACGACCCGACACACCACGCCGCCATCAGCAGCTTAAAACAAGCATACTGTATTATTGCAACAGTACTATTTTCTTAGCAATTTTGGTGACGTCACCTCTAAAAGTTCATTCAATTCATACCACGACGTGACTTAAGACACTTAGCAATTATTGTTTTTATGTCAAATTTAACAATCAGAAAAAAGTTCCTCGGAGTCGACGGAAGTATTATTGTTTCGCAAATTTATATGATGAAAACGTCTTTTCATTTCTTAAAAAGTAAGTAAAATGTAATATTTTTGTTTACGAATTGCCGAATGAAAGAAAGAAAGAAAGAAAGAAAGAAAGATTTATTTGTCAGAATATGGGTATACAAAGTTGTAGGTTTCATTTCGGGCACTAGCCATATTCTACCATTGTCTGGTGTACAAATATTGTTCAAAATTCTATCATTAATATACATAATGCATGCATTAGAAGATAATCACAATATTTTATCGTTTAAGAAATCTTTTAGCTGTAATAACATTTGTCCAGTAACAAAATTAATAAATTTCGCTTAAAAACATTTACAGTGTTCATTTCCATCAACCTTTTTGGTAATTTATTATAAATACGTATCGCCATGCAGTATACATTCTGACTAAATACATTTAGACTTTGCTTAGGTATTAGCAGTTTATGAATGTATCTCCCTGGCCTAGTCACAATATCATTGTGCTTACAAAATAAATGTGGATGTCTACGCACAAAAACACAAATTTCTAGTATATATAGACTAGGTAATGGTATTATGTCATGTTTTTTAAAATATTCTTTACAACTATCTGTTTGTTGTATACCAAACAAGGCTCGTATACATTTTTTTTGCACAAGGAATGCTCTATTTGCCTCTACTGAATTGCCCCAAATTATAAGAGCATATCTTAATTTTGAGGAGACATAGCCGTGATATGCACTTAGCGCAGTTTCCAATGATGATATTTGCCTTAAGCGATACAGAGCGTACACAAATTTGTCTAGATGTAAGCAGAGATTCTCAATATGCTGTTTCCAGTTACAATGTTTATCTATCATAATGCCTAAAAATAATGTCATCAATGTAATGAATCGCGTGTCCAGTGATTTTCGCGTATGGATAATTAGTTTCTTGTTTTGATTCTAGATGCCTACGAATTATTTGAGTTTTTGGAAGTTGATAACGCAGAAACCAACACATTATCATTGAGTAAGCGGCTGACTATAGCTGAACAATAGATACCGGAGACTAGAGGGTGACCGCGTTCGCTACACTTAGTGCAAGCTGTCAAAATATGTAGTGTTCTATGCTAGCACTAACTGATTGCGCTCAGTGAGCCACAAGCTTTGAGCCTGTGTGATCCTGTGAGCGACAACTTCAGGATCGTCATTTTTCCAGCCTTCAAAATAGATTGTGATCAATATATTGCATTCCTACAAAGGAAACGTACCCAAAATGCATGACGATCAAGACATAGCTTTAAGAAGAAGATCAAACACTGCAGCTTGGAAACTCGTCTCGACAGATAGATAAATGGAATAAAATATGCAATGGTCGTTTTCGCATTATTTTTTATTTAATTTTATATTTAATTATTATTTTTTATACTTACTTTCTAAATGTGTGATACTTTTTATTGTTGTCAGATATAATCTTTGATATTCTCTAGATATAAATCACTTAGTTAACTAATAATTATGAGTGTTATATACGCCGTAATTGTCATGTGCACCAGATAAAATACTACTCTTATGTTGTTTTATGCTTATTTTAATGTATGTAATGTGTGACTGTACTTAGTAAATAAATAAAATAAAAAGTCCTTATACTTAAACTGAATAGGGCTACGCGGGCAAATCCGCGGGATGAATACTTGTAAATTGGTAAACCTGTAAAATATTATTCTATTTGGTCTCGAAAATTATATCATGCACGATTACTTAATTTTTTAATGGATTCAACATCAGCCTATCGACCTCAATTGGGGTTGTGGGCATGCCAAACGTGCCCACAACGGTGGAACCGCGATTGTGGCCAGCCGCCTTCCCCTAGATCTGGCCCTGGTGAGCGATGATAGTCACTAGAAAACTTGAACAGCGCCTCTAGCGGTCACACGAGAAACTAGATTTTCCATGCACAATTTGACAGTTACGCTATAGAGTAGCGACTGACGACTGTCCCTACTACAACAATTAAATCGTCCTAACCACGGATAAGATAAATAAGCTTATTTACCTATTCCGTGGTCCAAACATCCCTCACTACACTTAGAATAAGTAGCCGAAATATTTCCGATTGAATCCCTACCAGACTCTGTCTGTCTGTGGACGCTTTTACGCCTGAATTACAAACTGATTTTGATAAAATTTGGTACAGACATGGATTAGACCTTGGAGAAGGACATGGGCTACATTTTGTCTCAAAAAACCCTTTACGATAATCTATTATAATAAATCATAAATATCATCCATACCTCACACTTTTGTTATATTGCCTCAAAAACTTTTTTCCCATACAAAATAGGTTGTCTGGTGGAGAATGCCTGAGGCATTAAGACCGCCTTTGTACACTTTTGTACATTAAGAATTAATAAATAAATAAACATAAATACATATTAACGATCTACGCGTATTAGCACGCTTCGTAGGTACTGCCACAGTATTTGTGTTGTGCTGCTGGCGTATTCTCAGGACAAGCCCACACTGATGTATATGGTGGACACCAGGGTACGCTTACAATTCCGCTACCCGTCTCCGAAGCATTTACCGAGTGGGGCGGACCTATACACGTACAGTAATAGGTGGGTTCTCGCCCCGACACGATGTCTACCACCATTCCGTGATGTCTACTTACGTTTGCAATTCTGTAGCTGGGTTTATCATAGAACACCATGAATCACACGTCTTCCGGTAAAATGTCTTGCTCATATCGAGTAAGGCTAGAATTTTTAATACGTTTCGTCTCTTCGAAGAGTTTGTTATGATATTGAATAATAGATAAATTGTTCTTCGAGCTATATTAGAGCGGTTTCCCACTACCTACGTTCGATCCGAATCTGATCCGAATCTGTGAAAATATACATAAGTATAGAGAAAGAAATTCAACGGATGACGTAGAGAAATCGGATGACGGAAATAGGATCTAGTGTGTAAACTACCATACAAATAGTTCTACGACTACTTCGGACCGTAGGTACTGCGAAACCGCTTTTACGGCGCTTCGCAAAACAGTTTTCTGACTCAGCAGCTAGTCTTTTTTGCAAGTAAGCATAATACTTTTATGACAATTCATTTTTTGCAGATATCTACTATATATACTTGAAATAAATAATTAAATGAGCCTTATAATATAAGGCTCATTTAATTATTTATTTCAAGTTGGAGTGTAAAATATTGCATCAGAATCTCGCAATACTTAGGCAGGTTATATTTAAATTTGTTATCTATGACGCAACACAGTCTGCCACAAAATCATCAGTAAAAATAATAATATCCACACCGCACCAAACTTCATTCATATTCTTAAAACGATCACAAAATATGTGCACTCAAAACAACTTTCTTTTGGTGTGCAAATATTACGCAATAAGAAACAAAGTTAACGCAATATTGAACAGTATAGTCGAGCGCGTTCATT
The DNA here is from genome assembly GCA_964056405.1 of Acronicta alni. Classification (NCBI taxonomy): domain Eukaryota; kingdom Metazoa; phylum Arthropoda; class Insecta; order Lepidoptera; family Noctuidae; genus Acronicta; species Acronicta alni. Next base: position 7,314,753 of record OZ043938.1, on the reverse strand, counting down.
GTGTCATCGACCCAGTGCTGCGCATGTGTGCGTCATAACACTCGCCTCTCATTGGCTGAGCGCCACAGAAAAAGAAGCATGCAATATAATTCCACCATTTTAATGTTTCAACTCAATGTTGCGCCGCAGTTGCGCAGATCACCTCGATCCGTACGGGTGTCGAAATAATAGTAAAATGGAACCAAAACAAGACATGTTTATTAAAGTGAGTGATAGGAGGGACATAGTGGATTTTGTGAAGGAAGTGGAGAAGTATCCGTGTTTGTACGACAAAACTTTACCTGAATATGCGAATAAAGTGCACAATAGAAGAGCTTGGTCAGCGATAGCCAAACGAGCTAACACTTCCAGTAAGTAAATGTTTTTATTTAGATTTATCTGCCTACTATCGATCTTGCTTTACTGCGCAGGTGTGCTGGAAGAATTAGGTCAAACACAATCAGCTTACATTTAGCAATAGGAAATAGTAGGTAGGTAATTTTGGCGGATTTTTACCTGTATTTCTCAAATATATCCATTAAATGTGACTGTTAGGGAATGATTTGTTATTTTATATTTGTATGAAATGAGGGATGTTACCGTAAACTGCATAGGATGATAGGACAGCTGTTGCAGATTGTCATTTTTTCTGCAATTATTGTTTAAAGAGTGGGGACCGAAACTGTATTAGAGTTTCGCATTTTGTCCATTATATTTAAGTAGTTTAGCCTAAATTACCAACATCTAACAACAAGCAGATTAATTATAAGTAATTAATTATACTGTAGTATTAACTAGACATACTTAATTGAAATGTTGGGCTTGGTGTACGAAAGTAGTAATTAAAATACCTATTTAAGTAAGTAGATCAGATGCGTTCCAAAATCGAAGTAAAATGATCGCACAGCTGGGTTGGCAGGTCAAACTATGGCGTAGGTTTCTATGGGCCCGTGTCTCTTGCCATTCGCATGGATGGAACTGCGAATACTGCAATATTATATTAGGTAGGTACTTTATTTTGGAGAACAAAACAATATTTTTATACCTATTACCTACAATCTATCTTCAATCTTCTATCAACAAATCTATCTTGTATAGGTAATACATACCTAAGTAGGTACCCACATCGTTTAAGTGTACGTTTTCATATCATTTTATCATATTATCATTTTCCACAATAGTGTCGATTCATCTCACTGCTGAATGATTAGTACTACTGATGCTGAGCGCAAACTCGCCATAATCAATTTTGGTAACCATGAAAACTGGAAATATTTCCATAGAACATATTTTTCGTATTCACGTATTTTTATTAATTACGACCATTTTCAAGTTTTCTAACATCAGGACTGTTGTCATTAAGAAGTAAAATCGTTTACTCTTAACCTTTATATGTTTGAAAATGATTTCGATAAAATCCAATGATTACAAAATTAAACAGAAAGATGACGCAATTTGCTAAGTAGAAAGAAACTGCGACTCATCGATTAAAGTGCATTTTACTGTGTACAATTTGGTGGCTCTAATTAGATAGATCAATAGAATATTCTATAGCAACCAAAATCAATGTAGGTACCTGTATGGTTGGTAAAGAATATTCTATAATTCTATATAATGCCAGCACATCAAGCTACCCCAATCTGTTAAATTTCTTTGATAAATTTTCGACTTTAATACAAAATATAAGTACAATAATTACTTATTGTGTTCATTCATTTTAGATCTTATTTCAGTGTGAAATGCTCTGCTTTGCGCTTTGCCATATGAGTGCCTTAGTCTTCTCGATATAAGATTCCAAAAAGGATTTAAAAAATACCTAGTCTCGTACCGGTTTCCCCAATTTTTACTCCGTCTGTCCCCAAATTAAGCCGAGCTTGTATTATGGGTTCTAGACAATGGATATAATACTTCTAACCTTTTTTTGTATTGTAAATACATACTTATACTATATAAGAAACATCCAGACAAACACAAACACTTATCTTTATGACATAAATATTTGTGTCCTGTGGGAATCGAACCCATGACCTCAGCAGTCCGACACTCGAACCACTAAGAAGACGTCGTCATTAGGTAATAAATTAGTAAACACAATATTGCGTAACTAATTGCAATATTTTGAAATAAGGAAGTGGCTTTAATAAGTGCTCCTGACGCGTCAACGGATATTATAACAATCATCACATACCATCACGCCTGTATTCCCCGAAGGGTTAGGCAGAGATGTACATCCACAGTTAGGCTCAGAGTGACGCAATGTGGAGAGGGCTATGCTCTGAGTTTCTCTGCGTGATAGAGTCAGAAATGAGGATATCCGCAGAAGAACCCAAGTAACCAACATAGCTCGCAGGATTGCACGGTTTCAGTGGCAATGGGCGGGCCATGTGGGTAGGAGAACGGATGCCGGCCGCTGGGGAAGTCCTGGAGTGGCGACCACGCATTGGAAAGCGTAGAGTAGGACGGCCCCCAACTAGGTGGACGGATGACCTCGTGAGGGTCGCGGGGAGTCGGTGGATGCGGTCTGCGCAAGACCGGATTTTGTGGCGATCTTTAGGGGAGGCCTATGTTCTTATAGATTGAATAGAAGACGTGCCGGGCACAAATCCCCGAGCTGCTGCTGAAAATTTCATAGAAAAACCCAATAACAGTGCTCCTGTGAATCAAGCCTATGACCTCTAGCGTAACCAATGAATTTTGAATATTGCCTAAATAATATGTATTTGAATACTTATTGCTTAAGTAATATTTTGTCTTGTTAGCACATCGAACCGAATTGGGAGGCGATATTTTTGGTTCAAACTGATGACCTACTGTTACAAGATCTTCCCTTTGATCGTTAAGATGTTGAACTAGCTTAATTGAGCATCAACCCATATACTGTCCCACTGCTGGTCACGGGTCTCCTCTCAGATTGAGAGCGATGAGGCTATAGTCCACCACGCTAGAGCGGGTTGGCAGACTTCATACACCGATATCCTGAGTTGGCCTGAGACTGGTTGTCAGTCTTTTTTGGCTTCCGACTGTCGTAGATATTTTTATGACAACCGGGAATTATTTATAACTAGCTTCAGCTCGCGACTGCGTCCACGTGGAAAAGTTACTTTTAATTATCGTTGTTATTTGGCTGATTAACTCAAAATCGCTATAAATTATAGCCAATATGTTATTCTGATGTATAAATAAATACAGATTGAGAAATAAAATTGTTTTTTTCTTTGTTTCAGTACCGGACTGTCGAGACAAATGGAGGAAGATACGAATATCCTTCATGAGGTCCCTCAAACAACAGCAAAGTGATAAGCCCCCCATGAGACCTTACTACCTGACACAGGAACTTCACTTCTTGCAACCATTCATCAAAGTGCGACCGAAGTCGATCACAGATGGCACGGACAAAGAGCACATGGACTTCGAAGAAGCCACGATACCCAAACACGAAATATCGGACAGCGACAGCAGCACAGAAATGACCATTGACCTTAGAACTAATGATAATACTAGAGAAATCAACAAATTCACTTATAGCAACGACACAATACCAAATATTATGAAAAGTAATATCGAAAACGGACATAGAATCAATGAGACTAGAATCAGCTACAGCGACGATATAGAGGGTAATCCTAGAAAAATGTTCCTTTTGTCCATGCTGCCCGATGTTGAGGCATTGACAGAATCGGAAATGCGAATATTTAGGCGTGAAGTTATAATGATAGTTGATAATTTAATGAATAAGCGTAGTATACGAAATTAAATTAGTAAGTTAATTTACAATGTGTTTTATTTAATCTGTTACTAATGAATCTAATTAAGAGGGGTTCGGGGCTAAATTACTACACTAATCAACTGATCTGCAAGGTTAAGCTGCGGTCTGTGGATGGGTGACCATTCTTAATACATCGAGACCCCTTCGTGCTTCAGAGAGCACGTAAACTTTCGGTCCCGCTTGTCATGCGACTACCTATTGCTACTGCTCAGAAGCCCAAAAACACTGACAACTCTATCCTCATGATATCGATAGGTTTCCAGGGATCATGGATTGTTGACTGATTGAGATTATAAACAAACGTTAGGTACCTTACAAAATATACAACTTGATTGCAAACCTCCTTTTTTGAAGTCTGTTGAAGACGCTATGTTCTAGTAAATAATTATTTTTTTCGACAAAGCCTAAGACCGATTGGAAGGGTCTAGCGAGGGCTGGACCACAGCCTGTTATGGCCGTGGCGAATGTCATCAAACACATGGCTATGACTACAGGGTAAGTGAAGGCAAGTGCGGTAAGAGTCCGTCATACCCTGGCGCCTCTCCGTAATTGGCTGGAGGGCGTTCTAAAATTAAATAGCGCAATTTTTTTAAGGCACTTCAACAATTTATTCAGTAAAACGTGAGTTTTAGTGAATAAGTTATACCTATGTGAATATATCTTATTTAAACTAGACGAATAATAAAGAATTAAAAAAAAATCGAGGATAACTGTTTGTAACCTAACTTCGTAGTATAAAAATTATAATTGAACCTGTAGTTTGGACTAAATTTCTAAATTTTATAAGTTCCTGAAACAATTTGGTAGGGAATCTGAAAACAGGTCGAGTTTATTGGTGCGGGAGTTAACATCATTGTATTTTCTTATCAATTCAATCGATTCATAGGAGTATATAATATCCCTTTCTTGCAACCCAAAATAATTGTGGTACGCCTTTTAAATTAAACTTTTGTCCAATTTGCAACAAACGACATGCTCTATAAAATGAAGCTGGCTTTGAATAATGATTGTAGAGCTTGTGGTGAATTCAGGGAAACAATGCAGCACATTTTGTGTGATTGTGACGTCCTGGTGGATACCCGAAGCCAGAAGACTTTCTCCCTCTCTTAAGTCCTTCCTCTTAGTGGGCTAGTCGCCTTCATGAACCATGTCTTTGAAGAGTAAGGAATGTATCATGCTGGGGACAACAGCCCCCATAGTAAGATAAGATTCAGGCGAGAAGGGCAAAAGAAACGAAATAATCACAACAAAATAAGTTAAAAAAAAAAACTAACAAACTAAACAAAACATAAATTAATCAAAACCTACAATAATGTTTTAATAAATAAGAAAATAAAGAAACTCCCTGAAAGATAACTAACTGATGAATCATGATGATTATTTTCGACAAGGCTAATGAATCATCATGACTATTAATGATAGATTCCTATGAGTCCTTGTCTTATCGTCTAAGTATTTTGACATTATATTTATTATCTTAGAGATTGATTGTTTCTTATCTTTGTTGCGTGGGCATCTTGAATACTAGGTACAGTCAGCAACGAAAGTAGCTGAACACAGCTAAATTTTGGAAACATGACAGCTCCAAAACTTATAGAGATATTTTTATTATGAAGGTAAGGTAAATATTTAATGATCATCCATGCAATGATTTCGCACAGCCTTCACAGGTCAGTAACTTCATATTAAAAGTCGTATTTCAACATGTTCAGCGACTTTTGTTGCTGACTTTACTTATGATCCGATGATAGGAGAAAGAGAGAGAGAGGTAGGCCGAAAGTATCTACGAAGGGAACTTGAGGTCCTGGTTGTCGATTTTAGGTAGACAAATGTTATTTTGGTTCATCTCCTAAGACTTTTTTAATAGAAGTCCGGAGTTTGTATTTGTGCCTATAGTCTAGTGGTTCGCGTGTCGGACTGCCAAGGTCGTGGGTTCGATTCCCACAAATCACAAATATTTATGATATGTTTGTGTCTGTCTGGATTTAACTTATGTATTATAAGTATATATTTACAAAAAAAGTATAATATCCATTGCCTAGTACTCATAGTATTATACAAAGCTCTGCTTAGTTTGGGACTAGATAGCCTCTGATATCACTAGGCATATGTCCATTGGATTCCAAGAGTCCAAGGTCCTCGAGTTTGAATCCAAGGCACGCAAGTACCTCTGACTTTTTGAAATCATATAGGTAGGTATTATATAATTAAGGAAACCTGCATCGTGAGGCAACCTGCACGCCTGAGAGACTCTTGACGGCGTGTGAAGTCTCCCAACCCGCATTAGGCCAGCGTGGTGGACTATAACCTAATCCCTCTCATTCTGAGAGGAGACCCGTGCCCAGCAGTGGGACAGTATACGGGTTGATGCTGTGACTACTATGTTTTTCTAGCCAATCTTGTACCTATAGGCATTTTGTTACATAGGAACAAAATGTAATCGCATAATGCAATAAAGGGTTGTAAGTGTGACCATACCGTATGCTTCGTTACGGACCTAGAAAGAAAAAACCCGAGATAAGCAAGTGAGATATGAAGTTATATTAATTTATGTAAGTACTTAACTATCCCATTAGCCTAGTGGTTATAAGCGCAACTGCTACGCCAAAGGTCCTGGATTCGATTCCCAGGTTGAGTTGCTATTTATTTATTTACAGACATACACATACGACTTTACAGTAATAAAACCAATACGTTGCAGCGCTCACATTACAATAGAAAAAAAATACAAATACATATGTAGTAGATGAGATACGAGAACCAGTTTTTCATACATCCATCCGTCTCATTGCAAACATCAAGCTGTTGTTTTTATATATTTAATTCTTAGTAGCAGTTCGGAGTTTATTAATAGCAATAGGCTTACCCCCTATAACATGGGATCTAAAAATTCCGGCGGACTGTGGATTTGCAATATAAGTGTGCCTACTTAGGTATGCACCTCTGCCTAAATTTTCATAGAACATACAGGCGTGATGTATGGTAGGTTAAGTACTTACATCTTTAAAGAAATGTATATAAAATATGTTTTATCGTGGGAGAGCCATGCTTCGGCACGAATGGGCCGGCTCCATTCATGCCGAAGCATGGCTCTCCCACGTCTGCTCGTCGTCGTGAGAGGCGATCCGTCTGCTCGTTTGCCCACCCTATCACATAAAAAAAAGCCAATGCTTTTATTTCTTGATGTATCAGATATTTTTTTAAATATATTAAAGAATTGGATTTCTGTGGTCTAAGTGGTTCGATTCCCACAAGACACAAATATTTATGTAATGAACATAAAGTGTTTGTGTTTGTCTGGGTGTTTCTTATAAAAATAATATATATTTACAAAAAAAAAATAGTACATACCTACATAAGTAGAATAGAATAGAATAGAATAGAATACATTTATTTGCATAAAATGTAGGTTACATTATAGATGGAAATTACAAACAGTGCCATATACATTTTATCGCTTTGCGATATGCAAATATAAAATTAAAATTAACTACTTAATACAACAGTGAAACTTATTTTAATAATTCTGTTACTGAATAAAAGGATTTCTCTAGAAGCCATATTTTCAATTCTTTTTTAAATCTATTTGAAGGCAATCCCTTAATACTATGTGGAATTGCATTATAAATATGTCCACACATAACCTTACAATTCTTTAAACACATTTTTGTCCTTGGTAAATTTGTCAAAACAATTCTGTTACCATTTCTTTTGTTTCTAGGGAATAGATCTTTAGCGGTTTTAAATAGGTCAGGGTTAAGCTTAACAAACTTTGCTGCTTCTAGAATGTACATGCAGGCTAGTGTAAGGATTTTATATTCTTTAAAAAGTGGTTTGCATGATTCCCAAGGTGGTATACCAGCAATGGCTCTAACACATTTTTTTTGAGTAAGAAAAGCTTTATGTACGTCCGTGGAGTTTCCCCAAAATAAGAGACCGTAATTTAGAACGGAGGACACGTATCCGTGGTATGCCGCTAGAACGGTTTTGAACGTAGAGTTTTTATGTAATTTATATAACACATAAACAAATCTATTAATTTTATTACACACTTTATCGACATGAGCTTTCCAATTGAGGTGTGTATCTAAAGTCAGTCCTAAGAAGGTCGTTTTGTTTACCTCAAGTATTTGTTGATTTCCATAGCTAATTTGTAATTGTTTGTGTGGTCTTCCATATGTCCTAAATTGGATAAAATTAGTTTTGGTTAAGTTAACTTGTAAATTGTTATTATTAAGCCATTTTATTACAGATTCTATAGAATTATTAATGTCAATAGTATAATAATTAATGTCAGTTTCTTTATCACATGTCAAAATTAAAGAGATGTCGTCAGCAAATAAAATACAAGGTTTTAAGGTTATGTCAGGGAGGTCGTTAATATATAACAAAAACAACAATGGACCCAGAACACTGCCTTGTGGAACACCGAATTTTTTTTCCATATATGCAGAACGGTATGTCCGAAGTACTTTGGCTTCATCAATATTTGTGGTTTCTATAGATTGTGTTCTGTTTTCTAGATAGGTTTGAAGCCAGTTTAAAGCAGATCCTCTGATCCCATATCTAACGAGCTTTTGTATTAATAGATCATGAGATACATAATCAAAAGCCTTTGTCATATCGAAAAAGATCACAGTCATTATCTTATCGGAGTCTAGGCTTTCTACAATATTACTCACAAGGTCAAAGCATGCTAACGTCGTCGATTTTCCCCTCTGAAACCCGTATTGTTCTCGCCGTAATAGATTATGTTTTTGAATGAAATTTGTAAGGCGTTTATGCATCGCGGATTCAAATATTTTCGACAAAACTGGTACGAGGGCTATGGGTCTATAATTACCTAGGCTTGTCTTATCCCCCTTCTTATGTAATGGCCTAACTATAGACAGTTTAAGCGAGCTTGGAAAACAGCCATCAACAAATGACAAATTAATTAAATGCGTTAGTATTGGGGTAAGTTCTCTGGAACAGGCTTTGATCATTTTGGTTGATATTTCGTCATAGCCTTCAGCATTGGTGTTATTCAATGACATGATAATTCCATAAGTTTCTTCAAAACTACATGGATATAAGAAGATGCTGCTATCTAAGCTACTTTTACATGTGTTGTGAATAGACGAGTTACTTGTGTGTGGTAAACTAACAAAGTATTCATTGAAAGCCTCTGCGATATTGTAAGAGTTATTTAATAGCACATCACCCTTTTTGATACTGTTAATAAGCTCCAACTGTTTATTGGATTCAGATTCGCGTTTGATTAGCTGCCAGGATGTTTTACATACGTTTTTGGAATTTGTTATCATATCAAAATTCCGGTTTTTTATTGACTGGTCTATGCATTTCCGTAAGAGTTTTGAATAGGTTTTATATTTAATTTTGGTTGATATAGATTTTTCCATATAATGTTTATAGCGTAACGAACGTTTTGTTTTGCAACTGAGTTTCAAACCTTTAGTTATCCATTTAGGTTTACAAACTTTGTTAGATATTTTTATTTTGATTTTAGGAAAACATAAATTATAAAATAATATAATTGTGTCATGGAATGAATGGAACGCAAACTCAAGATTATTTTCCTTGTATACTTCACTAAATGAGAGGCTAGACAAACATTCTTTGAATTTATGTTGATACTCTAAACAATAGTCCCTTTTGTACATATAGTATTCTTGCAGTGGTGTTTCTTTATTGTTCGTGGGTACATTAAGCAATTGGGCAGTGTTATGATCAGAAATATATAAATGTAATAGTTCACCAGTTGCATGGGCCATATTACTTATAATGTGGTCAATGCAGGACTTTTGACGGGTGGGGCTTTTTATGTGCAGGTGCAAGTTATAGTTTTTTGTGAGATCTATCAATAGTCTTGTTTCTTTGATATTTGGTCGTAATGTGTCAATATTTAGATCACCAGCCAATACTATTTTCTTTTTAGTATATTTATAAGTAATTTTATGCAAAAGAGTTTCGAGTTTGGTAAAAAATACATTTAAGTTAGAATTTGGTGTTCGATATAAGCAAATGATAATCATATTTTGAGAGATTAGTTCAGTCGCACAACACTCGAAATGATTATCTGTGGAATATTCATTGTTAAAATTAACTTGCCTACATTGAAATCTTCTTTTAATTAAAATACATACTCCCCCCCGTTTTTTATTTTTCTGTCTGCTGTAAGAAGCTGCTAAGAAGTAACCGGATACATTAGCCATTTGTTCGTGACCTCTTTGAATAAAAGTTTCAGAAAGACATATTATATCCACTTCTTTATTCTTTTCGGATAGTTCATTTAAGTGAATTTCTAGCGTGTGACGTTTATTAAACAAACCAGCAATGTTTTGATGCAAAATTCTTAGATTAGTTTTATTTCCTTTAAATGTTACGAAAAAGTTTATTATTTAAAGCAGTTCCTATGGGCATTTCAGATTCCGTTTGAGTACTTTGATCACGGGTAGGAATGTAATTTTTGCTGGTACTTGAGTGATCAAGATTTTTTGTTTCTTTCCCAAATAAACGTGTTTGCCCTGTACAATAAAGAGCTCGGCTTGTTGAAGCTAAGAATCTCAGGTTATAATCACTCTGATCCAGTACAGAATTAATGCTATTACATAAGTCGTTCAGAATGTTGTATGAGTTTTTATAATCAATATCAACATATGTACATCTAGTATATTGCCTACAAATCATACGTAACATATAATTGACTTTATTTTCATTTATATATCTGTTTTTATAAACCTTTAATACAAACACGGGACATTTTAAAGACTTCATCAATGAGCACAATTCTGCTTTAATATGGAACGGGTTTGAGTCATTTTGACCTATAAATAACACTATTCTATCATGTTCTGTTATGTTAAAAAGCTTGACACTACTCAGTATTTCCTCTGTACTGGCTTGAGACTTAACAATTGACATGAACTGGTATTTCGAGTAGGGGTTATGAAGTCTTGATTTAATGAGGTGTTTTGTTAATCCTGAACATAGTTGTCCTCCAAAAATCAATACTTTCTTCATGTGTTTATTATCTTCCAGTTGTGTGCAGATAGTAGGGCTTGAGGTGCTTATGCCTCGTATAGATTATTGTGAATTAATCCCATGCTGAATCTCAGAATTTATTACGGGCATTTGAGCACAAGGGATCTCCAAATTGTTATCAGATTGCTGTTGGATTTGTAGATTAGGAGTGCGTTCAGGACTTTTTACAGGTTGATAGGTTTCTGCTAAAGTGCAGATTTGTGGCATTGCTTTGCCATTAGCTTCATGTTGATTACAAGGATAAGTTTTAAGTTCTTGTTGACAGTGTTGGTGTTCTGTTACAAGCGGAGAGTTTTTAAACGAGTCTGTTATTCGACGTTTGGCACTACATTTCTTGATAGAAGACTGAACATTACGTAGTGACGATAAAGGGCTTCTACAGATTTGTTTTAGTATTTCGATCTCTTGGGATAGCTGAGATATTTGTTTTTTAAGATCCATATTCTCGAGTATAACATTTTCTAATTCGCTTTGAGTTGTTTGCAAGTTGGACTTTAGATTATTTATTTCGGTTTTAAAAGTATTGTGTAGTACCCATAGCACAAGCTCTGCTTAATTTAGGACCGTGTAAAATGTCTCGAAAATTTATTTATTTTTTATTACTGGTCACCCTACACGAGTTGGCTTTCTATGTTAACGTTCAAGGTAGGTACTACTAGCAAATGAGTTTCATTGTGTCATCCAGCCTGTCACTAACTAGTGCTGTAACACTATCGTGGCGCTAAAAGTGTAAGACTGTATATAAACGGGATTGTTTGTGTATGTGTGATTGAGTTAAATTAAAAATATGGGTAATCTTTTAAGAAAGTCGGATATTAATTTTATTGTTTTTTACAAATACCTCTCTAGTATCGGCTGTTCATTTTTTTTTATGGGTGTTAATTAAACAGACTTCTTTTTAATAGCATTATTAGCCTCTAAAAATCTACATTGCCTTCTAAATTACCATTATCATCAACCCATATATTGTCCCACTGCTGGGCACGGGTCTCATCTCATATTGAGAGGGATTAGGCTATAGTCCAACACGCTGGCCTAGTGCGGGTTGGCAGACTTCACAAACCGTCGAGAAAAATCTCTAAGGTATGCAGGTTTCCTCACGATGTTTTCCTTCACCGTTTAAGCGAGTGATAATTAATTATTAATACGCACATGAATTTGAAAAGTCAGAGGTGCATGCCTTGGGTTCGAACTCGAGACCTTCAACTTGGCAGTCCAATGGTCATACCACTAGGCTGACTAAATTACCTAAAATTATCTAAATTACCAAGTCAGCCAGGATTAACGAGCAATGATACCATTCAGATGCTCGTTAATTCTGGCTGTTCAATCTTTAGGTCGAACAAAACGTTATTGGGTTTTTCTATGAAATTCTTAGTAGTACCTCTAATTTATGTTCATTTAATGGCTATAGTCTCGCCCCCTATTACATGGCACCTAAACATTATGATCCCTGGAGATAGTATAAACGAGATCAACGCAGGCAGGACAGTAGGGCACAGCTAGTATTATAAGTACAATACGATAAATTCTTTAAGATAATTCTGAAATTATGAGAATCTAATAAAAAAACCGGGTAAGTGCGACTCGGACTCGCGCACGCAGGGTTCCGTACCAATTTGTATGGGAGCCCGCGTTTAATATTTATTTTATTCTTATTTTAGTATTTGTTGTTATAGGGGCAACAGAAATACATCATTTGTGATCATTTCAACTGTCTAGCTATCACGGTTCATGAGATACAACCCGGTGACAGACAGACGGACGGACGGACAGACAGACGGACAGCGGAGTCCTAATAGGGTCCCGTTTTTACACTTTGGGTACGGAACTCTAAAAAGTCACTCCAATATCCAATCCACTGCTGAACCAAGGCCTCCCTCATAGACCCAGCGAAGGACGGCCTCCAACGTGATGGATGGATGACCTGGTAAAGGTCACTGGAAGTCGTTGGATGCAGACCGCTTATAACTGGTCCTTGTAGACAATATCAGTACTATGAAAATAAACAGATATTTAAATATAAATAATCTGCTCGTAAAATATTGTGGTCAGTGGGTTTATGATTCCATATGGACGTGGAAGACCCATAAACGTAGCCATTGATCTCATCAACAGATAATAATAATATAAGTAGGTATTATGAAATTGGGCTTCCATATTTTATTGGCGTAAGCATAGTGGCCAGCACAAACTACCCCAATCTGTCAAATTTCTTTGATAGATTTTCAAGTTTAATATAAAATATTAAGGTTCATTTTCAATTGGGAAAGGACAGTTTTGGATAGCTTGACCTGTGCTGACGTCTGTACTAGCTGTCAGATGGAGAAAAAACCACTACTAACAGAGGCACTCTTGGCTAGTGTTATGAGTAACATTTTATCTTTCTATCAGTGCAATAAGAAACTTATTACATACAGTTAAGACATTTATTTAAATGAAACAATAACTTGAAAAGTGTAAAGTGTGAGTGGTACAATGGTGTTAGACTTCAGCATCATCGGAGCCTCCCTGCTCATCACGAGGTACAACGGCTTCAAGAGGAGGGTGAGTCTTCAATTTTTGTAGAAACAGCTAGAATTTGTGACTACTTTTGAAGACGATAAAAAGAGGTTAGGAACGTTATTTTATTAGGTACATAACCATTGGACTCAAGTAAATATACATAATCATCATTATCATCATCATCAGCCTATATTAGTCTACTGCTGGATGTAGGCCTCCCCTAATGTGCGTCATTTCACCCGGTCCTTGACTTTTCGCATCCAGCTTCTACCAGCAGCCTTAATATACATAACAACATAGACAATAACATAATATCGAGATTGACTTTCGCTAAGATGCCCGAGTGTTCTCAACGGAGTGTGCCAACCCGCAGTAGGCTAGCGTGTTGGACTATAGTCTACCCTATCTCATTCTGAGAGGAGATCCCGTACCCAGGAGTGGAACAGTATATGGGTTGGTGATGAGGGTACCTAAACTATTATAGCTCAAGCTATAAGTATTGGTATTGCGGTGTGTCCAGTCTGTTAATATTGTTTAAAATTAAATAAGAAAAAAAAATACAGTCGTGAAGTCGTTTAATGACACACAAGCACACGAGCAAGTCCGCTGATGTTCACACCAGTAATATCACTAACGCGTTGTCATCTTGAGACCTTTTATGCCCAGTAATTCAACTGACTATATGTCCCTTCAAACCGAAACAATAATGTTCATTATAGTCTAACGGCAGAATATTTAGCAATGCGGTGGTAGGTTGATATCTACATAGACGAACTCAGTACCTTCCTTCCTTCCTACTTCCTTCCTTCCTATTTCCTTCCTATCCATCCTACTGCCTACTAATCCTATCCTATCCTACTTCCTACCAATACTATCCTATCCTATAAATTAAATAGATTTGTGAGGATGTATGGATGGATTTTTGTTACTCTTTCACGCTAAAACTACTGAAAGGATTTTGATGAAACTTTACTGTGTTATTATTTACATCAGAATAACATAGGTCATAATGTATAATGATTTTGAGTTAATTAAAAATTACAACGGTAATTAAAAGTAACTTGTCCACGTGGACCAAGTCGCAGGCAGAAGGTAGTAAGTATCTACATACCTTCCTACTTATATTTGTGGTTAAAAATATTGTTAAGTAACATGCAATACGATACGCGTGGAGGACGTGGGTTATTTGAACGTGTTACACAAATTTTTCAGTTTCTCCAGATGTTAACTACAGGCGTAAATACAAGTACATATGCAAGTACCGTTATGATTAAAGAAAGTCGTAGAACCACAAGACAAAAATGTAAGTAGGTAGGTACCTACTTAAGCTCGGTTTGAGCTCGGGCTCCGAAACAAAGTATGAAGGTATGAATTGCATATTGCATTGTTTACTACAAAGTACAGAGATGGAAATGTACTAAATCATTGTTCTCGAATACTAAGTATAATACATTCATTATAAATTCCATTGGAATATTCCAAAGTTATTATATCAATAAATTCATAAGCTTTAAAAGGATCTCCAACAAAGTCGCCATATATATATTTATTATCGTCGTCTGGTTCGATAATCAGCGTTTTGTACGCTTTTAGCTCGGGAGCATGTTGGTTATTGAGCGAAAACGTCGAGACACGATACGCCAACGCGGTGAATCGCTCCTACTGAGACCATTGTTACCAACCGGCAACGACCACGATATCACCACGCCCTTACAATACTCGACAATTTCGCATTTTACAATGTACATTACCGTAAAACAACTCGAGTGTAGGACTAGTGTAGAACAAAAACGCAATGCATCGCAAAGCGTCGACTGTTTTGAAAGTATTCCATTTCAAAACAGCGGATTGTAGCCGTCGAGGCGTGTCGCATCGAGAGGGGAGCGAGGCGTCGAGCGAAGAGGACAGCGATACTCCGGAGCGGGCGACGGAGCGAAGCGGGCACTGGTGCACGGGAAGGGCGCGGGCGGCCGGCGTCAGTTCCGCGCTGCGGCTCGCTAGTAACGCCCGTCATCGCTCCCGCCTGCGCGCCCGCTCCACAATGAAGTCTAAAGTTAAAGGTGCAAGGACCAAAAACATGGACAAGCTCATAGCGGCTGTCCAGGCCAGGGAATGCTTGTGGGACAAGAGCTATAGGGGGCATCGGAATCGGTTCAAGTTGGAGCGGTATTGGAACGAGGTGGCGGCCGAAGTGGGGACGACCAGTGAGTAGCGTTTTGCGTTTTACCCGCCGAAGGTTAACGGCCGAGGGAGCGGGCTTGTTCACCGCTGCCGCACTATCAATAATGTTTATTTTCCGTTTGTTTTGGTATCGCGTCACCATTCGCGTTTAACAGATGGCCGCGATGTATGGCGGGAATAAATTTAAATGCGACGCTCGTAAATTTTCTTGCAATTAGATTAAGTATGTTGGTGTGTTATTAATATCAATTCAAGAATATGATTGGTACTTTAATTTTTTGGGGTCGGATATGGGATGCTGTAGGTATAAAATAATGCTGTAAGTAAAGAAAAATATAGGACGTCAGTAACGGCGACCTTGACCTAGAAAGTAAGCTTTCACGTTCAAGGCCATTGAGTAAGGAAGTTCCTAATTTGTAGGTATTACTGAAATCAACATTATTCTTTTAAAAACCACATGCCTTTACTCTACAACTGAAGACGTGAGTAGGTTGTTTTTAGGAGTAGAACATCATAGAACGGTCAATAAATTATTTTTAATTAAATTATTAAAAACCATTATCGGAGAATCTGTAGACAAAAATTTACACCAAAAACTTAAAAACCTAACCCAAATTTTCCAGGTCTTAACTGCCGAAAGAAATGGAAGAATCTCAAGGACCAATGTCGGAAGGAAATGAAGAAGAATCCCACGGAGTCCGAATGGCCACATTTCCAGAAGCTTAAGTTCATCCACCACCAATTCATGGCAGAAGACGAAGACGGGGATGAGGACACTACCGATGAAGTCTTCAATTCTTTAGACGAGTCCATCAAAAGGCCGAAACTTGGGTATACGATGAGGAAGAAGTTGTTGATGAATAAACGGAGAACCATTGACGTTGATATGAACAAGCTGATTGAACTTGTTCAGGCGCGAGATATCATTTGGAACAGATCGTTGAAAGGGCACCACAATTGGTATAAACTCGATGAGAGCTGGAAGGAAATTGCACAGGAGTTGGATTGTACACGTAAGTTCTGATCTTTAGTTTTTTTTAAGACAATGAAATCGGTGAGATATAGGCGTAGAATAAAATAGGAATACCTATCTAATGCTGTATAGAATATTTTTCTATTTGTATAAATGCTTAAATAATACTCTATGATGTCCTTTTTAGTTTACAAACCATATTTTTACATGCAAAACACTCTGGTTAGGAGTAAATTTTTCGTGACCATTGACTTTCGTTTCATAGGGGCAAGTTCTAAGGCACCTTAAAAAATGAAAATGAAAATGAAAAAAGTTTTATTCCGAAAAATAGGTTCACAAAATATATGGCAAGCTGTGATCCCACATTAGGTTACCCTGTGTCGTGGGAAACACGCTCTTCCTGTATACAGTCACTGGTACAGAATAAAATTAAAAAGAAAAATAAAAAATTTACCTTAACAAATCAAGTCTGTTGTTTTATTTCAATTGGACCATTAAAAAAGGTACTTTTGAGAAGTCGAAATTAGTTACACGGTTCCAGAAAGTGTGTCAATAAGAATACCCAAAAAAAAATAGTAATGTCTCACAAAATGGTCAGATTTTTAAATAGCAATAGATATTGAAGGCAGTTAGAATATATTGGGATATCTAATAAGAACTATCAATTTTAATGACTCCTCAATCTTGTCAATGTTCATCCTTTTAATGTTCTTTAATTAATTTTGAAAGGGATCCAATCAACCGCTGTTCTTTCACCGCCTGTAGGAAAATCGATTGCTGCAGCAATTGCGACTTTGACTGTAATGAAAAGGCTATTCTGGGGAAAACACAAAATTTTACTGTTTCGCTAAGAAATCTTAAGGAACGGCGAAATATCAAACAGAAATAGAACCACGTAGTTATTTCATACTTAAGCTGACATTAAATCTAATAAATTTGTAACAGCCACGCTACAATTTTCATGACCTCTCAATTTTTTTTATTAGAATTTCAAATAACTTACAAAGTCAATCGGAAAACCAAAATTAGAACCAATGCTGATACGATATTGTTGCTAACACAATGTTTTTATCGTTTCTAGGTGACGAAGCGAGGCTTAAATGGAAGTATCTAAGGGATCAAGCAAGGAAAGAAGTAAGGAAGCAGATGGGATCCGACTGGGAATACCTCCCAAAATTACAGTTCCTTACCAATCAGTTCAATGATTACGAAGGTGGTGAGATCCCGGAGGATCAATACAACCAGGACTATGATGCTGATCAGGGAAGTAGCTACTATATAGAACCAGCAAATGAACCCAGCGTTAAAGATGATGATTTCGATGAGTTTGATTCAAAGCCTATCATTCTGGAGACAGATTTCTACGATGACGATGATGAGGCACACAAGAATGCTACTACGGAACCCACTGAGCCAGCGAAAGATGAAGACATCGGCTTCTTCAACAGTCTTCTCCCTCACGTGAAGAAATTAGGACCAGCCAAGAAGCTGATGCTGCGTATGAAGATACAAGAGCTTGTTTACAATACAGTATATAACGAACCTTAGATTAAAACAGAAACTTATTAAAACATATTAGAAGAAAGATTCAAATGGTTAGAGTTGCTACTTATACCGTTGCTCGCCGTACTTATACCGTTCGAAAACGTGTCCATATAGAGATGAGTGTATCCACACATTCCATGTAGAGACAGAGAACGACAGTGTGCAATATTCAGTATGAGTGAACGAGACAATAACAGATTCGATACTTCCGATGTAAACCAGTTTACTTACGGAAACGTGACCATTATTTGACGGGGTAGGGCGCATCTAACGATTTCAATCTTTGTATTAGAATATAAATTATATAACCAGCCGTTATAGAGATTATCTTTTGATATTATTATAGGAAGTATAATTTTGTACATATAGTTTTATATAATTATTTCTTTACTAAACCGGGGAAGCAATAGAGAGGAAGAACAGCAGATAGCTATGTTTTGTTTAGAGTGATTTTTTCTTCTTTCTTTCGTTATAATTACTTAAACAGTAATTAAAATTACATTATTTTTAAAGCAGATTATCTATTATGATTTCTAAGCAGTTCTATATTTATTGATTATAAGAAAATAAGCTATATAGGGCACCTACTGGCCTCAAGTAATATAAATAATGTATTTACCATTTACACGAAAAGAATCGCTCGGTGTGAGGACACCGAGCGATTCTTTTCGTTACGTTAAAAAATGTTACGAGAGAGGTCTCGTAACATTTTTTAAATATTTGTGGGACAAAATATATATACTTATTCTAAACAAACTATATTCAGGTTTCGCATATACTAAAAATGACATTGTATATCGATAGTTGTATCTAAAAAATCATACTCATATTGTTTTAGGAATTGGCTTAGTTAAATTGTATATAAACATTTAAATATCGCGAACGCTGGTCTAGCCTAGATGGTATATACGTACTATAACAAATTGGTTACTTTATTCATTAATAATTTGCTACCAGAGCACCATAACAGTGCATATTATGGTAATATGAGATTGATCGACTTTGGACATTGAAAACACTAAGAAAGTATTTTTGAAAAAAAATCAAAAATATATAGAAAGAAGACTGATTTTTTTATTTTTCTGAGGTCAAAACGTATTATTTCAATTAGACTATTATCAAACTAAAACTTAATTAACTACAAAGTAAACTAGACTGGGACAAAAGGGAAGAAAAGTTAGTAAAGGGTATTATTAAACTCCTCCGCATCGCTATTGTCTGGAAGCTTACCCAAAAGGCTGGCTGCATTGCTACGGTGAATGTTAATGCTTATTCTGCTGGCCGAAGTAAACCAGCCTTTGGTTTCTGAATAAGTAACTATTGTATATTGAAATAAAATAGACTACGGTAGACTGTCTACCCGTGACCATGGACGCTGTAAACGGTCCGAAACGTCGGGATTAATAATATCAATATAATCCGATAAAAACACGCGTAAAAAGTAGTTTTATTTCAGTAGTTTTATATTCGCGTAAATCTCAGGAATCAATAACAATATTTCAAATATATTGGGATCTATAGTTGTTAAGTTGGATAAGTTTTGTAATTTTTTTGTTTTATTTTAAATATTTAAGAGTTATGAGTATGTCTTGAATATCTCAGTTTTGCTACTTTAACATCCAATTCATTACGAGCCCTATCTGAAGAAACTTAGACGATACATTTTACTTATTTAGTATTATATTATGCTTTTGTTTCATTATGATTATTACTTATATCTTGGTGTGTATGAGAAGGTAGAACAGTCAGTGTTTTAAACCAAGCAATAAAATAATCTTGAAGTCTCGTAAATCTTACATAAATATCGCTATACAATATACGATTTAAGATTATTCGTTTTTTTAAGGTTGGATACATGTCAAACTGGGGTAATAGCCAACTTCAAAACATGTATTTAAAAGAAGAATTAAGAAAGCTTCGAATTTCTTTTGGTAGGAATTGACAGCTTTTGGTAGGTAATTATGAGAATTTAATAACAGCATCGATTTAAATACTTGTGCATATATTTAATGCACAAGTATTTAAGTTATATGTACTTATTCTTAATGTGTATTTTTCCTTTGCACACCATTGTATGGTATAATATGTGGCAACTATTTGGACTTAGCGACTTAGCAATTAGAACTGTCTGTACCCCTATTTATTGCAAATAAAGTTATCTTATCTTATCTTATATACATATATATTTAAAAAATAAGCAATATATCAAGTGTACTCTATTGTAATCGCTGTCTAATATAGGTAGTTGTTGTATATTTAAGGATTTAAAATTAAGTACTACTGTTTGTAATAGCTACCAATCACGAATTGGATTATTATTCTGTTAAACATTTCAATAGATTTTTAAGTGTCCCCTACTGATTCGTTCGAAAAAAACAATTGAATGAGGAATCTGATTAATTCTTCCTTATGAATGGTTCACATAATAATAATAGGTAATGTGATTAATATCGGGAGAATTAACGGGAATCTGATTAAAATTTCCGCATGAACATAGGTTGAAAATTGTTCCTTTATCTATGATCGAAATTAAAAAAAAAACATGTTTAAAAGGAAAGTCATTTAGTTTTTTAACTCCAAAGTATTCAATTATTGACTGTTAATCATTCCAAAATGTTATTTAAATTTTGTAGCTTTAGAAGAATATTTATTTGAATAAATAAATATTTTGACTTCCTTTTGGATTTCATTTGTGAAAATTTTACTTTTTTATACCGCTAAGGTTGCAAACAAGCATACGGCCCACCTGATGTTAAGCGGTTACCGTAGCCTATAGACGCTTGTAACACAGGGGTATCATTTGCGCGTTACCGACCCTTTAAAGCGAAAGAGGAATAGTTGGGTTGGCAGTATAGGGGTCAAAGTATCCCCACTCCCAACACAATGTTTCCTCGCGGAGCACTGGCAACCTTGCTTACCGTTAGGAATCCAACACAGCTTAAAGTAGTGTTATTTCACTATTTTCACTTCGACTTTCTGTAAAGCAACTGCAACTTTGCTTTATTAATAAAATTGTAAAAACGACCTAATGCATCAGAATTAAAATCATTGTTATAGTCTTAATACGTTTTTTATAATGTAGAAATCTAATTTTTCCCTTAATTCATTTCTTTAGACCTTGTCTCGCTACACTGCAACAAACAAACAAACAAACCTTCGACATATTCACGCCAAACATTCCGCTTCCGCTCATACAGTAAACACAATTATAATCTTATTTTCTGTCCGTGCATAAAATCGTACTAAGAATTGATTCCATTTGTATTGTTGTTTGTATGACAAAATATCCGGCAAATAATTCCGTAATGACCTAAATTCGGGCTTATTTGGTGCATTACATCATTATACTGTTTTGACTTGAGCTCGGCTCCCTTTGTTATTGTTTACGAAGTACGCCCAATTTATATTGGTGCGTGTATGTTTACGTTGCGCCTAAAATCGGTCGCTCATTAATAGGCAACGTTAATTAGGACTGGTATAATTATCTATTTGTGCAATTATCAATCTTGGACCATATGAGATTATCGGATTTTCACTCGTGAACTGCTTCAGTAGCCTAGTAGTCAGGTGTGAGTACCTCGGTTCGATTGCCAGATCGAGCATTGTTATTGGGTTTTCTATGAAATTTTTAGTAGCAGCTCGGAGTTTGTATTTGTTCCTGGTTAATGGCAATAGGCTCATCATCATTGTCAGCGTATATTAGTCTACTGCTGGACGTACGCCTCCCCTAATGTGCGCTATTTCAGTTGGTCCTCGGCTTTTCGCATCCAGCTTCTACCAGCAGCCTTTCGCAGATCATCACTCCATCTTGCCGGAGGGCGTCCAATAGGCTCGCCACTTATTAAATGGGACCTAAGCATACCGGCGAACTGTAGCACTAGACTTACCCCAATCTGTCAAATTTCTTTGATAGATTTTCAATTTTATCACAATGTAATACGGCTCATTTTCAATTGGGAAAATTTGACAGTTTTGGATAGCTTGACTTGCTGGCGTCTGTACATTAGTACATACGCCTCTGCTAACTCTTTAGGGAATACAGGCATGATGGTATATTATTAAATCCAAAGTTTAAACTGCTAATGAGCAGCTGCACATTCTATACACTTTGTTCGACTTGGGAACCGAACCAAGGATTCTAGCTTAGCAGTCGCACTTACAACCACTAAACTAACGATGCAGTCTATTTACAATAAGTCACGTAGTCAGTCTTGTAGTCTTCACGTCACTGACAAAAAAACCCGAAACAGGTACCTGTTTTAAAAACGTATGTGTTAACGTAAACGAAACTTTTTACGTTATGTAAATATCAAGAATATTGCTCCTATCCATCTGGGTTCCCTAGACTTATCCAATTTTAGCAGAGTGTGTTTAAGAGACGTTTTAATAAGGCTATGTTCCTAACAAACTATTTCTTTTTACATTTTTGAGGCTAATATTTAAATATCTAGGAATATACTCCAAGCTGCTGTGGCTCTTTCTTCACAATATACATAATAATATATCTTATGAGATTTATGGATGTTGCAAATATTAACTTAAGATGAATGAATTTATTTATGTATAGACAGTTTTACAAGTCAATGTTTTAGCGTTTTAGTTCTAGATGGCGCTGGCATTTCTTAACAAACGACCTCTGAGAAAAAAATCGAAGCAAATTTAGTATCGTGGTCTTTTTCAACCGACGAAAAACAAAAAAAGGAGGAGGTATCTCAATTCAACGTGTATGGTATATATTTTTTTATGAATGACCACGCATAACTTTTTATAGTCCCGATACAGTATTATTCGACGACGTCTGTGGTTTAGTGGTTAGTGTGTAGGAATGCTGATCATGAAACGTGGGTTCGATTGCCACATAACACAAATATTTATGTGATGAACGTAATTGTTTGTGTTTGTCTGGGTGTTTCTTATGTATTAACAAAACAACCATATAAGTATTATATCCATTGTCTAGTAGGCACCCATAGTACAACCTCTGCTTAGTTTGGGACTAGATTGTAAAGGACACTAAGGAAGACCACAAGGAAATTACAAGTCTATTGCAATTTTCACAATTTAGTTTATTTAATTACGTTACACATAAATTCACAATTCGTCAATTTACACGAAACAACGTATATTCAGTAATTACACTAAACAACACTGAAATCGATAACTGAAGACAACCTTTCGCTTGGACCGCTGTGTAACAAATGTCGCCGTCTGTACGATTTGTCCCCACTATAACTCCCACTACAATTCCCACCATGTGACGTCAGTGCGCTTGTTTAATGTACAAGTCAATAGAAGTACTCTTAAAGTGTTATATTTAATGAAGAAGTCAATTAAGTAACTCTTAAAGTGTAACAAGATGGTGCTGTCTAAAATTGTCCGAAAATATTTATTTAATTATTATTACCATCAATTTTTATTCAAATTGTACCTACAAAAAATCTAAAACATTGATTAGGAAGTGTCTTTGTAAGATCTGTTTACAGAAATAAACATAATTCATGCGTTCATCATAAAAGTTCATCATATAAAATCGATAAATCTCATGCAATATTTTCGAATATTATTCTTTCTACTACGCCAAACGTGATGTCATTATCATCATCATCAATCCATATATTGTCCCACTGCTGAGCACAGGTCTCGTCTCTTATTAAGAGGGATAAGGCTATAGTCCACCACGCTGGCCTAGTGCGGGTTGGCAGACTTCACACACCGTCGAGAAAAATCTCTAAGTTATGCAGGTTTCCTCACGATGTCTTCCTTCACGGTTTAAGCAAGTGATAATAAGAATTCGAAAAGTGCGTGCCTTGGATTCGAACTTGAGACCTTCGACTTGCTATAAAAAAATGCTATATTATTTTCTAATCATTTTTCAACTTACAAGTTACTTAATAAAAAATTACCTCAGTTAAGCGAAACGCAAGAGCAGCGACGTCTTTATGGATAGACCTTTTGTAGATCTGTACATTGCGTCGGACATTCTGCATCGATCGGTTAATGGAATCGTTTAAATCATTCATGATCCGTGAGAAAACAAGCGTAGGCGTCGACCGCCGTCCGGGAAACGATACAATGCACGGGGAATTCTTAAATAAGCAACCTGTGTGTTACGACTGAACAATCAATCACATCTGTGCCCACAAAGGTGAGGCAGAGATGTTGGTACTGTTACACCCACAAAACTCCGGTGACCATCATTCTCAGAACCTTTTCCCAAATAATATATGTTAAGGTCGGCTTCCAGTCTAACCAGATGCCTATAGGACCTATGTGGCGCGGATATTGCCATTATTCGGGCACAAATCGAATCTGCTAAAAACTTCGACATGGGAATTAAACGCTCTAGACTGCTAAATCATACTAGATTGCAAATCATCTTGTTACACGGAATTAAAACGCATTTGCACCGCATTTGCACCGCAATTGCACCGCATTTGCACCGCAATTGCACCGCATTTGCACCGCATTTGCACCGCATTTGCACCGCATTTGCACCGCATTTGCACCGCAATTGCACCGCAATTGCACCGCATTTGCACCGCATTTGCACCGCAATTGCACCGCATTTGCACCGCATTTGCACCGCATTTGCACCGCATTTGCACCGCATTTGCACCGCATTTGCACCGCATTTGCACCGCATTTGCACCGCATTTGCACCGCATTTGCACCGCATTTGCACCGCATTTGCACCGCATTTGCACCGCATTTGCACCGCATTTGCACCGCATTTGCACCGCATTTGCACCGCATTTGCACCGCATTTGCACCGCATTTGCACCGCATTTGCACCGCATTTGAACGTTTGAAAATAATTTACAAACATTAATAAGTATGTAATATTAATAATAAAAATTGACAGAAGTGATACTTATTGATATAGGATATATAGGAGTGATTATTATAGTAACGACCTCTGTGGTCTAGCGGTTCGAGTGCCGGACTGCTGACCATGGGGTCGTGGGTTCGATTCCCACAGGACACAAATATTTGTGTGGATAAAACATGAGTATTTGTGTTTGTCTGGGTGTTTCTTATGTATTATATGTATGTATTTACAAAAAAAAAAGTATGTAAGTATTATCTCCATTGTCTAGTATGTACCCATAGTACAAGCTCTGCTTGGTTTGGGACTACATGGTGTTGTGTTAAAAATGTCCCAAAAATATTATTATATTATTATTATTATTACTTTTGCTGGGAAGTCATAGAACTAAATTTAGAATGCAAGGCACTCGCCTGAGCTTTCGAAATCATGTGCGTATTCATAATTAATTAAGATGTGCTCAAACGGTTAAGGAAAATTTTACATTGTGAGGAAACCCTGGCTTTTTTTATGCTGTGGAAAATTGACATGGCTTGTCTGTCGCCCCAGGTAGCAGGGTATGTCCAACTATTAACTACTTATACCAACTATAACCTCTTACTTCCCTCCTCTTGCCAAATTCATGAATGAAAGGTAGAAACAGACTGATCCCACGTATGCAACGTATATTATGCAACGTGGAAGTGTTGGTGTGCACACTTGGCCCGCGTACACAACGCATTTTGATATATTTCATATGATATTCATGTCATTTCCTCAGGTGCTCTGTTGTACTGTGGAGAGGCGAGGTGTGTTGTGTTGTCCCTTCATGCAAAGGGAGAATCCTTCAACCAGGCGGGTGTGACCATAAAGCATGCCCGAGTGATACTCTTGACGGCGCGCGGTATGCGCAGTCTTCCATCCCTCACTAGGCCAGCGTGATGGACAATAGTCTAACCCATGCAAAACGAGTACCTAAGTGGGTTAATGACGATGCAAACGATAGCTGATTACATCCGGATGATCAACCCGACCTGATCATCTATTAGTTTAAACGATAAACGATATTTATTTCTGTAAATTGATCTTTTAAAGACACTTTTACAAGTCAATATTTTATATGTTTTTTTTTTTTAAGCTAGATGGCTCCGGCATTTCCTAACTGACGACCTCTGAGAAGAAACGCCGAAACAAACTCAGAGAACCATAGTCTCTTTTTTAAGTCCAGACAAGTAACAAATATGTGTCTTACAATGTAGGCCAAAGTCTAAAATGGCCTTTTGAAGAAAGAGCCATAGCGGTTTTGAGTAGAACAGTCCCAACCGACGGCACGCATGCATCAGTCATTGTGTAGCTCAACCATAATTTAGGGAGCTCAACAACCCGTCGCACGACGTTTACAGTTCGGAACAGAAACTGGGTCGGGTACTGTGCTTAGTGGTAACAGTCGTGCAACTAGTTAACATTTTCAAAAGTGCCATTTTAATTGTCTAATTTCATTTGGAATAGGTACTTAATTGCTTTATATTGATTGATATCCGTGGAAGCACCGGGCACGGGCTCCAGATGAAAACCAGGGTCAAGAACACTGCTGTGCTTGACATCAGAGACCCATTTGGTACTGAGATACTTTTTTTTTAATTTCTCTTTATTTCTGTTTCTTTTTTTTATTAGGTTTTTTTTTTGTGCTGTAGAAAATAAAAAAAGATTCTTGGTTTTCTTTCTTCCTTTCTTTAATTAAATACTTGTGAAATATTTTTTGCAATATTGGACAGTTACCTATAACGTTTTTTTTAGAGAACCAGTGACTTTAATTTTTAATGATATTGCTAAACGTCTGAATGAAGCTTCACGTGACCCAAAGGCTGTCCTTTACTTCGTCCAGAGAATAAGCATTGCCATTCAACGTGACAATGCAGCCAGACTTTTTTTTTGGGGAATACATTCTAAAGATAGCGATGTGGAGTTTTGATGCCTTTTACTAACTTTTATTATAAATATCTTAGTCTAGTTTTAGTTATTTTTACTTTATATAGTTTTAGTTTTTAACATAAAATATTGAAAATAGTATATTACCGCGACATGGTTTTCTTGGATAGATTGTCTAAATTCCTGCGCAATTTTCTTATTTATTTTCCGTAAGAACCTTAAAAACAAGATGAATTAAATCGGTAAAGTCGTTTTTCAGTTATGGCGTGAAAAAGGGAAACAGAGATTCATCTTTATATTTAGATTTATAGTCTAACTGAAATAAAACATTTGAATTTGGTATAGGTTATAACCTAGACTGCGGTTTGCAGTTTCTGCGCCCCACTCAGCGTATCGGTGGAAGAAGGGAGAACGTCTATGTCTCTCTCCCCATACGCGTAGGGGGTTGCATGGGTGGCCCGCCACTGCCGGGTCTGCGGAGGAATGCTACAGCGCTCCCGTAGTCCCGGCAGTAAAGTGGTGACGCGAAACGCCGGGGTTGGTTTTAGTCGGTAGCTCGCTCTTTTCAGAGCGGATTCCGACAAACCCAACCGCTCTCCCCAGAGCGGTGGGTAGTGCATAAATCATTTCCAAACCCGTCAACAAAATAAAAAAAAGTTATAGGCTAGATTAAGCTAGCGATGTAAAGTAAAAAGCAGTGATAACCTAGTGATATAACCATTGGATTGCCAAGTCAAAGGTCTCGAGTTCCAATCCAAGGCACGCACCTCTAACTATTCTAATTCATATGCGTATTAATAATTAAGTAGTTATCAGTCGCTTATATGGAGAAAAAAAACATCTTGAAGAAACGTGCATGCCTTAGAGATTTTTCTCGACGGTGTGTGAAGTCTGCCAACCCGCACTAGGCTAGCATGGTGGACTATAGCCTAACGCCTTTCAATCTGAGAAGAGACTCGTGTCCTGCAGTGGGACAGTATATGGGTTGATGATGATGATGAATGATATCTATATATTTTCTCAGTACCTAACGGAAACGCAGTTTATTGAGTGACCACTGAAAGAAAACCGAAATTCGGAAAATAATGTGGGTAGTTTGTTTATTTCACAACTGTATTTTTCACACCTACCCGCAAATAGTGGAATGTAAACATTTGTTTTTGAATAAACAAATTTAGTTTATGTGCATCTATCATTATGGGTTATTAACGGGTAAAATACATTTATATAACATACCATCACGCCTGTATTCCCCTAAGGGATAGGCAGAGATGAATATAGGTACATCTACAATTCGTCGATATGTTTAGGTTCAAAGTATAAAGTTAATGCTAAAGAATATACCGAAATTTTACCGCCTCCAAGTTTCTAATGGAAAATCTTAATAAAATTTTGCTTGACCTGGGAATCGATACCAGAAACTGAAGCGTAGTCGTGCATGCAATCATTTGACTAATGAGAATGAGGCAAGCTAGAAACATTTAAATTTTCATTAACGGTTGACATTTAAATTTTCTTGATAAAGGAAAAATCACAAAGGAAAAGGTACTTAGCGTACCTACTTTAGTTTCTACTTAGGTACCTCTACGGGGAACTTTTTTAATCTTCAAACTCAAACTTGTGTACCTTGCAGAAAATCGAAGTGAAATAACACTGCTTTGAGCTGTGTTGTGTCCCTAACGGTGAGCAAGGTTGCCAGTGCTCCACGAGGAAACGTGTTGGTAGTGGGGGGATTTTGACCTTTATACTGCCAACCCAACTATTCCTCTTGTGTTGATAACCCTGGTGTTGCAAGCTTCTATAGGCTACGATAACCACTTACCATCATGTGGACCGTATGCTTGTTTGACACCTTAGCTGTATAAAAAGCTAAGATACTATATGTATAATACAAGATATTTGCAAACTAACACAGATATTTAATTGAATAGCTCTCTCCAGTATTTGCTCTGGTTCATTCAAACGGAATGATGCGATAAAACCTTCCACGCTTCGCTCTAAGAGAACAATATTGTTATTGTTATAGTTATTAATTTACTCACGTACCTACTCGGTTGACACACAGTGATTCTAAGGATGTTACAATACGGTGTTTAATTTCTCGGCTCCTTACTGCCGTAGCGTGATGTTAAATAGCCTTTAACGATCCTCATGAACTAGGCTATCAAAAGCAAACAGAATTTTTATAACCATCCCTCATTAGCGCGTTTTAACAGACATTTCACACAGCACCATCTAGTCCCAAATTGAGCAAACCATGTTCTATGGGTACTAGACAATGGATATAATACTTATATACTTATATAGATTAGAAACTTAAATAAATAATCCTACTCTATTCCATTATGATTTCCATAACACAGGAATCACACACATAGCATGGGGGTCATTAATAACATTTAAATTTGTAAAAACAACTTGTCCAATTTGATACTTTGTCATATTTTTGTTACTCTTTTATGGCAAATAAAAAGTTATTATTATTATCAGACAATTAGACAGATAGAAAGTTTATCCATTAATATTAAAATAAGATTATCAAAAAAATAATTTTCATCACTGCTTTGTGCTTGATGTTTTAAAATTTCTAAAACATCACGTGAAAGAGTATGAGGTTTCACCGGGCACGAATACAAACACCACTGTTGCTACTGAAAAATTTACTATTTGGCAATCTCAATAACAATTTGCCTGGTATTCGCAACTGCACTTATAGCCTCCAGATACAGTTTGTCAGTAACCCAGAATATGCACTTCGTATTTCAACACCACAATACCGAAAACATAAATAAGTACATGATTTCATCCACATACAATTAACCCTGTGTGCTTAATGCATCTCCCGGTATATACGTTTCGTCATATAAATAAAACTTATCGATCAAGATCAGAATTCGCGCGCAAATGGTTCCATCACTCGATCACTGCACTGCATTATCCTGGGCTCAGGTCGTTCAACTTGATAGCCAATATTTCTTTGAATGAATGTAATGTTTTAGTATTTTTTTTATTGTGATATTGTGATAAATAAGCATAAGGGCCGCCAGATGGTAAGCGGCAACCACCACCTATATAGGTCCTCTTGAGACCTCAGTTATTAAGTCTCATGTATGTCCAGTACGCCACTGGCCACATCGGTACGCAATAATTTTACCACATAATTGCTTATCGACAGAACATTTCGCAATGCAATTTGGTACCACTACGGATGAGAACTGCAGTATAAGCAGAGCCTAACTTAATATTGAATGGATTATAAAAAACCATAAAAAGTAAAAGGTTTTCCGGCATTTCTAAATATTTACGTGATCCGTGATGGAATGGAACACTTGGAAGTTCCCTAAGAGTCTACCACGGTGAGCCTATGAATAGATTGCATCTTGCTTAAACTTTATTATGAAGACCCTGACCTGTTATGGAGACTTGTTATTAAATGGATGGGAAAACAAAAACACTTGTCAAGGTGTGGTGAAGGACAACGATGGGAAGAAGGAATGTAGACTCCGATATTGACACAGGATCGTTGAGATTAGCCCAAGCAAAGATAGGCCTGTGTGGCACCCAGTGACGTTAGTTCACCCAGAGCCTGGTACGGGTCGGTACTTTTGTACAAAAGTTCATAATTAAATAAAGAGACAATCTGATGACATAACTAATAGCATTTTTATTTCTAAAGAAGAAACGCTGAAGTATGGTACAGACGCCAGCAGTTAAACCTATCCAAAACTGTCAAATTTTCCCAATTGAATATGAACCTTAATTATCGGTTTGTATTAAAGTTGAAAACCAATCAAATAAATTTGACAGATTGTGGTAGCTTGATGTGCTGGCCTCTGTACAGTCAGCAACGAAAGTCGCTGAACATGTTGCAATCTTCAATATGATTTTCAATAAGTATGAAGTTACTGACCAGTGAAGGTTATGCGAAATAATTGCATAGATGACCATTAAATATTTAGGTTACCTTTATAGAAAAAACGTCTTGATAAGTTTTGGAGGTGTGATGTTTTCAAAATTTTGCTGTGTTCAGCGAATTTCGTTGCTGACCGTACTATCATAATTCATCTTCCAATCAGGATCAATTACCCAAAGATGACGTATAGACAATGCTCATTGTTATTGCAGATTACGGTTTTCGTACGAAGACTAGTTTGGCATCCTTCCAATGCGTTACTGCCACATCAAACACTTAAAGCGGTCTCTTTGAGATGGATATTGTTTCTGTTGGGGAAATGTGGGGAAATACAATGCTTGTAACGTATTTCTTTCTTGCGTTAAGATCAAACAGGCATACATACTTTTTTTTATATACGAAAGAGGAATAGTTGGGTTGGCAGTATAAGGGACAAAGTCCCCCCACTGCCAACACACGTTTCCTCGCGGAGCCCTGGCAACTTTGCTCACCGTAAGGAACAGTGCAGAGCAGTGTTATCTCACTTCGATTTTCTGCAAGGCGGAGGTACTTCCCCAGTCAGGCAGCTCCGGTTTGAGTGAAATTACTCCCACAGACAGATGGTAAGCGGCAGTCGCAACTTATTTATGCAAGCAAAACCAGTGGTATCACTCACACGTGGTTAGTTTAAGACGTCAGTTTTTTAAATTGATTTTTTAATTTTTTTTATTGTGACAAATCGGCATATGGGTCACCTGAGGTTAAGTGACAATCACAGCCTATAAAAACCAGTAGCAACTTATAGACGCTAGCAACACTAGTGGAATCACTCGCGCTTATCCATCTTGAGACTTCACCTACCCAGTTATTTCACTGGTTGACATTACTCTTCAAACCTCTCATATTCAGAGGGATTAGGCTATAGTCCATCACGCTGGCCTAGTGCGGGTTGGCAGACTTCACAAACCGTCGAGAAAAATCTCTAAGGTATGCAGGTTTCCTCACGATGTTTTCCTTCACCGTTTAGCGAGTGATAATTAATTATTAATACGCACATGAATTCGAAAGTCAGAAGTGCATGCCTTGGGTTCGAACTCGAGACCTTCGACTTGGCAGTCCAATGGTCATATCACTAGGCTATCATTGTTTTTTTTTTTCGTCAAACCTTTTAAGTATACAATGTTAGGATAAAATTGATTATTGGCAAAATATTGTGCAATGCAGTTGTGCCAACCCAGACGATCTCAACGGTAAATTTAAGTGTAAAAGAGACTTTAAATGACTCATGCGTCTTTCTTTCATCCTTAAATTAACGATTATCGATATCTTTAGGCCCATTAATCTTCTTAATGTATTCAACCAAGCCGACTTTGATGTAGCGACTTTGAAAGTTTATTTACTTGCTGTTGTCATTGACGAGGGTGATCGTAATAGGTCTTAGACTAATAGATTGAGTTGTACTTGACGACACGTTTGGCGTAGTGGCTGAGCGATCGGCTTCTGCACCACGGGTTGTGGGTTCGATCCCCACACGGAACAAATATTTGTATGATCTACATGTAGTTATTCCGGGTCTGGGTGTTTGTGCATGTAAAAGTTTGTGTGTGTAAACGCACCCACGATACAGTAGAAAACCCTAGAGGGCCTTCTTTAAAAATATATATATATATGTATATATATTTTTCATATAGTGACAGCATGTTTTATATAGGGATAACCTAGTGATGTGACATATAATTATCACTCGCTCAAACGGTGAAGGAAAACATCGTGAGGAAACCTGAGAGATTTTCTTGACGGCGTGTGAAATCTGTCAACCCGCACTAGGCCAGCGTGGTGGACTATAGCCTAATCCCTCCCATTTTTGAATGGAGACCTGTGCCCAGTTGTGGGACAGTACAATGACAGCACGTTTGGCGTCCGCACCACGGGTTTTGGGTTCAATTCCCGAACTGATAAATATTACTATCAGTCTAGTAGTAGTTGTTCTGGGTATGGATTTGTGAAAATGAGTGTTTAGTTATATTTTCGGCATTAACGCATGTTAAAGATATTGAATATTTTTTAAAGATATTGATTTTAGCGAAGTCATAGGGCCACTGTAAAAAAATATATTTTCTATTTTATTTATTTTTGGGACATTTTACACAACACCATCTAGTCCCAAACTAAGCAGAGCTTGTACTGTGGGTACTAGACAATGGATATAATACTTATATACTTTTTTTTTTGTAAATACATACTTATAATACATAAGAAACACCCAGACAAACACAAATACTCATGTTTTATCCACACAAATATTTGTGTCTTGTGGGAATCGAACCCATGACCCTATGATCAGCAGTCCGGCACACGAACCACTAGACCACAGACGTCTACGACTATAAAAAAATGCTTGTGAGGTAAGGAAAGTCGTATTGAACATACAACCTTTTATTTATACTTACCATAAAAATCTTACAACTTTTATTGGGGGACCCTGAAACCATTTTCTGAGTTGAGTCTACATAAATATATGGACCAGTTGATTGGATTACAGAGACAGTCACTTAGTAATAGTTGTCCAAAATGGGCCCTTAATTAATTTATTTATTTATTGCGTTATAAGAAACAAACAGTTCTATAATTACAATAGGAAGGAAACAATAATTTCTTTTGCGGTATTTCAAAAGTAAGGTTGTATGTATATTCTACAATCTTATGGTTATATTTCAGAGATATGTTGTAACATATCTCCCAAACATACCCGGATTACATGCGTACGCGCATTATTTACGATGCCCACACACACGGGTGTACAGCCATTGAGCTGGACGTTACGTTTTGGCTCAGTTTCAATCGACCGATGACTTATGCCGATTGGTTTCAACGAACCGAGATTTCGATAGGCGTTGAAAAATTGTTTTTTAATTTGTTTTTAAGAGATGGAAGATTTGGAACTGTCTCATTGCCTTTTCCTCTTGGATCCTCCGCCATCCGGGGAGATGGCTGATGGCGGGGTATGTCAGACTCGTACCGACTAAAGTCCGCACTTGCCTTGACTTGACCTATAGTAATGGCCATGGGATCCGTGAAAGTCACCACGACCATGACAGAACTGTCTCATTAGCTTAGTTTTCGTAACGACTATTGGAAAGGAGAAAAACCTAAGAAGTTCGACTGCTAGTTCAAGGAAAGCGTTATTGGGTTTTTCAAATATATCATATTCTTATTAGCAGCTTGGAGTTTAGATTAGATAGATCCACTCCAATTGAAGCTGCCCGAATGGGGAAGTACTTCCAGCTTGCAGAAAATCAAAGTGAAATAACACAATGCTTTGAGCTGTTGTGTTTTTTACTGTGAGCAAGGTTGCCAATGCTTCGCGAGGAAACTTTGTGTTTGCACTGGGGGGACTTTGACTCTTATATTAACATCCCAACTATTCCTCTTTCGTTTTACAGGGTCGGCAACGCGAACGAGATACCCCTGGTGTTACAAGCGTCTATAGGCTACGATAACCGCGTACCATGAGGTGGGCTGTATACTTGTTTGCCACCTTAGTGGTATAAAAAAATATAAGCTCGCCCTCTAATACACGAGACTTGAACATACCTCTAACTGGGGGTGTACTTAAGTGCACCTCGGCTTAACCCTTCGGGGAATTCAATTACGAATCTAGTAAGCTTAGTAACTAGGTATCAACATTTATTTATAATTTTATGTAACCTGTGTTTGTCTTTTTAGGTAGGTAATATAGGGATCTAGGAGGTGTATAAAAGATCCCTCGGTTAAAAGGTCCTTCAGGACTATATTCTTCAAAGGTCAAGGGAAGTCTCTCTCTGACAACCATGAATCACTTTTTTTCACTAGACGAGACTTGAACATACCTCTAACTGGGGGTGTACTTAAGTACACCTCGGCTTAACCCTTCGGGGAATTCAATTACGAATCTAGTAAGCTTAGTAACTAGGTATCAACGGTTTATTTATAATTTTATGTAACCTGTGTTTGTCTTTTTAGGTAGGTAATATAGGGATCTAGGAGGTGTATAAAAGAAACCCTCGGTTAAAAGGTCCTTCAGGACTATATTCTTCAAAGGTCAAGGGAAGTCTCTCTCTGACAACCATGAATCACTTTTTTTCACTAGACGAGACTTGAACATACCTCTAACTGGGGGTGTACTTAAGTACACCTCGGCTTAACCCTTCGGGGAATTCAATTACGAATCTAGTAAGCTTAGTAACTAGGTATCAACGGTTTATTTATAATTTTATGTAACCTGTGTTTGTCTTTTTAGGTAGGTAATATAGGGATCTAGGAGGTGTATAAAAGAAACCCTCGGTTAAAAGGTCCTTCAGGACTATATTCTTCAAAGGTCAAGGGAAATCTCTCTCTGACAACCATGAATCACTTTTTTTCACTAGACATTCTACATTCAATTTAAATGATTACTTCTTCTTAAACCAGCCAGTCATATGCTGACTCCTTGTAGCGACCTCTACAGTCTGTACCTAAGTGCTTATTCGTGTGCCCAAATTGTGTATTTTCTTTCTTTCTTTCTTAGCAATATTTAAATGTTTAATCAAAATAAATTAATTTTATTAAACGTTTAGGTATGTGTGATTGATCAATTCACTGCTAGTCCTTAGAACTGAAACCCTTGACCTGAAAACGGAGTGTATCCCAACCGCCGAAAACCCAGTTTCATATGTAAACACATAAATACTGACAGCCGGCCTTGATAAACACACGTTAGTCATAACCCAGCATTTAGTAAACAGTGGTTTTTACTAGGCTAACTAGCGACCCACTCCGACTTAACCCAGGTGCAATGTACTGATAACTAAGGGGGCAAACAAGCATACGGCCCACCTGATGGTAAGCGGTTACCGTAGGCTTTAGACGCTTGCAACACCAGGGGTATCATTTTCGCGTTGCCGACCCTGTAAAACGAAAGAGGAATAGTTGGGTTGGCAGTACAAGGGACAAAGCCCCCCACTGCCAACGCAAGGTTTCATTGACCCAGTCGAGAATATAAATGATGGAATTATTAAAATCATGAAACCACCTACGATGTAATATAAATATCTACAGGAACTCATCGAATCTTTTTAAATCCCGCCATATTTTTTATGTGACCTTTAAACTTGTTTACACGAAGGGAAAATTTAAAAACCGAACGCTTTTAGATTGTTTGTTTGTCCTGCCTAATCTCGAAACCGGCTGGAATTAAATTGAGATTCTTCAAAAGATTTATGACGCTTTAAACATTTTATTAAATCAACTTTATTCTGATCTACACAATTTCAAAGGGCTCCAGAAAATAATGTCTGAAAAATATGGATAGTGCTGTGAGCTTTTATAATGTAAAAAAAATAAGCTGGTCATAAAGTGCGTAGAAAAAAAACCTATTTATTTATATCCCGGGCGCGTCAGCCAAAAATAAAATTATCACAAAAACAAATAATAAAAAGTAACATTTTAACGTAAGTTGTCAACGTGATTTGAATTTAAAAATGGAATTCTATTTTTATAAAAAAATATTAGTCACATTCTTAAAATGAGCGGTATTCTGTATTCATGATTATTCGATGCGAGTTAACGTGAAAACTTATTTGTGAGAGAGATGACAGATATTACAAATACTCGTAAGTGCTTTAAGTGAATAATAAATTATGAGGTAAACAAACGTCTGAATAATGTAAAATATACTTTATTGTGTTGTTAAAACATTATCTAGGCTATAACTCAGTTTAACTAAAATCTTTACTGTATAAAAAAAGTATATTGGCTATTTTGATTTGGCACTTTGATAAAATTAATTTGAATATTGTAATATAAATGGAAATTTTGCTATCGCAAAATTATGCTCTATTTGGGTGGCTAAAGTCGGCACTTTGGTGAATCTCACTATATCTAATAATAATATCCTCTAAATTTACGAAAAGCGTATTCAATGCAAGGTCATTTTATACTTGAAAATATACTATAGGCGTGTGTGTGAATCATACTCAAAAAATAATTATTAAAATCCCCCCAGGACTTTAACGAACGATAGTCGCTAACGACTCACGAATTTTTATTGGGTTTTTATACTAAGAGATTCTCAGTAGCAGCTTGGAGTTTCGATTAGTGCCTGGCAGTGATGGTATGTTGTGTTATGGAAAGTAGGCTTTACAGTAATGATAGTTATGCGGTATTGGAGTCGACAATAAAGAACACTATGAATGAAGAACTTACACGCTACGCGAATGAAGACGGAGGATTGGCGTTTATTCTCATTAAATTGCGAGAAACAATGTTATTTAAACTAAGCTGGTAATGAGGATTATTTAAACTCCGTATAGTTTGAATATGTAATATTGTTTTGAAACAATTAGCGTAGCAACTAACCGATTATTATTCCACATAAATAGTCGAGAAACTTCATATAGGTTATGTAAAGGATGGTATTAGTTATGGAATATGATATAACAGTTATGTTAATTGTATTTATATTAATTAGGATTATAAAATAGCTTTAAAACTATCCAAAGTACAGTAAATCGTGCCTTTGTTTATAACTTAATTTAACATACCATCGTGCTTTTATTCCCAGAAGGGTTAGGCAGACGTGTATTAATCTACACCCACAGTTCATGAATATGTTTAGGTCCTATGTAATAAGTCCGTCCATTGCCTATTAACCGGGCACAAATCCATAGTCCGTGCTGCTACCGAGAATTTCGTAGAACCCAATAACACTTTGCTCGACATGGGACGATTCCCATGTCGAGCAAAGTGGGTTCTACCCAGGGCCTTTAGTGGAACAGCCGTGCTTACTACTCCTTGACTACTGAGAGGAACAAGGGAGGAACCACATGCCATATAATAAGTACCTACTTAAGATAATTTAGCTCCCTTAAGAAACTCATCAAAAACTAATTTCATCTTACAAATATTTTGTATAACAGGATTTTGTTGTATAGGTACTTACGTCTTTCTCAAGAATATTATGAAATGTCAGCAAACTGGAGCTAAAATGTAGGACAAGAGGATTACATCGATAAGACTTGAATGATATTATCGGAGATACAAGCAGTTCAATGTAATTAAGAATGGTGTAGAATGCGTTTCATCAAATAGTTTCTATGCCGTCATGTTGGCTCCCCTGTCTGTCAACATCATCGGTTTCATCATCAGCCAGTATGTATGTATAATTATGTATATCGTAGATGATACTCCAATACCGCGTAAGTACCTAACACTTTGCTGTAAGGCCTAACTTTGTATTAAATAACATTGAAAATTAGAGCTAACAGCAGTGTTACTTACGCGGTATTGTAGTATCATCGACGATATTATACTGTCGTTTTACCATCGTAGTAACAGTTTCATATGTATGACGCAAGTTTATAGGGCACGTTAAAGAACTTCAATACGTTACCCGAGACATGGTGACGTATCTCAGAGAACAGGAGACTGGGTAAATATAGCGGGTTGAGCTCGCGGGGTCACTGGCGTGCATCTATTCTAGGGCCACGGAATATAACTGGACTACAGCGCGTGGTCTTATGTATGGATATGTTGGAGTATTGTACATTTTTAAGAAGACAAAATCTCACTGGACTATGATATAGCATTACGCTTGTAACCTCCAAGGGTTTAGCAGAGGTGTGCTGTTTCAAATCACTGGTTGGTATTTTTTGGAACCAAGTTAGGTTACTTACCCTTCCGTATGTCAAATTACAATCATCATCATTGTCAATCCATATACTGTACCATTGCTGGACACTGGTCTCCTTTCATGGAATGAGAGGGATTAGGCTATAGTCCACCACGCTGGCCTAGTGCGGCTTGGCAGACTTCACATGCCGTCGAGAAAATCTATAAGTTATGCAGGTATCTTCATGATTCCAAATTCTCAGTAGGACTCGGAGTATTGATCTACCAACGGCTCGACGTCAGAAACAAAGCTAAGCGAGAACTGACGCTTCCTTATTTTAAAATTACTAGGACCAAGATCAACGTGGTGGACTAAAGCCCAACCTCTCTCATTATCTCCGAGCCGCTTTCCCAACTATGTTTGGGACGGCTTCCATATATTCCAGAGAGACTTTTGACCATGAATGCGGGTGAATATTAGTATTTTATACGAAATGACTGCCATCCAACCTCCGTAACTCAATTTCTGGGCAATACCGAAATCGTGAGGATAGATTGCTTGTCAGGGTTGTTGGGCTTCTGATTGCCCCTTACATTTGTCATATGTGGTCCTATAACATCCGGAACTGACAGCTCTATGTGCTCTTCAAGGCACGGAGTGGTCTCGATGTATTAAGAATGGTTACCTATCTACAGACTGGCCGCTCCTAGTGCAGTTTAACCGTGGAGATCGGTTGATCAGCATAGAATTAGATATTGATTTCTGACATTTACGCGAATATTATACATTGAAATAAAACTACTTTTTTACGGATTTCATCGCGTTTATTGATATTTAATCCCGACGTTTCGGACCCTTTACAGTGTCCATGGTCACGGGTAGACTGAGGTGGTGGGCGTCTTGATGATATAATTACTGACAGCTACTCTACATTTTTTTATTGTTACATGATCAATGACATTTATTACTAATTATTAATTATCAATATACGCGATAAAATCCGTAAAAAGTAGTTTTATTTCAATAGAATTAGATTATTTGTAAACTAATAATAATACTTAATGTAGTTTAATATTATTATTCTCGACATATTGGCACATCTTAGTTCGCATTTGTACGACAACAGCTATTACGTTGATGCTCATTACGATAGTAACCCATTTTCATAAGTAGACGACCTCATAATGTAATAGTTGTAACTATACGCACACAAAGCTGTAATGTAATAACAGTCAGTGTGACCAGATTCAGTATTTTAATTCCAATTTCAGTATATTTTATCGTTTTTTTAAATATGCAACTATGCAATAAATAATCTATAATTTTCAAAACAAGGTATTCATAAAGCAAGATGTTAAAGATGAAGGAGGTTGTGTCAATTTTGATCCTTCGAAAAAAAAAATTAAAATATAACTAACATTTATAGCGATGATTGACGATGATTTAAAATGTTACCTAAGAAAATCAGTATTTTTATTGGTATATTTGCACTGCGTAAGTCGGTATATTTCAACATTTATTGGAGGTGCATCGGTATTTTCGTAAAAAATAATGTGGTCACACTGATAACACCTACACGCACACAAAGCTAACATTCCAGTATACGTTGTCATTGTCGCATTGCAAACACTTTCCTTACAATGAGTTCAGGATATTGGCTCGGACAGCTGAGTTCAAGACAAGCACTATGTCTAGAAATTAGTTATTTAGAAAAGGAAAAATTCGACCGCGGGCAGGATTCGCATGGAAAATTCCTTGTTTCCAATATTATAGGTTTAAATGAAGAATTTAAGTTTCTAAGCATTCCATTTGCAGCAATCCACTGAGCCACCAGGGTCTGGTTGAAAACCAGCGCCAGGCATTTTGTCAGGCATATGCTGAACCAGGGCTGTTTCAGCGAGGACTCTGCCCCCCGACCAGACAATGTCCCCAGTAGGCGGCACGCTTGTAACGAAGCGTGCCTAAAAAATAGGTATACGAGGAAAGGCCTCGCTTAACGACGGGGTCCAGCAACTGCTGGACCACAGCCTGTCATGGTCGTGGCGATTTTCGCGGATCCCATGGTCATGACAATAGGGGACGTGAAGGCAAGTGCGGTTTTTAGTCGGTAGGAGTACGACATACCCTGTCACCTCCCCGGGTGGCAGAGGATCCATGAGGATTTTCCGTACTATAAAAAAGGGCAGTTTCAGCGCCGTTGTGGGGTATACAATGTATACCATTTTTTTTTGTTTACGAGGGGAAACCTTCGAAAGGCTACCGGTCTACGAGGGTTAGATCGGGGAATGTGGGATTCACTGGGTGAACTGTGTCCTCTTAACAGACAACCCCAGAACCCTCTGTGCAACGTTTATTAAGCACATCCCTGGGATACAATGTATACCTAGTATGTACAGACGCCAGCACATCAAACTACCCCAATCTGTCAAATTTCTTTGATAGATTTTCGACTTTAATACAAAGATTTAAGGTTCATGTTTAATTGGGAAAATTTGACAGTTTCGGATAGCTTGATTTGCTGGCGTCTGTATATAAGTATTTATCCGAATTGTGCTGAATAAATGATTTTTCTTTGTTTTCTTTTCTCTTTTCAACTTCACGTTAACTAACATAATAGGCATGATGACAGTAATTAAAAACTACTAAAATACTATATTTATTGAATAAAACTTGAAGCTTGGAATATAAAATACGCATTGTTTTTTTTATTATAAGTGTGATTAATATTTATTTTTATAAAATAAAACTACAAAATAAGGCAATCCGCCATGATATCTTGAACACCAATCAGAGCGCATGACGTCACGTTTGAGTAAACGCATACGCAACACGCACGAACATCATCTGTTTTTATTATTTTTGTTTAAATACCGAGTACTATTTGAGTGTGAATATTATTAATTCGAATATAAAATAACACGAATCATGGATCAAGGATTTACTAAGGCAAACAGCGCTAATTTGCCTAGAATCGACATAATAATGCTGGGAGAGTTTTTGTCATCAAATAAAGACTTTTGTTCAGCAGAATTTAGAAATGTTAAAACTTCTATGTAAGTATATTAATAATAATTAAAAACTTTATAATTTGAGTTATAAAATAATTCCCTAAAATATACTTTTGACGATGTATTTCTTATCAAGTTATTTTTAAGGTTATGTTACTGAAATCTATTTTTATAATGCTTTTACCCTTTATTTATAAATTGATTTTTCTTTTAGGTCCTCCAGGCCATCCTATGGCGATTCCATATAATTATCCATATCATTAGGTAACTGAAATATGAATAAAATACGTAATACATTGATATGTATTACGTATTTTATTCATATTTCAGTTTCAGTGTCAGCAATGAGAGATGAAACCTAACCTCGAAATAGATTGTTTATATATTTTTACATTTAGACCTCGTACAAAATATTATTAGCAAATACTATATACTAGAATCTACAAAAGTATGTAAAAACTTACGTCAAAGTGATCTTCACAAAAATAAAGGTGAGTACTGGGCAATATTCCTTTTGAATCTCGCCTTGCAAGTTTAAGCCACTTGTTTCGTATTGTTTTATTTTGAGGAACGAACACAAATAGCTTATTAGGAGTTTTTATGGATATATTCTCACACTGGGGGACCCCACACCACCTTTACACTTTCGAATTCATATTTAATAACACAAAATAACTAAATTCTTGCACGAGCGCACCGCATTTACGTTTTGATTACTCAAACGTGACGTCACAAGCGACGCCATGACACTAACAAGCGTTTTAGGGGGAAATTTAAATTATTATTTTAAAATTGCATTTTTTTCCTACTAAACTTTTAATTTCTGCAGAAATATCTTATTCATTGTAAATAGTATATATTTCTGGACATTATAGGTCCATTTTTCAATTATTGTCATCATGCCTATTATGACAGAAACAGATATACATGTCAATAACATCACCGCCTTTTTTTCAGCGCATTCGGATAAAGAAAATAAATACAGAATTTCCTGCTTCCACCCAGGATTCGTACCAAAATTGTTTTTAGCTTCAAAAACGCGCACAGGTATCTTTTATATTGCGCTTGCGTCGTAAAAGTCTTGTAAGTAATTATCTGCGCAGATTTATGAGCACTGAAATTATTCTGATGTACGAAAAACATGGAATATTAACTTGCTATGGAGAGAAACTATTTTGAAATATACGTTTACATTTGTCATGGTGTAAATTATGCTGCAACCTTCTTTTTGGGTTGTGGGAAATCCTCTGTGTAAGCCTGCGGACTGAATTGGGGATTCCGTGGCCCGACCATACAATGGCCCCAGTGGCACGCGTGTTTGCCATATTCTCGTGTTTTCGATTAGGATGTGATGCAATGCTTTGCCAAATGAAGGGTTTCAGCAACTGCTAGATCACAGCCTGCCATGGTCGTGGCGTATTTCACGGCTATGAGTATAGAACAAGTGAAGGCAAATACGGACTTTATTCAGTACTAGTCCGACATACCCCCAGGTGGCACATGAACCCATGGCTATGAGTATAGAACAAGTCAAGGCAAGTGCGGATTTTATTCAGTATTAATCCAACATATATATATATATATATAAACGTTCGAAATTCTCTATTGTACGTTTGTTCGCAGCACCTTGGAGTACGGGTCGCAAGTTTGGAATCCCAGATATGATAAATACATTAATAGATTGGAGAATGTTCAAAAGAAATTTATTAAGTATTTATGTTATCGTTCTAAAATTATATATAGAACTGACGACTATTTAAAATTATGTGCGAAATTTCACCTACTTCCATTGGTGAAGCGGAGAGAGATAGCCGACATAACGTATATGTTGAAAATTATTTCAAGTTATATCGATGGTCCCCGAATTCTCTCTAAAATTGGATTCAATACCCCATTTAGGGCCATGCGGCAATATATACCTGTTAATATACCTCTGGTATCTTCAAACTACCGGCAAGACTCTTTCCTTTGGCGAGCAAGTAAGACCCTTAACACGACTTACAAATCTCACAACTTTGATGTTTTCAATGTGAACTTGGCAATGATGAGACGCTTGTTGAGCAGTGAGTTTTTCGATAAGTATAGAGTGTAATCTCTTATTTAATTGCTTTTTCTCTTGTTTGTCATATTACATCTAACTGAGTTAGGTACTTAACTAATTAGTAAAATAAGTACTTACGATCTTATATCTAAAGTAAAATAGCCACTAATTATAATCTTACAGTTCTACTTCATTTAATATGTGGAATGGAGTATAGCTAGCTCACTTATTTACTTATGTATAATGTATCTTGGTTAGTCTTAGTTGTCCACATAGGTTATGTAAGCTGAATCTATCAGTGAAGACTTTTCATTGGCTGTGTGAGGCATAAGTTGTTTTATATGTTTTTTTTTGTTAATGCTGTTGGTTTTCCAATTAATTAAATAAATATCCCTAGTTGGCAGAGGATCCATGAAGATTTTCCCCATCACAAAAAAGGCTAAGCTTGCTGACTAAAATAAAGTATACAACTTTGATTGTATACGTTTTAAAGCACCGGAACCCTGTCCACCAATTGTGATATCATAGATCCCTCCTAATATCATCATCATCATCAACCCATATACTGTCCCACTGCTGGGCACGGGTCTCCTGTCATATTGAGAGGGATTAGGCTATAGTCCACCACGCTGGCCTAGTGCGGGTTGGCAGACTTCACAAACCGTCGAGAAAAATCTCTAAGGTATGCAGGTTTCCTCACGATGTTTTCCTTCACCGTTTAAGCGAGTGATAATTAATTATTAATACGCACATGAATTCGAAAAGTCAGAGGTGCGTGCCTTGGGTTCGAACTCGAGACCTTCGACTTGGCAGTCCAATGGTCATACTACTAGGCTATCACTGCTTTTTCTTTCTCCTAATAATAATATAATAATTATCTATAATAAATGCGAAAGTGGTTTTGATGGAGGTATGGAGTTTTGATCCTATCTCTTGAACTAGGTGGGGGCCTGTATCTCACGAAAATGGCTCTCGGTGGATGAAGAGAGAGGATGTGCTTCAGTTCACCACGCTAGCCTAGTGCGGCCTAGACTTCACACGCCGTCGAGAAAGTCTCCAAGGCGAGCGTTTCCTCATGATTCCAAATTGTCAGTAGAAGCTCGGTATTAATCTGTGCTCGGCTCGACATCAGAGACGAAGCTAAGCGAGAACTGACGCCTCCTTATTTTAAAATTATATTGAAATTGGATTGCCTAGTGGTATCACCATTGGACTGCCAAGTCTCGAGTTGGATTCCAAGGCACGCAATTTTTTCGAAATCATGTGCGTATTAAGGTACAGTCACCACGTTCATGGCTAAACTTCATTTCAGTTTTTAAATGTTGTAGCAATATGCTGAGTTAGGGGCCTTTTTTGGGTTCGTGCAGGTTTTTACTTTTATTCTTTACAATTTAAATAGGTATTGTTTATATTATTTTCATTAATTTCCTGTGCGAGTCCAAAATAAATTATTTTTCTGATTGCCTCATTAGTCTAGTGGTCTTAAGCGCGACTGCTACGCTAGAGGTCCTGGGTTCGAGCAGTGTTATTGGGTTTTTCTATGAAAGTCTCAATAGCAGCTCGGAATCTGGATTTGTGCCCGGTTAATGGCAATAGGCTCGCCCCCTATTCTATGGGACCTAAACACACCGCGAAATGTGGGTGTACATTAGTAGGTACACGTCTGCCTAACCCTTCGGGAAACAAAGGCGTG
Source organism: Acronicta alni (assembly GCA_964056405.1). NCBI lineage: Eukaryota > Metazoa > Arthropoda > Insecta > Lepidoptera > Noctuidae > Acronicta > Acronicta alni. The sequence goes on along the minus strand of OZ043938.1, from coordinate 7,269,765 downwards.
ATGGTATGTATGTATGTTCTTTCTTTCTTTCTTTAAACCGCTGAATTCTACATAAAATTTGGTATAGATATAGAATAGATTGTAGAGAAGAACATAGGAAAGACCTTTTGTTTGAAAAAGGTTTGGGATCCGGGTGATGCGTGGGCAATAGTTAGTACTGAATAATTCTAAATAAACTATCATCGTAGGTATCAGGAAAAGAGGCAATATCCGCCTAATATATCATGTTGTAATTACCAATACGTTTGCCAAATGTAGCGATTATGGCAATATTCTCTTATATGAATGGGGAAAGCCAGCCAGGCAGCGCACAATATATCATTTGTTTATTAGAAATCGATGCATCACAAGCAAACTGACTTTGAAACGCATTCAATTGTTTGTTTTATTAACAGTAAGCAAGTCTTAGGTTTGAATCATAGCAAAACGAATACTTGTAAAGGTAGATTCCCACGGTGTGTGATACTGCGGATAATACGCGCACGTCGACGACTACGAACATTCACCACACTTAGCTTCTTCCGACTCTCTCTCTTGTCGGTTAAAGCCATATTTTGGTCAGTGGATTCGACGCATCGCTACGTATCTGGGCTTCAACAGACGACATTCTTCCTACAGTGCGCCGCGCTCCAGCGCTCGAGCACCGGCCGGACCACCTCGGCGCTTGCAACACCGGGAGTATCACTTGCGCGATGCCGACCTTGTATTGAAAGAGGAATAGTTGCGTTGGCAGTATAATGGCAATCTTTTTTATTTTTTATTTATTCTTTCTATGTGTTATACTGGATTAATTTATTAGTAGGTACACATCAAACTGCATTGTTCTCAGTAACTTTTCATAACAAAACTTGTAAACTAAGAATGTCAATGTAATCATGTTTTTTAAAAAAGAGTGTCTATGGAGTTTCTTGCCGGTTCTTCTCCATAAGACCCACTTCTTGTAACCGTGCAAATAGTTTAGACTTTTCAAAAGTGCTATTTTATTGGTCTAATTGAAATAAAACATTTGACTTGACTTAAAAGTTCCCCACTGCCAACACAACGTTTCCTCGTGGAGCACTGCTTGAATCGAACCTAGAACCTTATCGCACGTGTGGCCCCGACCAATGTAGTGGTTCAAATTCATTTAATTGCTTTTACAGCAACCGTGGAGCGGCTAAATAATAATGAAGAGATTCACGCCCATTATGTTTAGGGTTGAACACAAAGAGGCGCTAAAAACCGGAAATTTTATGGCAGTACATTTTAACGCAATATTATTTGTAACACAAAGCACTACACTTCATAATGAGCTATTAAATAATCTACTTCCTAGTCTCCTAACCACGTTGAGGTCGATTTCCAGTAGAACCAGCTGTGTGATGTAAGAGTTTGGAACAATAAGTTTTTATTGTTCACGTTCTGGCTGATTTATATGTGGCGAAGAAAAAAGTAAGTAGACTTTGAAAGATGTCTAGTAATGAAATAATTTATTGTGAGATGACTTAAGGATTTGATCGAGTGAATTACATACAAAAGTCTTATATTTCTTTAACTGAGTTTTCATGAAAATACGCCATCCCATTAATAAATTCGGTCCTCAACAGTACTTACGTAGAATTTCGTCATAGCGTTTAACTTTTAAGATGATAATCATCAATTAGGATGATTGAAGGGGTCTAGCGGCTGCTGGACCACAACCTGTCATGGCGGTGGTGAACGGATCCCATGGTCATGACTACATTTAGTCGCTACGAGTCCAACATACCCATACATTGATTTTCCATACATAAAAAAAAACGCTCAGTTGGCAGTCAGTGCAGATTCTTTGACAAACTTATGAAGAGAAACACAGTATAAAGATGGCCGATGTTTACATTTCCGTGCAGTTATTTAGAGTAAATGGATTCTGTTTAATTTTATATTTATAAACTTTTAATTACGTTTAAAAATGAAGCGTATAAAGTGCGAATGTTTATGTTGCGGACTCGTCCAGAAATTTGGGTCAATACATAAACTGAAATGATTTGGTCCGTAATATTTTTTTTTAAGAATTCCTTTAAGATGAGTTGAGACGCCATTTTATTTCGTGTATTTTATTTGTAATAAATGTGTTATAAATGGGAGCAACCTACACTTCGGCTATCAATATTTCAGAAGTGAGAAAAATCTGCTTGATTGTTTTATTGGCTTGATGGGTTTGATTCTCAGGTCGAGCAAAATCTATACCTACACTTCCCACTATCTGTCCCCAACAACAGTTCTCTAATTCATAATATCAGCCTATTGCTGTTCATTGCTGAACGTAGGCCTCCCCCAAAGAGCGACAACCATCCTGGTCTTGGGCAGCTCGCATCCATCCGCTGCCAGCCACTTTCTTCAAATTGTGTGTCCGTCGTGTCGCAGAGCGTCCCACACTCTCCACTCTAACACTCGACTTCTCCACCGATCGTTTGTGCGTCTGCAGACATGGTTAGCCCATTTCCACTTCAGCATGCTTATTCTTCGCGTAATGACTTTAGTTCTTTGGCGAATGACATCGTTGTGAATTCTATGCACTAAAGAAACTCCAAGCATTGCTCTCTCTATTACACCCTGAGCAACCTTGAATTTTTGGACCAGCCCTATGGTGAGTGCCCACGTTTCGTCTCCGTAAGTCATCACGAGTAGGACGCACTGGTTGACCCTGGTCTTTAGGGATTCTAGGATCGACGATTCAAAGATAATTCTCTAGTTGAATAACATAATAAAATCCAGGATGCAGGATTGCAACCAAGCCTATATATAAGCAAGAGACAGTTATATTAATAACCAAAAAATAGAAATATTTAATAATACTGTAATAAGTATTCATCTCTAGTTTATCAAATAAATCAATGTTTGATGATTACCCTCAGAAAGAAACCAATGTTGATGAAAAATTAAAAATTATATTTGCCGTTATTTATGTTATATATTTTTATACACACACCATCACGTCTGTATTCCCCGAAGGGTTAGGCAGAGGTGTACTAATGTACACCCACATTTCGCCGGTATGTTTTAGGTCCCATGTAATAGGGGGCGAGCCTATTGCCATTAACCGGGCACAAATCCAGACTCCGAGCTGCTACTGAGAATTTCATAGAAAAACCCAATAACACTTTGCTCGACCTGGGGATCGAACCCAGGACCTCTAGCGTAGCAGTCGCGCTTAGGACCACTAGACTAATGAGGCAGTCTTTTTATAATTTATGAAACGCTGATAAATTTTCCTAGCGTTCCGATCTGGCACATAATCAAGGAAAATTCCAATAACGATATGTTAAAAAAAGACACAAAATATTATTTATTTTCAACTATCAAAACATTCCGTAGGTACAGACGCCAGCAGGTCGAGCTATCCAAAACTGTCAAATTTTCCCAATTGAACATGGACCTTATTTTTTTGTATTTAAATTGAAAATCTATCAAAGAAATTTCACAGATTGGGGTAGCAGATTGATTTCTGATAAAATTACGCGATAATATTGGTCCCTACGTTTCGGACCCTTTACAGCGTCCATGGTCACGGGTAGACTACCCTACTAGGCAGTCTTCCCGTGACCATAAGATTGGGGTAGCTTGAAGTGCTGGCCTCTCTACATAAGATCTTTATGAAAATATCATCATCATCAACCCTCAGCTTGGCATGGATCTCCTCTCAGACATTATCAGAAAAAGATTACACTAGTCCACCACACTGCTTACGTGGGGGTTGGTAGACTATCAAATTCAAATTCAAAACATTTATTTCAGACTTTTTGGTCCATATGGTGTTAGTATTACATCGGGATAACTTAAGGCTATGTTAGTAACTTACACACACTATAATATAAAAGAAAAAGCGAATGTTCACCTACTTACTACACAGCATATGTAACCTGATCCAATGTCTCCAAATAGGACTATGGATGTATTTAGCAATTACTTCCAGGTAGCTGTTGGGACTGCCCCTCACCCTTCGCATCAGCGATGCTACGACTATGCTCAGGTCTTGGCCATTTGACGACATCTGTGGTCTAGTGGTTCGCGTGTCGATGATGCTGATCACGGGTTCTATTCCCACAAATCACAAATATTTATGTAATGAACATAAGTGTTTGTGTTTGCTTGGGTTTCTGTATTGTAATTTGTAAGTATGTATTAAAAAAAAAAGTTTATACGTATTATATTCATTGTCTAGTACGGTCGACAAAAGAGTTAAGTATACAGGCAGCTAATTAACATCTGTGTTTTGTTAAAGATTGTGTAATAATGTATCACGTAATATGTGTCAAAACGCAGGTATTGTAAGCTGCTACGCATCAAACCCATTGACAGGTAATTATTTAAATCACAATCTATGTAAAGATGCAGATTTCGATCGCTACCTGTATACCAATTTCTTTTGTTGACTGTACCTACCCATAGTACAAGCTCGGCTTAGTTTGGGACTAGATGGTGCTGTGTAAAATTGTCCAAGAATATTTATTTATTGGTCCTTTCATTTACCAACTGATCCCCTTTACCTTTACCCAACTATGTTGAGGAGCCGACCCCAATCAAAATCCTCCCAACTTCTAACCAGATGCGGCTGAATATCAGTATTTTATACAAAGGACGGCCGCTTCATGTTGAATACTTCCGATCAGATTTCTAACTAAGTTCATACTATCACGCCTATATTCCCCGAAGGGTTAGGTAGAGGTGCACAAATGTACACCGACACTCCACCGGTATGTTTAATTTCCAAGTAATAGCAGGCGACCATATTGCCATCAACCAGGCAAAAATCCAAAGCCCGAGTTGCTACCGGGAATTTCACAGAAAAAAACAAAAACATTATTCGACCCTGGAATCGAACCCAGGACGTCTAGGGTAGCAGTCGTAGCATAGCTAATTTAATAGAACTTTTATTTTTTACGTTGTGATAATTCACTTGCGCGTCCGCAGCGATCAACCGCGCTAATTTTGATTCAAATTTCGAATCTGTGTAAAGATTTTCAATTACCCTCTTCACTTTTTATTATTATACTTGTCATCGTGTAAGTATGGCAGTAGTCTTTTACATTTAGTGTTCATGAAAGGTGTTTCGATAAAGGGTATATTGTTCTATGGTACCGATGTCCGTGTTGGTCAAATCGAGAATTTCATGGATCCTAACCGACATATTAATTTAACCGCTTTCCAATTACAATGGATTCTCATTGTTGAGCTTGTGTTATAATGATTACTTGGTAGACAATATTTCTATCGCATAGACTCGTTAAGTTAAAAAGTTTAGTGAATTAAGTGTGAATCAGTGAATCGAGTGCCTGGAAAAAGCTTAGGAGTAGCAGCTAGAGAAATCCCGTCGAAAAAGGTCAGTCGTAGTTTACATTTATGTAAATCTTGATAAACTGTATTATGTAACTTACTAACTTAATTTCATTTAGCGAAGGAAAAATTCGACCGTGGGCTGGATTCGAACCTGCGTCTTCTGGTTAGGTACACCAGACGCTATGACGAATTATGCCTTCACATTCAGAATTAACGTCTTTATGGTGTCGTGAAAAAGGCGTGTTGGTCGGTTTCCTCACGATGTTTTCCTTCACCATTGATGAATTCATATGATGAATTGTTATGTTAAATTGTATTTTGTCCTGTTTTGTGCCTGTCAGAATAAATTTTCTTTCTTCTTCTTCATATTAATACGCACATGATTTTGTAAAATCACGGTGCTTGCCTTGGATTCGAACTCGAGACCTTTGACTTGACTGCCCAATGGTCATTATCACTGCTTGTGGATATCCTGGTCTCCCAAAAATTTGGTTCGAAGTCTAAAAGCAGTCATCATCATCAACCCATATACTGTCCCAATGTTGGACACGGGTCTCCTCTCATATGATAACGAATTACGCTATAGTCCATCACGCTGGCCTCGTGCGGGTTGGCAGACTTCAAACACCGTCGAGAAAATTTCTCAGGCAAGTTCCTTCACGATGTTTTCCTTCACCATTGATGAATTCATATTAATTTGTAATAATTACGCACATGATTTTGTAAAATCCGAGGTTTCGGCCTTGGATTTGAACTCAAGACCTTTGACTTGGCAGTCCAATGGTCTATCACCAGTCTATCATTGTTTGTAGATGTCCCTATCTCTCAAAAAATTGGTAGGAAAACTAACAGCAGTCGCTTCGTGTAAAATACCGGTATCTAGCCGCATCTGAGGGTCTACTCCCTATCTCCGTCAACGAAGTTACGAGTCGTTCGAAAGTTCTCCGAAACTTCGGAGTCCGATAAAACAAGACGTGTCAAATTCAATTTTTCGAACGGGTAAAAACACATCGAGAGTAAGGACAACTGTCAAATTGTGTTGTCATTCATTCTTAGTTCGGGCCCCGAACGAATCATCCGTCCGTAGGTGATACGGAGTAGGAAGCGCCCGTAACGAAACTACGGACTTCGTGCTTAGAGAGTAGACCCCCTGGTTAGACTTGAAGCCGAACCCAACATAATTGGGTAAAGGATAAGATAATAATGAAAATAAAATATTTCAAAATGGCACCAGTTTATCCCCATCATAGTAATATAACAATGTTCCGTTGAAATCGCTATGATTGTTTTATTGGACAGTAAAATCGGTGAAAAGCCGTGGTTAAGCGCGCAATTTTTACTACCCATATATTTTACGACCACAGTAAAGCATGTTCTTAAGTCATTAAATATATTTTTAAGTATACTGATCTGGTATAAAGTTATATAGGACAACGACGGCGTGGTGCGGAAAGGTCAAAATGGGTCAAAAGGTCAAAATCGGAGAGAGATCTCCCTCGATCTCTCTATCCCTGTGATACGATCCACTCGGTCGAAGGAATTTGAATGGTTTGAGTCCTGGGACTCAAAACATTGCACATTTTCAAAGCCTGGGCTTTAAGGGATTTGCCAAGGTCCTGGAAAATTTATTTACGAATCCCATGTATATGAATATAGTGCCAGAAAAGGCAATTGCGGTTTTTAGTATGGATATACTTTAGTGTGGACATACCTCACCAGAGCAGACGATCCATTAGGAAAAAGGAACTGTAATAAAGGAGATTATCATACTAGTTACATTTTTTTTTAATATTTTAAACACATATTGATGATTCTGTCCATAATATTTTATTTATTAAGGATGCAAAGAACATAATAATCACATCCCTATAAAGTACTCTTACTTAGTACCTACCTACCGTATACATAGGATATAAAATAATATTTTTATTTTTCCGTGAAGAGCAACCCGCCAAGCAAGCGGTATTCGCCTGGGTGCTACTCCCGGAATATGTCTTAAAAAATAATCAAATAAGGAACTTTGGACGTAATTGTCTGCAATAACTGCCTCATTAGCCTAGTAGTCCTGTGTCCTATTCCCAGGTAGAACAAAGTGTTATTGGATTTTTCTATAAAATTCTCAGTGCCAGCTCCGAGTCGATTTATGTCAATAGACTCGTTCGCTATTACGTGGAACCTAAACATACTGGCGAACTGTAGTTGTAAAATTAGTGCACCTCTGGCTAACCCTTCGAGGAATACAATTAAAAAAAGAAACGACATAAATTGAGCTGTAAATTATGATAATAAATACTCTTTCACATAATTATACAGTCAAACCTCGAGCGAAGTGGCGTCGGGACTCTTGTGAATTGTCATTTCAAATGCCAGCCTCGTAATGGGAAATACCGTCGCGTGTTGAGCGACATCTATGTAGGTATATGAGTGCTAGATGCGGTGTTACAGGTCGTGAACCTTTCCCCTGGGTCGGAACAGTTATTTATTTATTATTTATATTGCACACCAATAACACAATTTCTAAAGAAATGAGGCAAAAGTTTATTGTAGGTACAATGGGCGGTGTCATAGCACAAGGCGATCTCTTCCAGACAACCTTAGCGTACTATAACATTACGTAAGTATGTATGTATATAAATTATAATAATTATTACACTTACCTATTTATTACATTTCATGAACTTACCAATGTCCAACATTGGTCAGCCATCCCTGACGGAATTACAGCCGAGAAAAGGCACATGGAGTGTACGGAGACTGATGACCAGGTGGGTGGATGATATAGTGAAGTGTGTTGGAAACACCTGGATAAGCTTGGCGCAAAATAGGGATGGCCTACCTCATCGTAAGCGGTTACCGTAGCCTCTAGACGCTTGCAACACTAGGGGTAGAGAAGACGGTAGCACAGTGGTCACGTGCTGCCGTACACAGGGACAGATTCAGGGGAGACCCATTTACAGTCTCCCCAGGGATGTGCCTTAATAGGCGGTGCACAGGGGGGTTCTGGGGTGGTCTATTAAGAGGACCCAGTGCCCCCCTCCATGTGCTGATGGTGGCCACCGGGGTGGTTTTAGTGGGTAAGAATCCCACACTCCCCGGTCTAACCCCCGTAGACCGGTAGCCTTTTGAAGGTTTCCCCCCGTAAACAAAAAAAAAAAAAAAAGGTTATGATTTGCGCGTTGCCGACCCTGTCAAACGAAAGAGGAATAGTTGGGTAAGCAGCATAAGGGTCAAAGTCCCCCCACTGATTGCTAACACAACCTTCCTTCTAACTCCTAAGCTTTATGTAGTATCGATATACCTAATAACAATATTCGTAAACTCATACGTACAGACGCCAGCACATCAAGCTACCACAATCTGTCAAATTTCTTTGATAGATTTTCAACTTTAATGCAAAACAATGGTTCATATTCAATTGGGAAAATTTGTCAGTTTTGGATAGCTTAACCTGCTGACGTCTGTACATAGCATATATTCCCTAAAGGGTTAGGCATCCACAGTTCGTTGGTATTTTTAGGAACCATGTAATAGGGGGTGAGCCTATTTCCATTGACCGGGTACCAAAAAAAGTCGAATGTATTAGATTCTATTACCAATTTTATATTCATAGCTGACCATTAGTTTATAACGGTCACCCATCCATTTACTAACCAGCAAGAGGGGTTCGTGGTTATGTAATAACTACTTTGGTCAATTGTTCTGCAAGGTTAAGCTGCGCTTGCCGTCATATTATATATATCCTTAAAACATCCACAACATAAAGACCTCTTCGAGCCTCAGAGAGCACGTAAACCGATGGCTACGGGTTTGTTTTTTTTTTATAGGTGTTTGTATGGGATAGACGTACCCCGGTTGTCATACAAACACCTAAGACAATCGTTAATGGTAGTCAGAAGCCCAAAAAGCCTGACAACCAGTCCATCCTAAGGGTATTACTCAGAAATAAGGTTGGGAAGGTGTGATGACAGTTGCGTCGTGTAAAATATAGATATTCAGCCGCATTTGAGTAGTCTGGAAGCCGAGCCCATGGCAAGCGTAGCGTAACCTTGATGTGATTTACCATGAGCCACACTACTGCTACCTAATCTGATACAATCTATCAACACTTCAATCCATAGAGTGGGCTGTTAACCCATTCTATATTTATACCACAAAATACGCATTCCTTGAACGGGTTAAAAATAAAAAAAAGTTTATTTGATGTAGAACTCTTTACGCAATAGAATTTTTCGAAATGCCATTCAATGCAAGGTTGGATAGAACTCGTGAAACTGTTAACTAGAACTTGACCTGTTTGTAAATTGGATGGGTTGATGCGTGATTGGTTCAGGCAATATACATTATAGAACATTTTTAGTTTTGTGTGAAGTTTGTCAGTTTTCATATTTATAAGAGGACAGATCACGGGGAACTAGACTGCGGACATTTAGCCTGTGTCTTGGGGATATTTACAAACATCATATAATTAACGGAAACAAAGTACGCTCAAACTCGAAACAAAGGTAGGATATAGTGGTAGAAATTCCACTTAAATTGGAACTGCCCGACTGTAAGTACCTCCGCCTAGCAGAAAATCGAAGTGAAATAACACTGCTTTGAGCTGTGTTGTGTTCCTTACGGTGAGCAAGCTTGCCAATGCTCCACGAAGAAACGTTGTGTTGGTAGTGGGGGGAATTTGACCCTTATACTGCTAATCCAACTATTCCTCTTTCGTTTTACAGAGTCGTCAACGCGCAAGTGATACCCCTGGTATTTTTTTATTCTCTTGTAAATATCTCAGATTTGTTTGTTATGTTTTTGTTTGTTAGTACATAACTGTTATCGTGTTAATCTCTGAAAATTCTAGTCTAAAAATATCTTTATCTGATGAAGAAGGTATACTATTGAGACGTAGGCTATGCTTCATTGTTATGAAATCCACGCGAACAAAGTTACGGTCGAATGCAAATATCAACCAAAATATATTATTACGTAAAACAAGCAATCTGTATACTGTTTAGACAAAAGATATGGTGCCAAAAAAGATAAATAACCAACAAGTTCTTTCAGCGTGATACATAATTGTTTCCAATTGTAATATAAACAACGTTCCACAATTTATTAGTACATAAAGCCGTGATGAAATTGCCCAAGGTGCCAAAGCTGGTAGCCAGATATTTATATTAAAACTGTTTATTTGATTTTTTTCATACATTTCCTGTTTTACGTGGAATAGATTAGGCTGCCTGTACACCAAAGCGGAGTGCGGAAGCGGATTAGAGCGAAAGATCGAGCGAGCGGCTTATTGTATTCTGTAGTTGAGTGAAGAAGCAAAATGGAGCTCGGGTAACTGCAAAGGATTGTAGTGTAACCAAAGATTTAAATCGTTAGATGCGCTCTACCGCGTCAAATAATGGTCACTTTCCTTAAGTAAACTGGTTGACATCGCAAGTATCGAATCTGTTATTGTCTCGTTCACTCATACTGAATATTGCACACTGTCGTTCTCTGTCTCTATATCTCGAATGTGTGCATGCACTCGTCTCTATATGGACACGTTTTCGAGCGGTATAAGTACGGTGACGGCAAATCTAACATTTTAAATGAGTGTAACTGGATTCCGCAAGCATCAGATATATCTTTCTCTTCAGCCTACATCCACGAGTGTTTAGGTTTGATTCAGTCGGCGTGAACAATTCCCGTTGAGAAATAAAATCTAATATATAAAATTCTCGTGTCACAGTTTTCGTTGCCATACTCCTCCGAAACGGCTTGACCGATTTTGATGAAATTTTTTGTGCTTATCGGGGAGGTCTGAGAATAGGCCAACATCTATTTTTTTTTTATGGCAAAACAACGTTTGCGGGGACAGCTAGTCTAATATATAAAATTCTCGTGTCACAGTTTTCGTTGCCATACTCCTCCGAAACGGCTTGACCGATTTTGATGATTTTTTTTGTGCTTATCGGGGAGGTCTGAGAATAGGCCAACATCTATTTTTCATACCCCTAAATTTATTTATTTTTTTTTTTTTTATGGCAAAACAACGTTTGCGGGGGCAGCTAGTATTCTATATAAATTGATATTTCATAGTTTGCTGACGTGTTCATGCCAACAGAATCTTACTTGTCCGAATGTCTTGTGACACTATCACCACTTCATCTTACCACGCTTCCTGGCTTTGCTTTATAGCTCTGTTTTCGTTCCGCAGTCCACTGTATGAACTATATCAAATTTATATCTACTCTACTACTCTCATTGGTCTAGTGGTCGCAAGTGCGTCTGCTAAGCTTGAAGTTCTGGTTTCGATTACCAGGTCGAGAAAAAAATTGTTAGGGTTCTCTGTGAAATTGTTATAGCAGCTCTTATTTCTGCACGGATAACGGCAATAGGTTCACTCTTATTACATAGAACATAAAAAGATGCCGAGATGAACTGAATATAATTATATATTATATAGTGTGTACTTTGCTAAAGTTAGATGAATTCATGGAAGCGGATTATACATATTGAATTCAATGAATTGAAAAAATACCACGTGTTCGACTCCTCTTCGTTATGGTGGACGGGTAGCCTTAGAAATAGCTTTTTCGCACAGATGAGGTCGTGTAGTAAAACTGAAGTGATTTGTTATAATCTGTAGTAAATTGTGGAGGCCTGTACTTTGATTTGTTTACGATACCACATTGGTTGTTGGGGAACTAGGAGATTGAAGTGCGAGGTATTTTGAATTAAAACTACTTTTTACGGATTTTATCGCGTTATATTGATATTATTAATCCCGACGTTTCGGACCCTTTACAGCGTCCATGGTCAGTCCAGGTCCAGGTCCAGTCTACCCGTGACCATGGGCGCTGTAAAGGGCCCGAAACGTCGGGATTAAGAATATCAATATACCGCGATAAGATCCGTAAAAAGTAGTTTTATTTCAATGTATAATATTCGCGTAAATGTCAGAAATCAATGTGCGAAGTATTATTAAATTATGTATGTTTGTGTGAATTGGTCTTAAACTGATCGACGTATTTAGGTAAGACTGTCAGCGTTGTAATTTTAGGGTTCTGTCATGGACGTGGCGAATGTCACGGATCCCATCGCCATGACTATAGGGCAGGTGAAGGCAAGTGTGGTTTTTAGTCGGTACGAGTCCAAAATACCCTGCCACCTCCCCGGATGGTGCAGGATCCATGAGGATTCTCCGTACTATAAAAAAATACATAAAAAGGGTTGCTAGTATTTTGTTAAATTGAGGTGTATGTAATTGTAACATTTATTTATATCACGGAGTATAAAGTCAAACAATTTTGTGAAGTTTTTTTTTGATAGACCACTAATGTGGCAAATTAGCATACGGCCCACGTGACGGTAAGCGGTTACCCTAGCCTATAGACGCTTGCAACACCAGTATATGTTGCAACGCTTCGCTTTTACTCTGCGCCAGTGGGAGTTGAGCTTATGAACCACTATTCATGGTATGACTAACATAAAATATACGTGCAATGAAAATACTATAAAACCAATCTACTATCACATTCAATTGCTGATTACACGGAATCGACATTCAATGATTAGCTCTGACGTCATACAAGCATATTGTTTTTGAATTTGGAAATTTTACGACTGGCAATGAGTAAAAATATGTTTATATTGTTTCTGTTGAAGGTCTCTAACGCCTGTAATGGTCACCTGGGGTATGATTTATTTTTTACTAGCTGTTCCCCGTAACTCTCATCTCGATGACTTTTTCGAGAGAAAAGGTTGCCTATATTATCATATCATTCTACAAGGTCTAATCCATCTCTGTATCAAATTTTATCAAAATTGGTTCATAGGTTTAAAGAAATTTATTCTCAAAAGAACAATTACAGTTCACTGATATGAGAAAACAAAAAATTACGAAACTATATAAACAAAGATGTCGTCTAGTGACGAAGTATGCATACACTTATTAAAAAATAGTACATATTAATAGTTAGACTTAAACAATACGTAAGAACATGTAGTGATAAATAATATAAATACACAAACTGGCCAGTTAAACTTACCACAGGGATACACTCATTACTTTATATTATATTTTATTGTGTTTTTTATGATTAGTGACAGCGGAAGTATGAGTAGGTATGTGGTATTTATGTAGAATGTGTCGACTTAGCTATAACAATTTCGAGAGCAGACCCAGTAATGAAAAAGCACAACCATCAATATATTTACCATAAACTGCATCAAGTTAATTAAAAAATAAATATTTTTGGATTTTTTTTTTTTACACAGCACCAATTAGTTCCAAACCAAGCAGAGCCTGTACTATGGGTACTAGACATAATACTTACAGACATTTTTTTTTTTTTTTTTAACCCATACTTATAATTCTGTGTGCATTATAAGTATGCGTTAAAACCATACCCATCACATACTTATTTGTGTCTTATGAGAATCGAACCCATTAGACGACAGACGTCGTCTGAGTTAATTATTTTCAAGTTATAATAATAATAATAGATTTGATAATTTTTGAAAATGAGATATTCTCAAAACATATTCAAATAACATAATCAATATAATTATGTGTGAAAGAGGGTAATTCTACAAAGTAATTCATCAGTTTTATTTTTATACCTACCTGATGGTAAGCGGTTACCGTAGCCTATAGACGCTTGCAACATCAGGGGTATCACTGTCTGCATGTTGACTGACTGAATGTTGGGTTGGCAGTGTAAGTGTCAAAGTCCCACAACACAACATTTCCTCGCGGAGCACTGGCAACCTTGCTCACCGTAAGGAATACAATAGCTTAAAGCAGTGTTATCTTACTTTGATTTTCTGCAAGGCGGAGGTACTCCCCCAGTCGGGCAGCTCCAATTTGAGTGAGGTTACTCCCACTATACCTATCTTAAAAGTTTATGCGTGAAAGCGTAACAAATTGACAGAGTGAAGGTATACGCACATTTTGGTCATTTGAGCAAGTGTAGCATGGTCTTGGCAAGGACACCGCACTCACACTCGGTGACTATAATCCCCCATTTCGCCATGTTGTGTTTGCTGGCCTGCTTGTATGTGCAGTTGAGTGCTTTCCATATAGGTCACTGCAGGCCACGTCCCACTAGCAGGTGTGTCTTTGTACACCTCGCCTCTCCACACTGGTATCACGTCGGGGTCACCAGTGTGGAGAGGCGAGGTGTATTGTCTCTCCAACGAAAAGGGAGGATCCTCCAACCAGGCGGGTGTTGTGCCTGGCGGGCCACGGCCCGACGGTTGACGTCGGGCGGTTGTATATATGCAACTTTTCTTTGCGAATGTTGCTTGCGCGATTCAGGACTCCGTAGTTCTATGTAGCGCGGTAGATGTCGCTACAATAGTTTCCTGTTTACTTTATAAGTTCTGAAGCCAGATTCACGTAACTAAAACCGTAGCGATGTCAACGATCATTCGCTGTGATATCGCGTGAATCGGGCTACTGCTCTAGGTTACATTCAAACTCCGCGAAGAAACGTTGGTAGTGGGGGAAGTTTTACCGTTATTTATTTATTTATCAAAATATTATTTATCTTATACTGCCAACCTTTCTCTCTCATTTTTAATATTCCTCTTTCGTTTTATAGGGTTGGCAACGTGCAAGTGATACCCCTAGTGTAGTGTTGTGAAGTGTCTATAGGTTACGGTAACAGCTTACCATCAGATGGGCCGTATGCTTGTTTGCAAACTTAGTGGTATAAAAGCGTCCAGGTTGCAAATGCGCATAAAGTTATTTAGAGCAACCAAATCCAACTGATTTCTATGAAACTTGTAGCTAATATGCTAACATCCTGATTACATTGTGCAGAATGCAAATCTTTGAAGGTACCCCATAAAACAATGATGTGCTTTTTCCTGTATAAAACGTGTGATATACCATAATATAGTTACATTCTTAGAGGGACTCATGACTTTGTAATTACTGCGCTGATTAATCGATCTGCAAAGTTCAGCTGCCCTGCCGCGGTGAGTCTGTGGAAGGGTGGCTATCCAGACATCGAAGCCCCTCTATGCCACGTAAAGCCTTCGGTCCGGGTTGTCATATACAATGAACACCTATGTGTCATGTCATTTCAGTAGTCACAAGCACTAAAAGCCCTTATATTAATTTACATACCATCACGCCTGTATTCCTCGAAGGGTTAGGCAGAGGAGTACTAATGTACACCCACATTTCGCCGGTATGTTTAGGTGCCATGTAATAGGGGGCGAGCCTATTGCCATTAACCGGGCACAAATCCAGACTCCGAGCTGCTACTGAGAATTTCAGAGAAAAACCCAATAACACTTTGCTCGACCTGGGGATCGAACCCAGGACCTCTAGCGTAGCAGTCGCGCTTAGGACCACTAGACTAATGAGGCAGTCTTAATTTATATAAAATATATATTATTTACAAATAAAAATTGCATTAAAATGAAATACAATTAAATTCAAAA
Organism: Acronicta alni; assembly: GCA_964056405.1. Lineage (NCBI taxonomy): Eukaryota > Metazoa > Arthropoda > Insecta > Lepidoptera > Noctuidae > Acronicta > Acronicta alni. Next base: position 7,254,036 of record OZ043938.1, on the reverse strand, counting down.
TAAATTAAATTGCTTTAAATTTAAATAAATTAAATATAATTAAATGAAAATGTATAATTCATCAATCAAAATAAATTGTAAGTATAATTCTGTACCTTCAGTGAAAAGTGATACATCTTGACTTATAGCACTTTTAATATTTTTGCACTAAGTACCACAGAAAAAAAAATGCTATTTTTTGATCTTATTCACACCCCTCTAAGGTTCAAATTGAGCAAGTTAATTTTGGTGTACAGTGCTATAACTAGGTTTTTTTTACATTTATTAATGTGTAATTAAATACAACTGTATTAATATTAAAGTGAACTGAACAAATATTTCAATTTTCTTAATGTATATTAATACGAATATAAATAACTCCTATTACGCGACCGAATTATTTAGATGTGAATTAGTACAAACTGATATAATTACACTTTTATTATTAAACATTGTATTGTTGGCTCTATTCATTTTTGTGAAAACCGGTATAATTATATTTAAATCACAATAAATGTAGATATTTGTAGGATCAAAAATGTGTATAATGATACAACTCTTAATATATCAATTTACATTTTATTTTCTAATCAAATTCATTGTGATATCTGACTCCGATTTAATTGTATCAATATTTACATAATTTTGGAATACGTGTATAATAATATAAATGTATTTAAAACAAAAAATATTAATTTTAATAGAACTTGTTTATACGATAGAATAAGTGTATTGTGATACAAGTTCTTAGTGCAGCGGGCGGGGGTAGCAGCCTGTGAATCGGGCTCGCCTCTCGCATCCCACTTACCCGCGTCGAGTGAGATTCATATATTGGAAATTAGAACAAGTGATTGTTGAGGAAGTTAGTCTTGCGATTGCATTTTAGCTAGTACGTCGTATTTTCGGTAGCAAAATAATGTGTAAGGTAACTGACTTATATCATTTTACACAAATAACGTTTAATTCGTGGTGATATTATTGTGTCTGATATTTTAGGATAGGTGATATTTTAGGAGTTATGTAACTTATCATAATAAATTAAACATTATTATGTGCATGAGGTAATTTTAGTACATATCTGAAATAGATTTCTATCCGAATCCTAAACTATAATACATACATACATATCATCATGGTGACTGTCCCCAAAGGGTTAGGCAGAGGTGTACCAATGTACACCCACAGTTCGCTGATATGAATTGCGTAGACTATAAATTGCGACGATACCAATTTTGTGTCAACTTTGACCTTAAGAGTGGCTACATTTCGTAAAAAGATCCACCAACGTCCGCACACCCTGACGACGAAGTCGAGGCCATGTACGAAGACATAGTGAAAGCTATGTCTCGTACCAAAACATTCTATACTGTTAAAGTTTATTTATTTATTTAATAATGTTTTCCCACAGCTTATGCATACAACGCTAATAGTTATATACACGATGATTTTGTAGTCGTTTTGGAACCGAAAATTTTAGACTCTATATCAGTAATAGAACCTATTAAAATATAATTTAAATTAAATAAAAATACATTATTTTATTGATTATTAAAAGTAATGTCATATTCGAACAAAAAATGAGAACTCATGATAATTCCACTCAATGTTACGTACTACGATCACTACGATCGATCTCATTCAATGTTACACACACAACACTAAGCGGTAAAACATGCCTAGACACGTTATCCGCCCATTGGATGCGGCGCGGCGCCCGCTGCCTACAATTCACGCACACAGCTGTAATGTATTATGTGCCTACCCCTAGTAACAGGCTGCGCGGCGCCGGCGCGGCGGGCGCTACCGCGCCGTCGCCCGCGCCGCACCCACCCCCGTTAACCGACACGCACCCGCCAGTTCTGCTGCAACTCGCGCGCGATAAAGGTTGCATTGTTTACGTTTTACGTAGCCATGCGAAAATGAGTCTTCAGTATGAATATTCGAACGCGGAGTAGTTACTTGACAATGGTTCAGCTGTACACTGTTACTAGTTACAATTTGGAAGGCCAAAGCTGAGGCCAAGCGGTTGTATTCCCGGCCAGAACATTTAAAGGCGCTGCGGCTACGAGGGATTGAAAGTCCTCAAGTACAGTAAGTCTCTACCAACTTGGCTGCAACCCAGCGCCTTCTCAATCATGGACAATTCCGTGTGCCGGCTCACGCGCAAGATCGAGGGCGCCTAAATGACTCGCAGGAGAACGAAGACGCTATTCTGGAGTAGGTACTTCGAGCGGGCTCCGCGGCGAAGCACGAGAATGGCGGCACAAGAATTTAATGTTAGCCAATGCTTTGTATGGAAAACATTAAATAATAATGGCTTAACATCCCTATAAGTTCCGACGACCTCACGTCATCAACAACAATGATGCACCGGCAAGAACTGCCCTATGTCAGCTGCCCGGCTAGTTATGCAAGTGTTGTGCGTGCTTACCCTAACAATCAGTTCCGTGATCGATGGATAGGCCACGTCGCGCGGCGGTCCCGTAGCTTGCCCATCCCGGAGCCCAGACTTAACGCCCCTGGATTTTTCTTGTGGTCGGAAATAAAAAGACTCCTTTATACCCGTGAACATGAAAGTCTTAACGAGTTACGCAGTGCGATAGTGGACGCCTTTGATAAAGTGAAAAGTGATAGGCTAAAAGACAATAGCATAAAACGGACACGTTTCTGTATTGAACGCGGCAGACTCCATTTCGTGTAGTTGCTTCGGTACAGGGAAGTGTAAACAATTTATAAATAAACTTTTAATAGGTAAGTACTTAGCTATGTACATAAGTTAATTATTTTGTAAATAGCTCAAATTCCAAAAATCCAAACGCCTGAAGTACCTACTCAGTTCATTGGCTCTGTTTCTAATTATTGATACCTACAGTAAAATAAAGATAAGTTCAATTCAAATAAAGTATTTCTGCCGGTCCTAAGCCCGTGTAAAGTATGAACGAGAAATTGGAGTAGGTACAATTTACGTAGTTGGCGTGAAAATGTTGATGCGCAGCGGCTGTGCGAGCGACTGCTGCGCCTGTCGCGGGTTCGATCCTCGCTCGGAACAAATTTGTATGATCTGTGGGTGAATGTTCTGGGCTTGCGTGTTTGTGTATGTGAAAATTTATGTTTGTAAATGCACCCATGACACAGGAGAAAATCCTAGTGTTGGGCAACGTTTTTTTTCTTAAATAAGAACTACGATAAAACCTACCTACACACAGTCTTATTCTAATTTTTTTTAGTAAGAATGTAGGTAATACCTACATTCATTCGTTCGTGTCCCGTATCAGCTGATTCGCTGGGCGCCATACTTGTAGTATTTGAACTGCGATCTAGGTACTAACCTAACATCAAATTACGTCGCTATCTGCATCGTAATGCAATTTATTTTAATAATAAAATGTACTTGTCTAGCTATTAAATCACGCGTAGTAGGTACTCGGACGAATCATCCGACCGTCGTCCGTCGCTCGCGTTGCTGTAGGTAGGTGACCAGCTGATGAGCTGACTCGTACCGAGCTCGCGCCACCGCGCCCCGCGCCCGCGCCACCCGCCGCGCATCATTGATAAATGGCAAGCTTGAGACTGCGGCGGTTTTAGAATGAAATATTCGTGCACTACTACGAACAAACTCGAACAAGTGAAATTTTTTTTTGAAATGCCTATTTTTTTATTATTATCTGTACAGTCAACTTAATATTTTTTATTTGTACTACTAATTATCCTAAGTTAACACGTTTCGGTTCCAAAACGACTATAAAGTCACGGTGTATATACATACTTAGTGGCCTTCGTCTTATACACAAGCCAAAGTTATTTAGAAAAGGAAAAATTCACCCGCGGGCAGGATTCGAACCTGCGTCTTCTGGTTAGGTAAGCCAGACGCTATGACCACTAAGCCACCGCGATATTCTATACTGTTGTTATGGGTGACTTAAACGCTAAAGTGGGAGTACAAGAGAGCGGCGAGTCGAAAGTGGGTCCATTCGGCTATGGACACAGAAATCACAAGGGGCAAATGCTGGTAAACTTTCTCGAGGTACAGGGGCTTTTTCTGATGAACTCTTTCTTCCAGAAGAAGCCTCAAAGGAAGTGGACCTGGCGAAGCCCCGATAACATGACAAAGAACGAGATCGACTTCGTTATGTCTAACAAGCGCCAGGTATTCAGAGATGTCTCTGTGATCAATAGGGTCAATACCGGAAGTAATCACCGACTGGTAAGAAGCACTCTGGATATAAAGGTCAAAATAGAACGAGCGCGCTTAACAAGGTCGGCTCTTAGACTAACACTGCCACAGGTCGAAGCTGGCTGCGCTCATATCACTCCTGGGACATGTTTACTAGTTGCTGTCGAGGGTTGTCTCAAATCGTCTTGCCCAAAAGTTCGATGACTTCCGGCCACCGGAGCAAGCCGGTTTTCGGAAAGGCTACAGCACCGTGGACCACATACACACCTTGAGGTAAATCATACAAAAGACCGAGGAATATAATCAGCCTCTCTGCCTAGCGTATGACGTTGAGGTGCTGAAATATCTGCATAATGCCGCAACGATGACCGTCTAAGTACAAGACCAGAGTACAAAACCAATCCAACTGCGTCGAGGGGTAAGACAGAGAGACGTCATCTCTCCGAAACTGTTTACGAACACGTTTGAGGACGTTTTCAAGACGCTTAACTGGAAAGGACGAGGCATAAATATTAACGGTCAGTACATCTCGCACCTCTGATTTGCGGATGACATTGTCATCATGGCAGAATCTCTGCAGAAGCTGGAAGTGATGCTGAACAGCCTTGGCGATTCTTCAAGGCAGGTGGGTCTCAGGATGAACCTGGATAAAACCAAAGTACATGACTTTGGTTTGGCTTTTGGCAATGATTATGTCATCCTGATACCTGTATACGTAAATGGCTCTGCCCTCGAAGTAGTGCAAGAATACATATATCTTGGCCAAACTATTCAACTGGGGCGGCATAACTTCGAGAAGGTGGCGGCCAGAAGAATACACCTGGGCTGGGCGGCATTCGAGAAGCTGCGTGATATCTTTGATTAGTCGATCCCACAATCCCTAAAGACCAGGGTCTATAACCAGTGTGTCCTACCCGTGATGACTTATGGAGCCCAAACGTGGACACTCATCATGGGACTGGTCCAAAAATTCAAGGTTTCTTGGCGTGCAATGGAGAGAGCAATGCCTGGAGTTTCTTTGGTGGATAGAATTCGCAACAAAGTCATTCGCCAAAGAACAAGCACGCTGAAGTGGAAGTGGGCTGGCCATGACTGCAAACGCACAGACGATCGTTGGGGCAGACGAGTGTTAGAGTGGAGACCACGTTTGTCCAGCAGTGGACGGCAATAGGCTGATATGATGATGATGATTATGATATCTGTATTGCACTTATATCAATAAATACTTTAATATTTTCAAAACATATCAAAATGAACAACAGTTTGTATCATTATGCACATTACATCATAAGTATTATACGGGTGTATAATGATTTCAATTCAATTTGTCTTACATTTTCTTAATTACAATATCGATTACAATGTTTAATACTCTAATTAACAATATTAATTTTACAACTTTTTGTTTTAATATCTCCTTCAAGTACAAACCTACCAAAATACGAAGTATAGAATCATTCAACACCAAACCAAAACGATGTGTAAAAGAGTTCAAGTAATTTTAAATTAAATGACACGCAAATTATTGATAATGATGTCTTGTGTTAAGTGATACATCTGGATATTTTATTAAATTAAAAAAAAAACTACACAAAATCATCCATTTCTTTTTTCACTATTTGTTTTTTTAAGATATTGTTTATCAATAACAGTAATCAGTTCTTATTTTAGTAAAGTAGAAAAAGAGTCAGAATTTTTTAAAACTTTAAAGCGTTTTTTCTCAAAACCATGATTTTCGGTTTATATCACTTTTCACTGAAGGTACAGAATTATTTTGTGTTAAAATATCTCAACGATATCGCAATAGACCTAAACGATTACGATCACAGCCGCAGTTCCAAACAGATAGACATTCCAATGGCTGCGGCTTTGCCAGATTATTGTGTCATCTATATAATAAATAGGTAATAGTCTGCATCGGAATCTAGAACAATACATAATGGCTGCTTATTCATAGAGTGAGTTTTAAGAGAGGTAGGGCAAAGTGAGATTGAACTCATTTTGCCCTACCTCTCTTTAAAACTCACTCTACTCAAATTGGAGCTGCCCGACTGGGGAAGTACCTCGATGTTTTCAGAAAATCGAAGTAAAATACTGGCTGCAGAAGGGTCTAAGCCGAGAGGAGTGGAAGAAGGGTAGGCCTTTGGTCTACAGTAAAAAGTAAAAAAGCTAAAATATTCACAAAACACATGAAAATATGTTACAAAGAGTCAGTGATGTTTGTTTGGAGGAGGTAATCTCCGAAACTATGGATCAGATCTTGAATATTCCTTTACTGAAAAAAAGCTACACTATCCTTGAGTTGACTATGTTTAATTGCGATCATCCTGGCAACACCAGGGATATCACTTGCGCGTTGCCGATTCTGTAAAACGAAAGAGGAATAGTTTGACAGTATTTTCATTTTGTTTCGAATATCTGCGCTCCTAATTTTATTGGTGAGCTTAATTGATAATATCCTTCTTTCTATAGCACGCTGACACGAGCGTATTTTCTTTTTTGCTTTCTCTTCGAAAATCCAAGTTTGTGCTCCACATGACAGACACAGTAACAGACAGGCGTCTATAACCTTCTTTTTGAGGTTGAATGGAAGTTTTGCTTTTAAAATTTCTTTGAAGCCCCAGTATTTCTTCCAAGTTATGTTGATAGTTATACAGATAGTTTGACAGTATAAGGGTCAAAGTCCTCCTACTGCCAACACAACGTTTCCTCGCAGTTATTGAATAGCTTTGTCAATATAATTTGAACATAAATTGTTTGACAATAATTCTTAGTCTTAGTAGTTATAGATCAAGACCTAGTCTCTAACTTACATAAGTAGATCAATACGGTCAGGCAGCGACACATATCGATGTAACAGGTGATAAATTCAACAGTTAAATACAAAAGGTGCGCTTGATACAGTACTTGGGACAATAATTCCTTTTCGTAAATGCCACTAGAGTAATTTAAAAAAATATTTATTAATTTTAGGATTACCAACGAATAGACATCATTGATGTCGTCAATAAGAATTAAAATTCACGTAATGTCAACTCAACTAGGTAATCTCAACTGACACAAATATTCGAGTATACAGGTTAAATACCAAAAGGACAAATATCAAATGAATTACATTAAAATTTAATAATTAAATAATATATAATATTTTATTTTAACTAGCGGTCGCCCGTGGTTTCCCATAGGGTCTTTTGAGACAAAAGGTAGCCTATGTCCTTCTTTAAGGCCTAATCTATCTCTTTGCCAAATTTCATCAAAATCGGTTCAGCAGTTTAGGCGTGACAGCGTAATAAACAGATAAACAGATTCTTTCGCTTTCATAATATGAGTAGGGATTTCTATAATTATTGTATTGAGCCATACATTATGTATTAAAGGAAAAATAAAATAAAAATATTAATTATAGTATTACGCCTTCTGTACTTGCTTGTACTGGGTAACCGTTGTCTAGGGCTGGCACTAATGCTATTTGTAGCGTCGGCGTCGCAACCTTGACACGCGGTTGCGACACGAAACTAAACGCGTTACGTTTTATTGTGGCATCCATATCGTGACCATTTTATTACAATAGAAAGCATGGTCGTGAATTTAGGGTAAGTACTGGTAATCATTCTCCGATCCTTTTCCCAACTATGTTAAGGTCGGCTTCCAGTCTGACCAGATGCGGCTGAATATCAGTATTTTACACGAAGCGATGCCATCAGGCCTCTGCAACTCAATATCTGAGCAGTACCGTTATCCTGAAGATAGACTAGTTGTTAGGCTTTTTGGGATTCTAATTACGACTAATGATGGCCATAGATGTTCGCATGCTCTCTGATACACGGAGGGGTTAGATGTGTTAAGAATGATTACCCATCCATAGACTGACCGCGGCGAGCGCAGCTTAATCTTGCTGATCGGTTGATCAGCGTAGTCATAACTTAGCGACAAGTCCCGTTAGTATTGGGAGTACATTTCAATAATTATTAATTCTCACAAAAGAGATAGAAATAACATAGAAATGTTTAATCAGTGGTTGTCATAAGCACGCAAAGACTTACAACTATTTGAACCTACCGGTGTTGCCCAAAAAATTAATTGCGGAATACCGACTGCGGTCTCTTCGTATAGGTACATATTGATATTCAGCCTCATGTGACTATACTAGCTTCAATTCTCAACCTAAGTACAGAATAGCGTTAGACGGTGGACGCTAAGAGTCTAAAAAATATTAACAGCTAGCTTCTGCGATCCATATCTGGATAAAAAGTCTCTAATTGTTAAGTTTCTTGACATTTTCCAATTTTCTGCGCAATCTTCTTGATTTTTATTTTCATAAAAACCTTCTACAAAGTATTAGAAAAATTAAAAAAAGATGAATGAAGTCGGTAGAGTTCACAAGTTAGGCAGAGTTGTACTAATGTACAAGTCTGAGTATGAGAAGAATCTTTCAATGTGAGAGCAGACCCGTGCCCAGCAGTGGGACAGTATATGGGTTGATGACGATGATGTACTAATGTACAGCCACAGTTCGCCGGTATGATTAAATCCCATATAATAAAGGGCGAGCCTGGGCAGAGAATCCAGACTGAGAGAGCTGCTATTGAGAATTTCATAGAAAACCCAATAACACTTTACTTGACCTGGGAGTTGAACCCAGGACCTCCGTAGCATTTGCGCTTACAACCACCACGCTAAAGAGGCTAAACATCACGATATACAATTCCAGTTTAAGTTGACCCCTCATTGTAAGAAAAGTGTATACATTGCGAGGTCAAGTTATACTAGTACTTTGCAGGTTGTTTTGTAGTTTTATGTACATACAGTTTATAAGAGACTAGCTTCTGCCGGCGACTTCGTCCGCATGGAAAAGTTACTTTTAATTATCGTAATAATTTGGCAAATTAACTCAAAATCGTTATAAATTATAACCTATGTTATTCTGATGTATAAATAATAATTCTGTAGAGTTTCATCAAAATCTGTTCAGTAGTTTTAGCGTGAAAGAGTAACATCACATGCATCAATCCATCCATCCATCCTCATTAAACTTTCATATTTATAATATTAGTAGGAAGATTACTAAAAGGGCAACGACCGTGATTAGATCAGTGCCGCCGAGTTCATTCACCAACGTGACCTATATATAATTATTAACATTTTTTTTTAATAAAAGCTCTGTGATTCTACTCGCTACTAAGCAGTGATAGCCTAGTGGTATAATCATTGGACTGCCACGTCGAAGGTCTCCAGTTCGAACCCAAGGCACGCACCTCTGACTTTTCGAATTCATGTGCGTATTTTTTTTTTTTTTTTTTTATGTGAACGGGTGGGCAAACGAGCAGACGGATCGCCTGATGGTAAGCGATTACCGCCGCCCATGGACACCCGCAACACCAGAGGAGTTTCAGGTGCGTTGCCGCCCTTTTAAGGGGTTTGGGCCTCCGGTATCCTCACTCACTCGACGAAACACAACGAAAACGTTATTTCACACCGGTTTTCTGTATTAACAATTAATTTGCACTTAGACTCGACATTTCATAAGTGCCTGTATATGGTTTATATGAAAATAAAACTATTTTGATTTTGAATTTGAATTATCACTCGCTTAAACGATGAAGGACAACGTCGTGACGAAACCTGCTTACCTTGAGATTTTTCTCTACGGTGTCCATGTCTGTCACCCGCACTAGGCCAGCGTGGTGGACTATAGCCTAATCGCTCGCAATCTGAGAGAAGACCCGTGCCCAGCAGTGGGACTGTATATGGGTTGATGATGAATATTGTGAATAAATGTTTGATGTGCCATGATGTGACGATTATGGTTGGCTTATACCTAGTTGGCATCATAATACATTAAAGCAGCATTATTATTTTTAGCGTCCTATGATTTAATTAGTCTTTGGCATCAATTCTGAGCTCTACTCATTAGAGATTGGGAAATGGGGAGATTGTTTAAGGAGACGTGGTGGGTATTTTAGGCTTCATCGTCATCGCTCTCCTGCATCCAAATTGTCTTGGAATACCAACAAACCAATAGGTTTCTTTGGGTTGTTATCTTATTATTGATCCATCCTTGGAGCCTGTTACCAACTATGTTGGTGTCGGCTTCCAGTGTAACCAGATGCGGCTAAATATCAGTATTTTACACGAAGCGACTGGTATCAGACTTCTGCAACCCAATTTCTAGTCAGGCTTCTTAGACTTACGACTACCACTAACGATTGTCATAAGTGATCTATGTATGATGCGTGTGCGTGTGCGTGTGTGTGTGTGCGCGCGCGTGTATGTGAGTGCGCGCGCGTGTGTGTGTGTGTGTGTGTGTGTGTTTGAGTGCGTGCGTGCGTGTGTATGTAAGTTTGAGTTAAAGTTAGTAGTTTTTTTTGTAGTTTTTCTGAAGCCAACGCAGCTTAACCTTGCAAATCTGTTGATCAGCGTAATTGTTACTTAGCGAGGAGCTCTCATTGCTTAATTTGCTATAAATATTATACACAATTATATTACATACGGACGTGGTGTTCCGGATAACTTTGATATACTATATTTATTCATGCACAAGTTTAGATATACAACGTGTTCGTATACATATATTTCGTGTGTGGCGTTTAGTAGATTTGTTATGATGACTCCTTCCTGTGTAAAATCATTTGAAATCTGTCTTTACACAAACAAAATGGTCCCTACAAATTATTTTACGATTACTTATGAGTTTTAGAGCCAATACTGTAAATGTAGCGAAAGCAGCGTCGTAAATTCCACATAAAACATACGCTGGATCAGTTTAATGGTAAAATTAAAGTGCATAAATACCTAATAATGTATACTTCTGTAAGTTCATGGTCTGTACTAAAAGCAATGACAGTACATGGTGACTTAATTGACGTTTTGAGATATTTAGGGAAATAACACTGCTTTGAGCTGTGTTGTGTTCCTTACGGTGAGCAAGGTTGCCAGTGCTCTGCGAGGAAACGTTGTGTTGGCACAAAGTCCCCCACTTTAACCCTTATACTGCCAACCCAACTATTCCTCTTTCGTTTTACATGGTCGGCAACGCGTAAGTGAGACTCCTGGTGTTACAAGCGCCTATAGGCTGCAGTAACCGCTTAATATCAGGTAGTAAGTTCTGTTCATGGTGGTAAGTTCATCTGGGGTGCTGCCACCGCATTGCCAAATAGTCTGTGACACGGTACGCGCTTGCCTTCGCTCTTTCTCCACCACCTTGAGCCTCACACCGCACAGCGTTTTATAGAGTACTGCAAACCGCGCGCCAGCCTAAATAATTTAAACCATGATCCAACTGTCACTAGTTATCCCCCAGCAACGCGAGGTCCGAGTCCCGTTAGGAGACGCCCTTAGCTGCTGTTGCTGTTAGTTTATAAGTGCTCCTGGCTGGAGGCATAAGGTACCTCGCCACCAAACAAAAAACGCGCCGGCCTCTTCTTCCCGCCGCTCCAGCTCTGTCAGTTAAGTTCCACCATGTACTGGTCGGCCCACGCTTCGAAGCCTGACCTTAACTCCTGTTAGCTTAAAGCCTCTTAAACATTTTAAAAAGTGTAATATTTGTATTCTCGGTGTGTAATTTATCTCCAATAATTAGTTTCCCTGGTCGTCCACGTTTCTAGAACGTGGTCACCACCCTACAATTCTTCCCCTGAACAATAATGTGACAACATTGTCGTGTTTCGGTTTGACGTGAAATTTCGTCGGCATATGAAAATTATTAACTACCTACTTACTGAGACCTCAAGATCACAACTACTTACTAATAAAACTGGTGTTGCTAGCGTTTATAGGCTACGAGTGCCGGTTACAATCAGGTGACCTGTATTCTTGTTTGACAACTTATTACAAAAAAAAAGACAGAGATAAAGTGCGTACGATATGAGGAGGGGAAACCTATCTGCAAGTTTAAGCTGCGCTTACTGCACTGAGTCTATAGTGGCCTTTCTTAGCACATCGAAAGCTCTCCGTGCCTCACAGAGCACGTCACGGTTGTCATACGAAAACTATAAATAATCGTGAGTGCTTTGATTATATACTTGTCTAGATGGAGCAATGCAAACAAACGACACGCGAAAACTGGGGCCAAATTGCGTGATATGTGTGAGTACCGCTTGTGTAGTTATTGTAGTCAAACTGTCAAGGTGTGCGTGTTTAGGGATGCCTGCTCCAAATTATTAACTTACCTTTTCTCCATTATTTAATGGGATAACAGTTAAACGAAATAGGCTGAATAAAGTAATTATTTTATAGATTAGTGTTTTATTTATTTTAATAAAAACAAAAAATACAATGAAAAAATATATACAGCAATTTATAGATCAAAATCCATCTCTTTGTATTTGTTTTCGAAATAGTTTTTTTTTTATATTTCATTTCGTGTCCGCTGTATAATCTCTCCAGTCTTAAGAAATCTGAAACCCAAAATATTAGAAAGAACTAACAAAAATACTATTTAGTGAATGACTTCATTTATTTTATGAAGGCAAGTTATCATTTACTGATCAAATAAATTATGTAGGTAATTATTAAAATAATAAAATTTTCTCCTGATCGAAAGATGATGACTGATATTCTCATTTTATCTCCCATAGTTTCGCCAAATCTCCCTTGTAATAAATTGACAACACCGGCTACTCTGTCGAACCTACAAATTAACGAATTGAAAAATCATGTTTTCATAAAATAATAGAGGTTAAATAACAAAACTTACCGATGTAATGTGATCTTAGTGTAATTATACGGTTTTCCCACATAATTGCGACACAATTTGACAGCACATACCGACATAATTAATTATTTTTCTAGAACTCCACACCCTGAAGTGATCCAAATGACACTGACGTAAGTGAGAAGAGAGTCTACCAATTTTAGTAGACTTTATTTGGGCCGTTCTGTACGTGTCAATGTGGCATCTAGACAAGTATATAATCAAAGCGTGAGTGATAGTCATCAGTCACATCTGGTTAGACTGGAAGCCGATCCAACATAGTTAGGAAAAGGCTGGAAGGATGTAATGGAATACCCATTAATTGTTTTGTAAACCTTACCTACATACCAACAATTCAATTTCAAAACAGGCAGAAAATTTCCGGCACGTGGCTGCCAACGCTTTGATAAAACTTTTGCTGAAGCTCTAAAATATGAATGAACGAATGAATGAATGAGTGACATTTAATAGCTTATTGTGTAATGGTACGTTACTATTTGTCATGCGGATAGCCTGAAATGAAATATTGTTAAGATATTTATTTCTTCAATTCAATTCAAATTCAAAATGTTTTTATTTCAAATCAGCTGGGTCGCAGACGTTGGTCTGCAGTCTGATTGGAGCCCCACCTACCAGGTCCAATTACGAATGCTCACAAAAATATTCTCCAAAATCGCTCCAGCCGTTTTTGTGTTTTACCAAAACTAACGAACAGTACTTTTTACGGATTTTATCGCGTATATTTCAATGTATAATATTCGCGTAAATGTCAGAAATCAATATAACGAACAGTAATTGATTTCTATATGCATTTAAAAATAATCTTTTACAAGAGTTTGTGAAACGGACTCTAGTCGTAGTAATCAAAAAGTTGATTCTACGAAGAAGAATCCGGAGAAGAAACTCCATGGACTGTAGAAATAAGAGGCGGTCTAGGTATTCTTCACTGCTACAATGTTACGATTACAGTATGTGTAGACATTGAAAGACTCAGATATATAGCGGAGTCAACATTATTCAAAGAAGTAGAGTGTACTCTTGAGTGTACTATAATTACTTAATAATATATAGAATACTATAATAGATACTTAATATATAATAGGTAGTATGTAATATTTATAGGTACTTTTACAAGTCAATGGTTTTAGTATGCTTAGCTAGATAATGATAGAAACTATATATAGACGAACTTAGATAGATAACGCCGACATTTCCTACCTGATACACCGAGAAGAAATGCCGAAACAAACTCAAAAAGATAAGTTCAGACATCATGTATTAATTTAAATATTAATTTGTGTATTAATTTAATAGTACACATCAAACTGCATTGCTCTCATGTAAGTCTGACAATAATGATTTATATTAATTTATCAGATATTACTGAAATCGTTACTGTGATTATATATTTTTTATTTTTTTCTTATTAATTAATAATTTAACTCAATAAAATGTAAATGTGAGTACTTTGTAAGCTAAATATACATACCTAGCTTTTTGAACAGTCTGGTGGCTTTGAGCCGTTTTTATGTGACCTACGCAAATGTTGCTCTGATCTGGTATCGTCGTGCGACGGGTTGTTGAGCTCCCTAAATTATGGTTGAGCTACACAATGACTGATGCATGCGTGCCGTCAGTTGGGACTGGTCTACTCAAAGCCGCTATGGCTCTTTCTTCAAAAGGCCATTTCAGACTTTGGCCTACATTGTAAGACACATATTTGTTACTATACTTTGTCTGGACTTTAAAAGAGACCATGATTCTCTGAGTTTGTTTCGGCGTTTCTTCTCAGAGGTCGTCAGCTAGGAAATGCCGGAGCCATCTAGCTTAAAAAAATATGTAAAATCTTGACTTGTAAAAGTGTCTTTAAAAGATCTATTTACAGAAATAAATATCATTTATTCATCATTATTCATTTATTCATGGTAGAAACCATGCGAGTGTAATTACGTGTCTGGAATGGTCCTTTGAGGAGTGGTTCTATCTGTGTGTCAGTTTTATTAACTTTTCCTAATTAATCATTCAGAAAGACCCTACCAACTTTGATTTACGTGCCGACTGTGGAGTATGAAATACCATTGCCACTCATTACGATTCTGACTAAGTTAGACAAATTAACACTGGCCATACAACTGAGGAATTTGAAAGTGGAACGAGGGTCTTCCTAATAACGGTTAATTATGCAATTTGGAAGGCCTCTGTGTGAAAGTCATGTTGATTTTAGAAATTATTTCAGTTAAATCACGGAAACGTTTGGAGAAATGGTTTCAATGATTTAAAAAGTTTTTAATATTACTAAAAAGGTTTTTTGAAACACCTGGTTATTTGTTACGTTAATTTTTTTATGATCGGCCTCATCCCTTATATATTTACCTATGTAACAGGAATATTTTACTAGAAGCTATAATTTTATTTTATACCACTAAGGTGGCGAACAAGCTTACGGCCCACACCGTAGCCTATAGACGCTTGCAACACCAGAGGGTAAAACGAAAGAGGAATCGTTGGGTTGGCAGTATAAGGGTCAAAGTCCCCTCATTGCTGACACAACGTTTCCTCGCGGAGCACTGACAACCTTGCTCACCGTAAGGACCACAACACAGCGCAAAGCTGTGTTATTTCTGTTTTATTCTGTAAGGAAGTACTTCGCCGGTCGGACAGCTCCAATTTGAGTGAAATTACTCCCATTAAACACTCCCACAGCTACTATTTATAGTTATAAAGTTACGTTCATGGCTATGAACCTAGTTCACTGGGTTAGTAACCCCATACTCGAGTTTATGGTGCAAAAATGGGTGTTTGGTTGTTTATGTGCTTGGCTGCCTTGTACAGTCAACAACGAAAGCCGCTGAACATGTTGAAAACTTTAATATAATTTGTAATATGAAGTTACTGACCTGTGAAGGTTGTGTTAAATCATTGCATAGATGACCATTAAATATTTACCTTATTATCATAATTAAAAAAATATCTTGACGAGTTCTGGAGCCGTCATGTTTTCAAAATTTTGGTCCGAATTTCGTTGCTGACGGTACCTAGATTTGGTTAAATGATTAAATGATATTTATTTCTGTAAATAGATCTTTTAAAGACACTTTTACAAGTAAATATTTTACATATTTTTTTAAGCTAGATGGCTCCGGCATTTCCTAGCTGACGACCTCTGAGAAGAAACGCCGAAACAAACTCAGAGAATCATAGTCTCTTTTAAAGTCTAGACATAGAGTAGTGGTAACAAATATGTGTCTTACAATGTAGGGCAACGTCTGAAATGGCCTTTTGAAGAAAGAGCCATAGCGGCTTTGAGTAGACCAGTCCCAACTGACGGCACGCATGCATCAGTCATTGTGTAGCTCAACCATAATTTAAGGAGCTCAACAACCCGTCGCACGACGATACCAGATCAGAGGAACATTTGCGTAGGTCACATAAAAAAAGGCTCAAAGCCACCAGACTGTTCAAAGCTAAGTATGTATATTTAGCCTACAAAGTACTCACATTTACATTTTATTGAGTTCAAGTATTAAATAATAAGAAAATATGTATATATACATATACTATAATCACAGTAACGATTTCAGTAATATCTGATAAATTAAAAAGCATTATTGTCAGACTTACATGAGAGCAATGCGGTTTAAAAAAATCAGGTCATTTTCACACGACTGCAAAATAGTAAGGTAGGGTTATGTTTGTGTCTGTGTACTTAAGTATGTATGTCTGATTCCTTATTTTCTCATAATAGTGAATAAGTATTGTTCTTATTTTTATTATTTTTTTGATTGTGTTACACAATGACTGATGCATGCGTGCCGTCGGTTGGGACTGGTCTACTCAAAGCCGCTATGGCTCTTTCTTCAAAAGGCTATTTCAGACTTTGCCCTACATTGTAAGAGACATATTTGTTACTATTCTAGAAAATTTTAAGTATGTTAAGGTCCCATGTAATATAGAACGAGCCTATTACCATTAACCGGGCACAAATCCAAACTCCGAGCTGCTACTGAGAATTTCATACGCCCGCCCCCTATTACATGGGACCTAAAACATACCGGCGAAATGTGGATGTACATTAGTACACCTCTGCCTAACCCTTCGGGGAATACAGGCGTGATGGTATGTTGTATGTTTATGTTATGACTGTCCTGCAGAAGGTAGCCTACGCTCATTCAGAAGAGCTGTATAAGTCAACATATAAATGTCTTACTTAATTATCAGTCGTTAGTGTAGGACAATGGAGCTGTTTGAGTTTGGAAGGTCGAATGGGGGTGTGCGCACGATTTGCTTGTAGTAGTAAGTTATTTTAAATCATAATATTATTATTAACTAGCTTCTGTTCGCGACTTCGTCCGCGTGGAAAAGGTACTTTTAATTATTTATAGCCTATATGTTATTCTGATGTATAAATAATAATACTGGAAAGTTTCATCAAAATCCGTTCAGTAGTTTTAGCGTGAAAGAGTAACAAACATACACACTCACAAACTTTCGCCTTTATAATATTAGTGTGATTACAAAATACAGCTTAGTAGTATTTCTACATTCTTTTATAAGGATATCAATGAATATTTTCTTGTTGTTTAGCAGATTTTCTATTTATTTGAATGTAATGTAGAATTCACATATCCTCATCACAATCATAAATATTTGTGCCCTGTGGACAACACACCTCAGACCACAAACGTCAACTATATTGGCCATAAATAAATAAATGATTCAAAAGATTACAAGTTATATTTTGTTCAAATTGTAAATTAATATCAACGATACCCAATACCTTGATTTATTATTAATATGACTACAAAAGAAGTAAATGATGAGATTAAGGCTGATAGAAATATAACGAAGAAGACATAATTTAAGGTATTGTGCCGACCCCAAGTATATTGAGTTAAGAGCTGATGCATATTATTAATAAGTACCCAAAAACATACCTATCTCCGTTGTTATAAAACCCCCCATAATAAATCATCATCATCATCATATCAGCCACAGGAAGTCCACTGCTGAACAAAGGCCTCCCCCATAGACTTCCACAAGGACCAGTTACAAGCCGTCTGCATCCAACGACTACCAGCGACCTTTACCAGGTCGTCCATCCATCTCGTTGTAGGCCGTCCCACGCTGCGCTTTCCGGTGCGTAATCTCCACTTGAGAAACTTTTTGCCCCAGTGGCCATCCGTTCTACGAGCTATGTGCCCCGCCCATAAATGTAAGAGTTTAATTATTATTAAAAAAAAACATCAAGAAAACAGGAAGATAGTGTAATGATACAGATCTGAGTGACGCACGCGCAACCAGAACATTCACCACGGCCTGCGCATGTTTACAAAAGCAATTCAAACACCGCAAACTATTCCGTTTCGTACTCTTTTAACATATCCACACTTGTAAACATTAAAAAAGCAATTGAAGACTTCACTCCGAACATTTATTTATCCATTTAGCACAAAGGGGTAGGCAGTGGTGTATATTAACTGGAAATAAATTTTTGCTTCCTCGATTTCGAGGAAGAATCGAAACGAACGAATAGAAGAAATTGAAATTTAAATGTTGAAAAAATTGAGTTTATATATTATTATATTTTATGTTATAATTAGCGACAAGCCCCCGCTTCGAACGGATGTAATTATTATATTATACTTATAAACCTTCCGCTTGAATCACTAAAAAACCGCATCAAAATCCGTTGTGTAGTTTTGAAGATCTAAGCATACTTAATGAAATTGAGTTTGGTACTTGTCAGCGTTTAATTTTGTTTTGTAAAATTGTTTATATTCTTAATAAACATTTTTATATTATATTGTTCAGGGTTAAATATGAAAAAGCATTCGTTAAGTCTGATCATACAATAATTTTTAAACTATAAATCTAACCATAACTCTAATCTATATATTTTTTAAAACTATAAATCAATGTTACCACGTTTATAAGTAATAGATACTTCATAGTGTGATGTAATAAAAGAAAATTAATTACTGTAAGTGCGGGTATCGTTATGCCTTCTTTATGGTAGACTTAAAGTTTCTAAGTGCTGGTAATAGGAAATTTAATTACATTGCAATAACGTTTCGCAGTAATATCCTGGATATTTGCAAAGATATTGAGGACGTTCGATCGTGGGACCATGAATTCGGAAAGACACCCGGATGACATAATAGACTATGTAGTTTGGTAGATATTTATTAGTAAGGAGGTATGTTTCTCAATGAATACTTAAGTGAATTTTGTTTTTAAGAAATCAGGATTTTTAAATTAAAAATGATGAAACAGTTTCATTAAATGTACAGATAAAAGTACCTATTAACATATATTTACAGCCAGTGCTGTATAAAAAAAGTTTTTCTATATCATAATTATTAGAAAAAAATACTTATATCTTTATTCATAAACAAAATTTGGAACGTTTTTAGTGTACTTATATTGTTTTGCCTGTTCTTCTCCATAAGACCCACTTTTTGAAAGATCGTTAATTTTGTTTGTTCATTTTCAAAAGCCAGTATGTACATTGGATACATACATAAGTTAATGTCTAATTGACTGAAGAATAATAAATAAAACAACAAACTACTGCTCTAATTTTATTAAACGGTATGTGAGCAACGTCGAAGTATTAAAAAAATAAAATGGTGATAAAACGTATTATGATATTTTTCTTATTTTTAAATTTTATGTTCCTAATTTAAACATCGGATTTATGAACACATGGTATAAAATAAACATTTATCTGTAAGCAACAGATTATAAATAATCAAAAGATATGTAAAAAAAAAAACATACCTGAATCGTAGAAAAGTCGGCGAAGGATAGCCGATGAAAATCCAAAGAAACAAAAAAAAACAAAGCACTTTTCGAACAAAAATAAAATCCACCACAGATAAGCACTAAACAGACGACGATATAAAACGAGGAATGGAACTCGGGGACATCGTTTTTAAAGACCGAATCGTAACCGATACGAATAAACTTTCGAAACCGCGACCGCAGCGTTACTGAACCAACTCGCAACGTGTAGAACAGAATACGTTGGATTTTCACTCATAAAAATAACTCGGAGTACCTAAACGTTGATGAAAAACATCGTTTTTCCGTGTTAAGGTAATCGACATGTGTTAACAAGGATCAATCGCCGCTTTCCGTCCATTCGTGATTTTCGCGCCATATTTTCTTTTTTAAATTTTGAATCTGGAAATTTGGAACAATTTATTTCAATGAGCACAGATTATTTTGTAAGTTTTATCTTCAAAATTTTTCGCGCTCTTTTAAATCTGTCATCGTCACTTGACAAATGCGCACGTAAAATCACTGTCACTTTTTTCTTTAATGTTTTTTTGCTATTTAGCCTAGTTAAGATTTTTGTATCACGCGTTTATCGTACGATATCTTTGACATCGCGTGTAAGACTGGCTAAAATTAACGCGTGTTAGTGCATCGCGTTCGGCAGCTGCCGGCGTTGTTCGGTGATGCGCCGGCGATCGATCGACGGATCGAGAGATCGATATTGTGCAGATGTTTTTCTTAGGGTTCCGTATACATTTTTGGAGACTTTTATTACGAATATTTTAGTTTACGAAGGAAGTTTATGAAGAAAGCAGATAAATAATAAGAGCTGTTGATAAATCATAAATTGTGGTAAAATAATGTGTAATATATTTTGCTTTTGGTGGAATAAAATATAATTTTTCAGTGGTATTTTTAATAGATATAAAAATAAATGATATTGTGATTTTCTTGTGAGTTATAGTAGTAACCATTATTACAGTATGCCCACAAATAAGGACAAATGACGACTTTGAGAGCTGTCACTGTTATTGATGACCATAGATCACAGAGTATGTATGACAAATGTCTCTGTCTACACAGGCAAATGATCGGGCAATTTTGACAGACAAAGACAGATTACTAGGTACTTTTTTGGCGTTATGTATTCAGATAGAGCAACGCGACCAAATAAGTCATTTGTAAATCGTTTTAGAAATAACACAATTGGTCATTAAGTTTCGCTATTGACAACGTTGGCGTATAGTGATTGAGCGATTGGCCTCTGTGCCATATCGTGGGTTCGATTCCCTTACGGTACAAATAATTATGTGGCCTATTATAGTTATTAAAAAATTTATTTCAGAAAATCCTGGTGGAGACAAGGTTCTTTAAAAAGACGAAAACGGTACTTAATTTTTTTTTTTACAATTTACTGAATACGATACTCCTAATAACTTCTATACCTAATAGGCTGGACCTGTTTATCAACCGAACGTCGTTAGCCGAGAATATTAGTGGGTCGTCTATAATTTTTATTTTTAAAATATTATAATTTTCATATAGATTAGACCTGACACTGGGGCAAAAAGGTTCTCGAGTGGAGACCACGTACCGGAAAGCGCAGCGTGGGATGACCTCCAACGAGATGGACGGACGACCTGGTAAAGGTCGCTGGAAGTCGTTGGATGCAGGCGGCTTATGACCGGTCTTTGTGGAAGTCTATGGGGGAGGCCTTTGTTCGGCAGTGGACCTCCTATGGCTGATATGATAATTATGATGATAGAATAGACCTGGGAATCTAACCAAGGACCTCAAACTCAGCAGCAACCAACCACTAGACCAATGAGAGAGTCCGAGACTTCTGAAGCATAGTAATTCTAAGGGTTTTTTAATTATAAATTGGAATGCGGAACTCCATTCGTTCGATGAATGAAAGCAAGCACGCTTTATTGAACTATTTCGTCACGGGAATGACGAATTAGACATATGAATGATTTTAATCATCGTTATGGCATTTTAATGGGATTCTTTGTAAATATTGATGTGTGGGATAACACGGCCGCGTTTAAGAGTTGTTTTATATGTGGGTGAGTAATTGTTTGCTTGTGCATACGTTGAGATGAAATTAAAATAATATCCTGTTACGTTACTGCCTCATTAGTTTAGTGGTTCTAAGCGCGACTGCTATAATAGAAGTCCTGGGTTCGATTCCCAGGTCGAGCAGTGTTATTGGAATTTTCTATAAATTCGACCCCTACTACATGAGACCTAGACATACCGGCGAACTGTAGGTGTACATTAGTACACCTCTGCCTTACCCTTCGGGGACTACAGGCGTGATGGAATGTTATATTATATTTTTACACTGTTACATATTTCTTTTTTGATTGCATGATTGGCAAAGTGGTTAAGGTGATCATCTCGCCATTACCATTGCACCAGGTCGTGGGTTCGATTCCCGCTCAAGAAAAATCTTTGTGTGATCTGCAGGTCAGTTATTTTTTTAGAGTCTGGGTGTATTTTGTAAATGACTAGCTACTTTTAATTATCATTGTAATTTGGGAAATTAACTCAAAATCGTTATAAATTATAACCTATATGTTATTCTGACGTATAAATAATAATGCTGTAAAGTTTCATCAAAATCCGTTCAGTAGTTTTAGCGTGAAAGAGTAACAAACATCCAAACTTCCATCCTCATAAACATTCACATTTATAATATTAGTAGGATAGGATGTTGTTATAAATATATACCTACTAGCTGACGCCGCAAACGTTGTTTTGCCATAAAAAAAAAATTAGGGGTATGAAAAATAGATGTTGGCCTCCAGACCTCCCCGATAAGCACAAAAAATTTCATCAAAATCGGTCAAGCCGTTTCGGAGGAGTATGGCAACGAAAACTGTGACACGAGAATTTTATATATTAGATGTTCGTAAAGTCTGACACAGGACTTGTTCCCTGTGTTGCTGAAAACCATGAATAATTTAATATATTTTTTAACAATGCCTATTTTTGTCCTATTTCAACTTTAATCTTTAGTAGAGGGCTTAAAGTGGCCACTTTAAACTCTCCTCTCGAAGCGGCGCCGGCGTCGGCACTCTCATGCTAGATCTACCATTTTAACTTTATTCCACTTTAGATGAGAATATGAAAATAAATATAACAGTCTACCCGTGACCATGGACGCTTTAAAGGGTCCGAAACGTCGGGATTAATAATATCAATATACGCGATAAAATCCGTAAAAAGTAGTTTTATTTCAATAAATATAACGTAATGTACAGACGCCAGCAGGTCAAGCTATCCAAAACTGTTAAATTTTCCCGACCTTTTATGTTGTATTAAAGTTGAAAATCTATCAAAGGAATTTGACAGATTTTGGTAGCTTGATGTACAGACGCAAGTCAAGCTATCCAAAACTGACAAATTTTCCCAATTGAAAATGAACCTTATTGTGTTGTATTACAGTTGAAAATCTATCAAAGGAATTTGACAGATTTTGGTAGGTTGATGTGCTGGCCTCTGTACATACATATACTAGTAAACGAATCGAATATAACTAATATTTATTCAGGGAATAATAAAAAGATTAAAAAAGAAAAAGAAAAAAAAGATAAAGTGGTCTTAGACTCAGCATAATGGTCAACAGCATTGAACGTCAATCGTTTGTTTTTTTTTTCTGTCCAAGCCGGTAATGCAGTACACAATACATGCACCCTCTTTTTTCATCAGTATTTTAAACGAAGCGAAAACCAAACCTATTTTTTTGGGTACTACTCTGAGGATCTAAGACTTGTTGTCAGGCTTTTTAGGCTTCTGACTACCACTAACGATTGTCATAGGTGTTCGTATGACAACCGGGAGCGACGGCTTTATGTGCTCTCCGAGGCACGGAGGGATCTCGATGTGTTAAGAACGGTCACCCTTCAACAGGCTGACCGCGACTAGCGCAGCTTAACCTTGCAGATCGGTTGATCAGCTTAGTACTAAGCTACAAGCCCCCAGTAATTTCAGAAATTCAGAAACAGTAATCCAATACACATAATCTACTACACAACTAACAGTTAACATTATTTTATGACTACATCGTTTGAGTCCCAGATGCTTCAGGTTGTTTCAATACCAACCATTTAAAACACCGTGCTTTGAAAACAGAACTTACACCGATAACTGAGCGAAACAAAAGATAAATAAATATTATTTTCATTATTTTCTTTCTTTATTGAAGCCGGTTAAAACTAAAGAGGTTTCTCTCAACGCAAAAACCTTTTTCCTAGTAAACTTACGTAGAAAGTACCTTTTTAATACTTAGTAGGGTAGGGTGGCAATCTTTTTTATTTATTTTTTCTGTTTATTATACAGGATTAATTTATTAATAGGTCAAACTGGTTCTCATAAACTATTCAGAACAAAATTGTAAACCAATATTCAACACTTAATGTTTTTTTTAAAGCGTGTCTTCTAAGGTTCTTCTCCGTAAGACCCACTTTTTGGAACCGTGCAACTAGTTTAGACTTTCCAAAAGTGCTATTTTAATGGTCAAATGTTTTATTCAGGCTACAAGGACTATCTCATATAAAATACTATAATACAATACAACATACCTTAATAGCAGTGAAAGCCTAGTGGTGTGGACTGGCAAGTGGAAGGTCTCGAGTTCGAACCCAAGGCTCTCTGACCCTGACCCAAACCTCTGACTTTTCGAATTCATGTGTGTATTAATTATTAATTATCACTCGCTTAAACGGTGAAGGAAAACATCGTGAGGAAACCGGCATACCTTAGAGATTTTTCTTGACGGTTTGTGAAGTCTGCCAACCCGCACTAGGCCAGCGTGGTGGATTATAGCTTAATCCCTCTCAATATGGGAGGAGACCCGTGCCCAGCAGTGGGACAGTATATGGGTTGATGATGATACCTTAATATAGTCTAATTGAAATAAAATAATTATAAAGTTCAACTATTATAACAAGTACCTACGCGACGTGGGTCACAAACTATCCATAATATGTATTATGTTTTATAACCCTGGGGTTTTATAATAAAATATTACAGAAACAAGCAGAACGGAAAACAACGCAGTGTCCACTTGACAGTAACGTGGCGTGTGTCGTCCGATTTATGATCTTCCTACCTTCATTATTTGAATATTCACAAGTAGAAACTGCCTGGTGATACTCGCGAGTCGCTTGGATTTGAATTCGAAATCTTCGACTTGGCAGTCCAATGGTCATACCACTAGGCTATCACTGCTTTGTTTTTTCGACGGTTTGTGAAGTCTGCCAACCCGCATTAGGCCAGCGTTGTGGACTATAGCCCTATCGCTCTCAATATGAGAGGAGACCCGTGCTCAGCAGTGGTACAGTATATGGGTTGATGATGATGGGGATATTCAAATATACATTTCGACGATAATTTACATTAATATTTTGTATTACAAGTATGTGTCATATAAAAAAAGTATATTTATGTATTATATCCATTGTCTAGTACCCATAGTACAAGCTCTGCTTAGTTTGGTCTACATGGTGCTGTGTAAAATTGTTCAAGAACAGTTATTTATTTATTATTATTTATAATGTTAACGCATCGTTATGGTGTTTACATTAACAAACGTTTTAATTATTAATATGAGTGTTCGAGACTTCACAATTTAATAAGTAATTCTTATCTGTTACAATGGCGTTTTGCCTACCTTTTTTAGCAATGCCATTTTGCCTATAAACGGCATTGTCTGTCTATGCGATTCTGTATCAAGCTTTGTAGGCCCCTCTCTGTCTGATATTTCCTACCATCTGAGTCTACATTATCGATTGTATTAATACATACAACAACACCAGTTTATTCAGACCTCCAGTACCGAGAATCGACACCCCTAATGTCACCCTGCGGTACGAACAAAGAGGTAGAGGCAAGGGTCAAGTTAACCTAGTAATGATACACGCAAATTACGCACACAGAGAAATACCCCCGCGCAGTCGCAGTAGAAACAAACCACCCCACCCAACTCACTTGTCGTCCAAAGCCGGCAAAATTCTTCTACACCCCTGTGGTGAACAACCAAACGCAACAACTTGTACGAAAAACAATTATTTAACTGTTTAAAACGTATCTATTTATATTTATAAAGCAGTGTATTGTTTCAGCTTTAATTGTCGCTTAGTGTTTTGTAATTGCGCCCATTTTCCGAAAAGAACTTACAGTGAAAACGTCCAATCACGGAATTTGAATACGGAAGGAAAATGGCGGAGCGCGAGCCGCACGTTTTATTTCGAATATAGAACTCAATCGATATTCGAATAAAATTAGTTTTTGAATCTTTTTTTTTGGAATGAGAATGTTAGTGAGGACTTTGAATTGAATAATTTGTACGCGAGTGAGGGGACACTAAAAATCGATATTTCGCTGATGTCGGTTTGACTCAAGGGTAGTTTTACGCTGTCATCGTTCAGAGACTGTTGTACATGTCACAAAAGAAAGAAGAGGAGTAGATTGGCGTCGGTGGAGGTCGACATGACGACGGAAACGGCGACGCCGAACCAGGTGAGTCGACTTTGTGTGCTTTGCCGCAATGTCGCGGTAGGCGCTGGCTTCATTCGCCCGTGTCAAGGACATTGGCCTCCAGATTGGCCACCTGGGGTTATGTAAGAGTACATAACTAAAATTTTCTTCATAGCTTTACAAAATGTCTATAATTCTTAAATTGGTAGCTGTTCTAAATATTGAGCAGAGATCTTTCAGAACTTCTAATGTTAAAAATCAATACTGACTACTGCTATTTTTATATTTAATATAATATAACCTTCCAAATAATATTTTATTTATAGTTATTTATATATTGTATAGGTACCTATATAAAAATCGACATGATTATTTTCATTAGGAATATTTTTCTTTGGCACATGCGTTGAATTTCATAGATCAAGAATACATTTTTATATTAGTAAGCTTTTGGATTCAATCCAGGATTGAGATAGATGCAGGCATAATGGGGACGCCTTTGCCCAGCAGTGGGAATCACCAAGCTAATCATAGTCGTTAGCATTTGAGCTTTTGACTGCTATGTAATTAATTAATTTGGAATCGTGCACCTAAATAGGTATGTTATTTTATAAGCGTTTGGTCCTGGGTTGATTTCCAAGTCAAGCAAATCGGTATTTGTATGTTCCATGAGGAGGTAACATGGAACTATTTGGCAATTTCCTAGTATTTCTGAGTATTCTAGTTCTTAATTAATATTGTTTGTGTCTATAATGTACAGTCGCCAGCAGGTCAACCTATCCAAAACTGTCAAATTTTCCCAATTGAATATGAACCTTATTCTTTTACAATAAAGTTGAAAATCAATCAAAGAAATTTGACAGATTGTGGTAGCTTGATGTGCTGGCGTCTGTACCTTTCCAGCAAAATATCCAATAACCTGAAATTGAAAAAAAAAGCAGTAATAACCTTGTGATATGACTGTCAAGTCAAAGGTATCGAGTTGGAATCTAAGCCCTAAGGTTGGAACCTCTGACTTTTTGAAATCATGCGTATAAATAACTAGCTGCCCCCGCAAACGTTGTTTTGCCATAATAAAAAAAAAAATTAGGGGTATGAAAAATAGATGTTGGCCTATTCTCAGACCTCCCCGATAAGCACAAAAAATTTCATCAAAATCGGTCAAGCCGTTTCGGAGGAGTATGGCAACGAAAACTGTGACACGAGAATTTTATATATTAGATTAACTATCACTCGCTTAAACGCAGGCAGGAAAAATATCGTTCCGAAATATCTCGTTATTACCACAATCGTCTCTTTAGCCTATTGGCCGTAAGCACCAATGATACGCAAGAGGTTCTGGGTTCGATTCCCATGTCGAGTAAAGTGTTATTGAAGTTTTCTATACAATTCTCAGTAGTAGCTTAGTAGTAGTCTGGCTATAATTATGTGCCCGGTTAATGCCAGTAGACTCGCCCTTTATCACAATGGATCTAAACATACCGGTGAACTGTGGGTGTACATTGGTACACCTTTGCCTAAGGGGAATATAGGCATGATGTACACCCACTGTTCGCTATTATATATTCAGTCGCATTTAATACGGCCAGCCAATAGGCTTGCCGTATTAAATTAACGTAACCTATTACCCGTAACTTGTAACCTATTACTATTAACCAGAATCTAAACTACTGCGAATTTCCTAGAAGAAACCAAATAACACTTGCTCGACCTGGTTTTAGAACCCAGGACCTTACGCTTAGTAGCTGCGTTTGTAACCACTTAAAAATTTAATTTCTGTAATACTAATCATCGTGATAAAAAAAAAGGATATAATTAAATTCTTCGTAAAATTTGAGTAATTTTCCTGTATTTTCGTCCATTATCTTAAAAAAAGTAAAAGCTGGGAATTTGATTATTTCGCCGGGCCATTGAAACCTCTTTGCTGGTTTTAAGAAAAAAGGTTTCTACGTTTTGAAGAAAATGAGACTTGTTTTTTTTTTGTGTTCTGCTTTGAAAGATAATGTACCAATGAAATTACTGGGTAAATGTGACTTAACAACTGAAATCTCAAGATGGCAACGCGTTGGTGATACTATTGGTGTTGCTGGAGTCTTAATAGGGGCTGCAATGGCTGCATACTCAGAAAATACACCCTATTTGTATAGATACTAATACTACGACACTTTAAAGATTAAAAAAAAATCGGATATACAATAAACTGATAAAAGAGAATATAACCAAAACAGAAAACAAAGCGTTTAAAGTAGCAGGAGCCGTGAAACCTTTAAGCTACCAGCTTGTAAGAGTTCAATACCATGGAAAGGTTATTCTTTGATCTTTTGTAATGGGCAACTATTCATAATTCAAAATACAACCTTTCAATTACGAAAACATTAATCGATATCGATTCGAAAAGAAAAAAATAGGTACTACACTATCTTATATAAAAATATTCATAAAAATAATAATATGGGGCAGATCGATATTATGGTAATATTATGACTACTGAATTCAAATGTCAAAATCACACCACTATTAATATTTCATTCGATAAATAACCGCACTTCATCTAATTTCCTTTTTCAAATTTATTCGATAAAATAATAATAACCGTTAATAAATCAGGGTTGTAACATGATTAGGGGTGTGCTGTGTGCGTTGGAACAATTTGTCGAGCCATTAAGCCGGCCTTGACTCCGCGCAGCCTTATGTAAGGCTTCCTAAGAATACTTAATGTACTGTACAGGTAGGCTAGATTTGATTGGATATAAAACTGTACAAGGCAGGTATTTAATAGTATCTATAAGTACAGTTGGGTCAAATGCGAGTCGTCGTCTAAGAAACCGATCGGTCGATTTTAGAGGTCGTCTCTCGTCGAAGTCAAATTTATTCAAGATGGATAACTAGGTTTTTTAACGTCATTTTATACTAAAGGCAGCCCCCAAAACGCCTGCCCTTCACCGCTTCCTACTGTTTTAGCTGGGAAAAAGAAACGGCGCAATAAATTCTCCAGCAACACATTTCTGTAACATACCATCACGCCTGTATTCCCCGAAGGGTTAGGCAGAGGTGTACTAATGTACACCCACATTTCGCCGGCATGTTTTAGGTCCCATCTAATAGGGGGCGAGCCTATTGCCACCAACTGGGCACATATCCAGACTCCGAGCTGGATATGTGCCCAGTTTCACAGTGCCACAAATTCAGACTCCGAGCTGCTACTGAGAATTTCATAGAAAAACCCAATAACACTTTGCTCGACTTGGGGATCGAACCCAGGACCTCTAGCGTAGCAGTCGCGCTTCGGACCACTAGACTAATGAGGCAGTCACTTAATAAGATAAAAAAAAAAAAAAAATCCGACTGAAAAGCAAAAAATAAAACGTCAGGAACATAGCGACTTTGACAGTCGTGGCCCATTAAAAACTAGACCGGATAAAATTTTCTCAATGATGCTTATTGTTGAGAAACAAAAGAGTTTGCTTATGAATAGGCTTCCGAATGGGTCCTAAAATTTTCTCAATATTCAAAATTCAATATGGCGACATCCAGACGCCATATTGAATTTCGATTACTGTCATGTCTTTAGTGACACTCGCCAGATTATGACAAATTGATTGACGGATTGACGTAAGAATCATTAAAATCGGCCGACGCGTTTGGTCTCTAATGTGCCACAAAGGAACAAACATACATACATAGGCTGATAAACCCATTATCCTTCCTTGCGTCGCGCAGTCGAGTAAAAAAAACCTAAAACCTTAACCTTAAAACCTTAACCCTTGGGGAATAGCTATGACGGTATGTTATGTTTTTTTTACAATTTACGCAATTTTTTTGCCAAATAAAGGGCAACCCCTTTTAACAATTGCCCTTAATTAACAGCGCGTCACCAGTAAAGTAGGTTTCAGGCGTTTTAACTCAATTAATGTTAAATATGAACTCATAACTGGGCGTCAGGGAGTGTTGTGCCAAGGTTCAGCAGGTTAACGGTCGATAGACATGACAGTTAAGGTTTTTGAACCAGCTAGGTAGACAATTAAAATTGTGACTTTTAAATCTTTATCTGTGTGTTTGTCACTATGTACAAAACTTCTAAACGGAGCTACCGATTGTAATGTGTTTTTGTTTGTTTGAAGTTGTACGTTCTACCTATTACCTATTTACCGAAGGAAAAATTCAACTATCTAATACTAATCTCAACATGGAAAAAGCAAAAAAAGCAAATACAAAAACATAGCTACAAGTATACTACTTATAATAATAATAATAATAATTTTATTCAGTCCTTCGTTACATTGTTAACTTAAATTAACTTAGGTTTACATCACAAGTATTATGTAACAATTTAAAATTTACTTTGACGGTGACCCCCAAACTAGACGCAGTCAATTTTTGTTTGTGTTAATTATAGCCTCATTTTTTTAAATCAATAAATTGATTTTCTTTCCTTCTTGTTTCTATAATTTATTGAAACTGGGACGAGAAGACTGTCAATTCTACCATTGAATCACTAATCTTTGAAAGTTTCTCTACTGGCAATTGATCCGACCTCAACTGCGAAATCATAATAAAAGTCGATTTGATAACTTTCTCACTAACCGCATAGCCAACCGTGTTTAACCGTAAAGTTTCCCTTTAACTAGAAGTTGCTGCACTGTTATTTAGAAGCGCAATCTTCATAATAACAGGGGTGAACGGTTATGGCTATTACCATCGAAGCCAATGCACTCTTGATTTTTATATATACGTTGCACGAACTGAATGCAGTCCTAGGAACTCGTGGCTCAGTCCGAACATCCGATAGCAAAAAGTGAATTGTTGTTAGAATAATATCATCAACCCATAAATTGTCCCACTGCTGGGCACAGGTCTCTTCTCATATTGTGAGGGATTAGGCTATAGTCCATCACGCTAGCCTAGTGCGAGTAGGCAGGCTTCACACTCCGTCGAGAAAAATCTCTAAGGTATGCAGGTTTCCTCACGATGTTTTCCTTCACCGTTTAAGCGAGTGATATTTAATTATTAATACGCACATGAATTCGAAAAGTCAGAGGTGCGTGCCTTGGATTCGAACTCGAGACCTTCGACTTGGCAGTCCAATGGTCATATCACTAGGCTATCACTGGTTATGATCTATCACTGCTTATGTTAGAATAATATGTTTCCGTGAAAGTTAAAGAATGTTAGCTAATGTTATCGTGTTGCATTCTATTGCTCCACTAAAAGTAACTGCGCTGTGGATGTACAATAATAAGGTTCATATTCAATTGGGCAAATTATACAGTTTTGGATACCTTGACCTGCTGACGTCTGTACGTTAGTACACCTGTGCGTAACCCTTCGGGGAATACAGGCGTGATGGAAGGTATGTACCTATGTTATAAGGCAAATAATTGTCACTCAATACACTCGATATTAATAAAAAGAATACTCGGTTGCTATGACGTGTGCTCTAGTTAACATCACCGGTCATCCTCTGACGTCACCGGGGGTAAATAAGTCGCTTTGTCCCCGATTGTCGGGAAAACAATGGAAAGAGATAGATTTTAGAGACGTATTTATTCTCTTTGATTTTTTTTTTACTATATTAATAAAAAGAATACTCGGTTGCTATGACGTGTGCTCTAGTTTACATCACCGGTCATCCTCTGACGTCACAGGGGGTAAATAATAAAAGATCCCCTAGGATTTATTCTCTTTGATATTAGCTGATATTTTTGTTAGGCACATCAAGCTACCTCAATCTGTCAAATTTATTTTAAAGTTTTTCAACTTTAATACAAAATAATAAGGTTCATGTTAATTTGGAAAGATTGACAGTTTTGGATACCTTGACTTGCTGGCGGGCTTTTGTTAATTATTTTTTTTACTTATTTTTAAACTGTCTCGTTAGTCTAGTGGTCGTAAGCGGGCTTACACTAGAGGTCCTAGATTCGTTTCCCAGGTCGAGTTCCCAGTCCCAGTTGATAATTCACCATCACGTCTTTGGTCCTCAAAGGGTTAGGCAGAAGTGTACTAATGTTCACCAACACTTCACTGATATTTTTAGGTAGTCTTAGATAGAGGGACGAGCCTATTGCCATTAACCGGGCACAATATATCCAAACTCCGAGCTGCTACTGAGATATTATAGAAAAACCAAATAAAACATTGCTTGAATCGAACCCAGAACCTCTAGCGTAGTAGTCAATAAAACAAAGCTAATAAAACGAATCACAAAATTATTATACTTGTTTTTTTTTTTTGTCAAAACTTCCCTCCATTATAATTCAGTGACATCCTTTGTGTGATGGGGTGCATAATAAACACGCCACAGTAAATTTATACAATTTACAGTAAGTTTATTAAAATGTCTCAAGATATGTATGTAAATTTTGACAGGGAAATTTTTACAGTTGTCATAAATCATGACTAATTAGTTATGTGATAGATTTTTTTGTGACTACTCTGTGACATCAGGCAAACTCACAAATGATATATTTAAGAGAGGTTGGGTATAGTGGGAGTAATTCTACTCAACTTTATGCTGCCCGACTGGGAAAGTATCTCCGCCTTGCAAAAAATCGAAGAGAAATAACATTGCCTTGAGCTGTGTTGTGTTCCCAACGGTAAACAAGGCTTCCAGTGCTCGGGGAGGAAGTTGTTGGTATTGGCAGTGGGGGAACCTTGACCCTTTACTGCCAACCGAAAGAGAAATAGTTGTATTCCCCTTTCGTTTTACAGGGTCGGCAACGCGCAAGTGATACCCCTTGTGTTACAAGCGTCTATAGGTTACGGTAACCGCTTACAATCATCCTTACCATCTTACTTACGCTTACCATCATCTCCGAGCGTTTTCCCAACTCCGCCTAACCAGATACGGCTGAATATCAGTATTACACAACTACCATCAGACTGACGTCAGAGGGTCAGCTTAATTTCTGGGCAATACGGATCTTCTGAGGATAGACTGGTTGTTAGGCTTCTGAATACCGCTAACGATTGTCGTAGATGTTCGCATGCAATCTTATCTAATAATATGTTATTTAGCGAAAGAAAAATTCGACCGCGACCAGGATGATGTCGAATTTTTCCTTCGCTAAATAACTGGCAATAATATGTTCTATGTGTCTGACGTCTTGTTTCAGTACCTATTTAAAAATATGCAAAGACTTTCGATAATGGCTTCCCGGAGGCTGTCGGCTCAAGATCGATATCCTGTGCGTCCGGATAGATGTCGTATGACATGAGTCATGACCTAGTTTGATCTAGCTTTGCTATACTGTTTATGGGTATGGTTTATTTCTTTATTGTACAGAGGCTACAGTTACACACACAGTTACAGTTAGTATACCTCTGCTTATCCCTTCGGGGAATACAGGCGTTATGGTATCTTATGTTATAAAACAATTTTCTTCACAATACCTTATACATTCCAACAGAACAATCGGCCATACATCCTCAAACAAATCAAATTCTGAGGCCGTTTCGTATGTCTTTAAATAGTGGTTTCAGCCGTTCTGTTTAAAGTACAGACGCCAGTAGGTCAAGATATCCAAAACTGTCAAATTTTCCCAATTGAACATGAACCTTAATACATTTTAAAATCTATCAAAGAAACTTGACAGATTGGGGTAGTTTGATGTGCTGGCCTCTATGCAATAAAAAAAATAATACTGAAATTACGAAGTACCGAGGTGCTCGTTTAAAAAACGGACAGAAAATAATTCTTTACAAAACCGCGCGACCGCCACGCCACAGCTATACCATAGACAAGACATGCTATTTGTCAAACGTCAAATGTTTACACGACTCCTGAACAGGGAGACTCGTTTGTACAACCACTCATTTGTCTCGCCGACTGTACTTTGTTTTTTTTTTTCTCTCGTATTCTGGCTATGAATATTTATGACAGTGTAGATGCAGAAAGGAAGTTTTATGTAGGAAAGTTTTGGTTGTTTCTCCGTAGACGATGGTACAAGTTTTCTGTGTGGAGGGGCAGTTGTTTGGAAGTAGATATAATTTTTGTATGCTGCAAATACATACTGTCTGTGTAGTCTGACAACATCTGTGGTCTAGTGGTTCGGACTGCTGATTACGTCGTCGTGTGTTCGATTCCCATATCTTATAAATGTTTGTGTGATGAATATAAATGTTGGTGTTTCTTATTTGTATTATAAGTAAGTACGTATTTATAATAAAAACAGTACCTATTAAAGTATTATATCCATTGTCTAGTACCCATAGTACAAGCTCTGCTTCGTTTGGGACTAGATCGTGTGAGATCCCACATTTATTTATTATTAGTGCTTTTCTGTTTTGGTTTTATTCAATGACTAGATGCGGCTGTACCTATAACAAAATTTTACACGTAATTGAATAACGTAATAAAATCCATTAAAAGTTTTATTTCAATGTCTATATTAGGTGAGTCAAAAATCCATAAAAATCTCAGATTAATTTGTAAATAGACAAATATTAAACTTTAATATTATTACTTTCCCATCTTTGTAAAGCAAAATTTAAAACTCTAAAACCATCTGTCAACATGACAGCTTCTGTCAAAAGATATCCCTGCTCTAGCCTCGTTTAGTATGAATGTCTTTTTATAAATAGACAAATAAACTTTATGATTATTACTTTTTTCATATTTTTAAAGCAAAAATTCTAAAACCATCTGTCAACATGACAGCATCTGTCAAAAGATATCCCTGGTTTAACCTCATAAAGTATGGATGTCTTTTTGATTGATTTCCCGAACACAGCAGCAGTCCCTTACTGTTTGTCTTTAATTTTGATGTGTACACACATATTATTAAGCAGACTTTTACTGTTGAGAGAGTTTTTGTTATATTTTGGATGGTAAACACATTAATTTTGTTTTAAAAGTTTTGCCTCCGGTTGGGATAGAAATTTCTCAATTAATGCGTACCTACATTGTTTAAATGTAAACCGTGGCGCTTCGAAGTCGTTGACGACGACGACTCAAGGAGGTAGACAAGTATAATAACATATTTAATGTTGGAATTGAATATGTTATTATACCAGTAGTTCCTAAGATTAGCGCGTTTAGTCCTATTTACGTAAACTGTATAAAAAAAATGTTTCAACACAGGAAGACGAGACATCCAAGCGAAAACAAAACATTTTGTGATCGGCTTTTTTCGGGGAAATTCGTTTCATCTGCTTTTAAGGTTTTGTCGAAAGGAACCAAAAGGTCCTCTGAATAGGCCCCCCTCTCTTAATAGCTCCCTTAATAGATTGAAGCCTCTTTGTATTCTCCTTAACAAAAAAAAACTCTTCAGCTTTATAGTACCTATTACTAATATCAAAATGATTATGTCTGCACGGTCAAGCAGAGGGACATAGGATTCGAAACCTACCGGAAATTTATGAGGTACAGACGCCAGCAGGTCAAGCTATCCAAAACTGTCAAATTTTCCCAATTGAAAATGAACCTTGTGAGGTTGTATTAAAGTTGAGAATCTATCAAAGAAATTTGACAGATTATGGTAACTTGATGTGCTGGCCTTTGTACATTCCTCTAGCTAAGAATTGCAAAGCCTGTTAGGGACAGAAATGGCCCTAGCATCACCGCAAAAAAAAAACAATAGTTCGGTAGACGGCAAAACTTTTTTAATTACATCATACGATTCCTTACTATTCCTTGCGCGTCATAAAAGCACAGAGTATTAATAAAAGAGTCCGTATTATTAATCTAATCAAACTTCTGCGTATCTATAATACAATCTTATTACATTTCTCTCTCCCTCCGCGTAGAGTTGCCGTAGGAGGTGATAAAAGCCAGAAACACATTTTGTCCCTACAGGAAATTGAACCCCGAACCCTTGAATAAACACAGTATGTTGTCCCATTTACAATAGTTGTGTTACTTTTAGAAATGTAATCGAATAGATACCGTTAGTTATAATATTGCGATACGTACAAGGTCAAATTATATATTATATTAAGACACATCGCGAAGAGATGAGGGATCCATCGAACGACTGGTTGTGCAGGGAAGGGTTGACGGTACAAGACCTCGCGGTCGGTCACCAATGCGATGGACTGACCAAATCAAGAACGCCGTGGGTGGCCCCATAAGTGAGTGTACCAGGATGACGGCCAACAGGGAGAGATGGCGGGACATCGTGAGGCGAATAACATCTGCCCCCAACACCACTACTACATGACGGCCACGACCGCTCTGCCAAGAGCGATTCGGCTGAGAAGAATTAAGACACATAATAATAATTAATTATCACTCGCTTAAACGGTGAAGGAAAACATCGTGAGGAAACCTGCATACCTTGGAGATTTTTGTGAAGATGCCAACCCGCACTAGGCCAGCGTGGTGGACTGCAGCCTAATCCCTCTCAGTATGAGAGGAGACCCGTGCCCAGCAGTGGGACAGTATATGGGTTGATGATGAAAGACACTTATAAGACAACAACTCTTTAGATTTTTCTTCTATATTAATAAACGTAGGTAATATACTACATCATCATACTTGTATTCCTCGAAGGGTTAGCCAGAGGTGTACTATTGTCCATCCACAGTTCGCCGGTATGTTTAGGTCCCACGTAAAACGGAACGAGCCTATTTCCATTCATCGGACACCAATCCAAACTCAAGCTGCTACTGGGAATTTCATAGAAAACCCCAATAACATTTTGCTCAACCTGGAAATCAAACCCAGGACCTCTAGCGTAGCAGTGGCCCTAGTGGACCACTTGGCTAGGCCACTAATGAGGCAATCAAGGCTAATCGTAATCACATTTATTACTATTGAGACCCCA
Organism: Acronicta alni; assembly: GCA_964056405.1. Classification (NCBI taxonomy): domain Eukaryota; kingdom Metazoa; phylum Arthropoda; class Insecta; order Lepidoptera; family Noctuidae; genus Acronicta; species Acronicta alni. The sequence continues at coordinate 7,217,162 of OZ043938.1, read as the reverse complement.
CAACGTACATCTATCTATCTATCAGACACGGACATCCACTGCTGAAAGACCACTAAAGATCGCCATAAAATCGGTCTTGCGCAGACCGCATCCACCGACTCCCCGCGACCCTCACGAGGTCATCCGTCCACCTAGTCGGGGGCCGTCCTACGCTGCGCTTTCCTTTGCGCGTGGATCTGGCTTATTCCCTCTCTCCCGTGGCTATCGTAAGAGGCGACTAAGGGAGAAAATACATGGAAGCAATGGGCAGCAGCGCCGCTAATACCACTCACCATAAACCTACATAGGCACAACGTACATATTCAACTGACAAAGAAAAAAAAACTAGGGAAAGCAGTAATCAATGTTTTTCCACAGTGACTTCGCCACTAACTTCTGATAAACACAAAAAGTTCCTACTAGCACTCGCCATCAATCACTGGGCACCCCTAGCGTGACGTCACTCGATATGACGTCGGCGATATCGTAGAGGGCACTTACAGTGACATTTACGACCCTCTACGACCCTCACTGGTATCGATTTCGATGAACAGCTTTAGTAGTACTCAGCAATTTATAGGGCTAAATGTTTGTTACCATCTACCATTTTACCAGATAAAATACCACGTCTGTATTCACCAAAGGGTTAGCCAGGAGTATACCAATGTACAGAGGTACCAGCTCATTAAGCTACCACAATCTGTCAAATTTCTTTGATTGAAATTCAACTTTACAAAAACATTAAGGTTCATATTCGATTTGGAATCAATTTGACAGTTTTTATTTTTTATAAAAGATAGGTTAGCAGTTGACTACAATCTCACCTGATGGTAAGTGACGATGCGGTCTAAGATGTAGCACGCTTACCTAGAAGACACCTATTCACTCGTTACTTGAAGACCCCCAAATTGTACACGTCAGGAAAGGACTCAGGCAGCTGATTCCATTCCCTCGCTGTACGGAATAAGGAATGTCGAGGCAAAACGCTTAGTGGTTTCGGGAATTTCCACAATGAAACGGTGTCGCTTTTCAGTTTGCCTGGTTGTTCGTTTGAATTTTGGATAGCTTGACCTGCTTGCGTCTGTATACACACAGTTCGCTGGTATGTTTTGATAATAGGATGTCATCCTATTGCCATTAATGGGGCATCCAAACCCAATAGCACTTTGCTTGCCTTTTTTTTTCTTTACGGGTCGAAACCTTCAATAAATCGGGGTGTGATTTAGACTTTCATACTAACCATATACAACTAAACAAGCGACGCAACCCAATTCCTGGGTAATACTGATATCCTGAGGATAGGCTGGATGTCAGGCTTTTTGGGCTTCTGACTACCACTAACAATTATCATAGAAGTTGGCATGACAACTGAAACCGACAGTTTTACGTGCTGGTCGAAGCACGGAGGGGTCTCGATGTGTTATGGTCACCCATCCACAGAAGAACCGCGGCTAGCGCAGCTTACCTTGCCGATCGGTTGATCAGCGTAGTTATAAATTAACTACGTGCTCCTATATAAAAAAAATCCAAAAAATATCGACATTTATAGAACAAATATAATATAGGCAAACAGCTCTATTGATTCACAAATCACCACGGGAACCACCCTACACAGAGGGTGGCACCCCTACTCAGGGGTGTGAAATAATTGCTCGCGTGCACAGCCCTATGCTCTGGAAGCTAGGGTTGCCGACTTTTGTTCCTTGCATTAATTAGAGATTTTTGATTATTTGAGCGATTTTTAAAATTTTGCGTGCACGTGACGTCACGATTGTCGGATAACGATTTCTACTTGACTTCCTTGTTTGTTTAATAACGGAGTAAGTTTTTAAAAGTTGTATAGGGTTGTCACATTGTATTTATGGGCTGTATGGTTTTCATATTATGTACATAGTCTATCGCAGTGCAGATATAACAATACCATCACGCCTAATACAGGCGAAGGGTGAGACAGAGGTGTACCAATGTACACCCACAGTTTGCCATTCTGTTTAGGTCCCATATAATTGAGGACGAGCCTATTGCCATTAACCGGGCACAAATTCAAACTCCGAGCTGCTACTGAGAATTTTATAGAAAAACCCCAATAACACTGCTCGACCTAGGAATCGAAGCCAAGGCCTCTAGCGTAGCAGTTGCACTTAAGACCACTAACGAGGCAGTACAGAGATATGGACTTGTAACCTGCTAAATTCAGCTCTAAATATTAGAGCCGTGATCTTTTTTTTAAGTGGTACTAAAACTTCTTGGTGTGACTAATTTATATTAGGGCATGAAGTATAGTCCCTTTACTAGAAAGGATGGTCTAAGAGAAACCCAGGTCTTTAAATACTTCCATCTCTTTTTGTGATTAGTCATTAGACAGTGATAGATATATTTTTAGGCTGGGATTTTTTTTTAATCCATCTTTTGTAATAAGGCAGTATTTCTGACACAAAAGTAGCTGACCTGCGTGGGGCTTCTGCGTAATTTTCTCGTCACATTATCTCGTATCCGGCCATAGTTGCAGCACGAGATAAGCGATGACAAAATTATGTCATGACGGTCGTATCTCGTAACTACAGAAAATATTTACACATAGGGCCGGATTTAAAGGTGTGTAGGCCCCTTCCTTGTGGAGGCCCCTGAACTAGGGCCCCGCTGCCCTGCCCTAAATGCGGCCCTGTTTACGCTAAATGTATATCAATATAACTTTTGACTGTACGTTCGGCGTAGCGGTTAAGGTGGTCACAGTGCCACTACCGTTGCACCGGGGGTCGTGGGTTCAAATCCGACCTGATACAAATATTTGTGTGACCTACAGATATAATATATTTCGAATTTGGGTGTACTTTGTGTCCGTTATTTGTATGTTTGTAAAGACCCCCACAATACAAGAGTGAGGGCGATGTCTTTAAAAAAAATTTGAAGAAGCAAATTTTGAAGACAGGTACCTGGGTTATTACGTAATGCTAAAAAACTCGGTACATTTACGCAAAACTAATTATTTAGGCTATGCCTAAATTAATTATAAATGTAGCTCGCAAAATATTGATAGAATATTCCGCGAGTTTGATCAAAGAGAAATTCAAGTTTATGTTTTAAATACCTTTCATCTTTGCCTTAATTTACAAAATTAATTAAAATATTCTAATAATTAATTCAAAAGACTATCAGAGCCCAATGAGTGTGTTAGATTTTTGTACAGCACATAGGCAATATACAAATTTTGATTTTAAACCTTAAAATGTTGCTAATTAAGTTTTAAATCGAATGAGAAAATTTTAGTTTGTTGTAACTTGATGTGTGACTGTACACAAGGGTCATTAACTAATTATTTTTAATCTGTAGCTCAGTTAATGATCTTGATACCGCTAAATACATAAATAAATCGGTCTATACGCTATAACACAATTTAACTAACACACACACACGCGCACACACACATTAAGAGAGGTAGGGCATAGTGGGGGTATTTCTACTCAAATTGGAGCTGCCTGACTGGAGAAGTACCTCTGTTTTTAGCTTATTGTAAGAATTACCACTATTTTTTGTCGGGGATTAAAAATACTAATTGTTGCCCACGAGATTGCTTAATTCTCTACAAATCACCTGTTTAGAAATACGAGTGTATAATAATACCCATTATAGCTCAACAATAGATATTATTATGTAGGGGATCATTAAGTTTTCTTTGTAGTCAAACTATAAAAACCCACCCCTATAAATAGGGGTGAACTAATGCTTATAAAGAATCGATGACAAATTATAGATAACTCACGATTGAAATGTTTAAAATGTAATTTAAAGAAATGAAAAGAAAGAAAGATGTATATAGTGGTATGACCATTGGATTGCCAAGTCGAAGGTCTCGAGTTCGAACCCAAGGCACGCACCTCTGACTTTTCAAATTCATGTGCGTATTAATAATTAATTATAACTCGCTTAAACGGTGAAGGAAAACATCGTGAGGAAACCTGCATACCTTAGAGATTTTCTCGACGGTTTGTGAAGGCTGCCAACCCGCACTAGGCTAGCGTGGTGGACTATAGCCTAATCCCTCTCAATATGAGAGGAGACCCGTGCCCAGCAGTGGGACAGTATATGGGTTGATGATGAAAAACAGTGACTAGTACATACATACAAGATCCAAGTTTATACTATTTTTAATAACAAGAATAATGTTTATTAACCATAGTTATAAAAAATTACATATTTAATACAGGTGTTATAAGACAATTAAGATTTAAGAACTTATAACGAAATTAAAATAACATTTTTTTTTTTTTATGGGATAGGTGGCAATCGAGCAGACGGATCGCCTGATGGTAAGCGATTTCCGCCGCCCATGGACACCCGCAACACTAGAGGAGTCACAAGCGCGTTGCCGGCCTTTAAAAGGGAGTACGCTCTTGACCACTAGGTCTATTTATCATCGATTCGTCACTATTTGATGACGTCTTTGGTCTAGTGGTTCGCGTGTCAGACTGCCGATACGTCGTGGGTTCGATGACAAATATTTATGTGATGAAGTTTTTGTGTTTGTCTGGGTGTTAGTAATATTGTATCCATTGTCTAGTACCCATAGTACAAGTTCTGCTTATTTTGGGACTAGATGGTGGTGATGTTTCTTTTCCTAAAAAGTTATTAGATACAGGCGGGATGGTATGTTATGTTATTAAAACCTTCACGCCTTGCATTCAGTGTTATAAGTAGACTGGGCACCCTTTCACCCTTTCGTTAAGACTCATGAGAAGTCATTCGCCTGTTAATTTTGAGGGGTAGCCAGCATAGTGATCATTTGAAATCGGAGTACTCAGAATATGGTGTTATGCAGTTGTGGTTTCGAAGTCTGATTGAAGAGGGTTGTAATTACTGTGGTAGAAATTTTAGGGGAGATTTGAAGTATTATTTATTCAAGTGGAAAGAAAGTATGAGTGGTTAAGGGGTGAAAGGTTTTAGATAAACAAGTAGGTAACAATTTCTGTAGAGTATTGTGAAATATTTTAAGTTCGTTGAAAAAATGATTATGTTTAAATTCGGCACTTTCTTCTTTAGGTAGAATTTCTCTATAAGTAGGCGACGGAAGAGCGGTTTTTTCGGTTTTAAACGTGATTCAGGAACTCTGAGGAACAGGAACTCTGGACAGGCTCGTAGCTAAGTAATAACTAAGCTGATTAACCAATCTGAAAGGTTAAGCTGCACAAATCGCGGTCAGTCTGTGGATGCGTGACAATTCCTAATATATCGAGACCTCTCCGTACCTCGGAGAGCATGTAAAGCTGTTGATCCCAACAACTTAGCTTTATGATATCGGTATTACTCAGAAACTGGGTTGCGGAGGTCTGGTGACAGTCCCTTTGTGTAAAATACTGATTCAGCTACATCTGGTTAGACTGGGTGTGACAGTATATATGTTACGGTAAATCTGATTAATTGAAAATTATTAATATTTTTACAAAATTATTAATAATAACCACATGTTTTGGTAAATTTGAATAAACGATCGAAATTTATTACTTTTAGTTTTTGAATATATTTAAAAAAAACCTAACAATCTAACCTGGCCTAAGTACGACTTTTAATTTTATTTAGTTTTTATAATTCCTTGCATATTGCAGCTCAACTAATATAATTGACCACAACGCGTTGTGAGCTGTTTTTGGTCCTTGAGCGTTACTTATGTACATTTATCACTTTAACCTCCACTTTCGGTTATTATTAATAATAACAGATAATTATTAATAATCTTCAATTATTCACTCTTACCGTAACATATACAAATACAATTCAAATACAAAATAGTTTATTTCTTCAAGACATATTATGGTTTGACAAACATTTGTGATTGAAAGTAAAGCAAGTAATGCCTGTGTTAGGAGACTATGGGTTGATGTTGAGTGCCTATTGCGGCAAATTTTCAGAGGCAGCATATTTCGTAGTTTGAGACAAACTCTTTAATATCCATATTAGGCAAATTTTCGATAATGGGGCGGTATTTTTTACAGTGCGTAGGAGAGGCACTAAGGTAGAATTCGACACTTTTTACGTTATTCTCTATTTTCCAATTATCTAAGTCAATAAAATATAATTAATACCATACACTCACGCCTTTTTCCCATAGGGGTAGGCAGAAACTAAAGAATGCCACATGCTACGATTCTTGCATACTTCTTTCGCTTCGACCACATTCATACATACGCCGGTTGCGAGTACTACGCACCTGACCTTTTTGAAGAACCTCACCAATAAGGTCGGTATAAGTTTTTCTAGGGCGTCCCCTCTCGGCGGTTCCACTGACATTCGCCATATAAATCCTTTTTGTTAGTCGCCTTTCATCCGTTCTCTCGACATGCCCTAACCTATAAATTAATATACCGTTATAATAATACCTATAGCTTTATTATACCTTACACTTATTTCTTTCAATATTTATTACAATATATCTTATACCGCTATAGGCAGAGATAATCATAATAAAACAGTTTCTAGGCGACTGTGACGTTATTTCTGTGGATATGAGTTGTATTAGCACGGCCTTCTCTAAATAGAGTATTAAATATTTGTGTCTCTCGGAGCGTACACTGAATTGAAGGTAAAAATTGAAGGGAGAGGTGGGAGCACTATTTTGTTTAAGTAGTAATAATAATCTGTTCTTTACTGTTCAAATAATAACAGTATAAATCTGTTATTATTTGAATATGATTACACCAATGCAAGGTTATTAACATGTCCTGATACTTTTGAGTATTTCACGTGACCTACGCAAATGTATTGCTGATTTGGTATCGTCGTGCGACGGGTCGTTGAGCAACCTAAATAATGGTTGAGCTACACGATTACTGATATATATCAGTTATCGTGTAGCTCAATCATTAATTCCTCATTTGAAATGAATTATTTCCTCACTAGACTGGTCAACTGAAAGCTGCTATGGTTCTTTCCCTAAAAGGCCAGTTCAGATTTGCCTACATTGTAAAACAACTATATTATAAGGACTGAATACTCTGAATTTTAAAAGAGACCATGATTTTCTGAGTTTGTTTCGGCGATTCTTCTCAGAGCTCATCAGCTACGAAATGCCGGCGCCATTTAGTATTATTATTTAAATATTGACTGATTTATCTTTAAAATAAATATCATTTATCAATATATTCTCTTTACTCCTCGTCCTCTGTAGGTATTCCGTTCCTTTTGGGGATGGATAAAAATTCATATGTTTAGAATATATTTTTTACAAATCAAAACGGTTCAAACTTTTGTTGTTTTAGAATTGACTTGGTAGCTTTAGCTGAAAACAATTAGTCCCAACGGTTTCCTTGAAAATTAGCATCGTTGAACATGTTAAAATTTACGTAACAGTTTGTGTTTTTATTTTCTATTCGTATTATTTGTATTCGTAAGGAAACCTGCATGCCATAGAGATTTTCTTAACGGCGTGTGAAGTCTGCCAACCCGCAGTAGGCCAGCGTGGTGGACTATAGCCTAATCCCTCTCATTATGTGAGAGGAGAACCGTGCCTAGTAGGGGGACAGTATATGGGTTGATCATGATGATGTATATAGCATTTGGTGAACCAAAAATTCGACCTATGGCAGGATTTCCAACTGTGTCCTCTGCGATGTCAAATTTACTTACACATTAGGTACCCCTCATAATGTGACAATAAGTAAAAAAGAAATCTACTGTGTCACTGAAGAATAAATGCTCAAAGAACATGCCACTGTTATCCATAAACCATCGATTTCTCTTTACCTATTAAACGATTTATAATTCTGTCCGCTTCGGAGAATCCCTATGACCGGTAATAAAATTATAATTTCTGGAACAGAACAGCTTGGTACTACGAAGGCTTGAATTAAACAACAAAGGAAAAACTGTTAAATGAAAAACATACTCGTGATATGTATTTTAGGTTTATAAGCATTATTTATTGCAATAGTATCAAAAAAGTTAAATTTACATTTCCGTCCATGTATTCATAACATAACATACCATCACGCCTCTATTCCCCAAAGGGTAAGGCAGAGGTGTACTAATGTACACCCACATTTCGCCGGTATATTTTAGGTAACCTGTAATAGGGGGCGAGCCCGGGCACAAATTCCAGACTCCGAGCTGCTACTGAGAATTTCATAGAAAAACCCAATAACACTGCTCGTCCTGGGGATCGAACCCAGGATCTCTAGCGTAGCAGTCGCGCTTAGGACCACTAGACTAATGAGGCAGTTTTCAAAGCGCAATTACAACTCTCGTCTTGTCCTAGACGAGATCAATACAGATCTATATTTAATCCAGGCGATTTAGACCCAGCAGCCGTTGAATAATCCATTCCTGTCGAAAGTTTTAACATTTGGCGGATTTCTCACCACCATTCTGAAGCTGGATTTAGTTCTTTGTTGTGTCTGACTTCAGTACGATTACGTAAATTGACTTTATATTTTTAATTTGCCCGAATTTCCCGAATTATGACAAGTTATTGAAATTTAAAAGGTATCGATTCACCTATTAGTTCGCGTTAAATTCGGCAAGAATCCACCAATAATAAATTACTTACAACAAATATTTACAGTAAGTGACATTAAGTAAAAAAAGAGAATGAAAATTATTACATTTAATTAGACAATTTGTTTATTTTTTTTTCTATATTACCATAACATGATAAACAATTACACGATAATATCTATAATAATACTAAAATCTGTGTCTATCTGTTTGTTACTTTCTTAAACCGCTGCACCAATTTTGATGAATTGTGGTATAGAGATAGATTGGTCTCCGAAGAAGGACATAGGCTACCTTTTGTCTCAAAAAGTCCATTAGGATGCCAATACGTCAGTAGATTAACGAGTACCTATTCACCTGCGAATCTTGGTCGTTTGGGAAATAAAGGCTTCATAAGATATTCTCGTCTAGTCATGGATCAAGACTGCTTAGTCTAGACTTAAACATACCATTACCTCTGTATTCCCCGAAGGGTTAGGCAGAGATGTAATAATGTACACCCAAATTTCGCCGGTATGTTTAGGTCCCATGTAATAGGGGGCGAGCCTATTGCCATTAACCGGGCACAAATCCAAACTCCAAGCTACTACTGAGAATTTCATAGAAAAACCCAATAACACTTTGCTCGACCTGGGGATCGAACCCAGGACCTGTATTGACGAATGAGGCAGTCCAAATTAACTAAAGAACGATTAAATTATTTCCTTTACAGAGTTAGGCAGACAACTCGTTATACATCTGATTCTACATTTTAGGCTGAAAATTTCCAGACATTTTACTTTTGACCTCCAACCCCCGATCGATCCAGGCTCGTAGACGCTTTTAGACAAGGCCACCTCGGTAGCAGCTGACCTTTGAGGTACTTTACGACTTCAATTAAAGCCTTTATACCTTCTTCAGGTTGAGAGAACCTAATATTGTATTTCGACTATGAATAATTTGTTGTATTTTAGACTAGCTGTGTCCCGCTGTTTCACCCGCCCTGATTTTTCCTTTTTACTCGTTTCCTAAGGGTCGTAGAGTGATGTTATATAGCCTTTATAACTTATAGCCCTTATAACCTTTATCGATAAATGGATTATCTAAAACAAAAGATTTTTTTTCAATTCGAAACAGTAGTTCTTGAGATTAGTGCGTACAACCAAACCTCTATCTACTATGTGATAGTTTGTTATCGAACCCCTCCGAAACACGAAAAAGTTCATAAAAATCTGTCCAATTTTTTGTGTATATTTGGTAGGTCTGAGAATAAGGTCGTTGGCTATGTTTTATACCCCTAGGTGATAAGGGTGCCTAGAAATAATTTATAAGTATTGTATTTTCAAAAATAATGTGATTAAAACTCTTTAAAATATCAAGTAGGTATATTATTATAAGTGATTTTTTTTAAATATCAAGTAGGTATATTAGTATAAGTGTTTTTTTTTAAATATCGAGTAGGTATATTACTATAAGTGATTTTTTAAAATTATCATTGATTTACATTGTCTGATTATTGAACTTTTTGTGTATTCCTATCTCCATGGCAGAAAAGTGTGAGCGTATGTACGAATTTATCCTCAAATATATAAATTTTGTTTTCATTCAAAGTCCCTTCCTGTTCTTCAATCTCTAGATCCCATATTAGTCTGACTTTGATATTACTTCAGACGGTACCGAAGCCGTTACCATAAACCACGACTCCCTAGAGGTAACTTTAGCAAAGAGGATTGCGGTGTGAGGTTTTATGTGTTGGATTCAACTAAATAAATTGGATTGGATGTACAGGATTCAGGATAGGCTACATCTGTGGACTGCTGGTCACGAGATCGTTGATAATTAATTATCACAAAATTAACGTCACATGCAACAATGTAACTTAACAGAGAGAGTTAAGGCTGAAATTTCCCCAGTAACAGTTACGTAAAAATTCTTTTCAGCTGCCACTTAGTATTTTTAATTGAGCTTTAACCTTATATCTGTTATATTAATGTTGTAATTTCCTTGTCAGCAGGCGGACGCGAGCACCGCATTTCTGCGAGCTGCGCGCGCCGGCCAGATAGAGAAAATCAAAAGCCTACTAGGACAGGGCGTCGATATCAACGTTAGCAATGCTGTGAGTACTTGTATGACGTCATATAACAGAAGCATGGCAACATATGAAGTTATAGATCCTATTATAGCTGGCATTGTACAGGCTTTTCGAACAATGAGAGATCAGCTTATACTAGATGTATTTTGTTTTGCCGTGTACCAAACGACGGTCAAGTAGGCCAGATTAAATTGGTAAGTAGCGTCTAGACCATTGGTTCCTAATATTTTCAATATAGTTACTCATATGACTTATTAAGAAAACCGATTTTATTCCCCTCAACACCCGCCTGCGATTAAACAGACATAGATTAAATAAATACGAGAATAATAATAAAGTTTATTGTTCAAAAAAGGTTACATTTGATATATGTATGGGCACTAGATCCCGCACTAAGATACCCTGTGTTGCAGGATCTAGTCTCTTTCGACAGGTTGTAAGTTATAACAAGAAACAAATGCAATGCAGCGTTCATCTTTATGTTCTAGGATATTAGTTCAAGAAGTATACGTCTGTGTGTGTTTATGTGTGTGGATGAGTGTATTGTGTGTGTGTGTGTGTGTATGTGTGTGGATTGTGTGAGTGTTAGTCAAAAGTGATTAGGTTTTCAGTTTCAGTGTAATTGAGACTTAGTAGCCAATTACTAACATCTTTCTTACAGGCAAACTTGGTCATGAGGAGGATACTACATTTTTTGTTGACTTTACCATACAAATACGGCCCTATACAAGAAAATGATTTGTTGCTAAATTTTAGTCTGTAGAAAGCTGTATTCCATTTAGGTTTCCTGCGCAAGCGTTGATCTATAATCATAGTAGCAAGTGAATCATATAGCGAAGCGGCCGCGATGCGATCGCGATGACGCGATGGCAGCTGAAAAAAAAATCCACGAGCGCGGTACTTACTGCGTGGCGTAATCTATAATTGTATTAGATATTAGATCTTAATTATTAGGCATTAGGTTCTTCGTTATCCCCACAAAAAAGCTGATTTATCCCCGCGGGGGTAATTACCCCTGGGTTCGGAACCACTGGTCTAGACTGTGAGCATATGTGTGTAAGAGCATTTTGGAATAGTGAAGATTTTCCAACGAACACCAAGCTTTCTCGAATTGGTAACATAACCGACCTATTTACTGTTCCACTGAATGGGTGTCCTCACAGAATAAGAAGGGTTGGCTATAGTCCACCATGTTGGCAGACTTCACACGCCGCGCCGTCGAGAAAGTCGCTCAGGAGAGGTTTTCTAAGGGTAGTAATTAATACGCACATGATGGCGAAAGTCATAGGCGCGTGTTTTCTAGCTTTCAAATGCTTAAAATAATACTAAGTAATCTCAATAGTCCATAGCAACAATACTTGCCATTTTAAAAGACGGAGCTAATGTCGGTCTATTGTCTCAAATGAAAAAAAAATATCTAAACGTCTTTTCAATGTCATTCTGATAAATGACGTCATTGCTGTGTAGAATTTGCTTTAGTTTAAAGTTAAGTTGCTAGTGAAAAAAAAAGCTATCAACTATTACTGAATACTTATATCTGGAAATCCAATATTTTTTACCACTCCACCTAGCCCACTCTCGTCGAGCGCTCGTGTAAGGCGTGCTTAATCAAATATATTGTGCGATGAAATAAGGCACAGCGCGCTACCCAGCTGGGACGAAACCTACGCAATTATAATAGTGTGACGTCATAAGTAGTAATATATCATAGTATAATAGTGAGACGAAGGGGAGGACGTCATTAAATGCTATGTCATGTTCGTATTTACAGTACACACTATTTAGTTGAGGTAAGGGTGAATGAACCTACAGCAAAATAACACGCAAGTGAGACCCCTGGTGTTACAAGCGTCTATAGGCTACGGTAACCGCTTACAATCAGGTGGGCCGTATGCTTGTTGGCCACTGTAGTATTATAAAAAAAAGCGAGGGGTCGTTGCTTTGTAATAAGGATATTTGAAAGGATTACAGAGCTGACGTTGAGAACGATTTCATATAAAAATGTTTATCCCGGTTTGATTAGTTCTCTCTCTTTGTCAGGCTGACATAATGACAGGCAGTGACTTAGAAGCGATTTGTTTGCTAATAGGAAGAAAGGAATAGGATGGGCTCGTGGCTAAGTTCTAACTAGGCTAATCAAATTTGCAAAGTTAAGCTGCGCTAACCGCGGTCAGTCCGTGGATGGGTGATCATTCTTAACACGTCAGCCCTTTAGCTACTAACAATGTTGGGGTCAGCTTTCAGAGTAACCAGAAGCGGCTTAATATCAGTATTTTACACGAAGATGCCATAAGACTTTCGCAATACAATTTCTGGGTAATACCGATATATTACCCAGAAATTGGGTTATACCTACCGTTAACCGATATTCTGAGGTTATCATCAGGATATCAAAAAGCAGCGATAGCCTAGTGGGTGCGTATTAATAACTAATTATCACTCGTTTAAACGGTGAAGGAAAACATCGTGAGGAAACCTGCATACCTTAGAGATTTTTCTCGACGGTTTGTGAAGTCTGCCAACCCGCACTAGATCAGCGTGGTGGACTATAGCCTAATCTCTCTTAATATGAGAGGAGACCCGTGCCCAGCAGTGGGACAGTATTGTTAAGGAAGCACTTCCAGCTGCTTTATATTCTTTATATTCTATATCGGTGTTACGTTGCTATGGGTTGTTATTCTTCTTAATATACTTTTATTGAAACAACATTTTCTTATTCTTTAATATGGTAGCAGAGCAGAGATAATTAACATTGTTTAGTTGCAATAGTGAAAAACTAACGATTTCTCAACTATGCAATCACCCGGCGTAAAAATTGAGATCGGTCGACTCGACGGTATCACTAACTGGCAAACATGGAGATACAAGGTGAAATTACTACTAAAGAGTACTCCAGGTACGCTAGAAGCAATTGAAGGCAAGTTAATTAAGCCGAAAGATCCAGGACAAACGGCAAAATCTGAAGATTTACAAAAGTTTAAGAATGAAATGGATATGTTTCAAAAATGTGACAGTGAAGCACTTCTAATTCTTACTACGTATATGACTGAAGAAACTTTACAAAAGGTAATGCGATGTGAAACGTCATGTGAGATGTGGAAAGAGCTTCATAGGCTTTATGATGTAGCAAAAGAAGACAGGAGTTACGATCTCTGCATGAGGTTCTTCCGCTACCAGAAAAGCGAGGAGCATGATATGGCCACGCATATTTCGACTCTCAAGACTGTTTGGTATGACTTGAACAACGAGATTGAAGGAAATGATCTACCAGAAATTTTATTGATATGTAAAATATTGGATACACTTCCTGAGGAATATTTCAATTTTAAGTCGAGCTGGCTGTTGATGAATAAGAGTGACAAAAATATAGAAAACCTGACGACACAAGTATGTGCTTTTGAAAGGTCTTTAGATCAGAAGAATTTAGAAGAAAGCGGAAGTAGCAATGGACTTCTTATGTTAAGAGGAGAGAAGCGTTATGAAAAACAAGGGATTAGCAAAAAGAATTGGAAGAAATGCAATTACTGTGGAGAAGGCTTTCACAAAGTCACATCTTGCAAGAACAAACAATATATATCATAGAACGATATCTTCTAAACCTATCCTAATTCTATCAAATTTTCCCAACTGAAAATGAATCTTAACATATTGTGTTAAAGTTAAAAATCTATTAAAGAAATTTGACAGATTGGGGTAGCTTGATCTGTACTATGATATAAATAAATAAATATTCTTGGAAAATTTTACACAGCACCATCTAGACCCAAACTAAGCAGAGCTTGTACTATGGGTACTAGACAATGGACATAATACTTATATAATTTTTCTTTTGTAAATACATACATAAAATAGATAAGAAACACCCAAACAAACACAAACAATTATGTTTTCACCACACAAATATTTATGTCCTGTGGGAATCGAACCCACGATCCCATGATCAGCAGTCCGACACTCGAACCACTAGACCACAGACGTCGTCAACCTAAAAACCTATAAAGTCATAACTAATAAGCTTATATTAATTTGCGAAAATAATTCTGCGGATTGGACGCTCCAATCTTCGAAGGGACAAAGAACTCTATACTAATAAAAATATGGTTTTCTTTTATTTAAACGTGGCTGTAGGTCTAACTTATTGCCGTTTTGCGTACATTTGAGCAAGTCACGCGATTTTGGCACGAAAACTGACAGTAATAATGTATATAGGAATGAAATATAATGTATGTGCGCGAATTTGTGTCAGTTAGGGTCTTTCTTCTGTAACAACTTATTTGTAAGTTTTTACGGGCTAAAAAACAAAACCTGTGTCTTCTTATTTTTTTTACAGTACGAAAAATTCTCATGAATTGTCCGCCACCCGGGGAGTTGGCAGGGTGTGTCGGACTTGTACCGAAAAATACTTGCCTTCACTTGCCTCATAGTCATGGCCATGGGATCTGTGTAATTCGCCACAACCATGACAGGCTGTAGTCTAGAAATCACTGGACCCCTTCAATTAGGCGTGTCCAGTTACTTAAAATATTGCTAGTTGCGAAGACAGTCGTGGAACATATATGTATAGGCTGTGTGCGTGGATTGTCGGCAGCAGGCGCCGCGCCGCATCCAATAGGCGGATTTTGTGTCTAGGCATGTTTTACCGCTTAGTGTTGCGTGTGTAACATTGAATGACATCGATCGTAGTGATCGTAGTACGTAACATTGAGTGGAGTTATCATGAGTTCTCATTTTTTGTTCGAATATGACATTACTTTTAATAATAAGTAACGTAATATATTTTTATTTAATTTAAATTATATATTAATAGGTTCTATTACTGATATAAAGTCTAAAATTTTCGGTTCCAAAACGACTAAAAATTCTCGGTGTATATTTCTTGTTTAAATAAGACATTTCCCACATTAGGTAACAAGAGAAGGAGGCTCACAAACATACCAGTACAGAACACAAATATCCTTTGAACACACTTAATTAAGAAATAAATTTTAGCGAAAGAAATAAATGCATACAAATAGTATAAAAGCGAAATTGTGTCTGTCTGTCTGTTACCTCTTCACGCCTAAAACGTTAACGTTTTTAAGAGAGGTAGGGCATAGTGGGAGTAATTCCACTCAAATTGGAGCTGCCCGACTGGGGAAGTACCTCCGCCTTGCAGAAATCGAAGTGAAATAACACTGCTTCGAGCTGTGTTGTATTCCTTACGGTGAGCAAGGTTGCCAGTGCTCCGCGAGGAAAAGTTGTGTTGGCAGTGGGGGGACTTTGACCCTTATACTACCAACCCAACTATTCCTTTTTCCAGGTTCAGCAACGCGCAAGTGATACCCCTGGTGTTACAAGTGTCTATAGGCTACGGTAACCACTTGGGCCGTATGCTTGTTTGCCACCTTAGTGGTATAAAAAAAAACTGTAATTCCTTATAATGAGGAACCTTACACTTTGATTAATTAGAAGCAATCCTACCTATTATTAACTTTTCTTGTTTATTGCTTAAAATCACAGTACCAGACAGTGTTCCATATTCGTTATAGCTTAGAACTTAGCGTGACAAATAGATGGCGTGCACATGTATAGGTAGGTTTAATTGCGTGACTGTTTTTATGCGACAGACTAGCGGTATTTTTTAAATAAAATAATAAGTGCGGCTTTGCTGCAAAAAAAAATATTTTTGCTAGGTGATCATCTCGGGTGGTAAGAAAGAAAGAAGAACGAAAAATAGTTCATTCGCTATACAGGACACACTAAAAGTAAGTACAGGACTATTCACTAGGACAAAAGGTGTGTGTGTTTTTTTTATATCTTTATTTATTTATAGAGGGTTTTATAAATCTGCCACCCGTCGTGGATCTCATATACTAAAGAAACAAAAAAAAAGCTTAATCTAATTTACACTTGTTACCTATTTTAACAATTTCAATCAATTCTTTGGCCTGATGAGAATCAGGAATGGCCAGGATGCTATTTACTAAAACCAACATGATATCTCTTGTTAAAAAGTAATTGACGACGCGGTGCATTCCGGACACATTCCATTGTGATGTTATAAACATATTCCTGTATTCCATAGTCGACACAATTAGGAGAATTTACTTTTCCCATCATATATCCAAACTTGTTCAACGGAATATGGCCCGAACGCAGACGTAGGACGACAATTAAATCTATACGCGATATTTTGCATGAAGCAAACTAAGGGGAAAGAGGAAGCATCGGCGTTAGAGTGAAAGGTGACTATTATATATATCACTACCTATATCCATTGGCTACTATTTTTTTTTTACGCGCATTGCCGAATATACTCGGCGCTAAGCAATAATGTGTTAATATTATTGTGTTACGGTTTGAAGGGCAATGTAGTCAGTAAAATTACTGGGTATAAGAGACTTATCAATTGAGGTCTCAATATGACAACTTGCGAGTGATACTACTGGTATCGCTGACGTCTCTAGGCTGCGGCTGCCGCTTACCATCAGACTAGACTTAGTTGGGTTGGCAGTATAAATTGTATGTGTAATTTGGATGTGTTCCACGACAAACTCCATAGCTTTAAGAATAAGATCTGAAGTCTTATCTACAAGAAAATTTTGGATTATATTAGTTAGTTTTTTTTTATTATTCACTCATTGTCTCTCCCTCTCTCTTTATCTGTCGTTAGCATGTCGATGTTATCACATGTAACTGTTTTTCTGTTTTAACAGCTTAAAATAGCGCACTGTTGATATTACTTTTTAATATGTTGTGGAAAATGTCGTAGGTTATACATTTATAATTCTAGTATGTTTATAACCTAGTGTAAGATTTTAATGTACAACTGTTTATTTTCCCGAATAAATAAAAAAAAAAAAAAAAAAAAGATCAAACAGCTTGGAAACTCGTCTCGATAGATAGCTATATGGAATAAAATATGCAATGGTCGTATTCGCATTCTTTATTTGTTTTCTTTATTTTGTAATGTTTTATTTAATTGTTTAATTTAATTCTTTATTTGATTTTTATTGCTGTCAGATAATATATTCTTTAATCTCTAGATATAAATCACTTGGCTAACTGATTATGAGTGTTATGTACGCCGTAATTGTCATGTGCATCAGATAAAATACTACTCATATGCTTGTTTTATGATTATTTTAATGTATGTGATGTGGCTGTACTTAGTAAATAAATAAGTATAAAGTTAAAAGCCCCCCACTGCCAACACAACGTTTTCTCACGGAGCACTCGCAAAATCGCTCACCGTAAGGAACACAACACAGCTCAAAGCAGTGTCATTTCACTTTGATTTTCTGCAAGGCGGAGGTACTTTCCCAGTCGGCAGCTCCAATCTCAGTGGAATTACTCCCACTATGCCCTACCTCTCTTAAAAGGTTTGTAAGTCTAACTGAAGTCGGTCTATGGATGGATAACCATTAGCATATCACTACCTATCCGTGTCTCCTACAGCCCACCATTGCCAGATTATCCTTAGAATACCTAATAGGTCATAATATTAATATTACCTAGATATAGGTCGCGCTGGTTTCTTGGCATACCAATTTTCATAGTATTTTTCATTAAAACTGAATTACATTCTTATAGTTACTTTATTTAGACTGCCTCATTAATCTAGTGGTCCTAAGCGCGACTGCTACGCTAGAGGTCCTGGGTTGGATCCCCAGGTCGAGCAAAGTGTTATTGGGCTTTTCTATGAAATTCTCAGTAGCAGCTCGGAGTCTGGATTTGTGCCCGGTTAATGGCAATAGGCTCGCTCCCTATTACATGGGACCTAAAACATACCGGCGAAATATGGGTGTACATTAGTACACCTCTGCCTAACCCTTCGGGGAATACAGGCGTGATGGTATGATGTAGTTACTTTATTTTATGTTTATTTTTCTCGTTTTTTCTCCATCAAAGTATGATCCTCCGAGCTTTTTCCGAACCATATTGAGGTCGGCTTTTTACACGAAGCGACTGCCATCAGACTTCCACAACCCAATTTCTGGGTAATACCGATACCCTGAGGATAGACTGGTTGTCAGGCTTTTTGGAACTCTGACTACTACTAACGACTGTCATGAGTATTTGTCTGGCAACTGGGCTCGACAGCTTTACGTGCTTTTCGTAGCACAGAGGGTTCTCGATGTGTTAAGAATGGGCACCCATCCACAGACTGACCGCGACCAGCGCAGCTTAACCTTCCAGATCGATTGATCAGCTTAGTTATTGCTTAGCAGCGAGCCCCTCCGATTAAAGTAAGTTTCGCGATCAAAGCATAATAATAAAAAATTAAACTAATAAAATCATACTTGGGATTAGGTATAACATTAATTATGGATTAGGCTTCTATTCTTTCTTAAGGTCCTTTCATCCAAGAAAATCTTTTGAAGAATATCCTTTTGTGTAGATATTTGGGAGCATAAGAGCGTCCTTGTCAAGACGCAAACAGGGCAAGGCACAGACGTCACTTTTGTTGAAGTAATTCAGAGTATTTCCAACCGACGAAAAAACGGAGGAGTTTCTCAATTCAACTGTTTTTTTTAACCGTAACAATATTATTTTCTGTCGCTTTCGTTTAGATTTGTCACTTATACGCAATTATTATAATAATAATTATATTCCCATGAAATATATTAGTCATTTTCATTATCAAAACGGACTCTAAGTATGAATTCCTACTTATTTAATATTATAAACTTGGTTCACACAAATCGGCAGCAGATTTCTACCTATTTGTAAATGCTTAAGTAAATCTGTCTGTTACGCTTTCCCGCCTAATCCGCTGAACCGATATTGATGAAATTTGGTACGAAGATAGATTAGACCTTTGAGAAGGACATTGGCTATTTTTTTTACTAAAAAGCCGTTTGAGATACGAGTGAAACCACCATTAACCTCCGAGCTGCTATTGAGAATTTCATAGTAAAACCCAATAACACTGCTAGAACTTTGAATCGAAACCCAGGACCTCTAGCATAGCAGTCGCGCTTAGGACCGCTTGACTAACGAGGCAGTTCGGTTAGAGGGTTCTCGGTAAAGGAGCTGAGAATAATTCTACGTATCCTTGACACAATTTCCGTATATTGAGCCTCTCTGACCCAATTTGCTGTGTTGTTAGGCATCAAGGTTCTTCAATATTGGCTTTGTATGGAGCTTTCAAAGGCTGAATATTTATGGATCACTGTTTGTTTTCGTATTTTACTGTATTCTTGTTAATATAGTATCTAGTATAGAGAGGTAGGGCATAAAAGGAGTAATTCTACGTACATTGGAGCTGCCCGACCCACCTTGCAAAAAATCGAAGTGAAATATCACAGCTTTGAGCTGTGTTGTGTTCCTAATGTGAGAGCAAGGTTGCCAGTGCTCCGCGAAGAAACGTTGTGTTGGCAGTGGGGGGACTTTGACCATAATACTGCCAACCCAACTATTCCTCTTCTAAACTTAGATAACAACCCGATTATTTCTGAATAAATTCGTGTGTTTTTCAGGATATATCCTCATTTTCCGGGATTTGAAGGATTTAATTAATACAATTATGTTACTTATGGTCACAAACTATATGTGTACCAAATTTCATTAAAATCCCGAAAGTACTTTTCCTATATCGATTTTCCGGGATTTTCGTGAAATTCCTGTAGCTTATATGTTACTTCCGATTACACAGTGTTTGTGTACCAAATTTCATGCGAATCGGTTCAGCCGTTTTTGCGTTTTTGCGTGACATCTATACTTTTTTACATCTTCAGATCTTTAAGATTCGTTACTCAAGTTTAAAAAATAATATTCATAATGCCAACGCGTCTTGTTGACAGTTTTTTCAGCTATGTACTTTCCATAATCATAATTTACATAATCTGATTATGTACGTGACGAGAATCTTAAACAAGTGCTGTACATAGGATAAGTACAACACTTGACATTGTGTTTAACAAGGTGGCACAAAAAAAAAATCCGAAGGTAAACACTTTTTTTTTCTTCAGCCAATGCTGTCCTATTGTTGGGCAGAGGTCTCCTCATGACACTTACAGGTACACCTCTAGTGTGGAGACTCTTGTCCAGTTCAATCCTGGCAATTTTATACTCACTATATAAAAACAGATACATAAATCATTGATATGACTAGTCTGCCCTGGTAATTGTTATAGAAGTAAGAGAGAAAAGGCGGTTTCGAGAAAGCAGCGCGAAAAGAGTTTATAGCAGTTGTATCGATCACTTCTCCAAAGCTGTGATAACCTAGTAGTATGACCATTGGACTGCCAAGTCGAAGGACTCGAGTTCGAAACCAGGGCACGCACCTCTGACTTTTCGAAATCATGTGCGTATTAATAATTAATTATCACTCACCTAAACGGTGAGGGAAAAAATCGTGAAGAAACCTACATGGCTTAGGGATTTTGCACGAAGGTGTGTGAAATCTGCCAACCCGCACTAGGCCAGCGTGGTGGACTTTAGCTTGATGATGATATAAAAACACACAATACCTGTATCCTAGCAGGGAAGCCGAGGTATATTGATCTACACAATTCGCTCCAAATATGTCTGCTGTCTTCAAATAGGACTATTACCTGTAACTGGACATTAATACAAACGCGGGAACTGAACATTTTATAGATAAACCTAATAAGGGTTGCTCCTCCTGGGAATCGAAAGCGGGACATTACAGTAAGGAGTCGTGGTTGCGACCAATGAAGTTACTACTCCAATCTACTCACGAAATTAATCTGGTCTGATCTATTCTATGCCCAATGGTACGGTCAACAAAAGAGTTAGGTATATACAGGCAGCTAATTAATAATCTGTGTTTTGATAAAGATTGTGTAATAATGTATCATGACTAGGTGTCAACATGTAGGTATTGTAAGCAGCTACATACCTAACCCTTTGACGCGTAATTATTTATGCCGAAATCTGTCTAAAAATGCATATTTCTTTTGCTATCTGTATACTTAACTCTTTTGTTGGCAAAATACGGTCCTAAATCTAACCACCGACTCTTTGTCCCCAGAACGGTCTCAACGCCATCCACTTGGCCTCGAAGGATGGTCATGTGGAGGTCGTTCGGGAGCTGCTGGGTCGCGGTGCAGCTATCGATGCTGCCACGAAGAAAGGCAACACTGCACTGCACATCGCATCCCTGGCTGGACAAGAAGCAGTTGTGAAACTGCTCGTTCATAATGCAGCACTGGTAAGCTTAATGGAAGTTAGATTCTAGGAATTTTGAAATAAAACTACTTTTTATGGATTTGATCGCGTTATATTGATATTATTAATACCGACGTTTCGGACCCTTTACAGCGTCCGGGTAGGTCACGGGTAGGTTCGTGTAAATGTCAAAAATCAAAATCCTAGGAATTTTCCATGCCATGCCAAGTTAGTAGGTAAAGTGGCATCATTCAACATTGAACTTACTGTAAAGTAAGTCATGTCGGTTGAGAAGTAAAAATTTGATTTTCAATAGGTGCTACTGAAGTCACCATAAAGACGTGAATTCTGAATATGAAGGAAAATTTCGGGTGGCTTAGTAGTCATCGCGTGTGGTGTACCTAACTAGAAGACGCAAGTTCGAATCCTGCCCGGGTCGAATTTTTTCCTTCGCTAAATATTCTAGAAATTTTGGTAAAGCGGATCGTTTATTTATTTAGCATTATTTGGGAAGTTTAGGGGGATTAAGAAGTTAAGGTTGATAGTTTAGAATCTCCAACAAAAGATGTACACATGACATTACAAAACCTATAGGAATACGTGCCTCGGAGAGCATTTTTAGATCCCAAGAATTCGGGGCAAGTCTACCGCCACTAACCGGGCACAAATCCAAATTACGAACTTGGGTAATTGGGTTTTTCTATGAAATTCTCAGTAGCAGCTCAGAGTTTGAATTTCTGTCCGGTTAATGGTAATAGGCTCGCTCCCTGTAACAGGGGACCTAAACATACATCAGTATGGCTCTGTTTAACCCTTCGGGGAAAAAAAGGCGTGATTTTATGTTATGTTAATATTAGCTAAGTTAAAAACACAAACAATAAAGAAGAGAATGTAATAAAACCAAAAGATATCAATAAACATACCTAACAACAAGATCTTTCCCAAAATGCAAAAACTAAAATAAAAAATCAA
The DNA here is from genome assembly GCA_964056405.1 of Acronicta alni. Lineage (NCBI taxonomy): Eukaryota > Metazoa > Arthropoda > Insecta > Lepidoptera > Noctuidae > Acronicta > Acronicta alni. The sequence continues at coordinate 7,194,541 of OZ043938.1, read as the reverse complement.
TGAGATCTCAAAATATACGACCATAAAAAATGACCTTAAAAGGCACAAAACAAGGTGATTGCTAAACTTCAAAAACTGAAATAAAAGATCAAGGATAAACTGGCAAAAGCATAAATAAACAAAATTGTATGACTGAAACGAGTAATCACTCAAACGTATTTATATAATGCGCAAAAACAGAAACAAATATTGATATTCGCCACATCTGGTCAAACTGAAAGTAGACTCAAACAAACTTGGGGAACGGATTATGATGAATCGTACGAATAACAGAAATGAATAGCCTCTTCGATACACAGACGAATAAATTGCTTTTAAGAAAAAAGTAGTAAGTAATAATTTTATGTACTGTTATTTACAGATATATTTAAGAGAGGTAGGGCAAAGTGGGAGTAATTCCACTAAAATTGGAGGCTTTACAGAAAATCGAAATGAAATAACACTGCTTTGAGCTGTGTTGTGTTCCTAACGGCGAGTAAGGTTGCCAGTGCTCTGCGATGAAACGTTTTGTTGGCTGTGAGGGAACTTTGACCGTTATACTGTCAACCCAACTTCTTCGTGAGGTATCACTCATCATATCCCTAGTGTTACAAGCCTCTATAGGCTACGGTAACTGCTAACCATCAGATGGGGTGTATGCTTTTTGCCACCTTAGTGGTATAAAAAAATATCCTAACTTGGCTAGTTTATATGAAGATTTTATTGTACAAAACATTTCTAGTGTGCAATTAAAGAATGATGGCAATCTTTGGACTCGTAGATGATATTATAGATTAAGCGGCGCTCAGTGACTTTGATATACGCGCGTCTTCGAGTAGGAAGTGAGAAGTCTCGCTATTTTATGGTGTTGGTGGTAAGCGGTACAAAAAAAATATGAATTAAATCAAGTAACAAGTAACAGTATACAAGTATGTAAAATTACCTGCGGGATTTATGACTCAGGTTAATTTCAATTCGTTGATATCATTTCGTATACTCCCAAAATAAAGAGATCGATTGCAGAAATGCATTCTGTACGTATAAATAAATCGTAATTTAAAGACTGACAGCGACAATAATAAATCCTGCAATTTGGGAGTGCTCCGACAATCGACGGGTTTAAAAATATTTTGATACAATGCATAAAGATTGGTGAATTTCCGTTCGTTTGGACTTTAAGTGTATCGTTTTAATTTAACTCATAATTCACTTTTTTATATTTCGGATTACGAATTTATGATCCTTTGCTCCAAATTCTTCAGTGACGGATTGTTTTAAAGTGGTTTTAGAAATTAAAGTACTTGGTATCCTTACATTTAAAATGGTTTCTGAGAATTGAATTGATGCTGCTGTCTTAATAGTGTCTACTGCATCATCATCATTCGAGCCTTTTTCCAACTGTGTTGGGGTCGGCTACCAGTCTAACCAGATGCGGCTGGTCCGTATTTTACACGAAGTGACTCCCATCAGACCTCCGTAACCCAATTTCTGGGGAATACTGGTATCATAAGGATACACTGGTTGTCAGGCTTTTTGGGCTTCTGACTAATGATTGTCTAGGTGTTTGTATGACAACCGGGACAAACGGTTTTACGTGCTCTCCGTATTTACTAATGCTTGTAGAGATAAATTAAAGAAATTTTTAGTGGTTCTTCCTAAGGCATTTGAAGACCCTTCAAGATTTGATTCTTTGAAAAAGCTATTTCTTTCGCGGCCAAGCTTTCCAATAACTAACTCGCCCCACCATCTTCTTCAGCTGTGGCTTCGTCTAACATTGTGTGGATTCCACTCGGTAGTGAGTTTTGGTTACAGTCCGATATACAGCAGATGTATAAGCTCTTCAAATTTTCTTGGTTTTAAACAACAAGAATTGGAAGGAGGGTAGGGAAATATCCAAAACCTTTTGTAGGTCTACAAAATATTAAAACTAAATTCAATTTTAACTTTTCAACATAAATTCATTTCAGAAAACTAATTTTCTGATCACAGCTTGTGAAAATTGTAATATTTTTTATAAATCTGTTTTCGAGAGTTTCAAATAAACTTTAAGTTATAAAGTTTAACTTGTCTTAATCAAATTTGGATAAGTTAAACTTGAAAACTGTGACGCAAAGTCCAATGAGTTTACTGGTCTAACAAGATTAAATAATTAGTTTCTCGTTCACGCTCAAGTATTTTGAAATTGTACAAATATTTTTGTTCAACATAACAAAAATATTTAGTCAGCTTAAATAGGTTAGGTTGCTACAGTTGTCCGAACTTCAAAACTGCTTTGGCTCTTTCTTGAAAAGGCTAGTTCAGATTTGCCTACATTGTAAAACACATATTTGATAAACATGAATATACTTCTATACTATACTGCCTGGACTTGACCAAGACCAAAGACCATGATTCTCTCATTTTGTTTCGGCGTTTCTTACGAAATTCCGGCGCCATCTAGTATAATTAAATATTGTCTTGTAAAAGTGTATTTAAAGAATCTATTTACAGAAATAAATATCGTTCGGCTGTTTGTTTCAAATAAATGTTTAATATCTTTCTTTCTTTCTATTTTCTTCCCTTATCAACGTTGTCCCATACTAGAATTTACTCCTGAGTTGTGTTGTGGGTGTATTTACAAAGAAAAGCTTTAGACTATTGGTATAATTAAATTATTGAGTGTACTATAATGTGTATTTCTTTACAAATACTATCGTTTTTTTCTCCAGGTCAACATCCAGTCTCAAAATGGCTTCACGCCACTGTACATGGCTGCGCAAGAGAACCACGATGGCGTCGTGAAGTTCCTACTAACTAATGGAGCTAATCAGAGTCTCGCCACTGAGGTAAGACAAATAATTTGCTATCTTCATCTTCAGCATTTATTTCCACTGCCGGACGTAAGCCACTCGTAAGTAAATGGCACCGAGCCCGATCCTCGGTTGTTTTGCTGTCTTGCGCTATGATTATTGGGTCTTTAATTAATGGCTTCTTTATCTGTCAAGAAATAAATTACCTTTTTTCCCGGACCTGCTTTAAGTACTTCGGAGAAAGGTACAGTCAGCAACAAAAGTCGCTGATCATGTTGCAATTTTCAATACGATTTTTAATATGAAGTTACTGACCTGTGAATGTTGTGTGAAATCATAGCATAGATGAGCATTAAATATTTACCTTACCTTCAAAATAAAAAAAAACTGTAGACAAGTTTTGGAGCTGTCATGTTTGCAAAATTTTGCTGCGTTTAGGGACTTTTGTTGCTGACCGTATCTAATTTACTTGTAGATTAAATTATAACAACATTGATACTAAGACGACAAGCATACTGGCATCCTGATGGTAAGTTGCAACTGCAACCTATAGACGCCCGCAATAACAAGTGGTTTTAATCGCACATTGTTACCTTGGGACCTCAGTTGTTCATTACTCTGGCATTACCTTGTTAGTACATTCTTTCTTAACAGAATATTGGGCAATGCAGTGGTTTATCTGGGCTGATTGCCATCAGGATACCAACCCAGACGAACTCAGCGGCAGAGTTCTAACAACTCAAATCACAACTACCTTGAATAATGCAGAAGCAAGTTTGTTCTCATCAGCCGCGTAACCAGCTCGCAGGAACTAAAAATCCGTTTATATTCTAGGATGGCTTCACACCTCTGGCCGTGGCTATGCAGCAAGGCCATGAGAAGGTGGTAGCTGTGCTACTAGAAGCTGATACCCGCGGCAGGGTACGCCTTCCAGCACTGCACATCGCTGCCAAGAAGGACGATGTGAAAGCTGCTAACTTATTACTTGAGGTATGTGGAACTTTCTAGAAGGATTTATGACGTGTTGCAGTTGTGGATGCAGATTTCTTTGTGTTATTGCTCTTTCCCTCTACAGGTTCCGGTCTGGTGACTATGTGACAATTATTATTTAAATAATTTGAATAAAACTTTGTGACCTATTAATCTGGAGTCATTACACTAAATTATGATATCAACATGGATAGGGAGCGCAGAGCATGGTAAGAGGTGCTTTCTGGCAGATTTTCGCGACGCTCACGTGAAGTCAATGTCACAGTATTCTAAAGCTATTGCCAAACATTATACACGTGCGACATGTAGAGCAATTACCTAGCAATTATTTATTAACAGACTGCAATGCTCTGCGCGTCCAGTATAAAAACACGTTCCGTGGTATTTTGAGACTCCCATGGCGGTGCTTCGTAAAAGAACGACGTCCCTATGGCCTCGGTTAAAGGGCAGCACCAACTCACTTCTGAGCGTGGTATCGTACAGAGTGGACAGCCAAATCCTGAGGCATTGTTCACTCATGCATCTCCAAAATATTTATTATTTTAAATTTTACTAACATGGCTATAAGTATATACCTACTAACATCATAATTATGGACTTTTATCAATTACTGTGTGTGCTTGGTGTGAAATAAATTTTTCATTCGTTAAGATCAGTAATTTCATCTCCAACTAAATGACATTTGTCTCCTACCAGAATGAACACAACCCTGACGTGACTTCTAAGTCGGGCTTCACGCCTCTCCACATAGCGGCGCACTACGGCAACGAGGCAGTTGCCAGACTGTTGCTGGCCAAAGGAGCTGACGTCAACTGTGCTGCAAAGCACAATATTTGTCCCCTGCATGTCGCTGCCAAGTGGGGTAAGTCTTATAATATGGACATGGATATTATAGCTACAGCAACGATACAGAGAGACTTGATACTAAGTATTATAGCAGCACTTTTAAAGAGGCCAGGGGACGAAAATTACTTTTGGTGAATCCCAATAACACAACGCGCCATAAGTTTTCAGTATAAGATGACCTCTGTAAAAGCGATTATTTTTAGTTGGTGAGAAAGGGATAGCGCTATTTAATGTGTAGCGTGGAATCCCTCTCTCTCTTAATTGAGAAACTATTGTAATAACTCGTGGTATGGGCTCAGCATTCTTTGTGTCGGTGCTTATTCCAGAGGTCGTCAGTTAAGAAAAACCGGCGCCATCTGGAATTGTGGAATTGGTTTTAGAAGATCTATTTACAGACATAAATATATTTTTTCCTATAATATTTTTACACCTTCCACCAGCTCGCTGTACAGGTAAACGTGGACACTTGGAAAACCGGCGTGAAATAACGTTTTCGTTGTGTTTCGTCGAGTGAGTGAGGATACCGGACGCCCAAACCCCTTAAAAGGGCGGCAACGCACCTGAAACTCCTCTGGTGTTGCGGGTGTCCATGGGCGGCGGTAATCGCTTACCATCAGGTGATCCGTCTGCTCGTTTGCCCACCCTATCACATAAAAAAAAAAAAAAAAAACACTTCAGACTGAGCGTCAAAGTGAATTTAATAAAATAAGCGCTATTTATCCTTACAAGTACAACATTTTTATTCGTAGGCAAAGATAATATGGTGACATTACTCTGCGACAACGGGGCCAATGTCGAGGCCCGCACTAGAGACGGCCTAACGCCGCTGCATTGCGCGGCCCGCTCAGGCCACGAGAGAGTCGTGGAGGCCTTGTTGGATCGAGGCGCGCCTATTACTAGCAAGAGTAAGGTGAGTACTGAGAAAATCCTGACCTTGATGGAATCGTCTTAAAATAAAATGCTGTTTTTTTATGTCAAAAAATATCACAAATCTAACATACACGAACATCTAATTCTGACTGTGTGAGAGATGATATGGCTACAAAGGAAGTAAATCATGAGATGACGGCTAAAGGAGATGTATGGAAGGAAAAGACATACTGCGCCGATCCCAAGTAATTTGGGATAAGGGCAGGAGGATGATGATGACATAATTCTTAGGCAATAAGACCGCCTTTGTCACGCTCATACTTACACCCACACTCACTTCTACACTCACTCACGCACTCACACATAATACACATACCACAAGTACACGCGTGATCTGGCCTTTTTCTGCATAATTTTCGTTCGTTCTTTTATTTGCAATGCATTTTGTATAATTTTTAAGTTCTTTTATTTTTGCATTATTTTTGCATGTTTACATTGTCTACATTTCAATTGCATAAAAGTGACAAGTGGAAGCGCGGAGTCTCCTAATACAAGCAATTCCTTGCTTAAAAGGTGATCTCCAATAATATGCATCAAAAAGCCTGTTGTAATTGAAATAAACTTAGTTTTTATTTTATTTTTATTTATTTTGTACACTCGTGTACATTTCTGGACATTAAGCATAAACAAAATAAAAAAATACATTAAAATAAAGATTGAACTCAGTTTAAATGCGATTATTTAGAGCAAATTTTAATATTGTCAACTCCTGTAAAATTGCCTTAGAGATACACGATTGAGTTCCCTGCCTTTAACATTCATTCCGTTGACATCTGCTTCTTCCCCCAGAACGGCCTAGCCCCCCTCCACATGGCCGCACAGGGTGACCACGCGGAGGCAGCACGTGTCCTGCTGTCCCGGCGCGCGCCCGTCGACGAGGTTACAGTGGATTACCTTACCGCACTTCACGTTGCGGCGCACTGCGGGCACGCAAAAGTAGCTAAACTTTTACTAGACAGGTGAGGGTCATAAAGAAGAAGAACATTAGAAGAATAAAGATCTAGTTCACTGACTTTATTTCACTGTCGTATTGCGAGAGTGAAGTAAGACATCAAGAATCTTGCCTACACAATTATCTGGAACGAATGTGTAAGACTATTGCGAGCACTGCCTTTTGTCTCAAAATGCCCTTTGCGATACGGGCATTAATTACTAAGTAATGTTATCATTAACAGAAACGCGGACGCAAACGCCCGCGCCCTCAACGGCTTTACGCCTTTGCACATCGCGTGCAAGAAGAACAGGATCAAGGTGGTGGAATTACTCCTCAAATATGGTGCAAGTAAGTACTAAGCAGCGACAGAGTACATGTATTTATTTTTGGACAGAAGATTACTTACTCTTTATAATAAGGTATTTTCATGGATTTTATAAATAGAAGATTTGAAACGTTTTTAAATAAATATTGGCTAACTATTGCTAAGTATACTCCATAAATACAGGTACTTAAATGTTTAGAACCTCTCAGATTCTCAGAAATTTCAGAGACAGGTTTTGACGTACAGTCAGCAACGAAAGTCGCTGAACACGTTGCAATCTTCAAAATGAATTTTGAAAAGTATGAAGTTACTGATCTGTGAAAGTTATACGAAATAATTGCATAGATGAGCATTCAATATTTAGGTTACCTTTATAGAAAAAACCTCTTGACAAGTTTTGGATCTGTGATGTTTTCAAAATTTAGCTGTATTCAGCCACTTTCGTTGCTAACCGTACTTCAGCTTACATTACTTCCCAGTGCCATGTATCAAGCCTAGTATCTTCTTCCCACCAGGTATACAAGCTACCACAGAATCAGGCCTGACTCCACTCCACGTGGCAGCTTTCATGGGCTGTATGAACATCGTGATATACCTGCTTCAGCATGAAGCCAACCCTGACGTGCCCACGGTTCGGGGAGAGACACCTCTGCATCTTGCAGCTAGGGCCAACCAGGTACTCCTATTATTTCATTGACGTCACGTTTGGCGAAATGACTGGCTTCACCGCGAGTTCGATAATCGCACGGAACAAGAATTTGGCTGTAAATGCACCGACGATTCGAGAGAAAATCCAAAGTTTTTAGTAAAAAATACCATCATATCAATTAAACTCACCCAAATATATCTTGCAGACCGATATAATCCGTATCCTGCTTCGCAATGGGGCGGCAGTGGAAGCTAAGGCCAGGGAGCGACAGACGCCCCTGCACATCGCATCGCGTCTGGGCAACGTGGACATAGCTGTTCTACTTCTGCAGCACGGCGCTGACGTCAGAGCCATGACTGCAGACCATTATAACCCCCTGCATATTGCTGCTAAACAGCATAACCATGATGTAAGAGGACTTGAAGTCTAAGTATCTGCTTATTTCTTGTCTACAACATCGTAGAAATAGTCGGAAACTATCTAGTTTAGAAGGGCAAAAGACAGAGCCACCTGGAACGGTTTGGAGGAGACTTGTACAGGCGACCCCCACCTAACAATACTAACCTTATTTAAGTACGAAACTAACATTACTAACAAATAAATAAATATGCACACAACACAAAAGAGTAAGTATATAAGAATTAAGTACATGTAAGGGATAAAAATAAAGCTCGTCGTCGAGGTCGTCTTTAGTATAACTAGATCCGACAGAACATCAGCAATTTACACGAACTGACTGCCATCAGACCTTCCGTTAACCAATTTGTAGGCAACACCGATACTATAAAGATGACCTAGTTTTCAATTTTCATGGGTGTTCACTGTTATGGTCGAGGCCGACAGCTTAAAATGCTCTCGAAGGCGTTGGATATTGATATCCTAAGAATAGTCTCCCAACCAGACTGGTCGCGTCAAGCTCAGCCTAACCTAATTTATGGACGTAGTCACTACATAGCCTCAAGACTCTCCTGAATATTCTTTGAGACTGTGGTAAATCAGGAATCAAACTAGGAAAACAGCTGATTGATATTTTCTTAACATTATTCCAGGAAGACCATGATACTCATCATGCATTGCAGACTTTAACCACCATATATTTTCAGGTTGCAGCAGCACTGATTGAGCACAATGCTCCGTTAACAGCAACTACCAAGAAAGGATTCACGGCGCTGCACCTCGCAGCTAAATATGGCAACTTGAAGGTAGGCAAACGTTTTTATTAAATCACGAACCTTCTTGTTAAATCTTTCTAAAACCTCTTTTTGTCGTTCTGTGTGTTGCGATTATAGTCAAGCTGAGGTATCATGAACTGAACTTAACTATAATCGCATCATAGATTTTGGAATTGGAATTCAAAGAAAATTATAATGATGTCGTTGAGGGTCTTTCTATCAAATGTGAAGTAGGTATCCCTCTAGGCGTTATTTCGCAGCCCTTTTTAATCTTTTAAGACTATGAACACTCAAGAAATCTACATATTTTATTTAAAGGAACCACACAAACTGAAATTAATAAATTGTTCTGGAATTTAAGATTTGTATCAGTCAAAATCCGTACTGAGGACACTCGGTGACTTTTCTATGGAATTCACTTTAGGAATAGCTAATCTATCATTCACTAAACTCACACCCGATCCACAGAACACAATGCTAAGAAAATTATGTACAGAGGCCAACACATCAAGTTACGTTAATATGTTAAATTTCTTTCATCGATTTTCAACTTTAATACAATACATTAAGGTTCATATTCAATTGGGAAAATTTTACAGTTTTGGATAGCTTAACCTACTGGCGTCTGAACCTACTAGTTTACAGTTTTTTTCTAAATAAATCATGTTTACGTACGACAAATTCTAAAAAAACAACATGTTTTCTGTAGGTGGCAAATCTCCTGCTTGCCCACGGCGCATCCCCCGACCAGGCAGGCAAGAATGGTATGACTCCCCTGCACATCGCTGCACAGTATGACCAGCAGGCAGTAGCCAGTACTCTTATGGAGAAAGGAGCAGATGCTAAGGTAAGCAAATAGGCACAGTGTGTCTTAAGTAGGGGTGTAATATCGAGGAATTCGATGATCGATCGAAGGAACCAAACACTTTTTAACCACTACTTACTTCAATGAAACAAAAAGTTTGGCTGAATTATAAGATATCCTAGATATACCATAAAAAAACACCCTACACTCTCTCTCTACTACACTTCTCTACCCACCTCATTAAGACAGTAAATGTTCCGTGCTCGATAATGACACAGGATTGTTGATGACGGAACTCATTATTGCTACCGTAGAATCTTTTTAAAAGCATGTTTTCTCATTCTTACTAACATTTCGTCATATTTTTCAGGCTGTAGCCAAGAATGGGCACACTCCTCTCCACATAGCTGCTCGTAAGAACCAGATGGAAACCGCGGCGACATTGTTAGAGTATGGTGCTCTGACTAATGCCGAGTCCAAGGCTGGCTTCACGCCACTGCATCTTGCAGCTCAGCAGGTGAGTCATAATGATGGCAATCATAATAGTATGAATGTTGGATGTGATGGTCCCAACGAAGAGAGGATACTGCAAGTTTTTGTTGGTACAAGTCCGACATATCCTGCCACCTCACCATAATCGATGAAGTAATCGATCCCAGTTGGAACTTATATTTCTGGAGTAATAGAGCTCTGATCAGAACTCTAGTTTTAACACAAATATCCATTTTTTAAATAGCATGTTTTTTATTCACCAGGGTCACACAGAAATGTGCTCATTGCTCTTAGAGCATGGTGCAGAAGTAGACCAACAGTCTAAGAATGGACTGGCAGCACTGCATCTAGCTGCTCAAGAAGATAGGGTGCCTGTTGCCCAGCTGCTGGTCAAGAATGGAGCTGAGGTAAGATAACTGTTGGATTTTTCTGATAATAAAATATTTAAACAAACATTACCTGTTCATCCTTTATTATTATTATGCCAAGTGAACAACTACTGAGTTAAGGACGCTTACAGTTCGCTACAGTTGCACAAAGAAAATACTGAATGCTCCATTACGTAATGGATAATTTCACATCGAAATCATTTTACCTAGCTGACCCATCGACATAATTATTTGGTATCATTTGTTCACCTCGGAATCATTTGTATCATTTGGCATCATTTGTTCACCTCGGAATCATTTGTATCATTTGGCATCATTTGTATCACCTAAGTGACTAGAAGCGACTTTAAAAAATAATCTTGTGGACTTTATTCACATACAACATACTACTTACAGAGTATCAAATCTAACTTAATATTTAGGTCATGTAACACAAGCTCTCCATTGATCTCGACTGAATCATCCTCGTTTAGATTTCACATATCCAATCTTCCACCTATCTTCGGTCTTCCTTATAGAATAATCAATATTAATTTCGATTCAATGTTACCTAGGTGGATATCTGCACTAAAGGCGGGTACACACCACTGCACATCGCCAGTCACTACGGACAGGCCAACATGGTGCGGTTCTTGCTGGAAAGCGGCGCTTCGGTTAAAGCTCAGACTACACACGGGTGAGTGTACTTATTGGTAGAGATCTATGACCCTGACAGGTTGCGGAGAAATACACTTGCAAATTATAAAATCCGGTCAATAAAAATAGGGTCATAACCCTAGTGAAAAAAAATAGCAATTTGAATAACTTTTCAGTGAAATAAAAAAAAAATATTTAGCTTTATGCCTCAGAGAAAAGTCCTGAGAGTCTCAAGAGCAAAAATTCGTAGACACATATCTACTAGCCTGAACTTTGTCGCCAAGTCTTTTCTCGAGTACAGTCCGAGGAGCTTTCTTACAGTGTTTAGTCAGCCAAGAAGTAGACTGGCCACCTAGGCTCGAAGCGTAGACATCACATAGGCGCTAAGCGTACACCACCACAATACCAGGCGATATTTATACGTTACCTTAGTGTACACACTTAAACAAAATTCTCTGATGAAGAAAATTTGATATCAACAGAAGTAGTTATTAATCCAAAAAATTGCTTCCTATCAAACAGATATACAGCATTACACCATGCCGCTCAGCAGGGACATATTAACATCGTCAACATCCTACTGGAACACAAGTCGGATGCTAACGCCACTACTACGGTAAGAAACACATATACTTGTTCTTCTTTATTTAAAAAAAAGAGCAAACTTATGAATGTTTGGAATACTACAAATTATTATATGTATGTATGTTTGGTGAAAGTAGATGTGTTTTGCACAAATTGGGCAAAAACAAGAGTTTCAGTTTAGAAATTGTTTTAACCTTTCGGTGTTTGCGCGATTCTACCTTTGTTCTCCCCTTAAAACTAAAATCTTAATACACCTTCGCAAAGTTGATATTGAGTTGTTGACGATTTAGCTATATTTTCAGCTTCAAAAGTCAACACAATTCTGTGGAACAGACAGTTTTTAGTATTGTATATGCAGATTTTTAAAGAGAGTTTGTTAATATGACTATATCACTTAAATAAAAATCAGGGTCTTTTAAAAAGACAATTTGTGAAGCTTCTAAAGATATTGCTTTTCTAATTTCCTAACAGAATGGCCAGACACCATTAGACATAGCCTCCAAACTAGGCTACGTCACAGTGATGGAAACTCTAAAGGAGGTATCAGAGCCATCAATTGCACAAGTCTCCCAGGAGAAGTACAAGGTGGTAGCCCCGGAGACCATGCTCGAAACCTTCATGTCTGACTCTGAAGAAGAAGGAGGTGAGTACTCTTTCTCTACAAGACTTATCGTTCTGTTACAGCCGTCATTCTAAATTTTAATGTCTGTCGTGCCTATCATATTTTCTACACCGGGCAACAAAAGTGCTCTGACGATTTTACTGATCTGGTAATCGATAAATTGCAAGCAAGTTCTTAATCCGGACTCCAAAACTTAGACAATTAAAAATATAAGCAGTCATGGTAACTATTTCCCCAAATGAATTTTCACAATGAGGCAATAATATTAGTACCTCTATTATCTAGATAATTACTGATATATTATTATTTATTTATTCTTGGCAAATTATATAAGCTATCCATCACACCAATCTGGTCCCTAGAACAGCATTATGTAAATCCAGCTGTTGCTCTTAGTTTCGGCGGCAACCTAAAGGGCTTTTTGAGACAGATGGTAGCTCTTCTTCTCCAAGCTCTAGTCTACCTCTGTACAAAATGTCATTAAAATCTGTTCTGCGGTTTATACGAGAAAACGTAACAGACAGAGTTACCTTAGCATTTATAATTTTTGTAACAATAAAACAACATCATTTAAATTTCCTTGTGAGTGAGTTATGCAGTGTGTTCCTAACTAAATAACTAATCCGAAAATATTTCTTCTTCTAACGTAGGTGAAGACACAATCCTGAATGATCAGCCGTATCGCTACTTAACAGCTGACGATATGAAGTCTTTGGGAGATGACTCCCTACCTATAGATGTGACTAAAGATGAGAGAACAGAATCTGCCATGAGCCATAAGAATATTATGGAGCTGTCACAAGGTAAGTCAAAAAAGAAAATATCTACAAATAGCCATGAAACTTATTCGTGAAAAGTTTTTTCCCTATTTTCTAGAATGTCATTTGGAACTGATAAATTTCTCATTCATTTGTTAGTTCGTTGATACAGAAAATAGATGGAACGAGTCCTAAGTACTTAAATTCATTTAAAACAAAGATTCATTCTACCCGTTCCCATTACTAAAGGTTTTTTTAAATAATTATATTAAATTTTAATTTAATGATTATACTCCTATAGGCTCAGTGAACGGCATGCCATACCAGCCTCAACAGGAGGTGGTGGTGAAGAGCATCAGTCGCTACAGTACCGCGCAGGCACCCGAAGGTTACTGCTACAACGTAGACCCTACGCAACCTAAGTCAGTTTTTGAATAATCACATTTTTAAACTTGTTTGTCCAAGAATACTACCCTCAGGAATCCACATTAGTGCTATCAGTTTTATTATTATTTACATTATCTTCAGTATTATCAGTTGGCTTCAATACGGCTCTAGGGACTTTCTTATGTAAATTTGATTGTAATTTAATAACTAAGTGCCATTGATCATATTTAGAAGTAGGTACAGAGGCCAGCACATCAAGCTACCACAATCCGTCAAATTTCTTTGATAGATTTTCAACTTTAATACAAATGGTTTATATTTAATTGGGAAAATTTGACAGTTTTGGATATCTTGATCTGCTGACGTCTGTACATCACTGGTGTAATTCAAACATACATAAGTCTTACAATCACTTGTCGGATTCTCATAAATACTAAAACTGACGTCAATCTAGTGCTTTATTAGTGATCAAAAGAACACTAACTGTAGTCACTACTTGATCATAACAGATTTCAAGAAACAATGTACAATCCGGAAACAATTCGAAAATAATTATGTAAACTATACTAAAATAACAATAGAAACGTAAAGACGCTTTTGGATTTTCAAAACATTATCGTTTTCATTGAAACGGTTTATGATCCTAACATCTATTTCAGAATGTAAACATTCATTACAAATTGTTGCGCATGCTCTCTGGGATCTACAGGAAAAAACTACAGTGGAAAAAGTAAGTGATTATTTACGTACATAATTATCTTCATTGTATTTTTCGTGTATATATTTTTGATGTATCGCGTGTATGAAAATAATGTGATCTTAAGTATTGGAATAAATATATTTTACTAGACATGTATTACTTTGAAGTACTTTCTTCTTTTTATAGAACAATGGTATTGATAATTATGTTCAAGTTTATTATGATTAAACACATAAAAGTTCACCTTTATATATTCAGCCCGGTCATTTCTAATAAGCACTAGGTACCTAAACGATTCGTATTTAGAAGACTTTAAAGTGGTAGGTATAGCATTTAGACTTAAATCTATAATCCCAGGATTAAAAAAAATAATACTAATCTTGCTTTAACAAAAAAAAAACTTATCAACCTATCATACCGTCTTTTCATGAGCTAACCAAATGATAACAAGGCTGACATCCAGAGAGCGTTGTGTGATTATTAAATCTTTAATAATACATTTTAATAGTATATTAATAAATAACTTTTTTTTTTTGTAATTACATGCTTAAATAAGTTGTAATAAATAAGAAACACCAACACTTATGTTCATCACATAAATATTAGTCATTTACCGTCATCCATGACATGTTGCCATAAAATATTTCCTGTACATTCTAGTTTCCTGGTATCATTCCTGGTGGATGCTCGCGGGGGAGCCATGCGAGGATGTCGCGGAGGTGGTGTGCGTGTTATAGTACCCCCACTGTCCGCTCAGCAGCCTACGAGAATTACTTGCAGGTAAGTTCATATAGACGGAAAATTCTATAGCAAAGCAACAATAGCCTGTTTTATTATAAGCAGTGAAGTTACTGGGATGAATGAGGATGAACAAATGAAGATGGCTAAGGTGCTAAAATGACTCTAAACTGGACTTCAAGGTGTATTGTGGGAATCTTTTGGCCTCTGTACATTCTTTAATGATGATGATGTTGATAATGAGTAATTATTATGAGTATTGGTTGGTAATGGTTTGTCATAAAAATTGTGAACTATTTACAGATATCTGAAGCCTTCTCGTATCAACCACATGCCACCCCTGATGGAGGGCGAGGCTCTAGCGGCGAGGGTGCTCGAGATGGGGCCTGTTTCCGCCAAGTTCTTAGGGTAAGGTTTTTTAGTTAACCCCTCAATCATCCTATTGATACCACAAACAAATCATTCACATAAATTTCTACAAATATCATGACTATTAACGCTATCCTAACACGAAAATTGGCTAAAATATTTTGGATTTCAGTTATATTCTCTTTAAAATGTAAAAAACATACTAAGCATTTTTGGTCCTGCCATCTTTTCCCAGTTGCTTGTAATTTATCTTAGCACTTACAACAAATACAACAGATAGAGAAGCTTCTATCTCTCCAGTATCAAGACTATAATGCCTATCGTGTTGGCAGGATTACATTTTCCATTAATTACCCATAGACCGGTGATCCTCGAAGTGCCCCACTACGCGTCTCTCCGTGGCAAGGAGCGAGAAATTGTGATTCTTCGCTCTGACAACGGGACTAGCTGGAGAGAACATAACGCTGACGCTACAGATGACGTCGTGCAGGACATCCTGCATGAGACTCTTGAGATCGAAGGTATGACTTAGAAGAAGAAGAAAAAAGTTAACAAACATCAGATTGAAATTATTTAAAATAACTTTTACAAAGCACTGAATCCGTTAGGCGAACATCGATGATCTTATTCCTGAATTATGTTTTGGAAAATCGCTCTATATCCAATTCCTGTCCATCTAAATTAAATTAAGTTCATAAAAAAGTAAAAACGTAAGTAGTTCATAAAGAAGTAAACGCTACCTTATATCTTAATCCTTCGTTCTTAATCCAATTAAAAGTATCAATTTATTACAGAGACAAATGAAGATGAGAAAGGCTGGGATGCTCCGCGCGTCACCAGAATCCTGACGCATGACTTCCCACAGTACTTCGCCGTTATATCCCGCATACGACAAGAAGTGCACGCTATTGGGCCAGAAGGTCAGTATTAGTGGATAGGCAGTGTACGTCTGAATCCATTTTACAATATTTACGGCAACCTATGTCACTTAGTGTAAAATTTGCTTGTATTTTGTATGAAATCAGGATTCATAGCATCATCAGCACCATATAACGTTATGCCAACTACGTTATGGTAACGTTAAAATATGAATTTAATTGCTTGAGGATTTCTCAAATATACCGTTAACATGAAAACTTAAAATCTCCAGGTGGCATGGTATCCAGCTCCGTTGTCCCGCAAGTTCAGGCCGTCTTCCCACAAGGCGCTCTCACCAAGAAGATCAAAGTCGGGCTTCAGGTAAACCTATTTAAACCAAGAAAGGGTGTTAAGGACAAAAACTTGAAAAAGATCACTGTCAATAACGTGTCTAAGAAAAAACGATTCTCTTTAATTTGGTAGTATCCAGCTATTGTATTCAAAATAATTAATTCTTTAAGCTGACATAGTCAGAAACGCTTATGAATTATAACGAATATTTAAAAATTAATACTTCATTACATTTTCTTCACTAGATGTAGACACTGTGTTCATTATTTATTATTGTTTGTAAAAGTAAATGTGTTCTTATGTAATGTTAGTCATTAGTGATAGGTTTGGGCAAAATATTATCTGAGAGAGATTATTCTACATAAATAAGATATTCCTGTAATAAAATATGACGTCAATATCTTAGTTGATATAGTATAGGCTTTGTGCTAGTCATTTTCGTAGAAGCTTTAGAAGAATAATTTCTGAAACATTAGCTAAAGAACTATGTGATGTAGGATACACAAAATTTGGTGATTTTTGTGACCATTGTGTTCTGGGAGGTTTGGTGCAGTGTGTAGAATGATTTAACTACGATTGACACGAAAGTGATCATCTTGAAGTAACGGGAAAATTTAATATTGACTTATAAATTATGGTGGTAGAACTTC
Organism: Acronicta alni; assembly: GCA_964056405.1. Classification (NCBI taxonomy): domain Eukaryota; kingdom Metazoa; phylum Arthropoda; class Insecta; order Lepidoptera; family Noctuidae; genus Acronicta; species Acronicta alni. Next base: position 7,177,587 of record OZ043938.1, on the reverse strand, counting down.
ACTAGGACAAAATTAATGTGATTAAAGTATTTAGTTTAATTTAATGAACGTTGCCTTTTGGGAAAAGAATAACAGCGGTGATCTAAGAGAGCTAAAAATAGGACTAAAATGAATATTTGAAACAGGGATATTCTATTAAGGTTATGATAAATTATAACAATAAAAGTATTAGATTATATTTTGCCACACACCGTCTCGTCTGCCATATTATAACAAAAGTACAAAAGCGATTGCCAAATTTTTTTACAAATTACATACCTATTTTATTTTGTATACGGATATTGGTGGAGTATTTTTGTTTAGCAATTTATATGATGTATCATCACATATCGTAGCCATACATACGGTTAATTTATATTTTTTAATAACAATGTACACGATTCTTTGTAATTATTAAACTTAGCTTGTTTCATCAAATTTTGAATTTCAAAAAATTCATTCGTCTAGCAATAATATTATGTATTTATGTATGTAATTGAAATATATGTACTTATCTGATAATATCGATTAATTTGATGAGACAAGTATTTTACTATTAGCTAAGTTTCTACGTTACTCCTTTATGGATTATGTCATACCCAATAAATTTAGAAATTCACCTGTTTATTGTAGAAGGGAGTTTCAATAAACTATTAACAACAAACTTTGTTTTCAATTTAAGCAAAATTGAATTCTATGAAATCACAAAAGAGTCTAAAATCATAGGGTTTTCTCACACTGCGGTACTAATACTAGTTGGATTTTCTCTAGTTGGTCTTTAGGCGACATGAGCATGATATGAAATAATAACTACCGGCAAAATATCTATGAATGACTATGTGATAATTATGTATTTATTCATTAGAAATGTGTGTACTATAAGATATTTTGTGTATTTAAAGTATTTACAATTGGAGTGACGTAATTTAATTAGTTAAGTAGTATATTTATAAGGATTGCTAAATTTATTGGGTAATGTCTTTCTATGCTTTTGAATTGAATTGTTATTGGACTGTTATGCGATTTTGTAATTTATTTCCTAAAGACCAAACGTGAGAGTTGCATGATGTACATATATTTTGTTTTGCTGCATTGTTTTGAGCTTGATTGTAATTAACAGAGTGTGTTGCATCTTGTTTTATAAGCGCATGTGTGAGAAATAGATGAAAGTCTGAGTTGACATTATAATATAAATGTGTATAATTTGATTTTATATGCTTTTCCTGTGATTTCATAACGTTCATATTTGCTTAATTTTGCACAGACCGCTCTTCACCACCTTCCTACCATTTTGTTTGTAAGATTATAGCTGAATGTGTAAATAAGAGGTAGAAAATATATTATAATTTAACTCACAAAAAACAATAATGAATTTCCAATAATTTAATCTGTTGCAAAAATACTGCTTGATTTTCTCGTGGAAGGGTAAGTACTAAGTTTAAATTATTATTTCTTCACACCGCCTTACGATTTATAAAACACCAGCATGAAGCTTTGACGATAATTACGTTTGGTCTTTAGAAACAGCTCTAGGTTAAAAAATATCACAACTCAAACACTAAATACTGCCGGTTTTAAGTAACGATTTCTTAAACTAATAAGTAACAATAATACAGAAAAATATGAGATAATATTTTTAAATTAAACCGTTTCTCAAAACGGTAAAATAAATATAATTAACAAATAATCCTTTCAGGCACAAATCATTGACTCCGAACTCACTGCGAAGTTACTTGGTCGTGGAGTAGCTGTATCGCCAGTAGTAACAGTAGAACCAAGAAGAAGGAAATTCCACAAGGCTATCACTCTGAGTATGCCAGCTCCCCGACCTCATACTCAGGGTATGACGAACCAGTACAGCACATCATCAGCGCCAACATTGAGGCTACTCTGTTCCATATCAGGTACAATTAAAATAGTTCGCTTGTATTTAAAAAAGCAAATCTGATTTGTTACTGACTTACTAATTCGATATGAATCAAGAATATCATCAAATATCGATGATTTTTTTTAATCTGAAAAATTCTATAGAAACTTTGTAATAATACCATAACTATATTAAATAAGGAATATAATCTGGTTTCAATAAGCAAATAAAGTGATTCAGTAACAAATAGATTACCGTGATGTGTTGCAATGGAGTATGGCTTATGTTTGCTACCTCGATGATATGCTTTGCCAAAAAAGGTAAGTGTGCCTATAATTAGGTATACAGCTTACAAACAGTGCCCAATTAGGCTGAAATTTGTATTTCAATATTTATTGCAAGTAGTTAATCTTGAATATTCATTATCATAATATTTAGTATCTTAAGCTATTTGGACTCAACAAAAACTCCAGTAACTTTGCAGTAAATATTAATTACAAATTAAGGTCTTCTCGTGGGAATTGTGAACTCTGCTTTTAAGTTCGCTTGATAAATAAATTAAAAGGAAATATAATTCTAATACCAATATTCCATTACAACACATTGGTAACGTAGGATAGACTAACATACATCATTACAACTCGATATGTAGGTAACGAATATAGTTCTACATGAGACCGGTAGACTATAGATTTTGAAATTTTCAATTTATAACTAGCGTATTGATAGTAATCGGATTTTATAGAATTTTATCTTACATCATATTGGTTAGTGTAGATCAAGGAATTACGGGTTTAGTCTGACTTACCATCTTATAGACAGCAGGATGAGCATGTTAATGAGATATAGTGTAGTTTGATATTCATTTCATTCGAAAAAAAATATACATGATAGAGGAAGGGAAAAGAAAGTTTTTAAGACAGTGCAAAAAGCCAAACAGCTTATAGCAAATACACAAGCAGCTGATGGGACTACGTCCCTGTGTGTCCGTTATGTGCGTGTCTACATTGTCTTTGTTCTCGTGTGTTTGTGTGTGTTGCACGCTCACCGTGTGTGGCGCTAAATAATGTGCTGCCACCTATCGGCGCGCACCAACAGGGGTATTTCGCAAAAGATCTCTCGAAGGTAAAAACATTAGAAATATTATACAAAAACAAAATCAAAATGTCGGTTTATGTTCCGTTCATATTATTTTAACTGTTATTTTGTCTGAAACTCTAAACTTATCGTGTTTTATTTCTCATAAATCATTGTTTTTACGATACTTATACTCAACAGCTCTTCGATGTTCGAGTATAAATATCAGATACATTGTTTTTATCCCTCTATCACTTTTTGAATGCTTTTCCATATCTTGCTTCTCATACATTCTTCCTCTATGCACGGGCTGAAATTGTTATGCTTTATTAAGTCACGTTCACTCTGTATCATAACCATATAATAAATCTTGGGACATCAAGAGTGCACAGCGATACGTTCACAGAAACATGTCGGTTTAGAACTAAATGTACAAACATAACTAGAACTCAAGGAACTGTAACTGTATTGGCACATTGTATATGATTGAGACACGATAAATACCTGTTTTTGTTTAGTATAAGCGTAAAAATGAAATATTCTGAATCGGTGCCATCTTCATCCTCATGATCATTCGACGTCAATGTTCCCTTTTTGTTACTTTGCTTGTAAGAATCAGAGATTTATTTCCAAAACGGCCTATCAGTTCTGTTCACATCATCTTCTATTATTTTGTCTCGTTCCTTTTTCTTGTCATTGTTTCACTGGACACGTTTTATTTCGATATTTTGGTTTAGATTGGATTTTATTTCAGTGAATGTCCTTCGAGAGATCTGTTTTCCCGAAAAACCTGAATTTTGCAATTTTGATGATTCGTTTTTGATAAAGTAGATTTCATTTTCATTTTGAGAGAAAACAGCACTATTTATAAGAAACAGGTGACAGTTCACAGTGTGCCACATTTTAATCACTTTATTTTAAATATTAAATAAAATGGTACGTTATTTATTGTTTATTTGTGTAATGTGTTGTCTTTGCTTGTTGTGTGTTTGCTATAGGCCGTTTTGGAAACATTTTATATTTAGTTTTTTATTGGTTTTTACTGACCTGTCTTTCTTTCTGATCTATCTTCTACATCGGTAATTTACGTTACATTATCTTTCAAACTTCTGTGTTTTATGTTTAGGTTAAAATTGAAATGAATCTTTACTTGACCTATCTGAAATTTGTATTTATAACTACACTTATGAGTCTTATTAGTACATTTTGTAGAAGAATAAATAGATTGTATATTATGATAAAAACAATACCTACATGTAATACTGTATAGATTAATATTTACAAGCCTGCTTTGGCATGCATTATAATATAGGGTAGAACCATCATCATGGCAGTTGAAAAATAGCGTATTAGCCGCCAAATACTGCCTCATAGCTTTCATCTGAACAGAAAAACAAAAAGCATTTTAATGTAGTAGTATAAGGTATATAATTGCAGAGCATGTATGTAGTTTATTTAAAGCTTATTGGGTATAAAATGACATTTTGAAATGACAGGTGGAACAAATCGAGCTCACTGGGAAGATGTTACTGAGAATACTCCTCTTACATTTGTAAACGATTGTGTTTCGTTTACAACTACTGTATCAGCTAGATACTGGCTGATAGATTGTCGACACATTGAGGATGCCACCAAAATGGCAACTGAATTATACAGGTAAGATATGGTCATTTTTCTAAAGAGATCTTTTTAGAAAAATGGCCTTAAATTAAAAGCAGTAATTATAGCAGCTTTAGTAATTATACTAAGATCACAATAAAATTCAGCCTTTTTTTATAATAAGCCTCAATTTCCACTGGCGCAAAGACGAAACGTAGCGTTACTTACTACATAATTATTAAACATATACTCTTCTTTATACAAATTTGTACGCTAGTTAATGGAGATAGAATTCAATATACTATTAAAGTGTAAGTAATATGTCGCGACGCTACGTTTCGGCTTTGCACCAGTGGGAGTTGAGCCGAAGCATCTTAAAGTAACCAAGGCAACATTTATTTGGGATTATTATTTCTTATCGACTAATTATTTACTGTTAGAAGGAATGCCACAAGGCAAGCAAAATTCACCAGTTAATTTAATTGCAATTGCATTTCAGGGAAGCCATCCATGTACCGTTTATGGCCCGTTTCGTGGTTTACGCCAAGCGTACTGATGAGTGCCAGGCACAGCTGCGTATGTTCTGTGTCACCGATGATAAGGAGGACAAAACTTTGGAACGCATTGAGCGGTTCATACAAGTGGCTAAGAGCAGAGATGTGGAGGTAAGTTTTTTTTTTGTGTGGCCTGCATATAGCTGTCTGAACTAATATTCTAAAGAGAAAATATTTGATTTTTGCATGTTTGTTTGTATTGGATAAACTAAAAATTACTTGACTGATTTAAAAAAATCTTTCACCGATAGAAAGTTCCATTGCCTGCGAGTACCATTGGCTGCAGGCATGCATTTTCTATCTGTCTACTCTTGCGAAATTGGAGCGAGCCGCTCGTTTCTGTTAAGAGTCTTTATACAGATCTCATATGATTTGTGTTTGTAAACATACTCAAGACATAGGAGAAAATCCTAATGTAGGGAACGATTCCAACACAAAAAATAAAGCGAAAAAGAATTAAAAGTATAAGGATATAAACAGTTTAAAATTTTACTAGGTTCATGAAGGCAAGCCAGTCTATTTAGAATTCGGCGGCAACCTGGTGCCTGTGGCGAAGTCCGGAGAACAGCTCTCAATACCGTTCCGAGCTTTCCGGGAGAACCGAGTTGCATTCCCTGTAATGATCAAGACGCAAGATTTGGAGCCGATCTGTAGGTGCCAGTTTATGAGGGATCCTAAGGTTCCGAAAGGAGAACCATCGCCGGCACCTGTGAGTTCTTTTTTTTTTGTTATAATTATATGATAATGAAATAATTATAAAGGCATTTACAGGAAATAATTACATCCAAATTCTACGTATTCAATATTATAAAAAAATAATTCAAACACTCCAGATTGCTGTGCTCAACATAATGGTGCCAGATGAACCAACGGAGAGGACTTCTCCCATCCCAACAGAAACCGTGCCTATGCGCACTGAGGAACAAGAGCTAATCTGGAGGCAGAGGCTCAGTGACCCAAGGTATGGTAACTTTTAGAGGAAATATATTATTTCTATATTTGAATACCAAAATCAAAATGACATTATCATGGATAGACAGTCACCATGACTATGACCATGGGTGTTATAAAGGATCCCAAGTGTCGGGACTCAATAATATCAAAATAACGCGACGAAGTCTGTAAAATGTGGTTAAATTAAATGTCTAATATTCGCGTATGTATCAGAAATCAGTAGGTTCTATAATATATTTATCAACTGTTATAAAATTAATATCTCATATTAATGTTGTCTCAATAATTGAATTATGTTAACTGTACGAATTAGAGTATAGCTCGGCGAAAGAGACTGGGCCCCACAACACAGGGTATCCTAGTGTGGGGTCCAGTGTCATTATAATCAATCGTAGTGCAATGCGCGCTCGACTACGGACGTGTTTTGTGCAGCTCGGCACGAATATTTAATTCGCGTTTTGCGCGGCGGTAGCCGCTGCCGTCTATTGCGTCGCTATGAGTTCACAGCAACTCATAGCCAACGAGCTGTTGGCGTTCGTTCAGCATGCTATCGATTATATGGACGAAGTCAGCATCATGCAGATCTGCAAGTCGTCCTACAAAGAGGAGGAGGTAAGCAGTGCCAAGTTGCTGCTATTCCAAACTCTCGGAAGAGTCGACCAGATGCCGTCCCGCCGGAGTGATGGAACAGAAAAGAGCGTCCAGGATATCATCACCCTGTTCAAGGAGGTCGACCCAGATTATGTGCCCGCTTTCGTGGCGAAGGAGCTGCATAAGCTGCCTCCCGTCACGTTCGACCACGTCGATGTCACCAGGTTGCTGAAGGATATAACGTCCCTGAAAGCCAGCCTGGCCGAAGTACAGTCCAAGTTGGAGATGTCTAACAACACCATAGGGGAACTTCGTGCCGAAGTAGTGTTATTACGCAACACTGTTTCGACAAGTAGGTCGCCTGACGTCTCTAATGTGAACACACGTCGCGGGGCACAAAATGCCACATCGACAGTTTTGAGTCAACGAGTTTCAGCTCATGCGTCATAAACCGCCGATTTAGCTTGCGAAGCAACATGCGCCGCCGCCGTCCATGCCTCGACAGAGGTAACGTCACATGTAGGTACATCGACCCCCAAACGTGCCTACGCAGCAATTGTCGCAACCAGCAAATTCGCTGGATTGCAGACTACGACATCAAATAAAATAGGGGGTAAGCAGAGCCGCTCCGAATCAAAGGGGAAGGTTTTGCAAGACGGCGGTCCAGGGGACCAGGGAGACAAGGATGGCTTCATCAAGGTGGAGAAGAAGAAGAAGAAGCCTAACCGTCTGAAAAAGTACCGACCGGACCGAAACACCTGCTGCGTCCTGCAGTACCAGTGACGCCGCTCTACGTGTCCAGGCTGCATTACTCTACAAAAATCGAGGGGATTGTAGAGTATATTGCAATTAAGAGCAATCTCACTCTGAGGGTCGAACGGTTAGACTCTAGTCACAATTTGTGATTAGAGTACCGACTGAACATCTGTCGACTTTCATGAAGGAAGAGTTTTGGCCGAGAGGTGTACTGTTCCGGCGGTTCCGAGGCCGGATACCTAACACCGAGCGACGCACGACGAATTTACGTGTGGAATAGATACTTAGTTTTGTTATTGTTGTATATATTTTATAGTATTTTATTTTTTTGTTCTATTTTATATTGTATTATTATATTTTTATATGGGCCTTGTTGCCTGAAATAAATGAATAAATAAATAAATAAAAAAATTATAAATAGAAATACTGTACTGTTGAAATTAATAAATTATTATTATTATTATCTCCTCTTTAAAAAAGTTGTGGGTTTATTAACTATAGTGTTAAGATGTATAGGAAATTATCTATATTTTTATAGAAATATTCATTTTTTCAATTCAATAGGTTAGAAGACATTTGCAACCTTCTTGGTAAGGACTGGGTTGCATTAGCCTATGAGCTTGGAGTAAGCGTGGCCACTGTCAACCAAATACAGGCGAAGAGGATCACCGCAGCTGAGCAGGCGCAGCTCATGCTAAAATTATGGAAAACGCAGTCGGGGACCAAAGCTTTAGGTAGAATATACAATTTTGTAAATACATTCGATTTCTTATTGGAACTACACATCAGGAATTCAGGATACAATCAGAATGTACGTTATTATGCAAAGTGGCTTAAAAGTTTACTTTTAACTTGCGATTTTAGCCAGCATACAACACCAATTTTTTGTGCCTTTTCACTGTACTAAGATGACAATCAAGCGTATGGTTACCTTATAGTAAGCGGCAACCATAGCTATCAATACCAGTGGTATCATTTGCACGTCGTAATCTTGAGAGTTCTGTTGTTGAGCCTTATTTGTCGGGTAATTTCACTAATAAAACTAAACTGATTGTTATATATATTCGTTTCTAGAGCCAGAATTACAATCTTGAACAAAATAATAAATTTATTCTTCTTGAATTATTAACACAGTAGGGATTATAGTTTAAAATAAATTGATATTATTATTCCCTTTATTACATTGACACTTTTTTTGAGGCAAATAAATAATTTGAATTTTTAATATTTCATAAGTACATAGCACAGAAGCACATAGTAACCATATTATTATTATTATTATTAATAATATAGATAATGCTCTGGAGCTGGCGTTATGTCGTATCGGGCGAGATGACATCATCGCACCTCAGTCAGAGCTGACCAACGAACGCCGAATACAGAGAAACATATACCAGGAAAGGCAAGCTTCTGAAGAAATTGAAGCCTACAAAGGCCTTGGTTAGTTATCCCTTTTTAAAATAAATATTGTTATATATTTATGTCATTACTACCCGGTAATGGGCACAGAACCAAGTAGAGTTCTTATAGGTAGTAGTAGGGGTCTAAATCAAAATAGTTCTATTTTCATATAAACCATCTACAGGCACTTATGAAATGTCGAGTCTAGGTGCACGGTTCCAAATTGGTCGTTTTGAAATGGAGAAGAACCGGCAAGAAACTCCATGGATACTCTTTTAAATGATAGTGGTTTACAATGATGTTCGGTACAATAATAATAATAAATTGGATACTTACATGAGAGGACAATTTAGGGATGTTGCGAAGATTACAATTAAATAAAATACAGCTAGGCATAAAATAAAGTTCTAAACAGTTCTCCCATTTACAAACAGTAGTGACTAATAAACTATATAAAGCAACTGACAAAACTTGTCAGTTGTTAAGCGGTCTAAAGCGAGTTTATAGATTTTACTCACCTATACGTCCCTATGGTGTCCAGCGGGGTCCAGCTATTGCCTTCTAGATGATAAATAGCAACTGTAACTATTTATTTCACCCTAAATAATTTTCCTTTACTTACAATGATAGTGCATAATTACAGCTGCTGTACAGAGCATAAGGTGCAAAAGTAAAAAATATGCACCTATTGAATTCAGTCTCAGTCCACTATATCCAGTTTAAACTACCGTGCTATTTAATAATATGTTGGTATATGTATGTATTTATTATATCTACAGCAGAAGAGGATAATAAACTTAAAGATAGGATATATAATGAAGATCAAATAGCCGAACATAGAGAGTCAGAGCAAGATCAGGACGAAGCTAAATATTCTCCTGAAGAGAAATCGATAATTGATAAGAGTGAAGTTGAAAGAACTCCCACACCCAGCGAAGATAGTGAAGAAGATGAAGGTATCATGATTAAACAATAACTCATTCAATAAATAATTTCTCTGAGAAATAGTCAATTATTATACATATTAATTAAAAAATACTGAATACTAGATTGGAAATAATTGATTTGAAATATGTGGTTGCTTACAGATGTAAAACGCAGTGTAGCAGAAAGAAAAGAACAAATAACGAGAAAGTTAAGTTCTAGCAAAATCCCGGCATCGAAACAAAAGAAAGAAATTAGGGAAGAAATTATTGAAATAAAGACGCAAATAAAACCGGATATAAAGAAATTTCAGGATATTGAACAACAGGTAAACTTACACAAATAACACCAAGTCGTAAATTTATAACAATAACTTAAACGTCTAATCATAATAATGTTGATTCGCTTACAGGTATTGGAAAAAGAGCCAAAATTAGAAAGAACACGATCCAAAACTTCTCCCGACACGGTCGAAGAAGAAAGAGAGATTGATGTTCAAGAAGTCGTGGAGACAAAGAAAGAAGAACCCAAACCGGTAGAACGGCCTGTAGAACAGTTCAGAAAGTTTGACCCTTCATCACCTGCTAAACCGACTCCCAAACATTTACAAAGGCACATGAGAAACGAATCAATGAGGTTCCCCTCAGGAGACTTCTCGAACGTCACTATCACTCCAAGAAAGTCAGTCACAGCCGAAGCAACTGAAGTTAAAGTATCTGAAACCAAAGATACATTCACAAAAGAAGCTATATCACAGAAAGAAATTGTTTCGTCAAAGGTAGAAGAAAAATTGGACGACGGTGATAAATCACCCGATTTAGTAGTAGAAGAAGAAAAAGATATAGCTGAAGCCCCCTTAAGAGCTAAGATTAGCTCATTTGAGTCAAAAATGTCTAAGGAATCGTCAATTGAGCTACCTAAGACTACCGTTAAATTAACGAAGGAAGCATTGAAAAAACATACGCTTGAACAGGATCAAGGTATCGAGTATACTCAAGAATTTGTTAGAGAGCAATCGAAGCAAATATCAAGTATGGAAACTCATGTCGTCCATAAAGTGTCTATTGAGACAGAAAAACACGCTGAGACAGTTAAATCTGTAAAAGAAACGATACAGCACTTTGATTCAAAAATAAAATTAGAAGATAAGTCAAAGCCATACCATAAGACGATGAGGACCGATTCCACTTTAGTACAAGTATCTTCTGAGGAAGATAGTGAGTTTTTGAAAAAATCCACTGATTCAGAAACTGAGACTGAGTCTCAAACTACTGTCAAAGTAGATAAACTAGAACAAAAGCGCAAATTCCAAATTGACAGAGATGTATTTGATTTGAAACCTGATGACAAGGATGTGCCTAAAGACGACAAAGAACAAAAAGATGACTACGATAAAAAGCCAGGCGATGACGATAAGAAAGATGATCAACCTGCAATCATAAAGGAACAGAAATTGGAAAAACAACTGACTCAAGAATTAAGAACGAAGGTTAGCGAAGAAGAAATTACAGAGGCTTTAGAAGAAAAAGATGTATCATCTGTAAGTGATCAGCTTACTAAGGATAAGGTAAGATAATATTATACACTTGCATTCGATATAGCTAGTCATAATGTGAATGCTAGTCCGTTAATGCAACTGTTCTGTATTATTAAATTACAATAAATGGCATACCCACGTTTTAGGTGGAATCACAAATATCAGTAACAAGTATAAAGTCAGATCTAAGCAGACATACTAAAACTGACTCCATGGGTTCTGAAGCTCAGGACTTGATTGGCAAAAAGATATCACAGGAATCGCCAGTGCAGTCGGCTATTGACAAAGCTGACTCATTAGCGGATTTACAACAAAGTACGGAAAAAGACTTCAGCTTTGTATCTCAAACTGAATCTAAGGTATTTCTTTTTCCTTTCTTGTGGTGCTACTAATACGTTATATGCTATCTTGATATCTGATGTGGAATTCATTTGATCCGCATAATTCACAGGTATACTCTAAGGATTCAAAACATCGCAGTGACTCATTGGATGAGACGTCTCAATTCTCAGACTTAGATGACCAGATCGGCGCAAGTCCAGCACACAAGCCACATGTTGACAAAGATCTAGAACAGACTATTACTAAAACTGGAATAAAGACTATTACTACTACTGTAACGGATAGAAAACAGACAAGAGATCAAACATTAGAATTTTTAAAATATGAAAGCGAACATAGTTCACAAGTGCTGGGATCTACTTTAGGAGCAAAAGAAGCAGAAAAGGTAATTCGGTTATAAAAACAATATTTAGTATCTTTAGTTTATTCCTGCATTAAATCATCAATTTAAACTAACACCTTCAATCCTATAAATAAATTATTATTTTCAGGTATCGCCAAAAGAATCCCCTGTTATTAGCGCAAAAGCTCGCCAGTTTATCGAGACAGTACCGGAAGACGATTCTGTACAAGAATGCTTCTTCTCTAAGCGGATCTACTCAGACTCTTTAGAAGACTCGGAACACACAGACTCACGGAGACACTCAGAAGCTGAATCACTAAAATCAGATCAATCCGATGTTAAAGCCAAAGTATCATCATCTGATTTTGATGAACGGGCGGAATATGAGGAAACTATTGATTCAGGAAGTGGATTTGGTGACGAGAAATTTGAAGAAAGTATTGGTTTCACATCAATTAGAATTGATCCTAAAGTAATAGAACTTGAAAAACAAGATTCCGGCTCTGATAAAGCTGAAGAAGTAGAACCTGTATTTAAGAAAATGACTCCTAAACGTCATTCAAGAACTGAATCTATCTCTATCACTAAGTTGAGTGATTTACAAATCGACTTAGAACTACCTAAATCTAAACAAGAACTCCAAATCATCGTTACTGAAGCTGAGGAGATCGATAAATCTGATAAAGATGAACTGTCTGATAAAATATCTTCTGAAAGTAGTAGAGAAATTGAAATCTCAGATAGAAAATCTTCTGAAGGTATTTCAGACAAAATCAGCTCTGAAGATGCGGTTACAGAAAAACATACGTCTTCTGAAGAAGATCCCACGAAAGAACAATTTTTAGAACATAGGAAAGAAGTTGTTACAGCTATTATCGAGAGTACAATTGAAGTGAAAACTCAACCTGTAAAAGATGATTTACCAGATAAAGGTAAGCTCAACTCGGTTAAAAAACTAACTTTTGTTTTTATAAAAGATCTGTTGCCCGCGGTTTTACTCGCATCCCAAAAGACTTTTTAGACAAAAGATACCCTATATCCTTCTGCAAAGTCCAATACCAAAATTTATTCCGCTTAATCATTTATGAGCAATTTATACGAAAAATTAACAAATAATTATACAAACAGCAGAGTTACATTTCGAATTTATAATATAAGTACAGAATATTGTGTACTGATTCTTAATGTTTGTTAATTCTACAGAGGTTTAATTTTTCAGTTGATGCAGTAAAACGTCAATCAGTAACGTCAGCAGGTTCTGGATCAGTAGGCGAATTACGCTTAGAAGAGAAACGTTTATCAGATGCTCACAGTCTGACTGAGTCCAGGGACTACACCTTCGAGGAGTCGGAAGATGATATTGCCACACAAGGTACTCATGTCGATATATCCAGGGATAAGGTTGATGTTAAGCTGGAAAGTGAATCTAAAACTAAGACTGCATCAGGTTAGTGTGAAATATGACTGTGTGTCAAACATTTAAGCAACACAAAATATTCTAGCTTAAAAACAATATACAAATGTTTCTTACAGGTAAAGCTGATCAATTGAAACTCGCGAAACTTACTCATGGAGACTCATTAGATGACGTTGAAGGTTTTCCCGAAGATCATGTTACTGATTATGTTCATAAACTACCACATATTGCCGAATTGGGGTAAAAAAAAACTATGAATTATCCATTAATATAATATATTTATACACGATGATTTTGTAGTCGTTTTGGAACCGAAAATTTTAGACTCTATATCAGTAATGGAACCTATTAAAATATAATTTAATTTAAATAAAAATATATTATTTTATTGATTATGAAAAATAATGTCATATTCGAACAAAAAATGAGAACTCATGATAACTCCACTCAATGTTACGTACTACGATCACTACGATCGATGTCATTCAATGTTACACACACAACACTAAGCGGTAAAACATGCCTAGACACGTTATCCGCCCATTGGATGTGGCGCGGCGCCCGCTGCCTACAATCCACGCACACAGCTGTAATGTATTACGTACCTACCCCTAGTAGCAGGCTGCGCGGCGCCGGCGCGGCGAGCGCTCTCGCGTCGTCGCGTCGCCCGCGCCGCTCCCCGTTAACCACCCCGCACGGCCGCACCCGCCAGTTCTGTTGCAACTCGCGCGCGATAAAGGTTGCATTTTTTACGTTTTACGTAGCCACGCGATACAAACCCACGAAAATGAGTCTTCAGTATAAATACTTGAACGCGGAGTAGGTACTTGACAATGGTTCAGCTGTACGCTGTTGCCAGTTACAATTTGGAAGAGGCCAGGCGGTTGTATTCCCGGCCAGAACATTTAAAGGCGCTGCGGCTACGAGGGATTGAAAGTCCTCAAGTACCTTCAAGCCCTACCAACTTGGCTGCAACCCAGCGCCTTCTCGATCATGGACAATTCCGTGTGCCGGCTCACGCGCAAGGTCGAGGGCGCCTGAGTGACTCGCAGTAGAACGAAGACGCTATTCTGGAGTAGGTACTTCGAGCGGGCTCCGCGGCGAAGCAATGCGATTATAATGGCTTAACATCCCTATAAGTTCCGTCGAGCTCACGTCATCAACAACAATGATGCACCGGCAAGAATTGCCCTATGTCAGCTGCCCGGCTCATTATGCAAGTGTTGTGCGTGCTTACCCAAACAATCAGTTCCGTGATCGATGGATATGCCACGGCGCGCGGCGGTCCCGTGGCTTGCCCACCACCGATCCCGGACTTAACGCCCCTGGATTTTTTCTTGTGGTCGGAAATAAAAAGACTCGTTTATACCCGTGAACATGAAAGTCTTAACGAGTTACGCAGTGCGATAGTGGACGTCTTTGATAAAGTGAAAAGTGATAGGCTAAAAGACAATACCTAGCATAAAATGGGCACGTTTGTGTATTGAACGCGGCAGACTTCTTTCGAGCAGTTGCAGTACAGGGAAGTGTAAACAATTTGTAAATAAACTGTTAATAGGTAAGTACTTAGCTATGTACCTACATAAGTTTTTTATTTTGTAAATAGCTCAAATTCCAAAAATCCAAACGCCTTAAGTACCTACTCAGTTCATTGGCTCTCTGTTTTTAATTATTGATACCTACAGTAAATAAAGATAAGTTCAATTCAAATAAAGTATTTCTGCAGGTCCTAATCCCGTGTAAAGTATGAACGAGAAATTGGAGTAGGTACAATTTACGTAGTTGGCGTGAAAATGTTGACGACACGCAATCGTATCGTCAACAATGCGCAGCGGCTGTGCGAGCGACTGCTGCGCCATCGCGGGTTCGATCCTCGCTCGGAACCAATTTGTATGATCTGTAGGTGATTGTTCTGGGCTTGCGTGTTTGTGTATGTAAAAATTTATGTTTGTAAATGCACCCATGACACAGGAGAAAATCCTAGTGTGAGGCAACGTTTTTTTCTTAAATAAAAACTACGATAAAACCTACCTACACACAGTCTTATTCTAATTTTTTTAGTAAGAATGTAGGTATTACGTTCGTGTCCCGTATCATCAGCTGATTCGCTGGGCGCCATACTTGTAGTATTTGAACTGCGATCTAGGTACTAACCTAACATCAAATTACGTCGCTATCTGCATCGTAATGCAATTTATTTTAATAATACAATGTATTTGTCTAGCTACTAGCTATTAAATCACGCGTAGTAGGTACTCGGACGGATCATCCGACCGTCGTCCGTCGCTCGCGTTGCTGTAGGTAGGTAACCAGCTGATGAGCTGACTCGTACCGCGCGATCGAGCCACCGCGCCCCGCGCCCGCGCCGCCTGCCGCGCATCATTGATAAATGGCAAGCTTGAGACTGCGGCGGTTTTAGAATGAAATATTCGTGCACTACTATAAACAAACTCGAACAAGTGATTTTTTTTTTAAATGCCAACTTTTTTATTATTAGCTGTACAGTCAACTAAATTATTTTTTTTTGTACTACTAATTATCCTAAGTTACCACGTTTCGGTTCCAAAACGACTATAAAGTCACGGTGTATAGGTCCTGCAAGTATATTAATAATATTATTTTATTTCAGCACTATCCCTGATAAAGACCTGACAAGTAATTTCCTAAGTAAAGAAAGAGAGGAACAAATTAAACGAGAAACAGTTAAAGTAGTCACAAATTCTGTAACAGAATCAGTGCAACCAGTAAAAGAAGTAAAAATTATTGAAATTATCCAATCAGAGCATGATCAACAGCCTAGAGAAATAGTATTTACTACAAGACAGACAGAAACAACGTACACAATCACTTCTAAAGATGAACCAACTGTAGTATCAGAAGTGACTACTTTAGTCAAGGATGGCACTACCACTACAGTCGAAGAAATCGTTGAGACGAAAAAGCAAATAATTGTAAGCGAAGGAAGTAAATTTGATGTGTCGAAAATAAGGACTGACACACTTGGTCACTTTGATATTGGAGACTTAGATGAAGTCAAAAAGTTTGTGCCTAAAGATTTAGATTTGGCAGAAGCAACTGAAATAACAAAAGAACAGGTAAAACCTGTAATTGATGATATTTTACATAAAGGTACTATTGCTGCTGCTGCTAGAAGCCCAGTTCTAGATAAGGACTTAAAAACTGTTACAAAAGAAATTGTTGACTCTGAAAAGAGATCTTATGATACAAAAGTACCGCATAAAGAAGAACGAAGGCACTCTTGTATCAGCCCAGCTATCTCTCTTGAAAGAATAGCTGAATCAGAAGTAGAAACTGAAGAGGAACCTACAAAGTCTGTTATCAGTACAACTTTTGAGACACAAAAAGTAACAGACGCAAAAACTGAAATGAAAAAATCAGACTCCGCTATGAAACAAATGGCTGATAATATAGAAATTATTATAAAACAGGCATCTGAAGATGTAGATGTGTCATCAGAAGAACATCCTGTTGAAGACGAATCACAAGACATTGCTGGTAGAGTCTCTGTAGATTCTATAATAGAGGAAGCAGTAACCACAGTCGAAGGATATTTAGAATCAAAAGATGCAAAGGAACAGGAAATTGAAGTCAAAAAAGAAATCATATTCGAAGAAACGAAGAAATTCGCAAAGGAGAGACCTGGACTTATTAAATCACTCTCAAGAGACAGTGGTGAAATTGTCATTATGCCGAAAAAGAAACACCCGAGAACGTTCTCCGTTCAAAGTTCTCCCGAAGAAGTCGAAGAACAGATTTACACTGATTCAGAGTCTGGTAAGCATGTTCTAACAAAACTGTTATTGAAGAAAATTGTCTTGCATTACATTGAGATTAATTGGTATTTGTAACATGCAAGCATGTTTATTTGGTTATAATTTGTGAATTATCTGTTTACAGATATGGACAAAGCAAAAGTACTAGAAATTATAGAACCTAGCTCTGATCTAGATGGCAAAGCACCTGCGTCTAGTTTTGATACACGAAAAATACGTACTGACTCGCTTGATGACGCTGATGATTTTCCAGAAAAAGAGGTATGGATATATAATAAATATGGTTTTGTTAGACGTGAGTTGAATTCAAAGCATATCATTAAACAGATGCCGTCAAAAAGATTAGACTATTAGGCAGATTTAAGTTATTGTTAATGTAAAATAATTAATATAAGTATTAGATCATTATTGAAATAATGTTGGTACTATGGATGAAAACCCTAAATATAAACAAATTAAAAAAAAAAACTTTTCTATTTATAGGCTGAATTTTTCGGCGACGAAGAAAAATATATTGAAGATACGCAAGAATCATTCCAACCAGTTCAGTTTGAAGAAAAAATAGACGTAGACATGGCCGGTCCCAGCACCAGTGCTCCACATGACGGAGAAGAAGGGGACAAGTTCAGTGAGAAAATTATTAAGAAAACGCACTTTGTAGATAGTTTACTTCGTACAGATTTAGTATCCAAGTCAACTACTGAATCTTCAGTTACCACGGTCATATCCAGTTTAACAAAGTCTTCAGATGAAGATCAAAAGTCCATCCTTGAAGATGGAACTTCTGCTGACTTCTCAAAAATCAGTGGGGCTGACTTGGTCAAAGATCCTTCAAAAACTTCATTTGAAGCTAAAGAAGATTCCAGAATTGAAGAACAAATCGAAGACCGGGGTACTCCAGATTTATCAAAAAAATCTATTGACCTAACAAAGGATTATTCTAAGTCATCCATTGATAGCAAAGATACATCTAGGGATTTTGCGACGAACGAGTTGTCTAAAGACTCAACTGTCGACTTAACGAAAGACTTCTCAAAAGCTTCTGTAGAAAGCGTCAAGGAAACTTCAAGATCTATTGATGAGAAGACATTCTCAGAAGATCATTCGTCGTTAGACGTTTCAAAGACTTTAGCATCAGATGTTTCCGAAGGCATCACAGTAAGCAGGGAATTTATTGAAGAGGAGAGATCAATATCAAGAGTAGTAAGAGTCTCAACTAGTTCTTCTCAAGAAACGTCAATACTGACGGAAAGTAAATTATTTAGCGATCATGATGAAAAATCGTTAGAAAAAACTAAACCTTCAGATACAACTGAACAGGACTTTATTGGTGAAATGGAAGAGAAAATAGCACAGCTACAGTCAGAGTTCAGAAAAGAAGAAGAAAGTATTAAAGATATGGCTGAGAAGGAACCCAAATTAAAGATTGAAAACGAGGTTATTGTAAAAGAACTTAAAGAACATGACAAAAAAGGAAAAGTTACCGACGAGACGCACATTATAACTGAAAGAGTGGAACATATTATAAAAGATGAGAAGGACATTTTAGAAGACAAAAACGATTACAAACTTTTTGAGCAACCGCAAGACCAAATTAAGAAGGAAAAAAAGGAAGATCAAGTTGAAGATGCAGAAATACAACAGGAAGCGGAAGATGAAGTACCTGATATGAAGGAATTAAACAGAAGATGTTCAAATCTTCTTGAAGATATTTCACAAGGAGCTTTAATTAGAATTGACTCATCTCATGTTACACATGGTAAGTTTTTACTTAAAAAAATCCCAAACCTTATAAAAATAGAAAAAATAGTTTTTTTTAATAAATAGCTTTTGCAATGCCATTATCTTAAGTTAAACTTTATTTTACCATTTTTAGATCTTGCATCAAAATTCTCCAAAACTCCACCACCGTCCCCAGTCGATCTAACCCTTAAAGACAAGTCTAAAACGGAGAATGGAACTAGCGAAAAATCTGTTGGGCTACAACCGAGAGGTAACATATTCGTACCATTTACAAAAACTCGATAAAGTTGACAAAAATCATTGTACTCCGATTAATATGATGACATTTGACAATTTTGCAGTAACATCGTAGTTAGCTATATTTCAATCACTCGTGACTGTCCGTAGTAAATATTGTCACAATATTTAGAATAAGACTTCCATAATAGATTACTATAAAAGAGTACTATAAAATTTTGCAAATTCTGTCACATATAAGCTGAGTAAAGTTGAGTAATTTAAAATTAGAGCTAGATGTAGGTGCTAACTCCACCATTCTATTTAGGCTCCGATTCATCGTTCCTGGATGCTAACCGTCAGTCACCAAGAGCTTCATCAGCAGGCGACAGTGTCATCAGCGAAACTGAAGCACACCAGAGTGGTCAGTAACATACATTTAAAACAACATTATTATTTGTTTACCGTAACTGTAGTTTAAAATCCCAATAAAATTCTGATGATAAAATTAATAATTTTGAAATTTTAAATGTTTGTCCCATTATAATAAATTGGGATTGTAAGAAAATTATTGCAAGCTTTTTGCAGTAATGTAGTGGCAAAGTAGAGTCATAGCGAAACCTTACTCTTAATTTTGTAGCAAATAACCATTATAATTATACAGCCTTATTTGCCACACTCTTTATTTGTATGCCAATTATCGCATGTGTCGTGGTTAATTTTTACACTAAGGACTTGACTTTGTTTCTAAAGACTTGGAAACGAAGCCAGTATATGGAAAGCACTACTTAAATAATAGAATGCACTGAAACTAAGCAAGATAAAATAGACTTTAATGCGACTCCATAGAATACCTACATAAAAGAGAAAATTAAAGAAAATTAGCCAGTTCAGTTGCAAAAGTCACATAATGTATGCAAATATTCGTCAGCACAGTAAATTTTACTTTTTTTCTTGCGGAGCCCTTACGTTGCTATAGGTAAGTGGACCCACGAGCAACCAAAACATCACTTTATTTTATTATCGCTTCTTTTCCTGACGAACAACTTGATTTATTGTATTTGATTCGCAATGTTTTCATCTATTTATCATTCATATTTGAGTAACGTTTCGCTTTGATTCTAAATCTTCATTTATTTTTACCATTTTACAATCATGAGCTTCCATCGCTGTTTCCTAACGATCTTCACCACACCAACATTATTCTTGTAATATAAATCAGCTTAAGGTGCTTCAGATGCATTAAAGCAAATCAGGACACTATTTTTCCAAATTTTAAGAAAATTGCACACTAATTTTATTTACTTGAACTGTATATTTTATAACTGTATCAGATTAATATCAATAATAAATTATTTTTGATGTTTAGCACAACAGAAATTAACTCAAATAATGTTATTAATATACAATGTAGTTCATTAATTAATAATAGCTTTTTGTTTACAGAAGTGGTGATGGAAGCGTCTAAGGCTCTAACTGCTGTCGCTAGATCCAAGTCTCCCACCAAACATGTAGCTGATAATATGACATTTGTTAATGTCGACCAACCAACCATTACCAGTGGTGCCATTGAACTTGTTGACCGAACTATCGAGAAGAGCATCGATGTCATTGATCAAATAAAGCAAGAGCAGCTTGCAGTCCAAATAGAAGAAATGCAGAAATCGACATCGACTGATACTTTCTATAGTGAGTCCAGGGTTGAGACTTCATCGTCATCTGTCCATAAAACATTTGAAGGTGGTGAATTAAAGTTCCAATCTATCGACCCTCGAGCTGTTATGTCTGATATGGTAGCAAAGTTTGGCACGAAAGATAATTTCAGCACAATATTAACACACAAAGAAACTGAGACAAGAAAGATATCTGGGCAAGAATTCTTTTCCGAAACCAAGCAAGTGTCATCATCAGATGACGATTCATTGGTAATAAAAACAGAAACTACTCATGAATTACGAGGACAAGAACATGAAATGAAAGAAAAAACCACTGTTCGAAGGGATGGTGATCAAACCGAAACATCTCAAAAGAAATTGGAAAAAGCTCATGAAGCTACAGCCAAACGATCTGATGTAGAAACAAAGACTGTTAGAAGCACAGATGATGCTGATATAATAAATGTTGAACGGGAATTTTCTGAGCAAGGACTTTATACTGGGCGGCAGACCAAATCTGAAGAAAAGATGACTGCTATAAAAGATGAAACGATTAAGAAAAAACACGAAGTTAAAATATCTGAACGAGATCTGTATCATGAACAGTGGGGTAAAGAATATTTCACCGAACCCGGTGAGTTAGAAAATATAGTGGAAGATGATAATAGCAAATCTAGAGTGGCGTTTGTAGATTCTACTCTAAAGATTGTTGAAAAGGATGAGATTGTATCAAGTGTAGAACTTTCGGAAAAAGGTAAGGTGGTAAGTTCTACTATAGAACACCACAAGGAAGAATCGATAATAGAAAGTAAGGAGCATGATGATCTTAGTTCCGATGCTTCTCATGCACCGAGCTTCAAAAGTGAACCGACTGAAAAACAGGATTCTTCACAAGCCAGCCCGAAGAGCAAATCTAAATCTTTTAAGAAAGATGATGAAACCTATGAAGTGAATTTTATAAAAGAAATTAAAGTAACTACGTCACCAGTAAAGAGCACATTTAGTCGAACTGGAAGTCAAGACACACATTCAGAGTCTGAAGCTGCACCTGAATTGCCACACGATGACAAAACTGGAGACACACCGAAAAAAGAAAAACTTACCAGGTCTCCTGTAAAGTTACCACAGCAACAGATTCAGGACCAAGTTTGGGAGGTATCTTTGCAGAAAGCAGATTCATTTGAAGTAGCCGACGAGATACCAAAACCTAAAGTTATAACAAGTGTAGAGACTTCGAGCACCACAACAAAAAGTTCTGACAGTGAAACCATTTTAGAGATTAGGACTGTGGTAGAAACACGGACCGAAGTAACAAAAACTTCCAAAACTGACATGTCGCCGATAGCATTTGAACTCTCCGATGAAACAAGTACAACCTCTAAAGATATTATGCTGAAATCCGGAGAAAGTCTTGATACGGAATGTATGATTAAGTCTTTAGAATCTCATGAAGGAGAAGTGTTACAAAAATCTATGGACTCCACAGTAAGTGCTGAAACTCTCCATGCCTCTGAATTCTCCACTGAAGCTGACTCAGCTTATTTAACAGGAACCGATCATAAAAGAGAAGAAATTAAATTAATAAAAGAAAAAAGTCTAGAAGACATTTGTAGTAGTGGATACGATACTGATCTCTCCTCTGCCGAGTTTCATGGGATGAAACTCGAATCAGAAAGGGTGGATTTTGATTCACTTATGTCTGCTCAACCACTCGCCGACTTGTCAGTTTTGGAAAAAACTATAGATGAAGTCAAACAATCTCTTGAAGCAGCGCAGGGTGAAATTATTAGTGAAAAAAGTGATGGAAGCAGTAAATACAAGCAGTCTCCCTCTGAGTTTCAGTTTAAACTTTTAATTAGTCCTGAACGACCTGAGGTTATAACTGAAGAACAACACGACGACCATGATAAGACAATCGTTTCTACTGAAAAAGAAGCTATGATATTGGATGACCAAAAGTCTGAAAGTACCTCACCAAAACATAGTTCGCAAGACTATACTACGACGTCTGAGGAAGAAAAGGAAACTGTTCATGTCAAAGAGTCTAGCCCTCCTTTGGACAGTGGTGACCTATCAATAAGATCAGATAGTGGTCCCCACTCAATTATTGAAACTGATAGTGAAATTGTATTATATGATAGGGATAAATCCATAAGCAGTCTAGAAGTAAAACTCAGAGAGCAGAGACATATTAAATCGAAGCTGGGTGTCGGGGATAGGCGATCAGCGTCTGAAGTTGAAGGTTGGTCTAGTTCAGGAGAGAGTCATTACCACAGTTTTGAACATTCAGAAAGTAGACCATTGTCTTCAGATATAGAAGTGATGATGACCGCTCAAAGCGGAACAGAGTTTGAGACTGCATTAACTAGTCATGATGTTTCATCGCAATCGTTGAGGACGTCTAAAGATTATTTCACAGCAGGAAGCTCACTTGCATCTAGAGATAGTATGAAGAGCTTGGATTCAGATGGATCTAGCCATGTAGCCAGCATTGATATTTCTGATGCATCAGAAACTCTTGTGCCTTCTGCTAATGAGTTAAAAGAAGAATTAATGGAAAGTAGTACTTACGTAGAACAATTTTTACACGAAGCAGAAAAAGAGCAACATAAGGTTAAAGATGTAAGTGATGAGGAGGTTTCTGGTGACGATGAAGAAGGCAAAGTTGATGAAATTGAACCTGTTGGTAAGATGAAGAGATCACATGAAATGAGGTTCCTGCCAAAGGAAATGATACCAGAACATTTCCCAATTGAAAGCGCTTCGGAAAGTGTTGATATAGATGAAGATTCAACTAAAGATAAGGAAGGTTCCGATACTACGATTTCAAGCCAGTTGAAAACGGATGAGGTTTTGTCATCGTCTATTTCAAAATTGGATATGCCATCATCTCAATCAGATCTAGAGCAAGAAGAAGTCAAGGAAGTTATAACAAAAAAGGCAAGTCAAAAGGACGAAGCTATCCCATTCTCAGTTACTAAAATTGAAAAAACACAAAGAGTGTTTGTTGATGTTGAAAGTGAAATTATTCCAGTGGGATCTTCAGAATATGAGGATATTGTACAACATGGAAGTATTACTCCTGAACCAAGAAAACTTTCAAAAGAAGATGTAACCATTACAAAAACAACTATTCATGAATCTGAAAGTGCACCCGGTGAAGTATGTGAAGTTGTAGAAGAGTGTCAGAAAAAAATAGTTAAAGAAGTTAGCGTTATTCCTTTCGCGAAGACAGAAGTACCACCTAGTCAAAGAGAATTTGTTGATATTGAAGACGATATTATACCAGTAGGGTCTAAACAATATGAAGAAATCTTAAAATCTAAAAGTGACTCATCTGTACCTAAAACAAAGATTGAGAAGTCTATAGCTAAAACACCTGATTCACAATTAGACAGTAAACAAACTTCAACATCTAGTCTTCAGACTCATGATCATCTGTCTACCCCACACACACCTTTGTCAGCTCCGAGCCAAAGCTCTCTTTCTACGGATAATGGAAGAGAATATGTTCTAGATGACATGTATGACATATCAGAAACCCCTGAACTAAGATCAGATCTTGCTGAAACCAGCAAATCAGAACTCGTCATAACTACTGAAGATAAAACTATGCGCACTTATGAAAAAGAACAAGAGTCACCTACTAGCGATGAATTTGAAATGGTAGATAAACCGAGTGAGATGGACGATTTTGTAGTCATCGAAGAAGTTGCAAAAGAAGCTCAAGAAACAGACACTGAAGGTAAAAGTGTACAAATTAAAACACAAAAATTAGAGAAACGACACGATACCGAAATAGAAGAATATTTATCTAAAACTGCGAAAAAACAAGAAAGTACCAGTAGTGCATCCGGTTCTTTATCAGATGAAGAGCTACTTCAATATGAACTGGAACAAAAGAAACTTCAAGCTCAAGAATTAGCAGAGATAGAGGCTGGAAGAAGGTGGATACAGATGCAGTTTGAAGGTGATCCACGATATGACTACGAAAGGGTACCTTTAGAAGATATTAAGGAAGAAGAAATGACTGACTTTGATGCCAGTAGAATTGGCAGTTTAACTTCACAAAAGGAATCGATAGGCAGTTTTGGTAGTTTTAGGAATTCTTATGGAAGCCTTTCTGAATCTGAAATGGCTTCTCGAATAAGGTTTAGAGTAAGAGGTGAAAATGATGATATTTCTATCAGCTCATTGCAAGAGTTTGAAAATTTAGAAAGGGCACTTATGGAACAATACCAGCAACATTCTTCATCCTCTCAAGATTCTCTCAATGGTTCTTTGCCTAGGCGTTACATTCTTAGTAAAAGTCAAGGCGATGACATTTCAGTGTCCAGCTTAAAAGAATTTGAAGGCCTTGAATCAGCTTGTCTTGAAGCTTTGAAAGCAGAAATACGTGCAAAACAAAAAGAAGCATTGCTTATGGCCGATCCTAAAGAAGTAAGTGGTTGTTTCTTGGAACGAGAGAAACGTTCGTACAGTGGTAGTTCTGAAAGTAGTCCTCCACAGAAAGGTGGCAGTCCAAGCCAAAAAAGTGGAAGTCCTTCTCAAAAGAGTGGAAGCCCGTCCCAAAAAGTTGGTAGCTATGGAAGCCCATCACAAAAGATTCTCACTGAGTCTGCCAGTATAAGGAAACTAATAGACCAGCAAATGGCAATAGAACAGAAACTTCAACAACATGTAACTCCAAAAGTAATTACTGTAAAGAAATTTGATGAAAGAGGAGCATTTTTCGTACCAGAACCCCAGCCTGGAACAGCGGAATCTGAAGGAGAAACTTCAAGAGAAGTTGTAGAAGAATGTAAGAAGACCTCATCATTTGTATGTGCAGCTGCTCCCAGTGATGGATCTGCTGAATCCATACCAGGGGATTGTGAGGAAATGATGAAGATTTTAGACCAAGAAGAAAAATCAAAAGAAAGTCAGACAGTAACAAAAACTTTCACTGATGGCGGTGTAATAGAGGTTGTTAGGACAACAACAGTTATTCAGCAGCGATTTGTTGATGGAAAGAAAGTTTCGGAGACTGTGACGAGTACTGATGGTGATGGTGCGGTGGATATACCTGCAAGAGCAAGACAACTGGAAGAAAGTGCCATGTCATATGGCTCAGAAATGTCTTCATCTATTACATCCCAACCTTCAGAAATGGATAGCCTAATGACTGTGCTGGAAAGGCATACAGATGGTGAAGTAATGACTGTAACACAACAGACTATCATGATGATGTCTGATAAGCCTGAGGACTTGGAGTTCTCACGGGAGGGGAGTCTAGTTCGGGAGCTGTCGCCCTCCTCAGGGAGATCGGTGGCTCATAGTGTAATCTCTTTCTCCGGTAAACAATTTACAGATCCTGCTAGCGGTTCCTGGAGCGGACAGGACGAGGAGTTGAGCTCCTCTGGAAGTTTAAGTAGGTTAGTTTAATTAAATCAAACTATTTACAAATAGAAGCAGATCTACTTATTACTTTTTACAAATTAAAGAAATATTTTTTGGTCTAAATATACAAAAATATTAATGTCATAATATTCTAAAAAAATATAAAATTAATTGGGGCTTCTAAATTATACAAAGAGATTTATATCTTACTGACTATCCAAAAACACTAACTATTAAGATCGCATTTAGAAATCGACGTTCAAAATACATTATTCACTTTCTGCAGAGGCGCTCGCGCAGATCTGATGCTCGGCAGTACGGACAGTCTAGAAGCGACCAGCTCTAACGCCACCCGCGCTACGTACAACTACGAGGTAGACACACCCATGACTGGCAGTCTCACTTCTGGAGGTAAGTTTTTTAATATTTTCAAATAGTTCGTCCAGTGTTCAGTCCATGGTTCTAGAATAAAGTATGAAAATAATAAGAAACGGATTCTTAATCAACGCATAAGCATAACCAACTACAGAATTTGAAGCGTCTGATAAACCTGTTCTTTAATAATATCTATTAAAAATGTACTCTTATAGAGTTGATTTGATATGCATGAACTACAAAATAGAAATAGCAGTGATAGATAAGTTATGATAGTTTATAGCCTATCTTTCGCTGACCCTTGTCACTACCAAGTCTCTCAGTCAGTCAGGTCTTGAGGAAAAATCCAATGCATATATATTTTCTCAATCTGTTAATTAATGTTATAATTATATAATAATATTATTAATCACCCGCATAAACGATAAATATATGATGACGAATCCTGCACGCCTGAGAGATTTTCTCCACGGTATCTGCCAATCCGTGGTGGATCAAGAGCCTAATACCTTTCATTCTGAGACAAGTTCCATGCCCAGTTGTGGACAGTAAATTGTTCGATGATCAAAGTACGGGTGAAAAGTGATCAGGATTTTAATATGGTTTTATTGATGAAACGCGAACTATATTTATTTTATCAGAATTGTTTTACCTCTGCGATGCTTCAACCTTTTGCTTTCAAATTTATTATATAGCATAAGTATATAGCATTTATATAACCCAAGAACTATTATTATATTAATGAAACCAAATATCATACGCATTATGAAGCTTATGTTTAACATTTTTATACTAATTATAATTTATTTTATTAACAGCATGAAGCTCATAATTATTTACCTTTATAATCATCTCTTTGTATTTTACAGAAAAGCTTTGCCCTCATCCCCGCTTTTATCTTTGAATGTCACGAATTACTTACTTACCATTGATTTTCTCAAAATTATTTCTTAAGAATCACGAAAAATAAAGAATCAAATTAATTGTTCAGATACAGTGATGATATTATGTTGTGATTCTATTTTTTACTCTTGGACCTGAAACGGTTGTTTGGAACAAAGCAATAGAAATAGCCAGTGTAAATGTATATAAATCGATGGCAGTTATAGCCTCGACTGAGGAAGAATCAACTCACTCACATGAATGAAGAATAGTTAATATTTCTATTGAAAAAATGTTTAAAACTTAAAGAATAATTTTCAGAGATTAAGATTAAGATTTTGCGAGACAATTTTGAGAAAATTAAATTTCCATTTTGGATTATTTTATTTATACATGTTGCTACCCCGCCAAGCTTGATACTAATCAGAAAGATAACAGCGGTGCCCCCTCCAGGATCGAACACCATGGTGTCTTCACTAGACACCCTAGACCCCGTCACGGCAGTACAAATGGAAAGCTTAGAACACCAATCCACTAGTGAACATTTTTCTCATGACTATGAAGTTCATGAACCAGATTCTGATACGGAAAGATTGGTAAGTAAAAAAATATTATTAAAATAGACAAGGTTTCAATTACAATTGGCTGGATTTATTTCAATAAAAAATATATTGTCTTTTTCTTTTATGTTATCAAAGCGCTGTGGTTGTTTAAATGATGCACTGCCTAATAAAATGAAAATTCATAATCGATCTATTTGTAAAAAGCAATAGGTACCTACCTACATCTAGTTTATTATGGATGTTAAGTATACTATTATCATGAGATTCTCAATGATAGCATTACAAGGTTCATTATCACGCCGCCCCATCATTTGAATTAACGTCCGAAGAACGCAGAAGGAACTTACTTTAATAATAACGTTCTCGGTTTTTCTTGAGATTGGACTACACCAATCAACTATATTATCGAGTGCAACTATGATATCGAATGGATTGTTTAATTATTATTTGTAGAAAACAGTAGTACGGTCACCAAACATCTAGATCATCGTTTTTATTATTTCTGGAATTTCAATACATAATCTTAACTGATGAATGATTACTATGGTTTAACGTTGACTCTAGGAATTGGACAACCGAACTCCGCGTGCCAAGGAGCGTACGATAATGTTCGATAGCACTGACACGCTCAGCGCTGTCAGCGGCGATGGATCTGTCAAAGAAGCGGCTGTTGAAACACCAGCACCCACTTTCTATATTGGAGACACTCCTATTATGAGAGGTAATGTGAAAAAAAATTATATAAGTAGTTAATAACATGTATGTTTTGAAAGCTGAAAATGATTTAACAACTTACAGTGTATATTTTAATGTCGTCAAACTTCTATTCGTGAAAACCTATAATTGGCTTACTAATTTTTATTCTGTATATCCATATAATTATTTATAGCTGTTGGTTTTCCTTTTCATCTAAATAAATAAATAATATTGTTGTCCTGGTGATCAGTCTGTATTTTTGTGTTTGATGTAAATTATTATTTATCAGGAGAACGACGAGAAGACGACGAGGGTCAACCAGCTCTCTCTGGAAGTGCTCCAGCATCTTTACCACCTGCCACGCAACCTTCACCGCCCGTACCTGCTCAAAGAAGGTATTAATTAAGCTTACCATAGATATTAATTATACCATCATGTTAATGAGTCAAAGCCACATTTTTAATAGAGTCGGAAACTTTCTTATTCAATATTAATAACGTCTCTGTTAAAAGAATTATATTCCTTGCCGCAATATTATGATTTATTTTTCCACCTTCTTCTTTTAAGTGCTGTACGCTAGTAAATAACATGTTTCAATAAAATTCATGCCTTTAATTTATTTGAAATCATCGTTTTTTTTTATTATGATTAAAAGCTTTTTTATTAATTTTTACATCATCTATATAATTGGTACCTATAACTTATAAATTTACTTCATCATTTTCAAAGATGTATCTACTAAATATAAATATATTATCATTGCAGCTGCTATTGCTTAAGTCACTCTCAAGATAGGCTCGACAAATAGGTACACTACTTTATATTGTATGCTTCTTATTTTCATTTGCTTCATCACCGTTATTAAACTTTACCGCTATAATCATAAAAGTATATATTTTGGCTTTGTTTTGTACTTCAGTATGATTTATTAAGACGTGTGTCATTGCTGTATTAGGTTTTATGGCATGAAGGGTGTATTATCTTATGAAATGATGAAGATTTTAGTAATAACACATAATCTAAATTCACTGTTGGATTTACATCATAATACAATTTAGAAGTAGACAATATACGTTGTCGAGTATACAAAGTAGATGAATGTAGAGAAATGCAATATTTACTATATCTTCTGCATTTCATAAACATCGAAAATATTTTTTATAAATAAATTAAAACGATATTTTCTTTTCAGATCATTATCAATGCTCGCGAAATCTCCTCCATCCAGCCTCGATGATACTAAGAAGTAAATGTAATTTCAAATAAGCTATCACATACTGTGTCTAGATTTTCATGCGTTATACTCACATTTTCTTTGAAGTTTCTAGCATCTTGTAAGCCTTTTTCCTATTCTTGCTTAGGCAATGATGCACTGATGGCTCATAAAAAAACAGAACTTAAGATTCCTTTATTACTTCATTCATGGATTACAAATTTTGAGACGATACTTATTTAGATTAAATTTACTATAGATAAATTATTGATGGTAAGGATAATCTGTATAGATTATAATTGAAATTCTTTGTGAATTAACGAAGACAAACGGATCTGATAGACTTTTAATCTTACTATATATCTGACAGATAGCTCCATTAAGACTTGAAAATTGAATTCAGACAATATTGAGATCGGTAAGGCAATTATGGGCTCAAAGCTCAGTTAACCCCATAAATGAGAAAATCAACATGAAAAAGATAGTTGAAACCAGATAAATGAAAATGGTTATTGACATGCAAAATATGGATGTCATTGACAACCAACACGGAATAAACGAATTACTTTGGCATTTAAAATTACACAATACTTACACTTTTCGAAGTAGAAAAAGCTATGACTTTAGATAAAGCGTCTAATGTGATATCTCCTAACTAATCTGACACTTGTAGAACTCAAATTTAAGTCCTATCGCAGTAGTCGACTTATGATTGTAACAAAAGAAACACGGTACATATGGGAAACGTTTGATCAAACATTGGCCATATATATCGAGCAGTTTTGAATAGTATTTTGGTACTCAATTTTTGTACTGAACCGTCGGAAACGACACGGTCCATCTTACTTGACCTATAACCTGTAGCTTAGCTTTCGACATCAATATGCTTACTAATGATGTTAAAAGTGTAGAACTATTAACTATTTTATAAGTAAACTAAGTAGATATCTGTAATGGATTTCAATAACGCGTTTGATAAACATTGAGAATTCCGTTCACGTGAAAATAGGCAATGATAGGATCTCCATATTTGATTCTTGCACAATTTCTTACGTAAGTAGATAGATAGAGATACAATATAGGTTAAGTATTGCTGTTTCTGCGGCCAACTGGGTTTTGTTAGCTATTGCGGTAAGTAAGTGGTGGAGAAGGGGATCAGAATGACGTCGAGATGGATTTGTCCTTTTTGTACTTTCATATTTACCCTTAAATAAAGTTTTAATTCTAGGTCTGCAGTATCTTTGGCAGTCTCTATTCTAGTCATTTTATGATTTAAAAATACAAAATCACTTATGCCAGTATGTGCTATACTTTCATTCTAGTCATATTAATGATTGTGTTGTTTTAATATAGGTATTATTTTATAAATATTTTACGTTTATAATTGTTACGCCCCTATTATTTCTTAGACTAAGATCTTTATTGTATGTAGTTAAGATTTGTACATCTATTAATACGACAACATTGAAAAATAATTATGGTAAAGTTTTTTTATTAATGACATCGTAATTTTTATATTGTAGATGGTTCTGTATATTTCAGTTGGTCGTAGACAATAATAAAGAAAAATGACAGGGCTTGCTCACTTCCAAAAGTTTATGATAATCAACTACATAAGAAATATGGTTTATAATTTGATGGGAATATTGCGTTTTTGACCTAAGCAGCATGCTTATGTAGCATGTTTTATGTGATGGAAAGCGCCATTTCAATACTTACTTAAATTTTGGTATCGTAAAGTAAAATGTCGCGAAATTAATCAATCAAAGCTTGGAAAGAAATCCTAATTGATAGATTAATTAATGAAATCTAGATCTATCATCGATAGAAATGTTATGGGATGAGACTGAGAAGATAGAATGGTGTTAGAACCGACATGCTTAGTTAAATACCGCGAGGCTGATCCTAAGCAATTATTTTTCATATCAGCTCTGGAAGTCCCCTTTATGATTAGTCGTAAAGGTTCGCTTAGTGTAACTATTTATAAAAATTAGTTATTTTTTTTAAAGTCTGTGTGCTTAAGATGTCAATGTTAAGGATTTTAAGCTAGTGTCTCTACAGTTGCTATGCTATATAATATTAAGTTTAAAAAAAATGATTAAGTTGCAATGTTCAATTGTTTCACGTTGTATTTGTAAAATTGCTGAATATTCTATCGATTAAATAATTATTGAATATTAAATAAAAACGCTATGTCTCATATTTATATACTGTGTTTTATTTAAATAATATGATGAATCAATCAGGCATTGTGCCGATAGTCGTTTCAGCCAATGGCCGTACTATTCCCGATACCGGTTACCTACTATTTTTTTATAAAATTAATTGTTTTATTTTGTTTATATGTACACAAATAAATATAGGAAATAATAAAATTTAATATAATATTAGAGAGGTAGGGCATAGTGGGAGTAATTCCACTTAAATTGGAGCTACCCGACTGGGGAAGTACCTCCGCCTTGCAGAAAATTGAAGTAAATTAACACTGTTTGTGTTCCTGACGGTGGGCAAGGAGAAAACGTTGCGTTGACAGTGCCTCCACTGCCCACGGTAAGGGTCAAAGTACCTCTACTTTGACACTTATACTCAAGCTTATACCCAACTGTTCCTCTCTTGTTTTACAGGGTCGCCAACGCCCAAGTTACCTCTGGTGTTACAAGCGTCTATAGGCTACGGTAACCACTTACCATCAGCTGGGCCGTAAATATGCTTGTTTGCCACAATTAAATAAAAAAAAGAAAACAGACACACTCATCATATTTTATGTTCACAACATAGCGTCTCATCATCGGTTATCAACCGATACACTACTCTAGGGTAGCACTTGGCTTTAGCCCGTGCTATCCTACAAAACCGGCCCTAAGCAGTCGAAATACATAAATATATAAAAAAAAAAATAATACATTTTATTCAGTCTTTCGTTACATAGTTAACAATAAAAATAATTTATAACGTTATATTCCCGATCTGCAAGCTGCACTAGTCAAAAATGACCCTAAATGTTTTCTAAATAAGACAACAATTACGTAAACAGTCGAAGTGTGAATAAGGTGGCGGACATTTTGAATGTTTCAAAGAGAGAACGCGAAGTATGAGGTATGAGTGAACTTAGCAGATCATAAACAAATGTGATTTTCTTGTGAATGCAGCTGAGTTCTACAGTTCCTGACACTGTTCAAGAATAGTCCTGGCGTTATAAAAAAAAACTCAAGTGACAAAACGAATCTCTAAATTGTATTGAAAAGTCGAAAAATATCTATTTCAATAGTTTAGACCCACTCTAGAGGATCTCGATTCTAATAGATCCATATCAGAACTTCAACACAGAATTAGAAAATCCGATTCCAGAACTTACGGTTCAGTTCCAGCAGATCATGGTTAGTCAGAGAACTCGAATTAAACTATTTAACTCTAGAAAAATATTTTAACTGTTTGAAACCAAACTAAACGACAGAACTCTCTTGTTTCTCATGGAGCCTTATCGGAACAACAATATAAAACTCGATTGGATTCCAGAATGTACGGCAGAGTCAAATTTTCTAATCTACGTAAAGGTAAGTTGCATAAGTATTTATGTATTTACGCATGTACTACTCATGCACTTACCTATGTACTGTATGTACTCCTTATATATGTGTTTGGGAAACGGTTACCAATACTTTAAGGGAATATTACATGCTCAATTTGCAAATGGCCTTACTGTAAAGATAAGTGTTGAAGCTAAGGAATAATTTAAAAAAAACCTGAATAAAAAACAAAAAGAATCCAAAAAGATGTTAAATTACAAAATACAACAATTACTTATCGTTTTTGCGTTTTCTACTCTAGTGCAAAAATAACCCGGATATGTTGCATAATTTTTATGTTTAATCAAAAGTATTTGAGACAACCTACAAAGTGGTATCAAAATATTGGCTCTACACCAATTATTTTAAGCGTTATGCTCAACAGAAATAAAGGAAAGTTAAACAAGATAAAAATATTTTTAATTGTTTTATTTAAAATAACAATAGGTATAAGATCTGAATAATTAAATTACTTTCTCATTCGTAGTCGTAAATTTGTAGTCTTATCTGCGACATTGTGAGATCAATGCGCTGGGACAGGGCTATGTTCAACTGACAATAACCCTTAAAATAATTCGCGTATAGTCGATATTTTGGTATCATTATAGGTTGATTTAAATACTTTTGTTTGGACATGAAAACATATATTAACATTTCGTGGT
Source organism: Acronicta alni (assembly GCA_964056405.1). Classification (NCBI taxonomy): domain Eukaryota; kingdom Metazoa; phylum Arthropoda; class Insecta; order Lepidoptera; family Noctuidae; genus Acronicta; species Acronicta alni. The sequence goes on along the minus strand of OZ043938.1, from coordinate 7,143,502 downwards.
TATTTTTGCGCTAGAGTAGAAAACGCAAAAACGATAAGTAATTTTTGTGTAAAATTTCGTAATTTAACATCATTGTTTTTTAACCACTTTTGTTTATTTTTCAGGAATATTGTTAAATAATGATATTATAAGGAGTACTCCTTATGTACTCCTTATGTACTCCTTATGTACTCCTTATGTACTCCTTATGTACTCCTTATGTACTCCTTATGTATTCCTTATGTACTCCTTATGTACTCCTTATGTACTCCTTATGTACTCCTTATGTACTCCTTATGTACTCCTTATGTACTCCTTATGTACTCCTTATGTACTCCTTATGTACTCCTTATGTACTCCTTATGTACTCCTTATGTACTCCTTATGTACTCCTTATGTACTCCTTATGTACTCCTTATGTACTCCTTATGTACTCCTTATGTACTCCTTATGTACTCCTTATGTACTCCTTATGTACTCCTTATGTACTCCTACTACAAGTCAAATGTCAAAAAAAGTCAAATGTTTTATTTCAATCAGACCATTAAAATAGCACTTTTGAGAAGACAAAACTAGTTGCACGGTTCCCAGAAGTATGGAGAAGAACCGGCAAAAAACTCTCTATGGAGTGTCTATACACTCTTTTTAACAAACATGATTACAGTGATATGCTTAGTTTAGAATTTTTGTCATGAATAGTTACTGAGAACCATGCAGTTTGATGTGTACCTACTAATAAATTAATCCAGTATAACACATAGAAAGAATAAATAAAAAAAGATTGCTGAAACGCCAGCAACTGGCAACTGACGACGTAAACAGCGCACTGTCCAAAGTAGTGCACTGGTTTAATTTTAATAATTTGTTATTAAATGAAAAAAAAAACTAAATGTATTAAGTCCTCAACGCGTAATGTGAGACAGGTGAAAACCAGTGTACTCATAAATAGCGAAGAGTTGGACCTTGTAGACTCCACTGTGTTTCTAGGCATTACTTTGGATTGTAAACTTCAGTGGGGCCCACATATATAGATAAGTTATCAAAAAAGCTCAGTTCTGCAGCTTACGCCGTGAAAAAAATACGTAGGTTAACTGACGTCGAGACAGCTCGTTTAGTATATTTTGGTTACTTCCATAGTGTGATGTTGTATGGTATTCTGTTGTGGGGGAATGCCGCCGATATACAGAATATTTTTGTGCTGCAGAAGAGAGCTATTCGATCAATTTATAATCTACTAGCAACCCACCCTCGCTTCGCACGGGTGCAATGTACTAATAAAATACATGTATTATACATATTATAAATCTTCCTCTTGAATCACTCTATCTATTAAAAATAACCGCATCCAAATCCGTTGCGTAGTTTTAAAGATTTAAGCATACATAGGGATATAGGGACAGAGAAAGCGACTTTGTTTTATACTATGTAGTGAAGCCCCAGAAGTTCACTAAGAGAAAAATTTATAATATTTTTAATATTATGACTGTTTCTTCGCAATACATTTATGAAAACTTAATGTATGCGCATAAAAATATTAATCTCTTTTCTAAATATAGTGATATCCATAATATCCATAAAGATAGGTTTGTTGTTCCTTCGACCAGGCTCCAGAAAATAGGTAATTCATTTAAATGTCAATGTATACGCTTTTACAATAAAATCCCAAGTCAAGTGCAAAAATTGAGCTGTAATATATTTAAGACATTTATTAAACAAAGACATTCTAAAAAAGGTTACTATAAAGTTAACGACTACATAGAAGATAAAAATGCTTGGGATTGAGCTGCCCTAATGATCCGGGTTATTAATGTATTACAATTATATGTATTTTAAGTATTTCAGTCAGTTGCACATAGATTGATATACTTACCTTAATTGACATCTTTTTTAATTTACGTGACATGTATGTTATTTGGAATATTTATTTGTGATTTTGATATTGACATCTATACATTTGACATGGATTATGCAATTTTTATTATCTGACATTTTTTATAAATAATTTATTTCATATAAAGTATGAGAGCCGTGCAGCCATTGATGTTGCATATATTGATATGCATTATAATGACTTAAAATTACAATGTGCCCTTCAGTTGCCTAGCGGTCTGAGCTTGTCATGCTCACTAAAATGTCCTGCTGATGGTGGCGTTGTGTGTCGGGTCGTGTTATTCCCTGCAACATGGTTGAGTCGAACGACGCCGATACACACGTCATTCTCGTGAACGAGTGCCGTCTGTCGGGGCTGGTCAGCTCTTACTGTCAATGGCAATCTCTTTAATTATTATTATTAATCCTTTTCTGTTTGTTTCTTTAATTATTATTTTCCTTGACTGTATTAATTTAATAGTACACATCTAACTGCATTGCTCTCATGTAAGTCTGACACTAATGATTTTTAATTTATCAGATATTACTGAAAAAAAAAAATCACAGTAACGACTGTGATTATATATTTTTTTTCTTATTATTTAATACTTTAACTCAATAAATTATAAATGTGAGTACTTTGTAGGCTAAATAATATACGTACTTAGCTTTGAACAGTCCAGAACAGTCCAGAACCTCTGATCTGGTATCATCGTGCCACGGGTTGTTGAGCTCCCTAAATTATGGTTGAGCTACACAATGACTGATGCATGCGTGCCGTCAGTTGGGACTGGTCTACTCAAAGCCGCTATGTCTCTTTCTTCAAAAGGCCAATTTAGATTTTGCCCTACACTGTAAGATACATATTTTGTTACTATACATTGTCTGCACTTTTAAAGAGACTATGATTCTCTGAGTTCGTTTCGGCGTTTCTTCTCAGAGGTCGTCAACCAGGAAATAAATATCATTTAATCATCATCATCATTTAATCATAAGAAGTAGATAAGGAGTACATAAGGAGTATATAACGAGTACATAAGGAGTACATAAGGAGTACATAAGCAGTACATAAAGAGTACATAAGGAGTACATAAGAAGTACATAAGGAGTACATAAAGAGTACATAAGGAGTACATAAGGAGTACATAAGGAGTACATAAGGAGTACATAAGGAGTACATAAGGAGTACATAAGGAGTACATAAGGAGTACATAAGGAGTACATAAGGAGTACATGAGGAGTACATGAGGAGTACATGAGGAGTACATGAGGAGTACATAAGGAGTACATAAGGAGTACATAAGGAGTACATAAGGAGTACATAAGGAGTACATAAGGAGTACATAAGGAGTACATAAGGAGTACATAAGGAGTACATAAGGAGTACATAAGGAGTACATAAGGAGTATATAACGAGTACATAAGGAGTACATAAGGAGTACATAAGGAGTACATAAGGAGTACATAAGGAGTACATAAGGAGTACATAAGGAGTACATAAGGAGTACATAAGGAGTACATAAGGAGTACATAAGGAGTACATAAGGAGTACATAAGGAGTACATAAGGAGTACATAAGGAGTACATAAGGAGTACATAAGGAGTACATAAGGAGTACATAAGGAGTACATAAGGAGTACATAAGGAGTACATAAGGAGTACATAAGGAGTACATAAGGAGTACATAAGGAGTACATAAGGAGTACATAAGGAGTACATAAGGAGTACATAAGGAGTACATAAGGAGTACATAAGGAGTACATAAGGAGTACATAAGGAGTACATAAGGAGTACATAAGGAGTACATAAGGAGTACATAAGGAGTACATAAGGAGTACATAAGGAGTACATAAGGAGTACATAAGGAGTACATAAGGAGTACATAAGGAGTACATAAGGAGTACATAAGGAGTACATAAGGAGTACATAAGGAGTACATAAGGAGTACATAAGGAGTACATAAGGAGTACATAAGGAGTACATAAGGAGTACATAAGGAGTACATAAGGAGTACTTAAGGAGTACATAAGAGTACGTAAGGTTAAGAGCATTAATTTGATCTGCGGGGACTCTGCCGTGCGTTCTGGAATCGAATCGAGTTCTATGTTAGTGTTCAGATAAGGCTTCATGAGAAACAAGAGAGTTCTATGCTTTTGAATGGTATGAATGAAATGATCAAAATATTTTTTTTAGAATTTTGACCCATACATATATATATGCTGGCCTTGATTTCTGGAATCGAATCGAGTTCAATGTGGGTGTTCTGATAAATGTTTCTTTGGCGTCGTGAAAGCCTCACTTCTTCATTATACGTAGCCTACAATAATCTCATTTTATGCATTTTAACGAAAAATACAACTAAATATCTAATTACACTAACACAATCACAACATTTTCGCGTTTAGGTGATCAAAGATCCGCCATTTTGTAGCGTTATCTACAAGGTAATTCGTATGTCAAAAATGCCACTTGGCTAGGATTTCTAGAGAGAATAATATACTTCTCTAGCATTTCGTTTAAACGAATAGACTAAATGGACATTTTTGATTCTATTCGTTGGCTCAAATTACATGTCGTAAGATAGTGTCATTCTCATACATTGGGAATTCTATTCGATTAGCGTTCATGCCACTTGTCTAAGCCCTCAGCAGCTCCGATACGTCGACTCGGCTATGGCTATTCGACGCCACGTTTGCGGAGTTTGAGCTTGTCCTGAGGCGAGTCGTTTAGTCCCACTGCTGGGCACGGGTCCCCCTCAGAATAAGAGGGATTAGGCTATAGTCAACCAGGCTGGCCTAGTGCGGGTTGGCAGACTTCACACACCATAGAGAAAAATCTCTAGAGCATGCAGGTTTCCTCACGACGTTTTCCTTCACCGCTTAAGCGAGTGATAATTAATACACACATGAATTCGAAAAGTCAGAGTTACCTGCCTTGGATTCGAAATAGAGACCTTTGACTTGGCTGTCCAATGGTCATATCACTAGGCTATTACTCCTTTTTAAGTATCATATATTTTTAAATATTTAAGGGATCCTATCCAATAAAACGATCAAATTTCTATAACTAGTTTATTAACAAAAAATGTTTTATAAAAATATGAAAAGATACCAAACATTAACTACAAAGCGATGTGAGTATCCACAGTTTATGACAAAAATAACCCATTTTGGATTATCACCATGCTTTGATGTTATTTTTTACTTACAATGTTTACCTATATTATTTTTAAAATTCAATAATTTACTTTACTTTTAACCAACCAATTTAATAAATTCGCTTCTAAGATTATTTGAAAGAAAAAGTAATTACAATGTCATGAAAAATAATGGTACCATCTACAAAATGTGTCATGGTTAAAAATTGTCGTTTAAGGAGTACGTAATTTTTTTTTTGAATAGTGGGCAAACGAGAATCTGTTTTACGTTATAGATTACCACCGCCGATTAACGTTTACGACACTCATTTTAATAATAAAAAAGCATGGTGATTAATTTCTACAAAAAGAAATTGGCAATAATATTTGCACAATTTTTTGTAACAAATGAAAATTCTTCAAATAAGAAATCGTTATTTTTATTAAAAATTAACCTAACTACACATTACATGATTTCTTATTCAAATTATTTTCACTGTTTTAATTACCTTAAAATCTAAAAATGCTTACATTTACTATGGCATTTTAAAAATATTTTCGTAATTGTTTTCTTGAGTAACGGTGAAATAACAAAATCTAGAAATTGAAAAATAAGCTATCAACATTTGTATAGAATAAATAAGTTAATAAATTAGATAAGTCTTTACTTTGGTGGTAAAAATAAAAGCTTCGTAAAAATACTTTTCTTCTTAAAAAAATAACATCCTTCTTCCCTATTTATGTACCCTTTTTTAAATTTCAGAAATATTCAACGAAAATAAAATGGCTTTTCATAAATGTTTCGATTACAACACTTTAATTGATACTTTCAGTCTTGTCAACTAAACATTTAATAAAATGCAATAAATTGAGATATTTCTATGCGTTGATAGATTTCTATGTATGTGTTTAATATTTGATAATAAGTCATAGTACACAAAGGCAGACTCATTAGTGCGATTAGCAAACGTAATTGTGGATTGTAATAAGTGTGTTTATAATTAACATCATATGACTGGATCTTGATCTTCACAGGGAGTCGAATTCTGACACGTCACTTGTCTGAAAATTACAAAATCAAAAATCAAAGTAAATATTAAGAAAAAAAATATTTCGACGTTCAACCAGCATATCATCAATATAATCAATATTAAAAAAATATATTATTCAAGATGATTAAATTACTACTGTACTGAAGTGAATGAAATTGATAATGCTGTCAATTTAACGGAGTCTCCTTTAGAAAAAAACTTAACAGTTGATATGTATGACCACTAAAATGTTGACGTTGATAGAGACAAAAACTGTATAAAAGGAGTCGAGTAGCTCCAAAAATTCGTTGACTGTTAGGAATAAATTTTATAAATTACTAACTGTAAATAGGAATGATTCCGAATGAGTCAATAATCTTAATGATAATAATATTATTTAGAATATTCTAGAAAATAAATATTTTATTGTAGCTCACACATACCGAGAAGTATAAAAATTATCTGGAATACGACATATCTAAGTGCAAAGTTCTAGGACACACAAACCACAAAGCAAGAGATAGAAGAAGATAGTGCTGGATACCCACTAGATCTGGTTTGTAGAGGTGCACATGAGGCAGGAGGAACGTGGAGCCAAGGTCCCGCTCAGCCATCGTGTTCTCCTGGGGAGATGGTGCAAAGGTTTAGAAAGCGCTGGTGTTGATAATTTTGGTGATATTTAATGTACAAAGCGTAATATTAGAACTAAAGAAGATAAAATTGGTATTTTAAGCTAGTTTCGGATTCCAAGGTGTGTGAAAGGAAAAAATAAACTAGTGTAAAAAATATTGTAAATAAATTCATCATCATCAGCGCATATACTGTTCCATTTCTGGGCACGGGTCTCCTCACAGAATAAGAGGGATTAGGTTACAGTCGATTACGCCAGCCTAGTGCGAGAGACACATACTTATCACGTTTGGCTTCCCCGAAGGTTTAGGAAAAGGTGTACTGCAGTTCACCGATATGTTTAGGTCTCATGTACCTAATAGTCCATCCTAATTGCCATTAACCAGGCACAAAACCAAACTTCGAGCTGTCTGTCTGAGAATTTCATGTAAATACCCAATAACATTTTGCTGGATCTGGGAAGCTAACCTAAGAAGCCATGACGGCTTCGTATTAGGCGAAGCCGTCACGCTTACGACCATTAGGAATGAGGCGGTAGAATTTTTTGATGCACCATTTTGCTACATAGTAATAATAAAGAAGTAAGAACCTGGTGCGTAAGACGTGTAGATGAAGCTGCTCTCCCAGTGCTGGCTGGTAGAGTTCCACCCACGGATCGAGCTTCTGACAGAGTCCTGGAAAATTGTAACAGGACATTGGACCTAAAGAAAACTCCTTATGACTAAAGTCATAAGTAGGTGCTTTTACAATAAAACATTTAACAATCTTAAATGCCTAAAGCACTACTTACAATTCTCCGAGCCTTCTTTCACCATCCGTCCATTCAGACAAGTCTTCTTGGCTGAAATGTCCAAGATAAATATTAAAACAAGACTTGGTGCTAAATCACAATTGTATCTTATATTATAATATAATATTAAAGACGTACACGAAACATAGCGAAATACTGTTTGCTAAATTCTCGTTTCGTCGTTTGTCAGACTCAGATTGTCAGAATATTGTTGGCATTATTATAGCTAGTAAAATATGATTTTTACACTATGTAAAAATATATAAATATGCATGTTTATGATAGATTTCGCAAAAAGTAAACGAGAAACGTCGATATTTATTCATAAAAATGCAATGAAAATTTTATTATTCAATTTTAAAAAACATATTTTTAATCTATTCTTCAAATGCTTAAAACGCCATTAGCCATATTGAATTCCGACGTGACGTCACTTAAAAGAAACTAGATTTTTGTAATAAAAGTGTGTGAGTGACGTCACGCCCCGAAACAATAGAGCGGCTAGCGTTTTTGCGTGAAAATTCAAAATTATTAATAAATTATTAACAAAAATAAATTATTAATAAAATTATTAACAAAAATAGCCTTTAAGACATTTTTAAGTTTTATAAAATTGCTCGCCTTTCTACTGATTCATTACGACCTCAAGATTGATTAAAAACAGTTTTCAAAAAAGGGTGTAATACTCTATTAAATTGATTATACCTTGGTATAGTACAAGAAATAAATAACAATGCAGGAGAATATTCAAGTGACATTAAGTTTCTACACATTACCTACCTATAAGATTTCCTTAATGTATCAAAGCGAGACAGCTCAGCTTCCAAGTCTCCTTTATTGACAGAAGACATGTCATCTCGATCCTCCTTCATTGCAGCTTCATCTGGTCTAATTGTAGTGGACACCTTGAATCCGGCTGACACTAGAGCTCCTGGAATTTAGTATTAATGTTCATTTTTATTCATCATATCTCGCTTTGAATTTAGAGTGACGTCATTATATTTTGTATTCTTCACATCAAACTTTTTTAATAGATAGATACACATATCATCAGAGTGCCTATAAATAACTAGTTTTCCATCTTTAAGAGCCCACCATATTGAATTTAGAGTCAGAGAGACATCATTTCATGTTTTGGTATTATTTTCAGCACACTCTTTTAATTAATACCAATATCATTGAAGTGAATAAAAATAACTAGTCCGCCATGTTGAATTGGAGTGACGTCACATTATGATTCGTATTCTTCTCAGCCTCATTAGCCTAGTGACCGTAAGCGTGACTGCTTCGCTTGAGATTCTGTATTCGATTCCTAAATCGAGCAGTGCTATTGGGTTTTTCTATGAAATTCTCAGTAGCAGCTCGGAGTCTGGAATTGAGACCGGTTAATGGCAATAGGCTCGCCCCTATTTACATGAGGCCCAAATATCGGCGAACTGTGGGTGTAGAAGCACCTGTGCCTAACCCTTCCGGGAATATGTTATTTTTATGATATGTTCTTCTCAGCAAGAGACTAGATGATGTATTTTCATAATAATGCCCTATTTTAGACAATATGGCTCACTAAACCCCATGTGATTGATCAGGGCAACGTCTTAGCTACGGAACTAAAATTATTATTTCTTACCTTGTTTGTTATGTCTATCTTTATTGGCACTGTACGAAGATTCTAAACTGTGTTTCCTTCTCATCTGAAAATTAAAATTAAACCTCAAGGATTTGCAATGACCAAATTTCGAATAAGAAAAAAATATATTATTATTGAAGGACAAAAACAGCTAAATGTTTTAAGATATTACGTAATAATCAACGGGTGCCTTTACCTCATCATTGGCGCTCGTTGCTCCGGATTCCAAGTAGCTAATTAGTTTAGCTTCGCTGCTCAACTCCAAACTCCTTTTTCTGGCGATATTTTCTCGGCTAGAAACATAAGAAAGTCCGTTAGAAGTCACATAAGGAGCTTTTAAAGGATAGTGATCGTAATGAAACGATAATATTGAATTAGTATTAAAGAGAAGATTCATTGGAATACGCCTAACTATAAATTATTTGTTTGGGAAATTGGGAAAACCACTACTACAACACAGCCAAGTTTTTCGATGAGTTTCAACAAGTTTCTTGAATAGCAGGCTATAAAATTGACATGCCCATTGGAGATTCATCAATTGCAGTGATAGCCTAGTGGACTGGAACCACTGGACTGCGAAGTCGAAGGTCGCGAATTTGCAGTCCAGTGGTTTTCAAAGAAGATTCAAGGTACGCACCTCGGAATTTTCGAAATCATGTGCCAATCGCTTAAACAGTGAAGGAAAACATCTCCGTTTTCTCGACGGCGTGTGAAGTCAACCCGCATTAGGCTAGCGTGGTGGACTATAGCCTAATCTCTCTAATTCTGTGAGGCAACTCGTGCCCAACAATGGGTTGATGATGATGATGATTGCAGATTCATCAGTACACGATTACACATACCTATCACTATGATGCGGATGTAGCCTCGCACGGGGTATCATGACAGCGGGCGCGGGGGGCGGAGGCGGAGGGTCGTGCGCTGGAGGGTCTGACATCACGCACTTTTTGCTGCTAGATGATGCTCTCTGGAACGTGTCGGTTAAGTCGAACGTTAAAAACAAAATAAATGAGGATTTCGGAGACGAAGTATTATAGTATATCATTCACAACTAGTTATGTGAAGGTCAGTCCTTTCTCCAGCCTTTATCCAACTATGTTGGGGTCGGCTTCCAGTCTAACATCAATATTTACCACGAAGGACTGCCATCAAATCTTCGCAACTCAATTTCTGGGTATTTATTAATTTCTGGTTATTCCAGATTCTAAATCAAAAATACTTAAGGGACACAACTACAAAATATGTTTTAAATAATACACAATTAACCAACAAAATACTTAAGGTTGAGCATATTTATTGAGATTTCTACTTGCCCGCACGATAAATGAGTTTTGCCTATAAATTGAGGAATACTGCGGAATAAAAATAAGGGGATTATATCTTTTATAATTTAGTAAATACATGCCTTAGCTGGTATGTAGGGTAGTGATGCGTTTTGTACACTAGATGTGTCTCCAGACTCGCCCCGTTCGCTGATCAGTGCCCTTCGGTCTGCCCTCTGCTTTGGCATTGCACCCTAAAAATTTTACAAATATATCTTGAAGATCTCGTATCATTACCTGTGCACCCTCCATAATATTGTTAATGGCACACTGGACTGTTACATGGTTAACCAATTAAATTTTAAAATTGTAGTGTACGCACAGAACGCGCTGGCGTTCTGTGCGTACACCACAATTATTTAGTATACCATCGTGCAACAACAATGTGTCCCAAAACAATGCTCTATTAGGAATGTGCAAACAATATAATGTTGTCTGTTCCAGTGTTGATATTTTCCATGAAAGTCGTAATATTTTTAAGAATGCTCTACTTAAGCTAAAATTTGATCAATATTTTAACACAATTTAACTTTTCTTTCAAAACTTAACTTTCCTAACACGTCTTTTACTCCTCATAAAAGTTGTTTAACTGTTTGAATGTTGTGTACAGTCATAATTGGACTTCAGGTTTATAAATTGTATGTTAAAAGAATGCTAGTATGTAATACTTAATCTATGGTCTGTTTCTGTACCTGTTAAATAAAATAAAATTTGAAGCGACTTAAAGTTGGTAATTTAAGGATTCTTGAAAGATTTCCTCACGGCAGGTAGGCTGTGCTAATGCTGATGAGTTCTTCTATGGTGGTACCACTGCAATAATGTGCCAACATAATTGTGTTCCAGATTGAAGGGCAACGTAGCCAGCATTGCGTTTAATATTTTGACCATTTTACTGTTTGTACATTTATATTTTGTTTTTAACATTTTGGGACATTTTACTGTTTGTACATTTATTTGTTTTTAATATTTCGGACATTTTACACAGCACCATTTAATCCCAAACTAAACAGAGCTTGTACTATGGGTACCAGACAATAGTTATAATACTTTAATATTTTTATTTTTGTAAATAAACACGTACACTTACAATATATTTTAAGAAACACCCAAACAAAGGCAAACACTTCATCACTTAAATATTTGTGTCGTGTGGGATCCCACGACCTCAGTCAGTCTACCCACAGACGTCATCGAAAATGACTTAACAACGTGTATACAAAGTCAAAAGTCAAATATTTTATTTCAATTATTAGACCAATAAAATAGCACTTTTGAAAAGTCAAAACTAATTGCACGGTTCCAAAAAGTGGGTCATTATAGAGAAGAACCGGCAAGAAACTCCATAGACACTCTTTTTAAAAAAAACATGAACTAGCAATTATCTTTAAAGTTATTTAGCGAAGGAAAATTTCGATCGCGGTCGAAATTTTCCTTCACTAAATAACTTTAAAATCTTAGCATGGAAAATGCCAAAAAATACAAAAAGATAGCAATTATCTTCTCCGACATACCTGATGTAAGCTGGGCATGCCTTGTATACAGGCGACGATAGACCGCTGCGGGCGCGGAGTCCTGCGCGCGCGCCTAGAACACGCCAACACAGCACATACTGCTAGTACCACAGTTAGCAGAGCACCGCATACCACTAACGAGATCAGCACCACTGAAAACATTTAAATGCATAATTAAAACAAGGGTTCTGTTGATTTGAATCACATAATACCCACATTGTATTATAAACAAACCAGCGACCCATCCCGGCTTGGAACGGGTGCAATGTAATAAAAACTTTTATTATAAACCTTCCTAAATAAATTATATAAGTGGTAATGAAAACCACATTAAAATCCAATGTAGCTTAAAGATCTCAGCTTACAGAAGGACAGATGGCGTGAAGCGACTTTTTTTATACTATAAATGAAAATAACAACTGAACAGCAACTATAGAGAGCAGTATTGGGTAGGTAGATACTACACTGGCTGCCTTGTTGTCTTTTCCCTTCCAATTCCCCAGTAACATTGAGTTTTTCCAAGTTGTTCTTTTATTCAACCATTTAAATCACAGACTTAGAATACGTTCCGTTTAACCACAACCTCACCTGGTGTTGGCTGACGTTGCGATCGAAAATGGAGAAAACCTGGTTCTCAGACATTTCGCCCTTTCGATCACCATACACCACAAGTTCAAATCAGTCAGGGAACTAGTCTTTAAGAATAATTTATTGTTTTTCAAACTGGAGATGGACTTGCTCCACGAGGAAACGTGTTGGTAGTGGGGGGACTTTGACCCTTATACTGCCAACTCAACTTTTCCTCTTTCGTTTTATAGGATCAGAAGTGATACCCCTGGTGTTACTTAATCGTCTATAGGTCACGGTAACCAGTCACCATCACACGGGTCGTATGTTTGTTTGCCACCTTAGTGGTATAAAAAAAAGAACTTACCCTTCAAGTTAATCTGGCAAGAGCTTCCTGCATACCATTGGAAGCACTCACAAAGGACCCTGCGATCATCTCGCGAGTAACAGGCACCATGGTAATTGCATCGCTCACAGCCAACCGGTTCCGCTGCAACGTAAAAAAAAAATAAAAAAAATATTATTTCACTAGCTGTTGCGAGTGGCTTAGCCCGCACCCTAAAGGGCTTTTTGACACACAAAGGTTAGCCTAAGGACATACCTCAGGCTAACTTTTGGCTAACCCCAACATGTAATCTATCTCTGTGCGTATTCGTTCATTCCCAGCTTGGCTTCGTACTGCTGGGTATAAGCCTCCTTTCTTTTATGCCAGCCTTCCCTGTCCCTTGCCTCCCTCATCCAGTTTACTCCTACTACCTTTTTTATGTCACCAGCCCACCTGGTCGCCGGACGTCCTACGCTTCGCTTGCCCATTCTAGGATACCACTCTGTAACAAGCTTACTCCACCTACCATCGTGTCTCCTTGCCAGGTGTCTCTGTGCAAAATTTAATCAAAATTTAGCTCTCAGCTTTTTTAACCCCAATATAATTGGGAAAAGGCTCCGAGAAAGAATTGAGGCCATCTAAATATCTTACCAGAGCAAATTCTGCCAGGGTACAGTGTGTTGACACTCAGGTCGGCGAATCCTTCCAGACAGCTGCAGGTGTAGGTACCACGGAGATTGAAGCACTGCGCATGCTCCGAACAATCATGGAACTGGCCACTGACGCACTCATCAAAATCTTTAGAAAGGAGAATCGTTTCTTTAAATTAATCATTTCGGGCGCCTCTACTCTAGGCTTGTGTAACTCGAGAACGAGTCGTTCAGAAAGAAGTTCACTTGACGCGAGTTATATGAACTGAATCATGTGTAATAAATTATTTTAGTTCAATCGCGCACTCCGACACCGAGCTTGTGAGGGACGTTCATGACAATTATTCACCGATTATATAATATACGTTTTGAAAATTTCAGTGACAATAGTTGCTAACCAACTTTAAATCTTTATCGGTCCTAAATGGTCATTCGAAATGAAAAATGATAAGAGAAACCTGAAAATGATTTTCAAATATACCTATTCAATGATACCCCACTTAACACAGTTCGTCAACTTTCATTTTTTTTCTTTTTCACAATATGGCGTCTGGTTATCGTCTATTCTAATTCTTCAGTCAAAATTGATTTTCTATCGTTCTAAATTTAATCCAGGTTTCCCAATTCTGATCGCCGCAATCAAAGAGACTAAATTAAGTAACGCCTGACGTTGGTGTTTTAAATTTCACACTGTCAAAAGCTTTAGTGTAACTTGATTCGGTTGAGTTATAATTATGTCATGCTTACTACAGTTTTTAGAGTATTTCAATGAAAATTGGTAAACTGGTAATGACATTCTACTTACCACTGACATCCAGCTTGTCCATCAGCTCGCCTGCAGCATGTACGTCGGTGCCTCCTAGACTGTAGTTGTTATTCCTCAGGTATTTTTCAATGAGTTCCTTTAGTCGGCTCTCATGGGCATTGTCTGAGAGCTGGAATTTTTAGATATAGTTTTGAGAGCAGTGATGTCTGTCCAGTTAAAGAATTATATGAAGGAATATATGAAAAAGTTACAGTGAAAGACCCGACAAAAATCTGTGAGGTTGTATAATTTCTCCTAAAAATAAACAAATAAATAAATATTTTGAGACATTTTACACAGCACCATCTCCAGTCCCAACCTAAGCAGAGCTTGTACTATGTGTATAATAGATATAAAAATTATAATCTTTTTTTATTGTAAATAAATACTTATAATCTATAAGAAACACCCAGACAAACACAAATCTTATGTAAAGATTACTAGCCGTGTGTATTACTCAGATCGGAAGATTCTAATTCAGAAGCTGATTAGAAATTACTGATTCACGTGGTTGCACACATATGAACAGATGGAGCTCGACCAAATCCGCCCTTAACATTAAAAGCTTTTACAAAAATACTATACATGCCTATACTCTTGATACCGTTACCTGCACATAGAAATCATTTATGACACCCTGATACAACTCTCCTCCAGGGCTCTTCATCTCGACTGGATGGAAACCAGTGATGTGAACTCCATGGTACACGTCCCGCAGGTCTGATTGCATTACCATCCTATTGATACCCTCATGAGTAGCTACGGCCAATGCATGGTATTCCTTGCTGGAATTATCTGATAGGCTTTCGTGGAATACCAATCGTTCGTTGCCTTGAGATCCAAGAGCTAGCTTGACAGAGTAAGTGTAGGTAGCTGTAAATATAAAATGAATGAAAAAGAAACTGCAAATTCTCTTCCCGTACTCTTTTCTGCTCTTCATTATCTCTTATTTAACAGAAGAGTGAGAAGACTAAAGGAATTTGAAGGGTTTGGAAAGGTTATACCATTACAAACACTACGGTACTGTAATTGTTTCCACCACACTTACGTTTACAAGGTCTATCGGGGAACATTCGTGCAAATCCAGGTCTACAGACACATTTCATGATTCCGTCAATTCTCTGGCAACGTTCGTTTCTTGACGCCTTGCAGTCTGGTTGGCATTCTTTGCCAAATGCTACACCTGTAAAGTTTTACAGGAAGTAATTTCATTACCTAAGCAAAGGGTTTGATGTTGAATTAATTATAGATATTATTTAGTCTTACCATTAGGATTAACATTCGTGGTCTCTAAATAAGGCGTTCCAGCCAGCAATATTTCTCCAAATAGAACTTGAGATACACCATTACTGTTCACCTGTTCGTTTCTAGTGACGTCATAGTCTCCTGTGTCAATATCTGTATTCACAGGCGGAGCTTGACCACCATTCTGAGATTTATTCATCACAACGAAGAAGGTATCATTATCATTCTCAGGTTCATTCTCATTCTCAATCTTCTGAATAATGTTATCTGTTGTCTCAGAATCTCTTATTATCAGGTTATCGTTCTCTTCGGATGACATAGTTATGTCATCTAGGGAGACTTTAGTTTTTGGTGCAATTTCTTGAACTGGTGTAGGCTGGACTTGAGGTATAGGAATATGTTTTGTTACAGTCTCTATTATTGTTGTCGGTTGTACTTGCGTATGTACTTCAGTCACAATATCAACTATCGTAGATGTGTGCGTGTTCGTTAACACCAAAGTCTGTGTTACTGCTCCTTCTGATTGACTGATCAAGCTTGTTTTAGTGTGTGTAACTGTTAATGTATGTGTTAAGTTCACATAGCCAATACTTGAAACTGTCTTAGGCGGTTCGGACAATGTTTTTGTAAGAGTAACTACTGTTGTTCTGAACTCCGTCTTAGTCGGTATTACTTCGTCTGAGATTTTAATTTCGTTGCCAGCGTGGTGAGTATTCTGTATGGTAGTTGCCTCTTCTATACTTGGAGTTGGAATATTCGAAGTAATACTAACATGAATACTAGAGGCTTCTTGTTCTTTCAGACTAGTGACCTCTAAATCGGACATTGTAGGAACAATGTTCTCTTTCAGAACTTCTGTTGGCCTAATAAGTTCTTCATCAAGTGATGATTCAGAACTTTCAATGATATTTGTTGGAATAATTGGAGGCACCCTTGTGATTGGTCGAATAATTTTCCTAATCGAGGTTTGTCTTGTAGGATACAGAATTTCAGGGCGAGATAAAGTTCGGGTTGGTTTTATTATAGGCACAGATTTAGATGGCAACTTATATTTACTAGTAGTAGTTTTCTTTTCATCAATTCGGACCGGGTAAGGCTTGCGTGTTCTTTCCTTGTTTCCTAGTGGAATAATCTTCATTTTATCCGTCGTAATTTCTTGACTTGCTTCAGGAGGAGAATCGTTTGTATCAGTTACAGATGTTACTTTAGTTGTTGAAGTTGATTCTGTACTCGATTCTTTAGATATAACCACTCCATCTTCGGTTATGGGTTTCTCAGAGCTAACTTCATCAAAACGTTCAGAAGACACTTCTGCCTCGTATGAATATGGGTTTTCAGAAGAAGATATTTCTGAAGAATCAGGCGTCCTAGATGGTTGTGGTGTTTCAGGGAATTGTATTGATGTCGGATTGAAATTAAAGCTTGAAGAGAAATCTACACCAGAAGACGTTAGCCAACCTGAAGATATCGGAGTTGGGAAGACTACGTTGGGTACTTCCGGAACGCTGACGGTAGGAACTAGCAAGTCACTCATGGGACTTACTACTCTTGATGGGATATCTCTGGGTGGTGGAAGCAGCTGTGATGAAGGCTGGTCACGATTATAGGTAGGTCTTCTAATATTATGTAGGATGTCAAAAGCTGGTCTGTAAGTTGATACCTCGTCTCTGTTGATTGGTTTTCTCACAGGTCTTTGAGTAGTTACTCTAGGTGGGATAGGTCGGGGTGGCTTCGTTCTGTATGGCGGTGGAGTTCTGATGGGAGTAGCTGGACGTGGAGTTAAAGGAACTCTGGTAGGAAGTCTGATACCGGGTGGGGTTCTCGGAGGAGGGGGACTCATTCCCATAATCATTTCATCATTAGTTGACGGCTTGAAACTATAATCCATTGTCGGTGGTGGTGGTGACAAGTCAATGATCTCACTTGAAGAACGATTCAGTTCCAAGTTAGACAACGTAAATGTGGGCAAAGTTGCTTTTTCAGTAACTTTTTCGACAATCAATGGCTTTTTGTCTTGTATATGAACTATTGAGGTTATAATTGATTCATTGTGCACTTGTGTATTATTAAAACGATTAGCAAATATAGGCCTCGGTGGCCTTTTATACTTAACATCTGTAACATAAACAGGCTTTGAAGTTGAAGGAGGTTTGAAACCAGACGGTTTATTATTAATTTCCTCTCCAATATTCAAATCAATGTTATCTTCATATGACATGTTTGTAGTATTCTCCATCATATGATTGATTTGCCAGTGAGGTTGCTGCAACTGATGGTCAAGGACAATAGCTGAGTTGATAGTAAATGGCCTTGGTTTGTTGTAGGAGTTGCTTTCATAAATCGGTTTGATAGTATTTGACTGGAAACTTGTTTTGTTATAAGCACCAAATGGTTTCTCTGTTTGCGTACCAGGATTAAAGTTTACTATGACTTTATTATTTTCATCTTTCTGGATATTATTTGGAGGAACAAATACTTCTTCTTGTAATAAAGTTAATTCAGTTGATGTTTTAGAATTGTTTTCGATTTCACTTGAAGAACTGACCACGGGTACTTTCATAGATTCAGAACTAACTTCTCCATCCATTTCACCAGCATTTTCTATTTCTTCTTCACCGTCATATATTTCTTCAGAATTCTCATACACTGGCTTTATTTTTTCTGAGTTCGGCTTTGATTTCGACGTTGTAGTTTCATCGCTATTATCTCTAATTGGTATATCATATGCAGGTTGTCTCATACCACCGAAACTAGATGGGATGTAATTAATATTAAACGGTTTAGTTGTAAACGATGGGTTAGTAGAAATCGGTTTTTCTGTTGGTTGAGGTTTACTGAAAGGTTTTCCAATATTAAATCCCGATACTGGTGATGCATTCTGAGACCAAAATTCGCTTGGTGGTTTACCAGCACTAGTGATTTTCTGTCCAAATTGAGGAGTATTTTTTTCATTATAATCATGTATCAAAGGTATAGTCTTACGAGTTGTAACTTCTACTTTTATATTATTGATATTGTTTTCACTCAACACACTAGAATACCAGCCATGAGAATTTGTAGGAATGTTTGGTATTAATTTTGCGGGCCTCTTACTATCCCCTGACTTGATGTTATCTGGATATTCAGTAACTGGTTTCACGTCTGTAGTTACCGACGAAGTCGTTGAATAATCATTCATCATTGGGAAATTCGCGTGACTGTTAAGCGAAGGTAGTATAGATGGACTTACAGCAAATTGGACATGTTTATCTCCGTAGTTCTGATATTTGTTTTCAGAATTTTGATTTGTATGTTCTATGCCCAGATGTTTATGGTCGTAATTCTGATTATTATTATCAAAGTTCTGTTGCTTTTTGTCATAGTTCTGATTGCCGTTATCGTAAATCGGATGTTTATTATGATTATTTTGATTTTTGTTATCATAGTTTTGATTTATATTTTCTTTCAAATTTTTGTTGTCATTGTTCTGGTTTTTATTATCAATGTTCTGATCTTTGTTTTCATAGTTTTGATTGTTGTTATTGTAAATCGGGTGTTTGTTATGGGTATTTTGAATTTGGTTATCATAATTTTTATTTACATTTTCATTCTGATTTTTGTGGTCGTTGTTCTGGTTTTTATTATCAATGTTCTGATTCTTGTTTTCATAATTGTGATTGTTGTTATCGTAATTCAGATATTTGTTATGGTTATTTTGATTGATATAATCGTAATTTTGGTTTTGGAATGTCTGTTGTTTGTTTTCGAAGTTCTGATTTTTGTCGCCGTAATTTTGATTTTTGTTTTCGTAGCTATGATTTTTGTCCCCATAGTTTTGACTGTGATAATTATTTTCAACTATTGCAGTTTGAGCTGAATCCGTAGAGCTCTTATTCCATCTATTATCACTGACAGAAAATTGTGGAATATTACCATTTTCATTAAAAACTATGGTCGGATTTTCTCCAGGTAATTTGTGAG
Source organism: Acronicta alni (assembly GCA_964056405.1). Taxonomy (NCBI): domain Eukaryota; kingdom Metazoa; phylum Arthropoda; class Insecta; order Lepidoptera; family Noctuidae; genus Acronicta; species Acronicta alni. The sequence continues at coordinate 7,124,055 of OZ043938.1, read as the reverse complement.
TTTCTAAAGGTGCACTATTCTCTTCAACTCTGATAGCGAAGTTTGTACCTATAGGTATATCTGTATTAAGTTGACTTACATGAGTTGACGTCCCAACAGGTACAGCAACACTAGATCCAATCACTTGACTAGCCTCACTGTTGCTAGCAACATTGGTTGCAGTGTTCAAAGTCACTGTATATGTATTATCCTTATCTTCATTCACTTGTGGCACAAAAGATTTGTTTGCCATATTCGGAGAAGATATAACAGAGAAAGAATTATGAGTCAGTCCCGCGTTATTTACTTTAGGATGCTGCATGTTGTTTGAAGATTGATGATAATTATTAAAGTTAGATGCAGGTGGTATGCGAATAGTATACGTAGGAGTTGGCTTGCTGTTTGGCATCTGTGCAGCGAAATAAATTTCTGAAGTTACCTTAGGTGGCAACTGTTCAGGTATAGGATGTTGAATATTCAGAAACACTTTCATATCCTGCACTGGTTTAGTATGAACTATCGGCCTTTGACTATAAGGCTTACTGTTGTCATAAATATCTTTGTTGTAATACTGTTTCTGTGGCGATGACGGCGGTGGTGGGGGCACCGCTAAGTAATTTTCGTATTCCTTGTCAATAATTTCTTTTCCATCTTTTTGTTTATCTTTACCTCTAACTTGACTGTACTTATCAAATTCTCCATTGGTGGGGTTGTATACATCCGGATCATAAGCTGTTATTTGTGGGCCCACCTGGACATGTGTTTCTTGATTGCTCGTAGGAGCAGGTATTTTGTTGTAATCAATAGGCCGCTTGCTATCCTTCCACTTTATTTTAAGGTCATTTCTATGTGATTGGTCCTTATAAGGCGGCAAATTAGGTTTGTAATTGTCTAGTGGAGGTTTTCCTATTAATTGTTTATTACTATTTGGTGCTACATTGTGCACGTTAGTCATTTGTGGTGCATCTATGCTGAAGCTACCGAAATAGCCAGGTTCAGGATAAGGAAGAGGGTCATCGATGTAGTCTCCAGTTTTGTGTGGCTCGGAAGATCCAGCAAATACCAAAGCGGTTGAACTGCCATGAGGAATCAATACGTTTGCAACCCTAGAAGGTTGGATGTCAACTAAGAAGGGTTTGCTTGACTCAGTATTACTTGTTGCTACCATATAACCGTCTTCCGTTCTTATGTGTGTATTCACTACTTCGGATGAACTTGGACTATTATCCGCTACATCATCGTTACTAGGTTCATTAACTGGCTTAAAGTCAATATGATGCTGTGAAGGAGTACTTGAGGGTTTAGCTAATGAAGGAATGTAATCCAAAAATGCTGGTCTGCCATGATTGCCCAAAACGGGTCCAGTATTTTTGATTTGCTCAGTCTTCATTAACTGGTCATGAATACTTGACGGCATGCGATACGGGTATTTGTCATTAGGTGCAGAATTCTGAAGATTAAATGACTGCATTGGTCTTTGCATAGGCCTGTTTGGAATCTTTTGTTTTGGTGGTTCAGGCGGTCTTAAGTCATAAGAATCATCGTCTTGTGGTTGATCGTTAACAGGTTTCTCGTTTACAAAATATTGTTCATTCCCTGCAAGGAAACTGTCAATAGGCGGCGGATTAACCGAGTTTTGTAATTTAATTCCACTAGCAGCCAAGGTTAGAGGCCCACCCACGGCTGGTTTGCCAACAATGACATCGGAATTAGCAGTGATTATTTCACCAGGACTAATGGGTATACCGCCATTGACAAGAGGACTTTCGTGCACCATTTTAGGTGGTACAATGTGGGCTTTGGGTTGCTTGTGTTCTGCTGCCCACGCTAAATTTTGATGTAATGTAGCGTTAGTGAAAACAAGTTGAGATTCAGATGTTTCTAATTCATCAACAGGTATATAAATAGGAAAATTACTGTGTTTTGCTTCTAAATCACTATCAGCTCTTTTGTTTGCATTATAAGCAGTTAGTTTAACAGCGGGCTTGACAGTTGAACTCGTGGTTTTGTTGACAGTATCCTGACGTTTTATAAAACCGCCTGTCATTTTCTCAATAACGGGCGCTAATTGCGTCAGTCCTTTTATTCCAAGACTACCTAATTTTAAAAGATCAGCAACAACAAACTTGTTTTTGTTCGGCTTCTGAGGTTTTTCGGGTTTAATTTTTTCAGGATTTTTGGTGTTTACTTTATTCATTTTTGGTGGCGTAGGAGCCTGCTCGTTTGTCAACAGCTCACTTTCCTCAACTGAGTTCGTATCTTTTTCATCGGAGTAATCATTAATAACTTCAGTATATTTTTCCACAATCTTATCAGTAGGCGCTAAATGAGAATTAGATTCATATTCATAAGGTCTATACTGAGTTTTCTTATCAATTGATTCTTTATTTGTTGGTCTTAAGTCTAGCTTTGTAGCACCATATTTAGTTGTCTTCATTGCATATTTAGTTGATGACCCAGAGTCCATACTATATTTGGTCTGCAAACCTTCAGTTTTTGTGTGACTACATGAGCAGGAAGTTGTGCAAGGAGTGTTACTGATCTCTGATGGTTGGATAAGGTCAAAGTTGTTGCTGTTATCTTCTTCACTATCGATTCGTTTATCTATCTTGGGATAGCTACTCATAAACATGTTGGTTGCAGCCGTTGGTTGGATTGTCTTTACCTCCATGTATTTGGTCTGAAAATTTTGAAACATTGTATGTAATTATTATATGCATAATACCTAAAATTATAAAATTAGTTAAAATGAGCATGATTAGTTGGGCCCTTAGGATTTATAGAAATTTATAGTTTAAAATAAAAGTGTATTATGGCTGGTGTTGCATAAACAATATAGGTTACTAACTACTGTAAAGTTATGGTAATAAACATTTTAGAAGTAATCCAATCTACAGAAAGGGATAATTAGCTAGCATATACATATTATAGCTCGGAATTGATGGAATCGTTTAGGAATTGACCAATCGGGGTCCCAAATCTTACTTTTGTCGGCTTTAAATCAGGTATAACATCTGTATCATATAAATTGGTAAGAGATTCAGTTGTAACAACTGACACTATAGTTTCAAACGTAGATATAGCACTTCTTTTATTCTGAACCACTGTTGTTAAGTATGTGTAAGTGGTCATGCAGGTCTTGATAATGTAGTTGTGTTGCATGAGTTGGTGTAATGGGAAGAGTGCGCTTATTTGCTGGCGACTGACGACAGTGGCGACAGCAGATGATAGCAGTTGTTTGGACGCTGAAGATGTGCTGTGGTGCGGTTGTAACGTGGTTGCGTGTATGAGCTTAAGTTTGCGCTGAGAAAAAAGCGTAGATGAAGATGAGATGAATGATGCATAAATTACTTACTACATATAAGATATTTATTGAAAGCACATAAATTATCTACTAAAGATAAGATGGAGATCTAATAACGACTAAGTTTTAATAAAATGTTCTTTATACTAAACATAAAGAAGACAAATCCAAATATTTATTAGTTTACTAAAATGTGTCTATGAGTTATAAGTACTATTTCTTGTTAGTTTTGTGCATTGCATTATAATTATACTAGTATAATATAATGCAATGCACAAAACTAATAAGAAAACGGAGACTAGTTATTCTTGCTAGCAAGAATAACTAGTCTCCGTTCTTAAGAATAACATAATAAAATATTCTAGGATTTTGTAGTAAATTATGTTTATGTAAATGTATATTAAGTATTATATGCATACCTGTTCCGGTTTTCCATCAGGATTTTTGTCCTTTACCAATACTTCTACTCCATTAGACATTATCCTTGTAGCCAGATTCTTTAGCCTCCGCTCGTCTTCCTCTGACTCTTTCTCCACTAAATCCATGTCTCTTCCAGGCCTCCAAGGTGTGTTATCGTATACGATACCATTTGTATTGAATGCTGAAATTTTAAAAAATAATATAAGAATCCTTTCATACCAGTACTGTTTAAAAAAGGAATATATATTTTTTTAATGATTCGAAATTATTTAACGTAATCATAGCTAATTTTATTTAAGCACCTATTAAAATACGTACTGTAAATTAACTTTCCTATAAGTTAACAATAAGTTTAAAATAGTTAAACAGGCACCACAATCGTGCACTCATGTTACACAACAAACAAGCCCTTTCTACAGCATTAATATATCTGAAAAATAAAACGTTTGTGCCAAACGGTTAGTACTATGAAATATTAAACTAATATATTTTTACAACAATCAAGATAGGAATTTCATAAAATGGGTAAAATTAATTCTTTAACCAAAACAATATTAGTCTTTTATGAGGCGTCTAAGCAGATTTCAATAAAGACGGATGAGAAAATCTTGCATACTTACATAACTTTTTGGAAGAAAATTGTAGATAATTTTTAAAATTCCGTAAACCGATTAAATCCAGATTATTAGGAAAACAAAGTATTTGTACATTAAATATTATTGTGTTTTGCCAATCCTATGTGGCAAACACACATGTATGTGCAACGTCACCGATTTACTACATTTCTTAGCATGATACAATTGCAATCATGCGGAATCGCGTGATTGAGCGGCGCGTGCGCCGGTATCGTTTGAAATACATGCATAATGTTTATATTTTTTACTGTAATATCTTATGTAATTTCTATCTTGAATATCTTTTATTAATCTATATCTACAGTTATTTTTATATCGTGTTTATTGCTTACTTCTATTTCTATAATATGTGCGTTTTAGTGCGTATTATCGTTATGTTAATAATTCAAATGATAACATCTTTTATTTACATCTAAGTGTTAGATGATTCCTGAATGCTTTTTAATAAAAAAATGATTATGTTCTCAATGTCTCAATTCAAACCATATATGTATATTTTTTACGCATATTTTTCAATTATTTCAGTCAGATAAACAATTAATAAGAAGAAAGAACAGCGTTTAGGTTTGACAGCATTCAAGAATATCTACAACGTAATTTATTATTAATGAATTAAACACTAATTACACTCACCTCCAGATTGGAAGTTGCAGGATGAGGGTATGGAACCATCCGTCATTGGGAACCTTCAGGATCTTCTAGATCTGATGCAGTCCAGTCCTCGTCATCACGTCTTTTGTCAAGTCCTAGTCAGATTATGGTAGGATCTCGTCTAGTTATTGCTATCTTGTGAAATTTGGTAGGTGGGGAGGAACTGTGGTGTTGCATGTCTTTGAATGTATTACGTGGGTAATGTCAACATGCCTGGTGTGAAGTAAATAATAATTTTGATACTTAGTTTCTATAAAAATGTAATTTTGTAATTGGAACGAATAGTTTCTTTAAAACGTTAATTTTGTAATTTGATGTTGTAGGAAAGCTATATACTATAAGTAACTAGTATAAAACACAATGTTAATTTTTAACCTTATTCTAATAAGATTTTGTCACGAACAAACGTAGGGAAGGATTTTTTGTAAATTCAGTTTTTATTAATTAAAGTAAAAACCATTGTTAATTTTTAAAATGTTTATTGTTTTAATTTTAAGTCGTATTTGCAATGTACAGTCGAAGCGAAGGAAGAACGAGTATTAAAAGGTTTTTATGAAAATCATAATCTAGGCTTATTCTTAGGCAGTGAGTAATTGTTACCCATCAATTTTTCCCCAACACATCGATTATGGTAACATAGGAAATAACATTTTTGGTGAACTTAGAATATCATGTTAATATCTAGTCAAGTACAAAAGAGTATTTCGTCCTTAAAACTAAATTAAATCTATAAGGCACTATTCCATAGTTAACTTACTATGATACAATCGAAATAAATAACTAAACCATTACTATACACCTAACCGTTTGTATATTTCAGGAAACGTCGTCAATTGAACTTTGCCTTAGGTCCCTTGTGGCTGATGGGCTGACTACTCTTACGACGTATGTTGGTGACGCGTCGTACCTGATATGCTTACTAACTTCTCCTACTATACTCTCGAGACTTTGTGTTTCAATTTGATTTTCAACCGAGGCATTGTTTAAAAATTTATCTGAGTCAGAAATACCACTGTCAGCATAGGAACCAGTTAGTTCGCTAACGGTTGGTAGTAAAGATGGCAGAATTTGGACATTATCGTAATATATGGCTTCACGTTTCCTCACAGTTTGCGTGTCGTCTGACACAACCGTTGAGAGCACGGTGCTGAATTCACCAGGATGTCTACCTGATACATATAAAGTCACTACGCTAGTCTGTTTCGGTGGCCCAGCAGGAGCGGCAGGTTTTGGACGAGATTTTCTTGACCGAGATTTAGGTTGTGGTGGTGGGGGAAGGTCTTCCTCAGGATCCTGAGTATCTTCAGAAAAGTCTTCGTTACTATTTAAATCGGAAAGTATATTCGGCTTGGGACTGTTACTGAAGATGTCGTTGTTCAAATGATTTTGTTGATTTACATTCGGAGAGAGGTTGAGGTTGTTGAAATTGTTTAGACCACTTAAGCCGTTAAGATCTGCTTGAGTCAGTCCTAGCAAGGGATTGGCTGTTTGTAAATTAAGATTTGGTTGCTGTTGTTGTTGTTGTTGCTGAAGAAGAAGTGGAAGTAATAAGGAGTTCAGCTGAGGAGCAGGAGCTAATGCTGTGGGAGTGGTGACTACTGTATCAGTAACAAATTCAGTTGCCGTAATTACATTAGTGGTTGGGTCAACAATTGTTGTCAATATAGCTTTACCTCTGAACGTTATAGGTAAAACTGTCTCCCTAGCGTCAGTAACTGTTGTCACATAAGTGGTTGTACGAGTTTTGTATTCGGTAACTGGAGTTTGTACGACAGGTTGTTGAGGTATCAAGCCCTGTCCTTGTAAAGCAAGGAGAGGGTTGATCGCTGGTTGCTGGTTACCCAATAATAGTTGGGATAGCAACAGATTTGCAAGGGGAACGTTTGAGTTTATCTCTGGTGCAATAGTCTGTGTAACAGCCTCTACATTGTAAACAGTGCTAGGTAGGATGTGAGAGAAAGAAGTTTTGCGACCGCGGATAGTAGTAGGTGTGAAGATGACAGTAGTGGTAGGAGTGTCGTGTAAGACATATTTAATGATTTTAGTAGCTCCATTATCAGCCAGCTCAGTGGACTCTGCAGCAAGAACAAGTTGTTGATTGCCTAAAGGTCCGAATGAAGTTGATACTTGGTTTAGCAATAATGTTTCTATACTAGGTGTTGCTGATAGCAAGTTTTTGTACTCAGTTATTTTCCCGTTTACAATTGGCACTGTGACTTCTGTTGGTATTTGATGTGTTACGGTGATCTTACCATCGTTTAATATATTTTTAGCGTTAAAACGTTCACCACTATTGTTTTCGAAAGAACTCCTTTGTCTGCTTGACGCTCTACTTGTTGTAGTACGTGTACGTGATCTTCCGCTCGAGCTACGAGCAGTACTTGTCCTGGAACCTGATGAATTCTGTTTTAGTCTAGGAGCCTTCGGCGGTTTTGGCCTAGACGCTGAAGTAGTTGTCCTTGCTGATGGTCGCGAAGGAGACTTTCCTCGTCTATACGCTGGAGTCGATGCAGCTGTCGTAGTTCGAGTCTCTCCGCGAACAATAAACGGTTGTCTCGCACCAGATTTAGGTGCTGAAGCGGCAGTCTTTTTTCCATTATTAGAACTGCGACCACTAAAACGGCTACCAGGCCGAACTTTTTGAGTGGTCGGCTCTTCGGTCTCAGGTTCCGGGCGTCGAGTAGATGTTACTTTAGTTCCTGGTCTTCGGAAGCTCGTATATTTTCTATTACCATAATCAACTTGACGTTTTGTACGTCTTCTGAAAGCAAATGGTCTTATTTGTACTATATTTCTCTTAGGAGTGGAAGATGGGGGCTGCGCCACTTGACGTTCTTTCCTATCCGACGAATCGTAATCATTGTCTTCTTCAAATTCTTCTTCTTCCAAAATTTCGTCGCTTTCTTCTACCTTCTGTTCGTCTTCTTTGATCTCTTCTTCTGGTTCCGGTTCGGGTTGCCTAAACAAATTCCTCTTTGGGAATAACGCATTTGGTCTTTGTCTACGTAAAGACAGAAGTGGGTTTGATGTAGACCTGGTTGTGGACCTCTTGGTGGTAGTTGTAACTCTACCACGAGGGGTCACAGCTCGCCTTGAAGAAGCTGTAGTTGACCTTGGAGTTATAGCAGTACCAGGTTGTCTGGGAACCAGTGGTCTCCTAAACCTTAAAAGCGGGTTGTTTGTGGTTCTGACAGGAGCTTCAGTAATTTCTTCTAACGCATCAGTTGCGTTTTCATCTTGCTGAGTTGCAAAAGTTTCATCATTTTGGTCAGGTGGGAATGTTATTGAAGCGGTTGGTCTTATACTCCTACCTGGTGGAAGCCTTGATGAAGCAGTAGGCCTGATTCTTGGTACAGCCGATCTACTTATATAATCCAGGCTGTTACTTCTGACGGAACTTGACCTAAAGCCCGTTCTTCTTGATGTAGCTTGAACGCTGCCTCTTGGTGCGAACCCTCCAGGTCTAGATGCTGACGGCACATTACCAGATGGATTATTGGCGCTACTACGTCCAGGGAATCTCTTGCCAACACTCGCTGAACCTGGTGAAGCAGATTGTTTTCGATTTCCACTATAACCTGATGTCTTCACAGACTTCAAACTTGGAGTAGCAGTTATAACAGGTGGCGTGAAGTCTGCACGAGTAATAGTGGTGGCGCCACTAGATAATGGCACACGTTTCGGAATAAATGTTGGCCTATTTCGAGAAGCAAATGGTATGATTACAGGCGTAGTAGACGGCTTTTTCGGGGTGAATGTAAGGCGAGATTTCTTTCTGGTATTTGTACTATCATCTTCTTCCTCTTCTGATTCATTTAAAATTTCAGTTGTAGATTCAGGCTCTGCAACAGAGCTTTCAATCACCTCAGGAGTAGGGCTAATGATATTACTTTCAGTTGTAGTAGACGTGGTACTCGTTGAATTGGTATCAGCATTCAGTGATTTATTATCACTCGTTACTATAGTTGAATCCCCGGATATGACAGCTACTTGAGAAAACAATATCTTTTTCTCTCCTTCAGAAGCCGGTGTAGATAATTTATCATCTGGTTTGACTTCAGCGAACAAGTTATCAATGTAAGTACCTAAAAGAACTGTTGGTGGGGATGAAGAAGCATCGGGTAACTTTGTGGGGATAATTTCCTGTTTGACCACAGTTGGTGTTATGTGTGGTTTTTCACCGTTATCCTGAATTAAATTTTGGTCAGCAGCACCAACGGGCACCTTTCTACCAAGTTGGTTATCTTCAACGAGTTTGGTGTTATCAATTATGTTTGTCACTGTCTCTAAGCTACTCCTGATCTGTGATGTGTTGCCTGCGTAAAAAGTTGTGAAATATGTGTACGTAGTATAGAAAGTAGCTTTACCGTCATCCGGTTCGGTATTATCTGAGACTAAAGATGGTTTTAATTCTACTTCTAGGTCTTTGGGTGGTAATACAGTATCAACGTCAATAGGCGTAGTGTCAATTGGACTGATAGTAGCAATAGATTGTGGTACAGGTGTTATCACATTTGAAACAATTTCTTCACGACTTGTGATGGTTGTTGACTTGTCTTTGTAAAGAGTAGTCCAATAAGTAAATGTTGTGTAATATGTGATTGGTAAATTGCTTTCTTCTTCAGGTTCCTTATTCGGCATAATAGTCTCTGTGACTACATTTGTTATAGTCTCCAAGCGGCTTTTAACTTTGCTGGAATCTTTTCCAATGTACATAGTAGTGAAATATGTAAATGTAGTGTAACTTGTTTGTAATAGCAGAGTAGGCGATGGTAAGATTTCTTCAATATTACTTTCTGAACTGATCTGATCATCTAGAATGATATTATTACTATCAAGGAATTTTCTTTCACCTTTAGAAGATGATGATTTAACATCAGTGACGAAAGAGTTCTCTGATTCTAGAGGATTCGATTCAACACTAAACAACATATCCACTTCTATAGGACTTGGATCTGGCGTACTGTCAGCTTTACTTTCTTCAGAAGGTTTTTCATTACTGTGTTCCATACTAACACTTGTTTCCATTGAAGAACTTACTTCTGGATTCGCAGGTTGAGTGATTTTCACTTGTTTACAGTTTCTAAAATCAAATTGAGCTCTAGTACTTTCTGCCGCCATTGTAGTCGCTTTTGTGGGAATCAGTTCATCAGGCCCAACGTAATTGGTATACACTTCATTTCTGCTGCATATATTAGCATCAGTACCTACGTAGATTGTCGTAAAGAATGTATAAGTTGTGTAATACGTCTTCACAGCATCTGGCTTGATACTTGCAATTATGTCGTCACCTAATGATGGAGTGGGTGTCTGAGAGCTATAAATATCATCTACCTCAACTGACTCAATGACATCTTTATTCTTAACAAGATCGATGATGCTGTTTATCGCAAACGTCTCAGTCGGTCGGCCTATACCTACACTTGTTGGTGCAATCTCATCTTCATTGAATGCACCTAACAGTGATGGGTCTAATTTAGAAAGATCTATTGTTGAAGTAATGATGTTAGTAACAACCGATTTGTGACTAGCAATACTTGATGTCTGATCACCAAAGAATGTTGTAAAGTAGGTGTAAGTAGTATAAAGTGTTTTGTAAATAACATCGATTTCGTTTTCTTGGTCTTCTTCTTGCTGAGGAGTTGTAGCTTTCTCTGTAGTTGTAGTTATTTGTTCTGTACTGACTGATACTTCTACATGACCTTGGCTTGTCGTGATTCTTTCAGTAGTAGACTTCATTGTTGTAGCAGTTGTAGGTTCTTCCTTTATAACAGTTTCTTTAAATTCTTCTCTCGTATTTTCCTCAAGATAACCTGTACTTTGTTCTTCTTGAACTGTGGTTAGTAATTCTTCTTCTTCTTCTTGCGTAGTTTTAGGAGCTTCAGTAATAAACTCTGGTTCCACTGGAGGTTTTGAAGGTTCTTCTGAAACGGGCTCCGGAACCATTACTTTTGTCTCTACAGAATAATTAACATCAACATTTACTACAGTTGTGGGTTCGATATTCAGATTCGTTCTACATACGACATTGGTTAGGTATCCGACATTGCTTTCAACAACTACATCTGATTTAATAGAAGTTGTTGTTTCTGTGCTCTCCAAGGGGATAAAGTATGTCGTCAAATAAGTTAATGTTTTGTAAGCTGTTGTCATTGTCGAGTGTGTTTCAAGACCTTCAGTACAGACAACATCGTCGTGTGTTTCTTCATTTGTATCTTCGTTTGCATTTTCGTTTGCATTTTTGTTTGTATCTTCTTGAGTATCGGAAAGAGTAGTAAACTTAGACTCGGTGGTCGTTTCGAATTCTTCAGAGGACTCTTCGCTGTGACCACTTTCTGTTGTAGTCATTAAGTTTTGTGGTATATCTGTAGTAACTTCATCTTCTTCCTCCTCTTCTTCTTCTTCTTCTTCTTCTGGTGTCTCGGTGACTTCAGCAGCAGTATTTTCAGATTCTTCTTCTGAGTTCGTAAATAATTCAGTCATATCACTTTCGGTAACAGCTGATTCCGTAGGCGTTTCAAGAATGGTTGATGTAGGAGACAATGTTGAAAGTGGTTCAGTGGCTTGTGAATTATAATCATTTATAGGTATAACACCTAAATCCTCTGTTATACGTGAACTTTCAGTTGTCGTTACAGGTATCTCGGAGGGTTGAATAACATCAACATTCAAATCAAAGCCATTATTGTACTGGACACTAATAGAGTCTGGAACCTTATCATCAACTTCATAAAGAACCTTTTTAAGGCTTTCCTCGTCACTGAAAAGAGCTTTTTCGGATCTATTCTCATCGACAACAGCAGGTCCTGAGATTCTAGTAGTTGTTGGAGCGTCATTAACGTTGAAAGTGGATGTGGGAACAGGAATATCAGCGGCAAGGAATGTGATTTTTGTAGACAATTTATCAATGCGATTGGCGGACGGAAAAACATTAACTTCGTCAGGATTTTGAGGTCTACTAGTTTCTGTATTAGGACTGAATATTATGACAGTGTCACCAACAACGGTCGTAAAGTCAGCAAAGCCAGCGTACGTGAATGTTTTCTTTGGTCTGGGTTCACTTTTTTGCCCAAACAACTTTTTAGGTAGTTTAGTTTGCTGCGCCGCCTGCTGCTGAGGTCGACGAGACTCAACGTTATCAATATAATAAAATATCGGCGAGAATTCGTTCTTAATCGTGAACGTCGGTAAATCGTAACTAGGCTTAACCTTAACTACATTAGTTTCGTCTAAAATCTCCGACTTTGGACGTGATTCTACATTTATCGGTTCAGTAACCGGTTCGTAAGCCTTACTCTGTCTATGTAACGTATTAACATTGTCAACAACGGATGGTTCTACAATAAATTCGAATGTTTTATCGTTATCGATAGTTGGACCGTCAAGGAAATTTAAAGCTTCATTTTGAACGTACCGCGGGATTTCTTTAAATGGTTGAACTCTTCGACCTACAGGCTCCTCAAATACTTGATTTTCACCTTGGCTCTCGGGAGCAGAAGGGCTCCAGAATCTGAAGCTCTCCTGAGCAGGTTTACTGGCATAAACTATTTCCATTTTACTGCTAGGAGCGAGATAATCAGTGTTCTTGAGAACGAATTTTTCAGGGTCAATGAAGCCTAAATCTTGCTTAACGTTCCATTCGCCATCGAAAGCAGAATGTGCACGAGTTGGATTCACAATTACAGGATCTTCTACATTTGTTGGCTTATTGTAAAGTATGAGTGAAGACTTCGTTAGGAGCTGTGCGTATATACGGCCGTTATCTAAGGTGGTGCCCAAGATCTGGGTGGCGAACTCTGTGGTGACACCATCTTGGATGAACGTCCTCGCCGTCGATGTGAGTAGACCGATGAGTGGTTTCACACTGTGGTACCTCCCGATCTTCGTGTTATAGTCATTCCTCTTCTGGTTTACGAGGAGGACGGTCAAGTCTGCGGTCATAAGTCAACGTCAGCGTCATATAGGCAGGATTTTGTTGGAGGTGCGTTATATTTTACAAAGTCCATTTGAGATGTTCCACGACCGACAGGATTAGATTTGAAAGAGAAAGAAAAAACATACAATTAATAATGCAATATAAATAGAATAGAATATAGATGCTAATAGAAACAATTTGCATACAGTTAGCACTAATTTTGTACAGCGGTTTGGAATTAAATATGAAGGTTTATGATGTTGAAGTATATGCATATTAAAATGACATTATTGATAAAAGATTCAAACTTTTTAATATTTAAAACCGTTTATGACTCGTGCAGTTAAAATTCTCATTCATTCATATTTTTGATTTAACTCTTGATTTAAATATTAACATCAGAAACCTTAAAATTAACATAATTTTATGTTAAATTTAAATAGAATTTGAAAAAGTTAAGAATAGAAAAGATAATATAGATAACAGATTTGCAAATACATACTTTTTATTTAAATAATTTTTGAAAGAAGATTTTATTTACTTTAGCATTCAAAGATATCATTCAAGCATAGAGTATTTTTACAGAAATATATAGATAAAAAATTAAAAGACGAAAGCTCACCCCTGTTTTCGGGAGCTCCTTCCCTTTTTATCCTTGAAGACTCTATTTGTTCATCGTGATTTAATTCTGTAACAAAGAAAATAATAATGATTTATATGACTATGGTATCGTGGATCGGGTTGTTGAGCTGCCAATAACTTATGGTAGAACTACAGCGACCTTTGAACCCGCTTTAAACTAGTTACTTGTCACTCGTTAGTGTATAAAATTACTTTGTTAATTAATTAGGTTCCAAGGGTTAATAATTAAGGGTTTTATATGCCAATTTACTATACCTAGTTGTTTTAAGCAATAGCAGTATTACCATTTTAAATAGGTGTAGTGGGAACACTAATCATTTATTTATACTATACTCAAATGACGTTTGATTTTTACTTTTTTCAGTGTACCCTTTGATGTACAGAGGCCAGCACATCAAGCTACCCCAATCTGTCAAATTGATGTGACTATCTTTGATAGATTTTCTATAATACAAAGTGAAGTTCATTTTCAATTGGAAAAAATTTACAGTTTGGATAGCTTGACCTGCTGGCGTCTGTGCCTACAATAAAGAATATTCTATCTACCCCAGACAACACAATAATGCTTTAAAAATATGCTTTCGTCGTCGTCCTAGCTTTTCCCAACCCTTTTTGGGGTCAGCTTCTAGTTTTACCAGAGCATCTGAATATTAGGTATATTTTACAAAACAATAATAATAAAAAAAAAATTTTTGCTACTAAAAGTGGGCGTCAAAAGTCCGTACAACTCAGCCCAAATTTGTACCTGAGGTACATGACAGCTGTCAAGTTAACAATTTTTACTATGAAACTGATAATAATGTGCCAAAAAGGCGTGCGTTTGACATTCCAAAACTGACACTGACAGCAGATAGCTATCAAGTTGACAGTGTTTACTATAAATCACTATGAATCTGATACTAGTGTGTTAAAATAGCGTGCGTTTTATTTTTTTCAATTTAAAATTTATTTTTTCTGATCCCCTAGTGAGCATAAAAAAGTATGACTAGAGTTTTAACCAGTGTAATACAGGGTACATTTTCCAATAAGTGTACCCTCAGTACATCATTTGGGCAGATTTTGCTGACCTCTTTAACTTTTTTCTCTAAAACGAGGAATTTTAACAACTTAATCTTTAGAAGATATATCTTAACAAACTTGATTCATAGCACCATTTAAGATATTACCTGTATCTGAATTCTAAATAATGATTAATAACTAAAAATAATCATTCAACTTTAGAATCAATAGCCATCTCATTTGTACTCCATTAAGACTATACCTTCTTCGAAATTACTAACATTGTTCCTACTCATAACTTCAATAGTCTCCTAAAACGTATTATTGGAAACACTTATCGCTTGCTTAAGCAAGTGCAGATAATAAGCACTAAATGCACTTGTTCCATAATCCGACTTGGCTTGGTTTCATAACAATTCGTTACGATAACCTAGATGCATTGTAGAAAGTAACTAACTGTAGCAAGGTCGGTTCGTATGGACTTGTGAATTATTTGCTCATAAAAAGTTCGTGTTGTAAATTCAACGCAAAAATATGTGTTCCACAAAACGTTATATTATTTTTTCCAAAATATTGAAATATGTCTACCATCATCTCTCTGCATCACTTTATTCAGTATTCTCTATCTCTCTCTATATTTGCAAAATAAATAAAAAAAGCATACGGTCCACCTGATGGTAAGCGGTTACCATAGCCTGTGGACACTTGCAACACCAGGGGTATCACTTGCGCGTTCCCAACCCTGTAAAACGAAAGAGGAGTAGTTGGGTTGACAGTATAAGAGTCAAAGCTCCCCACACCAACCGTGCCGACACAACGTTTCCTCACGGAGCACTGGCAACCTTGCTTACCGTAAGGAACACAACACAGCTCAAAGCAGTGTTATTTCACTTCGATTTTCTGCAAGGCGGAGGTACTTCCCCAGTCGGGCAGCTCCAATTTGAATGGAATTACTCACACTATGCCCTACCTCTCTAAAAAGTATTCTTATAGTTCTATATCATATTAAAATGTTCTTGTATTTTTATTTGTTTTCCATTTATATATCTAAACGCATAGTAATCTAAAAACTCATACATCAACATCCTCCTAGCCTTTCCCCAACAATGTTGGGGTCGGCTTCTAGTCTAACCAGATGCGGCTGAATATCAGTATTTTACACGAAGCGACTGCCATCAGACTTCCGCTATCCAATTTCTGGGCAATACCGATAACCTGAGGATAGACTGTTTGTCAGAGTTCTTGGGATTCTGACTACTATATATTCTGACTAACGATGATCCCATGACAAGAGAGACCAATGGCTTTACGTGCTCCTCAAGGCACGGTGGGGTGAAAAATGGTCATCCATCCACAGACTGACCGCAGCTAGCTTAATCTTGCAGATCGGTTAATCACCTTAGCCACCAGCCCCTCAAAAAAATATTTATATACGTCCACAATTAAAATATGATCTAACAATTTTCCCAAGAATGTCAGTTGCGAAAGTGCACGTTGTAACCGCCCTTTGGGAAAAATCGTGATTGCGCAAAACCACAGACAATAGTAACCGTCTACCCAACGATTCACCATTATTAAAAAAAACTGTTACAAGTTGTTTTTTCTCACAATTACTTCGCGTTTAGGCGTTTGTGTTATCTTTGGTATGTCTCTCAGATTAGACGTGGATAGTTTATCCAACTCTTAAGAAATATGATTTTCTAAGCTGATTTTGAAATAAATGAGGTTTTAGTGTATCCCATGGTAAGTTATAGGTACCTATTGCAAATAGTTTACTTTAGTGACAAATGAACAAAACATAACGATTATATATACATAGATATAATTCACTAACATGCTCTTTCAGTAATCAATCCACTATAACAGTAATTTGACATAAGCTCTATACAAAATATAGATATGGATCAATTATTGAAAGTGAGCGTATAGAGATTGTGGACCCGCCAGAGGTCGAAACAGTAGGTTATTCTACTTTTTTTAAAATATACTTTAAAATGTTTACCGTATCTGTATTCAAAAATTGAATCTATATTCGATAGTCAACTAGTATTTGTATGTTCTCAAAATATCTCTAGGTACATGCAAAGGAAAAATGGCTAAAATTTGATCGATATACAATTATATTCCCGCCAAAAAGGCAGTCGCTATTATCGTAACGTCATAAGAGCAGAAACAGAAACGTCAAATGTCCTTTGGGGATTTTTCTTAAACTAACATAGCACAGCTCAAAGCTTAATTATTTTACTTTGATTTTCTGCAAGGCGGAGATACTTTGGGCAGCTCCAATTTGAGTGGAAATACTCCTACTATAGACTATAAAATCTTAAAAGAGGCTACCTCTTAAGATTCTATAGTTGTTCTTTCCTTCACTCAAAACCAAGACTTACACTGTTCAATCAAAACACAGTTCTAGAGCCACAAACTGTGCCATTTCCGACTCAACAGTACATCACGCGTTGACCTGATCTCTTCCGATCCAACACACCACATTCCTATCAGTCACGCGTCCGTTTTCACTGGCATACTCTGTCAGGACGTCTACACGGAAGCACGACGTCCGCATAACGATCACACCTGGCTCTGTGGGTCATTGGTTTGATGACCCAGTACGTGGGGCATTGTTTTGGTTAATGAGATCTAGGAGTTTTGTTATATGGGTGTATTGAATATTAATATCGTCACGTTTTTTGTCCTTAAAAAGGAAAGTTTCGACATTGGACAAATTAACGGCATATTTTTATATTTCAATGTTGTTTTTTAAATTTATAACGTATTTTAGGCGTAGTTTTATTATTCTTTCTTTTTGGTTCCTTATACTCATGTGGGCAAGAGTTTCCACACAATTACGGTCGGTGTCGTCGAGGCCGGCCCAGAAAGCGGTGGTAGGACGACTAGGAATTGGTGGACCTGGGGAAGGCCTTTGCGCAGCAGTGGAACGGTAATAGCTAACAAAAAAAACTCATGTGCACACCTATAAGTTTTTTCACCTAAAATTTATCAGGCACAAATAGAAACTACGAGCAGCTACATTTTTAAATGATGAAACCTGCATGCTTAAGGGTGGGTATCAAATTTTCGAAGATATATAGGTATATCTATACTTATATGATATACCATTATGTATGTTGTAACCAGTCCTCCGCGAAGAAAGTTGTGTTGGCAGTGGTGGGACTTTGACCCTTATACTGTCAACCCAACTATTCTTCTTTCGTTTTACACGATCGGCAACGCGCAAGTGATACCCCTGGTTGCAAGCGTCTGTAGGCTGCGGTAACCGCTTACCATCAGGTGGACCGTATGTTTGTTTGCCACCTAAGTAGTACAAAAAACCTATTTCTCTTAATAACAATGCAAGAGATAAGCAGCCCATATAAAGTTTTTCTCCAATTTCTTGATCAGCGTGGAAATCAATGTACAATCGATAACGTTGGAAAAACTATAGAATTATGTAGAAAGCATCACCGTTGAAGAATTCTTTTTACATTTCTTTTTGTTGTTATGGTTTCCCTGTCCTAAATTAATCACGGAGCCAATTAACTTTATCCAAAATCATCGATTTCAATTTTTTATTGGTGCAATACTTGTTTGTTATATTTTCTTTCCAAAACATAGTAGGTAATGATCATCATTCATAGGTCCATATAAATCTATGTCCAGGCGTGTAATCGTCCATACCGTTACTATTTATGATGATAGTAAAATTGACTTACGTAACGTAACCGTGAAAAAAGCAAAAATTACAAAAAAAAAGTCTAACTCAAACAAAATGGCGTTTCCCATTTCGAAATAACTTCCGCACAGCATCAATTTAATTCATTGTCTGCAATCATTTCTTACAATACAGCCAATTACGTCCACCGAAATTGTTTTAAGCCAAACTAAGACAAAAGTACAAAAAAATAAAGACTAAATTTGTATCACAAAATTTTTGTAGTAAGATTGACTTGTGTGGACAGGTGTACACTACAAAGGAGCTAATTATACGCATAGAACTGTCAAAACAGTAATTATTTCGCACGCTCTCCTTTCTAAAAAGTATTTTATATCTTGCTTGATTGATTTCTTTAGACTTTATACAACGGTGATAAGATTCAAAATTGAACAATAAAAGCTTTACGAACGGTTGAATAGTAATTTCTTAATTCAAAATAGGGAGTAGTGTTGTAGATTGATGAGAATTTTGTAAACTTGAGAAGCTCTTTCATACATTGACAATTGCTTCAACCCACTTTAACACGCAAATTCGGCTGATTTTATCAACTTTTTGTTTTTCAAGGTACGTAACGTAAACCTGCTAATTAAAATCAGTGAAAGTATGAGACGTGTATAGTTTCTTAGATATTAACCATAAAGAAGTTAACATTCTGTTTATTAACTGATACAGTAATCGACGAAACAGTTCGTCTGTCGATTTTAATCGTCGTCGATTTTTACTTTTTTGTGAATTTCACTTTTACTTGTCCCAAAGAAAGTACGAAGTTTCTTGTTTTTTTATGCTTTCGGAACGACGGGATTTTGACCCTAACATTTAAGTCGTAAAGAAAACCTATAGAAATGATTCTGTAACATCTATTAACTATTAAAAAAATGCTTGCTTTTACTTCTCATATTCTAAAAAAATAATATTCGAACTTTTACATAAATGTGAACATACAAGTAAAAGTTCGAATAATATTTTGTTCAGCCACTATTTATTTGAGGTTTAAACCTTTTATTAGATAGAAACTTGAGGACCTGGACAAGGTTTAATATCTACATTAGAAGCGAAATGACTTCAGCTTTTGACAAAATATATGTGTCAGTAAAATAAATGTATAGAAAGTTCATAAAAGTCTCTTCCATACAATTTGTGTGGATTCATTTTTCGGTTCAAACTTGTCGACAGCTACTCATTGGTTATCATCATTATGCTAGCCCTTCCGAACTATGTTGGGGTCGGCTTCCATCTAACCACATAGGCTAAATATCTGTAGTTTACACGAAGCAACTGCCATTAGACCTCCACAACCCAATTTCTAGGTAATACCGATATACTGACAGGTGTCTATTCTCAGGATTTGGTTGTCAGGTTTATTGGGCTTCTTATGACAACCGAGGCCGACGGTTTTACGGTTATAGGGTCGTATAATAATGATCAAGTAAGTATATATATCTAAATTTAATCACAGTAATAGATAATGATACTATTAAAAACTGTACAAGTATATAGGTTTTAATGAAATACACCGCCATCTTATAGTGCACTACCGCTTCCTAAGTGGCGTAGCATTTTGAAATGAGTCCTCAACTTTTATGGCTAATGGCGGGAAAAGTGTCGTGTAAAAACTTGCACGAGTGAGCGAGATGACAATAGTGTGGACGTATACGTGTGATAGAGATAGAATGTGTGTCAGTGGGTGAGCAAGCAAGCCCTGAGTCAATGCACTTGCAGCTACGGCGTTGCGGTGCAAGAACAACTTGTGGGATATGTGCTTTTAATTATTTTGCTGTGTGTGTGCGACTTTTACTGTTTTTTTTTTTTAAATGTTTCGGCACATTTAGCATATATGTAAATATTGATATAAATGGTGTCATTAGATTACACATAATTATTTGCAACCTTGCTCACCGTAACGCACACAACACAGCTCAAAGCAGTGTTATTTCACTTTGATTTTCTGCAAGGTGGAGGTACTTCTCCAGTCGGCAGCTCCAATTTATGTGGAATTACTCCCAATATAGCCCTACCTCTCTTAAAACTTTGCACGACCTAGGAATCAAACCTAGGACCTCACCTCACTGGGCTTATGCGTCAGTCAGTTTTCACGCTAGCAGTTCAAGTTTATATATAAGAGTACTCTAAGTAATTTAAATGAATATCTCTATATTTCTGGTATCCCTTTTTTATCAATCGTAAAAATTCTAGTGATTTGTTTTTCATAATACTATCGAAAAAAGGTTCTGCTCGCCATAATATTATTCCTAACCAAATTACAAACTTTTTAACCAGTATCGCTTAGTCTAAAATGTTAAGACCACAAAAAAAAATGGCCATATTGACTAGCCATTATGGCTACTAACCATTTAAGTAATGGGTGCTCGTCTTAATCCTCCAATTAGCCTGAATACCTAGCGAATAAATGACTTAAAATTCGCTGTTACCGTTAAATTGAACAGATTTCTTCAAGCTACTCTTAATATTCAAGGATGAATAATTAACTGGGTACAGTAAATTAATTGTTGATACAAATATTATACCAAAATTAAAAACTATTGAATTATGTTTGTTTGTCTGTTATTGGTAATTAATCTGTAAAATTTGAAAATAAATAAAATGTAAGTATGTTTTTTTTTACTTAAAAAAACTATTGTTGTAATTTGGCCAATTAACTCAAAATCGTTATAAATTATAGCCTATATATTATTCTAATGTATAAATAAAAATACTGTAAAGTTTCATCAAAATCCGTTCAGTAGTTTTAGGGTGAAAGAGTATCAAACATCCATCCATCCTCACAAATAGGATATTTATTATATATTATTAAAGTAGGATAGGAAGTAGGATTTTCTTTTACTTTTCTAATTTCCACGATTTTGTAATCAATTTTGCATCAAGCATCATTGATCATCCATAATAGACCGAGCTTTCTAAGCTTTGACGTGTCTTTAACCTGACCTAGTAGGATGTGAAGCCGGACTGTGTTTTTTGCTTTATAGGGCAGGTAAAATCATCATTATTCGCAGTTTTTATCAGCCCACTGCTGGACACTTCTCCCTTTTACGTTCCTGTCCCTTTTACGCTACTCATCATCATCAATCCATATACTGTCCCACTGCTGGGCGTGATTGAGAAGGATTAGGCTATAGTCCACCACGCTGGCCTATTGCGGGTTGGCAGACCACACGCCGTCAAGAAAATGTCTAAGGCATGCAAGTTTCCTCACGATGTTTGCCTTCACCGATAATTAGTTATTAATTAAGCACATGAATTCGAAAAGTCAGAGGTGCGGGCCTTGGATTTGAACTCGAGACCTTTGTCTTGGTAGTCCAATGGTCATACCACTAGCATATCACTGCTTATCATATTTTACGTTATTTTATTATGTTTTACGCTACTATTTGTCTTTTTTTAATGTAATGAGAAGACAAACAAGCATGTAGGCCGCCTGTATACTGTATTGGCATAAAAAAATACAATAATGTTAGCACATTATACCACCCCAGTCGTACTCTGTAGTCTGCTTCATCATATCAGCCACAGGAAGTCCACTGCTGAACAAAGGCCTCCCCCATAGACTTCCACAAGGACCGGTTACAAGCCGCCTGCATCCAATGACTTCCTGCGACCTTTACCAGGTCGTCCGTCCATCTCGTTGGAGGCTGTCCCACGCTGCGCTTTCCGGTGCGTGGTCTCCACTCGAGAACCTTTTTGCCCCAGCGGCCATCAGTTCTACGAGCTATGTGCCCCGCCCATTGCCACTTAAGCTTGCTAAGTCTTTCAGCTATGTCGGTAACTTTCGTTCTTCTACGGATCTCCTCATTTCTGATTTGATCACGTAGAGAAATACCAAGCATAGCTCTCTCCATAGCTCGCTGAGTGACCTTGAGCTTCTTTACGAGACCCACAGTGAGCGACCACGTCTCTGTGCCGTATGTCATCACTGGTAACACACACTGGTTAAAGACGTTTGTCTTCAGGCACTGCGGTATTGTAGACGAAAAAACGTTCCGAAGTTTCCCGAACGTGGTAGTCTGCTTACCACTTAGTAATGTCAGTATATTTGTAAGTAATCTTTGAAACTACGGATCGGATAGATAGTACGTTTAGTATTGTAGCTGAGCGATCGGCGGCGGCACCTGGGCCATCTACACGTACTTTTTCCTGTGGTCGTACCACAACGTATCATGGCGATCGTTTTGCGATTGAGAGAGAGGGATGGTGCTCTACATATTATATAGCGCCATCCCTTTCTCATGACCTAATAATGATCGCGTTAGCAGCTTGTGGTACGGCCTCTGGTCTGTGTGTTTGTGATTTTAAACGAATTTTTACAGGACAAAATTCTAGTGTGGGGCAACGGACTTCATATGTTAGGAAACATGAACCATTATTATTTTAAAATAACTAAATAAATAATTATTTTAAACATTCACCTCTTTAACCTTAGTGGTCGTAAGCGCGACTGCGATGCTAGAGGTCTTGGGTTTGATTCCCAAGTCGAGCAAAGTGTTATTTGGTTTTCTGTGAAATTCTCAGTAGCAGCTCGGAGTTTGGATATGTGGCAATAGGCTCGCCTCCTATAACATGGGACCTAAACATATCGGCTACATGTGGGTGTACATTAGTACATCTGTGCCACTTCGGGGAATACAGGCGTGATGGTATGTGAGAATATTATGAAATATGTATCAAAGAAAAAGATATCTTATCGCCTAGCTAATAACGACTCTTTAATAACTAGAAAACTGGTTATTTCTTAGTCTAGACTAAGTTAATTACACTATTAGATAATATTCAATAGTGACATCTAGCAAGAATCTAAAGCTATTATATATATTTGTTTTTATTTTATTTTTTAAAACAAACAAAAAGCGTCTATAGGCTACGGTAACCGCTTACTATCAGATAGGCCATTTGCTTGTTTGCCACCTTAAAAAAAACTAGTACATATCTGCCTAACCCGTCATGGAATACAGGCGTATATTATGTTGTAAATAACACAATAATCGTAACGTCATTGCAGTTGCCTATCATTTCGTAAAGCATTTTCTCACGTTTACCCATATTATAATGGTCACATTATTTACACAACGGTCCGTCTGTCTGTTGATGACACTAGTTGCAACACCCTGCCCCGTTCACGTGATATTTAACAAAATTTAGAATGTTGGCCCGCCATGTTATGATTATCAAATTGTTACGTTTTTAATTGGTGACGTTTTGTAAGTTTTTAGTGGTTGAAAATATAATGTTGATTGGTTTAAAGGAACTTATTAATAATAAAAGTCGAGCAGTGTTTTTAAATTAAATTCTCAGTACCAGCTCGGAATTTGGATTGGTACCCAGTCAATGGCAATAGGCTCGCTCTCTATTACATAGGTCCTAAGCATACCGGCGAACTGTGGGTGGACATTGGTACACCTCTGCCTAACCCTGTGGACCGAACCACCTAATGCGACCTGCTGTACCAGCGACGCAGCTTTACGTGTCTCGACTGCATTACTCTACAAAGCCCGAGCAGATTGTGGAGTATCAAGACCAAAGGAGGTCATCAAAAGTCCATACAACTCAGCCCAAATTTGTACCAGAGGTACATGACAGCTGTCAAGTTGACAGTTTTTACTATGAAATCACTATGAAACTGTTAATAATGTGCCAAAATGGCGTGCATTTGACATTCCAAAACTGAAACTGACAGCAGATAGCTATCAAGTTGATAGTTTTTATTATAAAAACACTATGAAACTGATACTAGCGTGTTAAAATGGCGTGCGTTTTTTTTTAATTAAAGCTATTTTTTCTCATCCCCTACTGACCATAAAAAAAGGTATGACGAGAGTATTAACCAGCGTAATACATGGTATTTTTTCCAATAAGTGTACCCTCAGTACATCATTTGGGCAGATTTTGGTGACATCCTTTACCTTGAGAGCGATTTCGCACCACGTCCGATACGAATCTGATCAGGATCCTTGAACGTGACTGGCCGGAGTAGTCGTAGAATAATTGTATGGTAGTTTACACACTAGATCCGATTTCCGTCATTCAATTTCTCTACGTGATCCGTTGAATCTCTCTCTCTCTCTGTATTTTCATAGATTCGGATCGGATGTAGTGCAAAAGCGAGGGTCGAACAGTTGGATTCTCGTCACAATGAGTTTATTGTTTTAATTGTTATTGGTTTAAGTTATAGTGTATTATATTATATGGAACTTGTAGCCTGAATTAAATAAAAAAAAAATATAAAAAAATACAGGTATGATTGAATGCTACACATAGATTGTATCTTCTTTTAAATCGTTTCGCTCTTGGCAGAGCGGTCGTGGTCGTCATGTAGTAGCATTATCGGGGGCAGATGTTATACGCCTCACGATATCTCGCCATCGTTTTCTGTTGGTGGACATTCTGGTACACTCATGTAAGGGCCCGCCCACACAAGATTTAATTTGGTCGGTCCATCGCATGGGTGACCTTCCGCGCGGTCTGGTTCCTTCTACCTTCCCCTGCACGACGAGTCGCTCTATGGAGTGGCATTCACGTCTTGACACGAGTCCAAAAAATCTTCAGAATACGATATTTAAAGATGGTATAGTCATAAGTTAATTTATAATAATTTTAGCACCTTAATAATTAGATATATTATTATATTCACTATTGTTTGTATTATACACAAATTGAAAGCTAGAAACTAGTTTTAAATTATTTAACTTTAATTATTTTATAATTGGCGTGATGATTCATAATTAAGAAAATAATTTTATGTTATATTCTGAGGGTTTGAATTTGTACAATAACATGTCAAATTAAAACTTTTTTATTACGTTTCCTTTCTAAACAATAGACAATCTATTCTTAACTAATTTAAATCAATATGATTAAGAAGTTTTTAGTATAATAATTGCCTCGCAATGATAACTTACACATTTTTTGTGTTTAGCCTGCCTTAAAAAAACAATTAAATGCTATTAAAGAAACAATGCAATCAGTAAACTAAATAACAACCTAATTTACAAAGTCTTAAGTGTTGCGAAATTGGTACCAGATTGTTGTAAGAACTGGTATCGATACCGGTCCCAGATAGATAGGCTTTCACGTCACTAGTGCTGTAATAATTCACTGCTTATTGAGAAATGACCTTGTTTGTATATTAGGGTTGTCAAATGATAAGAATCGTGATTTCGTTTGATGTAAGTAGCTTGAAAGTCGATGTGGATTGTCTACATTTTTTTCATTTAGTTTAGTGTGTGCAATTATGACATGGTCATTCAATGTGAAGATTGCTACATTTTAATTCGTTTTTAATAGGACAAGTGACAAACTAAATAAAATAAAAAGAAAATAAAATAATAATTGTTTTTTGGGACATTTTACACAAGGAGTTGAAGAAAAATGTCCCAAAAAAATAGTTATAATTAATATATTAATAGTATATAATAATAGATTAATAGTACAAGCTCTGCTTAGTTTGGGACTATGGGTATTAGACAATGGACGTACACTAGGTGCAATTTTTATAATTCAGCAAATCATAATCGTAACAATAGATTTAGTATTGCATCTGTAATTTGTTTTTTAACAGGTTAACTTAGAACATGATCCTACTATTAAGCAAATGTGTCCTTCATCTTATACCATTAATCAATAAAATATTTTTTAAATTAAATTTATTAATCTGATGATGCAGCCCTAAAGTATTCTCAAATGTATAAAATAATAATTATTATTTAATTATAAAATAATCATTATTATTTAATTATAAAATAATTATTATTATTTAATTTATAAAATAAACGGCTTGTGAAGTCTGTCAACCGGCACTAGGCCAGCGCGGTGGACTAAAGCCTAATCCCTCTCATTCTGTGAGAGGGATTGGGCTACGGCCCGTGTCCAGCAGTGAGCCAGTATATGGGTTGATGATGACGATGAACACCAATACCTCACTTCGAAATATCGGCACCCTAACTATGCAATTGTTACTTTTACTTTTTTTTAAAGTAGCCTACTTCTACCTTAGATCTCATCACGATATATTGTCAATTGACACCAAAATGCTCGTGGTACCACGTCATTATGGACATAATAATATTATTATAGAGCGCTAGAGCGTTCTATATTAGATGTAGAAAGTGTGAAATTGTATCCATATTATTACTGTTCTTTATTGTTTCTTAAATTAATTGGACGACGTCTATAGTCCAGGTTCGCGTGTCAGACTGCCGATCACGAGGTCGTGGGTTCGATTCTTACAGAACACAAATAATAATATGTTGAACATAAGTTTTTGTGTTTGTGTGGGTGTTTCTTATATATTTTATAGGTTTATTTATATAAAAAGTAGGTATCTAAGTATTATTTCCATCGTCTTGTACCCATAGTATAAGCTCTGCTTAGTTTGGGTAGTATGTTAAACTAGATGGTGCTGTGTAAAATTGTCGCAACAATATTACAGTAACTGTTATAATAGTTCAAGCCACATAACTCTGACTTTTCAAATTCATGTGCGAATTATCACTCGCTTAAACAGTGAAGGAAAACATCGTGAGGAAACTAGCATGCCTTAGAGATTTTTCTGAGAATAATTATAAAATAATTATTATTATTTAATTTATAAAATAAACGGTGTGTGAAGTCTGCCAACCCGCACTAGGCTAACGCGGTGGACTATAGCCTAATACCTCTTAATCTAAGAGGAGACCCGTGCCTAACAGTGGGACAGTATATGGGTTGATTATGATGAGAATTAGT
This sequence comes from Acronicta alni, assembly GCA_964056405.1. Taxonomy (NCBI): domain Eukaryota; kingdom Metazoa; phylum Arthropoda; class Insecta; order Lepidoptera; family Noctuidae; genus Acronicta; species Acronicta alni. The sequence goes on along the minus strand of OZ043938.1, from coordinate 7,097,065 downwards.
GACATATTATCATCGTATGATAAAATTTATCGTATTGTATCGTAAAAGACCACGGAAATTCGTGAATTTATATCTACTTACCGGTGAATCGTAAGCATAAAATTTTTAAAAAAATAAATTACCAAAAACAAATCAGTGTTCCGTTTAACTTAATTATGCATGGAACATTAAACAAACAACTTGAAACAGTCGTGACTGTTATTTGAACTTGATAAAAAAAACATGATGTTTAACTTAACTCATGTTTAAATTAAGACATTTGTCAAGGCCGTAAAATATTGTTGACATGTTTAACTGAGGGGCTCTGGGTAATAACTAAGCTAATCAACCGAACTTCAGGGTTAAGCTGCGCTATTCGCAGTCAGTTTGTGGATGGTTTTTTTTTTTAGGTTTGAGACATATTTATTTTCTCATAAGAATTTTACAGTTCACTTACATGAGAACTTAATTTAATTTTACAAATGTATTGTTTTGGCGTACAAATAAATTAACATAAAGTTAAATAAAATTAAAATTAGCAAATTATAGGGTAGTATATTTATGAACTACCCTACAATTTACTCACTTTCTGTTGCCAAGTTATCAACCTAGTAACACAATGAAGCAAAAAAAAATGGATTGCATATACATACATACACTCACGCCTTTTTCCCATAGGGGTAGGCAGAAACTAAAGAACGCCACTTGCTACGATTCTTGCATACTTCTTTCGCTTCGACCACATTCATACATCTTGTCATACATACACGCCGGTTGCGAGTACTACGCACCTGACCTTTTTGAAGAACCTCATTTTGAAGGTTCTTCAAAATGGATTGTTGATCATTTTTAACGCATCAAGACTCCTTCGTGCTCGGAGAGAACGTAAAGCTGTCGGTCCCGGTTGGTTTACAAACACTGATATTGGTTGGTGGTAGATAGAAACCCAAAAAGCCTGAAAAACGGCCTATACTGGCTACAAGGATAGCCTTAGGATATCGGTATTGCCCAGGAATTAGGTTGCGGAGTCAAACAGTCGCTTCTTGCTTGCTCGCATTATTATCCAGCGTGGTAGACTATCTATAGCATAACCCCTTTGATTCAGGTTACCCTTGTTGATAATCTTTTCAGCATCAGCGAAATTAATTCCAGACACAGGTCAGAATCCTGCATTAATTCGAATTCCGATTTTAAAAAATAACCTACTCGAAAATTTAACCATGACGCAATTAAACTAAAATAACCTAACTTACATAAAAAAATCATCGTGTTAACTTCCGAGTTAGTTAGAATGATAATCTTTTTTCTAAGATACGAAAATTATTTTAATTGATCATCAATATTTAGGCGTGGTTAGGTATATTAACTCTTAATCATCATACCACGATGCCAATTATAAGAAACTAGAATTTTAGGTTGCAATTAAAAACCTCAATGAGAGATTCCAAGAGAGGTAGGGCATAGTGGGAGTAATTCCATTCAAATTGCAGCTGCCCGACTGGGGAAGTACCTCCGCCTTGCAGAAAATCGAAGTGTAAATTTAACACTGCTTTGAGCTGTGTTGTGTTCCTTGTGGTGAGCAAGGTTGCCAGTGCTCCGCGAGGAAACGTGTTGGCAGTGGGGGGATTTTGACCCTTATACTGCCAACCCAACTATTCCTCTTTCGTTTTACGGGGTTAGCATCGCGCAAGTGATAGCGCTGGTGTTACAAACGTCTATAGGCTACGGTAACCGCTTACCATCAGGTACCGTATACTTGTTTGCCACCTTTAGTGGTATAAAAACAAAAAGATTATTTTTAAATGCTATACAGCAGTATGTACCTCTACCTAATCCTTCAGGGAATACAGACGTAATGGTTTGTTTTTATGTTAAACAGTAGTTTCTAAAAATAAAATTTCTTCAAATGAATCATATTGAAATATTTTATTTCAATTAGACCAATAAAATAGCACTTTTGAAAACTCAAAACTAGTTGCACGGTTCATAAAAGTGGATCTCATGGAGAAGAACTGGCAAGAAACACCATAGACTGTCCTTTAAAATAAAAATCCTGATTACAGTGTTATTCTTGGCTTAGTATTATGTTATGAATACTTCATGAGAACAATGTAGTTTGATGGAACCCCCTAACGCAAGCAAATTATCCATACGGGCCTGCCTAAAGCCTCATCATAATTCAATTGCAAAACCTTATTAATACATACATAACGACATTTGTGCGCGTGAGCTTCTCAACCGCGACTTATCTGTGTCGACAGACTTTGGTGACCTCGCGGTTAGTCATCAGGTTAAATCCGGTTAAATCTAGTCAAGGACGAAACGGATTGCGCTGGGCATAATATGCAAAATATTCTGAAAAAGTTTCAACATTGTTCCGGGTTTTTGTAGACATAGGATCTCCGAATGAGTAACTTAGCGGTTTTTTTTTTCAAGACTTAAATAAGTTCTCCTAGATAATCTAATCAAATTAAATAAAACATTCATTGTTTCACACGCACGTTCATGCTGTCAATGACAAACATAAATGCTCCTATATGTCAATTCCTTTTTTAGGAATAGAATAGAATCTGTGCAGTGGAGCGAAAAGGTGAGAGTTACTTTCGCAGTTATATTATTAATACGGATAACTGTTATCACCTCCGTTGATTAAAAATGCAGTGATGATATTACGAAATCAATCACGAATGAAAACGGTAACATCCTATGAGATCCCTATGTTATATGAACAAAACAATAAAACAATGACCTCACTCACACCGAAGTAACTAGTCCATTCACGCGTGCCATTACAAAATTATGACCAACGCCGATAAGCTCCATTGAATGCTCGGAAGTAAATACTTCCTACACTCGCGAATCTCGGGAAATATTACGCGTTACGTAACGGTGTGATATAAGGTCTTACGTTGGGTAGCCATGAGAGATGTAACTATTGTTTGGGCAATTTCGCAATTGATAAAATGGATACATGTTAATGTTATTTATGGCTCAATCTTGTGGATATGTTGTAAACGAATATAGTTCATTGCACATTGTAGTTTCAAACAAAAACAAAATTCACCTCGACCATGGCAGGCAAGGATCTTAATCCAAGGTACGCGTGCGGCAAAAACACCCGTGCAGCCTACAGAGGGCTTGATACTTACCCTAGATGTTATACAAAATGTAACCTCCTCATCACTAATTTTCTCTAAGTTTTTTTAAGAAAAACATTACCCCTGTCGTTATTTTGTATATACTACAAATAACGTGAGCAAGTAGCTTAAATAACGGAGCTTATTAGAGGTTTTCGTCGAAATAGCTGATAGCGTTATAACGTTTTCAAGAATATATTGAATGGAGCATGGATGGGGGTTACTGTGTTCTCTTAATAGACCATCCCAGAACCCCCCTGCGCAACGCCTGCTAGGGCGACCTCTGTGAAGAAACAACCGAAACAAACTCAAAATATCATGGTCGCTTTTAAAGACCAGGCAGTATCAGTATCCATGCTTATCAGACATCTAAGTTTTACAATATAAGCCAAAAGGCAAAATCTGAACATTTTCTTTTGAAGAAAAAGCCGTAGCAGCATTGAGTTTAAAAATCTCCCAATTATGGGGCAAAGTTAAAAAAAAAAAGTAAGTTAGGTATAAGGAATTTAAAAAACTATTCTTAATCTGATCTCACACTCTTCAAAGAACCCTAACCACCTTCACGGTAACCGCTCTAGAGGGTAAAATAATGATCTCTATTAAATAATCAATAGCATTATATGCAAATGATAGCGTTTCCCATGGCGACCTATTGTTGTATGGGGAACAGTGACCCAGTAACAATTGTGAGCACATGACCTTGTCGCACAGAGCTATTGGAGCTATACCGTCTCGATGTCTTGGTTCCTTTGTCTGTGATAGTGTTGTACAGCGGTTAGCACATCAAGCTACCCCAATCTGTCAAATTTCTTTGATAGATTTTCAACTTTAATACAAACGTAAAGGCTCATGTTCAATTGGAATAATTGACAGTTTTAGATAGCTTGATATGCTGGCGACTGTGTGTGTGTGATACTCTTTGCATTTGGGCTAATATTACGCAAATCAAAAATATTGTTAATGTATCTATGGAAAACAATTATTTATTTCGTGTTACTATTAACACAAAAAAAAAGATAAAATAATTACTAAAAAAATAATTACCGCGATGAGCTTGAATGACGATTGACGCAATCGTGTAATTTACTACATTTAATGTGTTTCCATACAACAATATTAGCCCTAATACAATAATAGTGTCTTAATTTAAAAGGATACCGATGACTTCAAATCATTCCTGTATAGTTGAGAAAAGGTTTAGATGAGTGAATCCATTTATGCAAAAGTTAAAAACTTGCACGAACAAATCATCTTTAAGTGATTCAATAATAAATAAATATGCCAAAGGTTTTGCCTTTTTAGACCAAATAGTTAGGTTAGTAGTTAGTTAGTTAGTTTAGTTCGTTAGTTAATTAGTTAGTTAGTTCGTTTTTTTGGTTAGTTTTCTCTTTTTTTGCATATTATGTAGAAAAAAGACACGATTAAGAATTTCTATAAAGCTCTTGGGTTTTTCTATGAGATTTTATGAAAAAAACTGTGGACGAACAAATTTGTGGTACTTATGATGAAAAAGATGTAATTCTCAGTACCTAACAGCTCGGGTTTCGGATTTGTGTCCGCATAACGGCAAATATTAATTTCATAATGGCATAACATTAAACAGGAACTCTCATTAATTTTAGGTCCCATATAATCGGACCGAATAATACATAAACCCGCAAACTGTGGATGTACATCAATTGATACACCTCTACCTAACCTTTTACAAATATAGGTGTGTTAAATATTTACAAAACACTGCGTTAATGTGTTTTATATATTAAAAGATAAAACACAACGTACCTACATTAAATCTGGCCTTTTCCTACTATATTGAAATACTGGTTGTTTTATGAATGAATGAAAAAGAAATATTGTGCCAAATTGCGTATAAGTAGGTTGCGTTACGATAAAAAAGTATTACAATAGTAGCCTACAATAAAAAAAAAACTAAGTTTTCAAAAATGGAATGTTTTAAACGTCAAAAATGTAGATTATAAATTTGAATTTTTGGTTTCCTGGCACCTACCTACTTATTAAAATTATTAGACTTTTACTAAACACTGTACTAGATTCGGTTTAATGACAGCAATCAAATAAAAAACACTATGCGAGTGCTTTTTTTTTTGTTAATTTTTCACTTTAAATAATTTATAAACACAAGGCAATTTTAAAATAATGCAAACCTGTTAAACCACCTCCTATTTAATTAGTAAAAGTAATAACCATCAAATTGTTTTACATGCTTAAAAAACTGTGTCAGTATTAATAGTTCGAAATATGAAATATTGGCAATTTGTAGCAGGTATTGCCAATTCCTAAAAACGATTACCCCAATTGCAATAAAAAGGAAATCAGGCATTCCAAATTTAAATCTATATTTTATTCTATTCGCGCCGCAGACCGCACTAGTCAGAAAGCGACGTCCAAGTGAAAGTAAAAGAATATTTTTAAATTTCACATTCCGAAAAATTTCGTTCACACACCTAATGTGATAATCTTGTGTTCATGGTCTAACAACCGCGAAATCTTGTTACTAAATATGTTGTCATAGTAAATTGAATAAACAACACCAATCGGACACACGTCAAATCTACCATTTTCGACTTTACTGCGAATACCGACTGGTGTTGCTATAACAAAAAAATATTTTTATTGCAGTTTACTTGCGCAATTACTGTTGATTTCTATTGCTGATTTATCTGCGAATAAATTGTTGATGGTCGGTAATAAAGTTTTATTGTGTAACTTTTGAGGTTTGGCGAATAAAGGTCGTTTACCTTTAAATGTATAAATTCGTCATAACAGATTTTATAACTACTGTTTACTGTTATGACAATTATGCTACTTGCACAAAATGGTCTTAATTTCTTGACAGTAAGCAAAATAATGGTTATAATTTATAATGTGTAAAATATGTCAAAAAAGGCAAATGTGACAACTTCTAAAGAAAGATAAGAATTCCTAACATGGAAAGCCTATTGGAGAAAGAAGAAAGTTCGTTAAATTTTATAAATCGAATCACATTCTTTCCACGCCTTCGAAATTCAAAACAAGGTAAAAACAGATTGAACTTAACCCATGCGCCTGCGATTGGTGTGGCATAGCATATTAATATAACATCAATTTTATTCTCTTACATTCTGAACTGTAGCAGCATGATTATAAGGGATAATTTAGCTTGTTTTTCCTTGTATATATCGAAGGCGACGTGAATGTCAAGTACAAGAAATCGATTACAGTGGTTCGCTAATTTTCGGACACTTTCAAGTTGAGGCCGATGGCATTGGTGAAAGACCATTGGCATTCTTTAATGGAATGTATACCTACGAAAGTAAAAATAGCATTTTTTTATTGTGAATGCGTTTGAACTTTTTTTCCTGATGGAAAGCAAAGATAGGGTCTCAAATGAAGCACACATTACCAATGCTCTTTGAACACACGACGAAACAAAGTAAGACTGTTTAGCTCCGGTCTACATTGGGGGTAGTAGTTGGCCAGGTGAATTATTAGATCCTACCACGAAAAGTACTGGGTTATGTTGACTGCTGTAACAAGCATTTCTGACCAAAATGCGGAGACGAAATTATATATTTTTTTATAAATTAATTTCCACATAACTAGGTTTGGAAAAAATTAAAAAACTGCAAAATAATAATGAATGATGACGCAAATATCTCGTTTAAAAACTAAACGTAATACTTTTAAAAGCAATCGTTCAGCGTATTCGGGTCATAGAGCCGTGTTGAGAGTGAAACTGCATTTTTTGTGTACCCACCCACGGACACTGGGCGTCTGACGCACAGTGCGCCGCACTTTGCACTTGGACAAAAATATAGACATTCGAAATATTCCTTTGTTTGTTTAACATACTTCTTACTACTTTCTCAGGTTATTGCGAATATTTGTACACATACATATATAAAAATAGGTATTTGAAGAAACTATTGCTGTCGCGCTGCGCCCGGCCAAGCGAGCTGTCAATTTGTGTGAACGAGTACTGTAATTCTCTAGTATATTATTAGTAGTCTATGAGTGTAATCAAACGTACTTGCCTCCAATAATCCAATTCTATGCGTATGTTTTTCTTAATTGTGCTCTAATTATACAAGAATTATTATCAAATAGTAACACTATTATTATATTGTTCGGGTGCTGATTCACGTACCATTAATAAATCGTAATAATTTCTTTCCGATTCGTTGTAAACTCAATATAAAACCGGCTATAAATTACTCAATACTCCAAAGAATATTATCGTTTTTTTTACAAAAAGATTAGCACCCACACATTTTTTTACAAATTAACGGATACAAAGTACACCCACGCTCCAAATCAAATATATGTATCTGTATCATCTACTTCTAATAATAAGTTCATCAAAAATCTTTTAATTATTTTGTCCAGTAAAACACAATTAGCCCACGGTGCGTTACCAGTTACATAGTCCACGGTTAATTACAGACCATAACCATAAAATTATAGGTGAAGCCAGCATTCTAGGTCAATGTGGCTGATCGGATGTCGATGCCCCATGATCATTTTGAACTAGTAGTCAGCTAGTAATGGAGCCTAATTATAGCTTTAACTGAGTACCTAATGCACCTTGATCTTGATTGAAAATTGTTACGACCAAACTATTTTGAAGTATAGAACATGAAAGCTATGTTGTTTGAATTTGTATGCATTTTTTTTTAAATCAACGTCTTTTTTTTAATATAATCCGTGTTTTCTTGTCACATATTATTTTGTCATAGACTTTTTTGCAATAGTGCTATACCATACATAAAAATATGAAAGCTTCATTCATGGTAGGTATAATAATTTCGTCAACCATCTGTATGTATGTACTGGTTTAACCTGAATGAAATGACGAACATTTTAAATCAACAAAAAACACTTTCATCAAATAACTGGGTACCTACCCGAAATGTTACATGCAATGTTTAACTTAAGTTACTTACTACAAAATGTTGTAATACTAACTGTAAATTGTAGAATACGGTGACGTCTTTCTCGATCTATTATACCTTTCAATTGTCACAAAAAAAATACTACAACAAACATTCTTTCACAACTAAACAAAATTGAAAGTGTTTGAAAAGTGTTAATTCGGAAAAAAATTTGCGCCTGCGCCGGCATTGCCGACCTACGTTGGGTTGCCAGTCTATAAAACAATTTTTCCAGAAAGATTGGTAAAAATTGATTTAACGTTTTTAAAACAATAAATTACTATTCTATTATTTTTTATTCAATACTGTAAATTATTAGTTTTGAAAATTAGATGAGTCACTTCATCTATTATTGTATATTATACAAATTAATAATATTAATATATTACATAATTTTCTTAGATCGTAGATTTTTCTTCATACTCAGATATCCCCGAGTAAATTTTTCTAATATATACTGGTCTCATAACTGAGAGAGAACGAAAAAAGGTAGTAAGAAACAGCAAACCCCATAATCGTGTGGTTTTCTTTGACTTGTTCTTACAAATTATAAATTTCGTCTTAAAACTGTTACTTTTTACGTTAAACTTCTATCGACGATGACCTTTACTATAATAACGCTATAATTTAGAATAATTACGCACGATCGCCCACAAGACCATTATCCATTATAAATTGCTCAATATGTATAAAACTAACGACGGAGCTCTGATGCAACTATACCAATTACAAATACCAATATTGATTTAATCGATAGATCAGTTCTGCAAAGTCCATTAGATAGAGTTTAGTTTTACAAATCAGACGACGTTACATGAACCATCAGATTGTATGATTAAACTCAGATATTGTTATATTTTCAAGGGTCTTTATTCAAACAATATTATGTTCATTTCGAGGGTAATATATTGTATGAGGGTAATGTAGTATATTATGTATGTATTGTTTTTTTTTTATTATTACCTATTATATATTAATGTAATTATTTTAAGTCAGTATATTGTATATTTATAGCTTTTGGGCAATCAGTCATTGCCTCTTATCTCTCGCTCATATTTTATTTGTGCATCTACCGTGTTCGTCTCCGCATCACCCAAAGGTTGTCTGGTAGAAAATGCCTAATGGCATTAAGACCGCCTTTGTACGCCTTTTTTGTACAGAAAGTACAAATAAATAAATAATATATATTGTCTCATTCCACCGTTTAAGAGCTTTTGGGGAAGGTCAGGGTTAAAACAGTAATTAAAATATTAATCGTTTTTAATGCGATTATAGCTTATTTTCCATGGAGTTCTGAATACATTTGAATGTTACACAAATTTGCTTAAAAATCTAATAAGATTGATAAGACACAGTGAATTATTATCGTCGAACAAAACATCATTCTGAGATTCGCATTTTCCCCGCAAAAGTGGAAACAGTTATAATCTGGCAACCCTGTGAATCGAGGTCGTAGTAAAAGCGAAAAGCGCGAAACAGGTTTTGATTTAAATTTGGGATTGTGACAGGTTGTTTTCTCTTGCCCCGAGGTGCCGCGGCCGCACCTGAACGATCGAAATGCCAAGCACGAGTTTGGCAAACTGTGAAGACTTTATTTGTTGTTTTCACTGGAGGCCAAGTTATTTGAACTTGAAGTGCGCGGGAAATTCAAATTGTATTGTTGTTCGAAAAGGCGTATAATGTGGCGTATTCTAGACTCATTCTCGGGAGACATTGCTAACATTATTATTTCCTTCCTATAGTAATTATAGTACTATATGTTTCTTATACCGCAATAAATAAATAATTTTAATTAAAATTTGAAAATGTAAAATAAGTCATGTCGGTTGAGAAGCAAAAACTTGCTTTTACTGACGTCACCATAAACATGTAAATTCAGAATGTCAAGGCAAATTTCGACCTGGCGGGTGGGACTCGCGGTGCCTTAGTAGTCATAGCGTCTGGTGTACCTAACCAGAAGATGCAGGTTCCAATCCTGCTCGCGGTCGAATATTTCCTTAGCTAAAATAACTTTAAAATAAAATACTAAGTTAACATTTATCGATTTATGAAGCCATTGGGCGTATTTGGACTTAATAATAATTATTGAATGTTATCTAAAAATACGTGCTATACATATTATCCTATAAATCACGTCTGCCATACCACACTTACAATAGCTAGTCCCGCTATTATCAGTAAGGGACCCTAAAATCCTCTCAAAAAGTCAAGGTAGAGTACATCGTACTTGCAATATTTAAAGCTACCAATTATGTATTTAATTTTATTGCAACACTTTATTTCATGGGTTGCAAACATTTTTATTAACTTTTTCCTCAAGTTATCATAGTATTGTAGTTATATAATTAATTTCTCCTTCAAACTATGAAGGAGAAATTATTAATAAATAAATATAATAATTTATTATTATTAAATTATTAATTTATGACTTTTTTGTGAATAACTTCGATTATTTTATGAGAGTTCGAGCACATTGTATATCCAAGAGTTGTTTTTTACGATGCTTTTCTTCGTATAACAATGCCAATTTCCAAATATTCTGCCATCCCTACTAATATTATAAATCCGAAAGTAACTCTGTCTGTCTGTCTGTTACGCTTTCACGTCTAAATTACTGAACTGATTTTAATGAAATTTGGTACAGAGACAGAGTTGACCTTGAGAAAGAACATAGGATAGTTTTTATCTCGGACTTTTGAAGAGTTCTCTTGGAAACGCGATATAACCGAACTCGACGCGGGCGAAGCCGCGGGCGGAAAACTAGTTAAGCAATAATGTGGTAAAATTATTGTGTTCTGGTTTGAAGGGCTATGTTGCCAGTTAAATTACTCAAGATGACAATGTTTGAGTGATACCACTGTTGATGCTAGCGCTAAAGTTTATAGCCTGTGGCTGCTTATTTGTCATCTTAGAATATTAAAAAAATAGCCAAGAGCTTATTTAGGTAGGTACTACTAGGTATACTAGTAATAATGTATATTCTATTAGCGGACCGACACACGTTGTCCTGCATGATCCAGCCGTTTAGTTGCAGTATAGATAAATATCCTAGATACCGACTGCAGCGCCATCTGCCATCTGATTTGTGAATCTAAACAATCCAGGGCGCCACCCAAACGCATACAAAAAAAAATATTCAAATCGGTCCAGCCGTTTAGGAGGCGTTCAGTGACATACACACGTACAGTAGAATTAATTATATCCTACCTATATACAACGTGTTACAAAATTGCCCGTAAAAAATATAATTAATTATCAAAGTCAAAAATGTTGTTAGCTTTTTTTTTATCATGTCAGGGAATCCACATTTTACCTAATAATTGTCTACTTTTATAGTTTTTCTATTTTGAAAAATAGAAAAACTATAAAAGTAGATTTCATAAAAATGTTGTTGTTTTTTTTTTTGGGGTATGTTATACAGCGTTACTACGGTTCTTAAATATTGTGAATGGACTCGTTATAAGGCCCCATTTAACCTCCTCTCGGCTTTACGGGTAGTTTTGTAACACTCTATATAAAGATTATTTTTATAAAGTAGAGGTCCCATAGACATTTTCTAAGCTACGCACACCAGTCTACATCTAAGGAGCGCACGCGCCGCTCGTCCGTAGGTACAGGAAACCCAGTTAATGTGATACAGATGAAAGTAAGGCCGCGCCGAGGTCACTGGGCTCTAATCTTGTTTGTTCTTACAAAGACCAGTTGTCCAGTGGACAGAATTTGCGAGGTGTGGGTTTGAATCTAAGCGAATCCTACTCATACGTACCATCTCTACGTAACGCCTAATAAAAATACTATTTCCGTTGAGCCGGATGTCGTAAGATGGATTTCCAGCCGAGTAATCCACAGATATTTCTTTCAGTAATGGGTATACTTTATGTTCGTTAATATTAGTGGTTAAAGTATGAAATTGCCGATTTGTACTGAAAATTTGAAATTAGTTTTTTTTTTTTGCTTTAGGACACTGTTGCGGCGTTTTACCTGGAGTCAACCATTACATTTTCCCTAACTCCTCTGAGAAGAAACACCGAAACAAACTCAGAGAATCATAGTCTCTTTTAAAGTCCACACAGGATATTAGCAAAGGTGTGAGTGTTACAATGCAAGGCAGTGTCTGAAATGGCCTTTTGAAGACGGCCTTTTGTGAGTATTATTTCCAGAAGTCTTGTTCTACGTTCCCAACTAAAAGCCAGTTCAACAATAAAACAATTCATTTCACACATCAGTGACACATATCCAATTCGATATCTCCAATTAAATACTAAGCTAGACCAACATTCCATGTTCATACCATTGGCTTTTCCTATCATCGGCCATTAAAACTCCATCAGAGATTTTCTAAAGCCATTTTAACGATGACGAATGAACATCATGACACATGATCACTATGGGCAGTGCAGACATTCTTCTTAGTCATATCTGTAAGTAATATCATGGTTGATTTTATGTGAAATAGGTTTTTCTAGATTTATGGTATCACTACCAGATTAGCCTAATGGTAGTGCATCAGTTACTCTAAAGGTGGTGTCTGATTGCCATGAAGAGCAGTGTTATTGGGATATTCTAAGAAATTCTCAGTAGCAGATTGGACTTTGGATTTGGGTCCGGTTGATGGCAATAGGTGCGCCCCCCAAAATGGGACCTAAACATACCAGGGAACTCTACTTAACCTCTCGGGGAATACAGGCGTAATGGTATGTTATGTCATACCTTTTTTTTCTTTTTTTTACCTTCAAAAGGCTACCGGTCTACGGGGGTTAGACCGGGGAGTGTGGGATTCTTACCCACTAAAACCACCCCGGTGGCCACCATCAGCACATGGAGGGGAGCACTGTGTCCTCTTAATAGACCACCCCAGAACCCCCCTGTGCACCGCCTATTAAGGCACATCCCTGGGATGTTAATGTAATACCTACCATATAAAAGAAAAAGTTCAATTTAAATAGCTTTAAAAAGATAAATCAATTAACTCAATCCCTCTATCCTTTTCTATCAATCAATATCTTTCAGCTAAAGAAACTCTACAATAATTTTCCCCTGGAGTAATTTTCTACGGATCTAAAGTGAAGCTTTACCTATATCTAACAGTAATGATGATCGCCAACTGTCCCGTTGAACGGCGCGTGCGCACCTGTCAACCGCATTAGAGGCCGCCCGTCACACCGCACCGTGACCAACGCGTAGGAATTGATTCAACGAACAATAATCGATATGAAAGCATGGTACGTTTTATACAGTCTATCTATTCGGTTTTCAACTTTCACTGAATATGAGCTTCTACTAAGAAGAGACAGAGAAAGCATCTTTAATAAAATATGTTTTGGAACAAAATTACCGCTACAGTTAGGCGGGATACTTAGTAAGAAAAAAATAAGAACACATGCTAAGAAAAAGATGACATGTTTATAGATAGAAAAGAACAATACTTTTATTTATTTATGTAGTTAATTCACCTTAAGTTTGTGGTTTTCATCCACTGCAAATGAAATTATACATGAATTCTAAAAGTCAATGTAAGTATACGAATATCAAATTGTGAAGTCAATGAAGTCGATTGCCAAATAATTATTATTTAAGTATTTTCTTTGAAGAGGCATGCACCCAATGCAACATGTAGTTATTAGACACATTTTTATCTTTTTGTATTTTCCATGCTGTTTTTTTTTTGTTATGCTTCCTTGTTACTTTGACATTTAAATTAATGATACGCCTTTAACAGTCCTACAATACACAACACACACGTACAATTGTGTACTTGTGTTTTACAAGACCCGAGCAAATTGAACCGTTCGTTGCTATTAAATAGACGTCCGTCATCTGTGACTATGGAAAGGAGCTATTAGATACATAACGGTGTGATAGAAGGAAATGCAACAATGTTACCGATACCACAGATATGTGGAACATTTAGTCTAAAGCACTTCCTATACTTAGTTTGTATACGGTATCGAATTTCTGACATTATATTTTTTTAAAGCACTGGGTTTTAAAGTAGGTCTCGATTTCGAATTTAACCTCCGTGGAGGATGGTTAAGATTACGAAACTTCTTTGCATCCAAGGAAGTAGTGGGAGTTGTAAACGTCAACAAATCCTATCACGTTTTACGTGCTCTCCGAGGCGCGGAAGGGTCTCAATGTGTTAAAAATGTTAACCGATCCACAAACTGAACGTGGCTAGGGCAGCTTATCCTTGCAGATCTGTTGATCGGTGTAATTATTACTTAATATGTCGAATACAGGAGGCGCGTGGCTATTTAACACATCTACATCGAGATCTCTCTGTGCCTCGGAGAGTACGCAAAGCTGTCGGTCTCGTTTGTCGTACTAACATATAAGACAGTCGTTAGTGGTAGTCAGAAGCCTGACAACTAGTCTATCATATTGATTTCTGACATTTACGCGAATATTATACATTGAAATAAAACTACTTTTTACGGATTTTATCGCGTATATTGATATTATTAATGCCGACGTTTCGGACCCTTTACAGCGGTCTACTAGTCTATCATCAGGATATCGGTATTCCCCAGAAATTGGGTTGTAAAGGTCTGATGGCGCATAAAATGCTGATATCCAGCCGGATCTGGTTTAGACTGGAAGCTGACCAGTTGGTAAAAGGCTGGGAGGACATTGAAGAATACAGGTTACACAAGAATAATTATATGTGAGTACCTATCAACAATTATACTTGTATCCAACCATCTAGATACAATATCATCAACACACAATACTCCTTTCCCTACGTACGAGTGCCTCATACGTCGAATGTTCTCGAAGTTCGAAATACCAAGGTCAAGCGAACTCAGCGCAAGGCTGCAATGCGGAATATTTTACACAATGCACTATATTAAGAGATATTATATTCGAGATATGTTATCCGGATATTAATAAGGATCAATATGTCTAAGAAATACTTAGGTATACAATTTTTTTATACCAATAATTTGGTGTTTGGTAGACTTGATGAATAACTTGGTGCTGGTTTAATTACCTGAAACAAAAATAAACAATTTATTAATAAAAACACATATTATTGCGTATACGTACTAATATATACCTACCTACGATTTAGGTCCCATGAAATAGAGAGCCGATTATCATTAAAAAATCAAAACTTATAATTTCATAGAAAATCTCAATTACACGGTTTGACTTCGAAACCAGGATGTCAAGCAGTCGCGCTTGACCGCAGGACCATTGAGGTATTAAGTCAGTTCATATCTCACATATTTATTCTAACATTTGAAAATGTAACGGTAGCTAACATTGCTTTTGTGAATCATTTCATTTGCATGTCATGACATCACTGTGTTGAATTAATAGTTTTTTTTTTAAATTTGTTGCTGACAATGACTATTTGTGCATTGCAATTCTTCTTTTGTATCTTTTTAAGCAAACCTTGCGAATGCGCTCATAACAAACAAGTCAGTAAAATTTGTATGATTCCTATATTTTGCATGGAGGACAAACAATCACAATGTATTAGTAAAAGTTTTATTAGATAAGCACACGGTCCAACGAATGGTAAGCGGTTACCGTAGCCTATAGACGCTTGCAAACACTAAGGGTGTTCCAACGGGGAATTACTATTTAGACTAAGTTTTTAGATAGATACTATTCGTTTTTTTTATGAACCTCTAAAACAGCTATTTTCTTAACTAACGATTCCCAATCTATCCTCTTGTAGCTGAACCAGTTAACTCCTGAATCTATCTAATTTATCCTGAATTTATCACTGGTTACCTATCAGTAACCACCTAAACAGCATTAGCTGGCGTATGTATGATCTTGGCGTGTTAACATCCATAAAATGACCACAGCAAGCGCAGCTTCACAAATTCGTAATAAGGTAATAATTTAACCACTTACAATTGCTGCTGCACACATTATGCTGCATTTATTAAGTATCACTAATTAAACACTTAATTATCACTCCCTCAAGACTTGTCAGTGATCTCAAGCGTGGACACTAACACTTTTAATATACAAATAAGTCTTCAAGAATGAGTTCATGAGATGGTGCAATTCACATACAATTTGTTCACACAGTATTTCATACAATCGCGTGCGCATCGATCTTCACGATCGCGTGTGGTCCAAAATAAAAGATTTTGCGGATAATTAGCGGAGAATCTTTATTCTTAGCTAATTATTTTATTTATTCTCAGACCCTCCGGTCTGAGACACTATATAGACGTCTAAATTTAATTTATGGACAAGTGTAATGAATATTTAAAAAAAAATAGGCAATAGCGGTTTCTGGACTTCACTAAAAATTTAAAATACCTGTAATGAACGCCATTTTTATTTTTAACACATTGAAATAAAACTACTTTTTACGGATTTTATCGCGTTATATTGATATTATTAATCCCAACGTTTCGGACCCTTTACAGCGTCCATGGTCACGGGTAGACACGGGTAGGATATAAGGCGATAAAATCCGTAAAAAGTAGTTTTATTTCAATGTATAATATTCGCGTAAATGTCAGAAATCAATATTTTAACACATGTCCGAAATCAATCTTTGTTAAAAAAAGCAAAAAATAATCCTTATTAAAATAACAATAATTTTATTAACATGTAAAATTGAAAAATCATCAATTACTACATATAATTTATCATGCCTAACATGGTCAGCTCACATAACTTAAACCACAGCCAATGATAATCACAGAGTTGTATCAGCGGCGCAAGCGCAAGATAGTAGTACATTGGCATCACTCTCGCGCATCGCCAACCGTGAAAACGACGTTATCACCTTTTTTGACGCAATCAGTTAAAATGTAAAATATGCAATTACTTATAAAAACTTTCTGGTTGGCTCCTTGAGAATAAGCAAGCATTATCACAAACCAGATCATATGATATTGATATCCTCCTTATCCTCCTGATCCTCACCCACGCTAAGACGATTGGTAGGGCTTAAGACATTGCTCAAAAAGAACTCCCAGCTTAAAAAGACTGTCTACCCAATCCACATGCCCTCTTATTAGGGTCTAATGAACCCCCTGTTGCCTCTGTACATTAAGAATAAATAAATACATTTCTGTAAAAAAAGTATTCCTTTAAAGCATTTCCTTCTACAATTTGGAGAAGCTCATGGTTACCGGAAAGGTGGAAGGAAAGAGACCCAGAGGACGTAGCCCTACAAGATGGTCGGACCAAATTAAGAAACACCTCGACACCAAGATCTCAGACGCTCTTCAACTGGCAAAAGATCGCCACAAATGGAAGGAGATCGTCAAAAAGTTAGGTAGGGCACATCACGACGCTCAGCATTGAGCAAACGACTGCAGGAGGAGGAGGAAAGCATTTCCTAGACATGTCGATCAATATACCAGCGAACTCGTATAACAATGTTAACTCACACTTTCTTTAAAACCTGTAGGGCACGTCTGTCTGTTCATACTTTCACTTGGCAGTAGAGAACATTTCTATAGTATAGTGAGCAGAAGAAACAAGTATTCAAGCTATAAAACCAATGATTATATCTTATAACGGTGAAGAAAAACATAGTGATGTATAGTCAGAAGACTCCACAAGGACTTCGAGCACAGAAACTCTATTATTTTTCGGGTACTAGGACCTGATCACGAAAGAAAATCTATTGATTTCGGGTTTTACGACCCGATCACAATAGAAAATCTATCGTTTTCGGGTGCCATACACGATCCGCTAGGGGAAAATATTATAGCCTCTACATGTGCTACCTATATACTTGTTTTGTATAAATAATATTAGTAAAAATTATAGCGAACGGGTACCTACCATTTAAACCAATTTAGTTTAACATGTGTGTCTGTCAGTGGCATCGCAACTTCCAAACGGATGAACCGGAAAGAATGAAATTTTCAAGTTTATTTGTTTATTATTTTATTTGTTTTTATTTCTGATACTTACGCGAATATTAGACATTGAAATAAAACAACTTTTTACGGATTTTATCGCGTTATAATGACATTATTGATCCTGACGCTTCGGACCCTCTACAGCATCCATGGTCACGGGTGGACTGAGGTGGTGACGTCTTAATGTTATAATTACTAACAGCTACCCTACATTTGTTAATTATTGGCAATCCGACCTAAATAGCACCTCAGTCTACTCGTAACCATGGACGCTATAAATTGTCCGAAACATCGGGATTAATAATATCAATATAGCGCGATAAAATTCGTAAAAATCAGTTTTATTTTAGTTTTTATTTGTTTAAAAGGTGACTTGATCGAAAGTCTTCTTAGCTGTAATCTTTTCAGCCGTTTGAGGATCACCAGCCCTTCTAGTTAATGAAGATGTGACAAATAGCCAATACCTGATCGATTCGAAATTTGGTATCCGGTTACTTCAATGATATTGCAAGAGCATGTCAAGGTACCTACCCTTAATCAAAGTAACCTTTACCTAATTGCAGCGGAGGTTTTTTAGAATTTTACTATTTTTATCGAAGGTGTAATTGATTGATTGATCCATTACCGAAGATAGCTCCAGTTACCTCATTATTACTTTGAAATGAATTAAAACTATAACAATAGTCTAAAGACACAATGTCGCAACCATATTTTAACAAAAGAGCGGAAATTTTGAAACTTACTGAGATAAAAATTAAGTATTTGATACACAAATAAATTGCTCAATGGACGGACAAAAAAACTGTGGAGTAGTCACGAGCGAAGATTTACGTAAAAACTCTCAGGTTCTCGAAAGTCTGTCACTACTTCACTAAGCTACATGTGTTTCGTTCATTGGTTTTAGGTCCCAATCCTAGGTCAGGGAAAGTGGAATTGAGTGTTTTTATTAAGAAATTCGACGTACTTACTATCCCGGTGTTTAGATTTCTGTTCGCCTTTATTATACAGGGTGTTATAAAACTACCTGCAAAGCCGAAAGGAGGATAAATGGGGCCTTATAACGCGTCCATTCACAATATTTAAGACACAATATTTAATAAGTAACGCTGTATAACATACCCCAAAAAAAGGAAAACAACAACATTTATGAATGAAAAGTAGCAAAACTATTAAAGTAGACAATTATTAGTTAAAATAGGTACGTAGGCCTTTCTGTTAAATAATCTGGTTCCCTGACATGACAGCTGACAAAATTTTTGGCTTTGATAATTAATTATATTTTTACAGGGCATTTTGTAACACGTTGTATAGGTATCTAAGTTTCCTTTTACGTCAGTACCTTTTCTTTACAAGTGTCACTCAATTATATAGTACCTATCAGGTCGCGGCAATTTATTATTCATGCAATATTCGCGGCAAATATTCAATTGAATATTTTGGACTCAAATCCATTGAAATGCTCGCGAGTGATACTTAATAACTATCATGTACATAGTTGAGTTGTAAACATTTGAGTAAGCTATTTTATAGAAGTGGGGTTTCAGTTGTTGGAAGCATAGAAATAGAATTTGTTAAATAGGAGTCCGACTTTACCCTCACTTTTCCAAGCAGCAGGTTTTTACCAATATTTGCGACAAAAAAACGGCAAATAAATCACGTTAGTTGTGTGAAAAAAAAAAAAAATTATTTATTTGATTCTGATTTTAGTATGTTATTATGAGCAACAGAAATACATCATATTAATAGTGAAAATTTCAACTGTCTAGCTATTACGGTTCATGAAATACAGCCTGGTGACAGACAGACGGAGGGACGGACGGATGGATAGACGACGGACACACAGACAGAGACGGACAGCGGAGTCTTAGTAATAGGGTCCCGTTTTTACCCATTGGGTAATAAATATGCCTTAGCAATCAGCAGTCTTATTAAATAGTACCAATTACTACTAATAGTACTATTTACAAGATCTCCTCATCTCTTGAAACGTACCAAAAACAACTAATTTAATGTTTTCTAAGAATCTATAGGAGTTAGGTATTAAAAGAAAAAAAAAAGGATTGACTTTGAACACACCTCCGATGAGAATATTTAAAGTTTTTATTTATATAATGTGTTTAACGTTTTTGTTTTATAATTATTGGAATAAATAATATGAATATTTTCCTTATCACAATATATACGACGTAGTGAATAGTGTGTATTATCCTATCAAGGATCATTGTTGTCAACAATTGTAACGACCCTCTGGAGGGTTCTTTAATTAATCATGGTGGCACGTTTAGTACAAGGTAAAATTATCGTAGACACTGTGGCAAATATTCGCACAACTTTCGCAACAAATGCTCGCGAGTGCAATTTGTTAGATTAAGAAGAAAGAAAGAAAGAAAATTTATTACGAGTACTATTATTTAATTACGAGTATTATTAATTAATACAGACAATTATAAATACCTACAACAAATAATTATGATCTCGGCAAACTTATAATCTGCAACTATAAACGTAGAGGACGAAGTTGAGTCCTAAATACGTGTTTTTTTGTCCTGAATACCAGACGGAACCATTTGAAAAAACTAGTGAATACACACAAAGAAACAGCAATTGCATCATGCTTAAAAATATTTATAGGATGGTCACTTAAGTTTTTTAAAACCAGTCACGTTTGAATTAAACATCCAATGTGTTTTGTTAGGCAAATGCAGATAATATTATTAGTAGATACGTACTTATACAAATCATTGATTTTATATTTTTTTATGAAATATATACATATTTAAGGAGAGGTAGGGCATATAGTGGGAGTAATTCCACTCAAATTGGAGCTGCCCGACTGGGGAAGTACCATCGACTTGCAGAAAAACGAAGTGAAATAACACTGTTTTGAGTTGTGTGTTGCTAGCGGTGAGCAAGGTTGTCAGTGCTCCTCGAGGAAACGTTGTGTGCAGTGGGGGGACTTTGACCCGTAAACTGTATTCTAAGAAAGTTAATCTTTCTGAGGTATACCTTGAGGGTATAAATCGGTATACTTTTTTGCAGAAGTATATCGATTTATACCCATAACTTGCCGGTATATTTTACCTATGTCCTATGTAATAGGGAGCATCCTTATTGCCATTAACCGGGCACATATCGAAACTCCAACTTTCTACTGAGAAATAACCCAAATAAAACAAAACAATCACACTTTGCCCAACACGGGAACACCCTCGGTAGTCGCGTTTGTGATCACAAGACTAATAAAGCAGTTAACCTTTGCTAAGAAAACTACTTAAGTACAATAACTACCCAATTACACACAGTATAAACAATAATCAGCTACTGCAAACCACCTTACTTTCGTAACAAGTAAAAACTGTAATTTACATAACAATTAACTAACATAATAACATGGTTAACGTTTAACTAACCGTGAAAAACTAACTTGCTATGCTTTTACCAAATTACTTTTGTGACCAAATTCAAGGTCATTGGGTGTACACAGCCATGCGTGCAATGTTACAAGCTCGCGTGCACGCGTGCATGGACAAATAGATGTGATTGTGTGCGTGTTTTTAATGTTTTCGTCGTTTGGATTTTAATACTCGGAAGCCATTTTTGAAAATTGCATCGCATTTTAAATTTAAATTCGGGATTTACCCTTACTCACCTAGGTTTACCCAATGCTTGCAGGGTAATTGCCAACAGTGGGACAGTAATATGAATTTATGTTGATGATGATGAATGAAACCAGGGTTCCGGTGATAGTATATTGTTTATAGTATTTATTTATTCGGTTCACCACCAATTGTTACACATGATTCACACAGATAAAACAACATAAAAACCAGCGTAACCAGGTAAACACCACATTCAATTACAATAACATAGCTTTTTTATGATAAAATGACATTGTAATTCCAATTAGATGTCGGCACATCCTCTGAGTTTCATTTAGAGTTTAAACAAACAAAATTAAGTGAAAATATAAATTTAATACTAAAGATACCCTATTTTGTATATTTTATTTGTGTCCCTCAAAACGTCTGTATAACCCCCTGGAACACAGGGCTTGTCTTGTGCGGAAGCTGTGGAAATATTGCCTATTTTTTTTATAGAAATATATTCAATACCTTTATACAATAGGTACGTAATTATGTTCTCTGTCCCCTTCGAGAACTTAAAGCGTGACGTATGTATACGTTCCGGCAATGCGCAGGAGTCTGTCACGAAATCTCAGGTCAAATACCTTAAAATTACAATTCGATAACCTTACTTTTACATAAGGAATGGCTTGTTTTGACAGCAATGGTAAGTAATGCACGTTACTATATTTGGTAAGTTTTATTTTAAAACTTAACTGGTGGGTCATTAACCTATCATGGTTAAAAGAAACTGTTAAAAACTTTATCAGGGTAGTATATTGACACTTACGCGAATATTAAGCATTGAAATAAAACTACTTTATCGCGTTATATTGTTTAATAATATCAATTTAACGCGATACAATCCTTAAAAATAAAAAAATTAAGGTTTTTTTTTAATAATTTCAAA
The DNA here is from genome assembly GCA_964056405.1 of Acronicta alni. NCBI lineage: Eukaryota > Metazoa > Arthropoda > Insecta > Lepidoptera > Noctuidae > Acronicta > Acronicta alni. The sequence continues at coordinate 7,074,634 of OZ043938.1, read as the reverse complement.
TTAGAAAGAAAGAAAATAACATTTGTTTAAAACCAACTCAATCTACATAAAAAATAAATAACAATATATCGGCATAAATATTAAGCTCGCGACATCTAGGCGGCGTCGCTCCCGTGGTTTGAGTAAAGGTTCAGATGGATTACCGCGGTGCGAAAGGATCCATTCAAAAAGAGCTCTTGGGCAAGTCACACCACGGTTCGACCCGCTCGCGGTGCGAAACAACTAAGGATCCATTCAAAAAGAGCTCTTGGGTAAGTCACACCACGGTTCGACCCACTCGCGGTGCGAAACAACTAAGGATCCATTCAAAAAGAGCTCTTGGGCAAGTCACACCACGGTTCGACCCGCTCGCGGTGCGTAACAACTAAGGATCCATTCAAAAAGAGCTCTTGGGCAAGTCACACCACGGTTCGACCCGCTCGCGGTGCGAAACGACTAAGGATCCATTCAAAAAGAGCTCTTGGGCAAGTCACACCACGGTTCGACCCGCTCGCGGTGCGAAACGACTAAGGACCCGGAATTTCACGCCTTCCTTGAAAGATTAGGCAGAACAATACAGAAGTTAAACACCCGTATGTTTAGGTTGTAATAAGCCAAAGCCCAAGCCTATTAACAATAACTAGGGACGAATCCAAACTCCAAGCTGTTACTAATAATTTTATAGAAAAACCCAACAACTGCTCCACCTGAAAATGGAACCCAGGTGCTTCAGCTAAGCAATCGCACTAAAGACCACTAGTCTAATGAGATATTTAATAATAATAATAATGTTTTATTAATCAAAGGTAACATCTGCAGTACACATTAGCATTGAGCCACAAACTAAGCATTGCTTGTATCTTGTGGCTCTCTTTATAATGATGATATAATTAATAATAAACTAATATAAATGAAACCAGTCTCTTTAACTATAATAATTATTATGTAAATAGGAGAATCTTATTATAATCATCATTTTTTTATAATAAGCGCTAATTGGTCAGCTAATTGGCTATTGATATCCTACGGAAATGTAATGTAATGAAATGTAATTTAGACAATTAAAGTAGGTTACATTTTTTAATGTTGTTCCGGAATTTCAATTGAATCAGTTTCAGGTTTTTTTTATTTTGCTAAGATGACAATTGTGAATTGATCAATGACGGCTTGTGAAGCGTGCTACCGCCCCTGATGTGACGAGCACGACCACTCTGTCAAGAGTGTAGCGATTGAGAAGAAGAAGAAGATGACATAATACAAGCTGCCTAAAGACGCCAGTAACACCAGTGGTATCACTAGCGTGTCATTTTGAGACCTCAGTAGTTGTCTCATATTCATTATCAACCCATATACAGTCCCACTGCTGGGCACGGGTCTCCTCTCACAGAATGAGAGGGATTAGGTTATAATCCACCACGCTGGCCTAGTGCAGGTTGGCAGACTTCACACGCCGTCGAGAAAATCTCTAAGGCATGCAGGTTTCCTCACGATGTTTTCCTTAGTGATAATTAATTATAAATACGCACATGTCTCATATTATGTCTAATAATTTCCGTTTGGCTTATTGGTTGATTCACACGAATTTAACTCTCACGCAACAACACTTTAAATATTAATATTTTTTAAGTAGTCAAATCGCACGATAATTATGTATATACGTGCGAATCCACATTGAAAAAAAAACTAAAAGAACACGCTTTTATAGAAAATCAAATTAAAAAGTAAAAAATAAATTTAAATTAAGGATAGTGCAACAAAAGAAATAATTTTATTGTAAAAAAGCGTGGAGTGCAGTTTTTTTTTAAATAATTAAGTAGTATTTATTGTAAATTAAAAAAAAAAAAAAAAGTAGTATTTATTGTTAAGAAATCCGTCAACCACGACGATATATAAATGATATATCAAAACAAAAACCATAATGAAATCAAAATCTATTGCATTACATAAAACAATTGGAGTATATAATGCGTACGGTGATCTAACAGTGATAACCTATTAACCTACACATTTGCAACACAGCATTATATATTACTTATGTAATGCACACAGATGCAAGATTTTTCTCCTACATCTCCGTTGGTCCCAGTGCAAGCGGAGAGGAACTACCGCATATCGACAATGTATTAACTACTTAGTTTCAATATCACTACATAGTATAATACAAAGTCGCTTTCTCTGTCCCTATATCCCTATGGATGCTTAAATCTTTAAAACTACGCAACGGATTTTGATGCGGTTTTTTTTAATAGAAAGAGTGATTGAAGAGGAAGGTTTATATGTATAATACATGTATTTTATTAGTACATTGCACCCGTGCGAAGAGGGGGCGGGTCGCTAGTTTAAAATAAGAAACTGCAACTTGATTTTATACGTTGTTGAAATTAACTTATTTAGGCATGTCTCTGGCATATTTGTATGGCGATTTTAATTCCTCATTTGACCGCTAGATGGAGGTTCCATACACAAAAAGTACTAGTAGCGTTCACGCATTAAACTCTTGTTGGCTATGTGAAATATGATGTGTCATAAACACAACATATATACTTATGCAATGTCTATTGATATATAACATAAGTAAATGTCAAGCCTTTCAGTATCTATTAGATGTAATGTTTCCTCTAAACACCCGTTATCTTCCGCTTTTACATAATGTAATGTTAGTAATGTACGAATATAAGCATTGCAACATTAAATGTAACCTTTAGTATAGAACTTTATTATAAATTATATAATATAATTGTAAATATTACTTACTTGTGCATTCCCGAGAATATCTCCAGAAAAGAAGCCGGTGAAAAGTTTTCATAATATAAATTATGAAAACTTTTCACCTTGATTCTTTTTCCCTTTTGTGTTTATAAAAAAGAAATTGTTGTTTAGGCATATTTTGTCACCATTACAGCACAGACCTTATAAGGTGGGTTAGGTATTGTACTTCCGTTTTATAAATAGCTTTTGATGGTTGCCTTTCATTCAAAGTTAAATAATAAATGCATTATGCAGTAATCCGCTTACAGTGGCGCCACGCCTTATGTTAAACTTGCAAACTCACCGGTTAATGGCTACACGGTTAATTAAATTACTAGAACGGTCGGGTTTTTTATTTAATTGTTTTAAATATTTGTTAATTATTACGCTATTTATTTTGTGGGGTAATAGAATCGAGTGGGGTGTTAATTTAGTTTTTTTTATATACCATAAATAGTATTTCTTGTATCAGAGCAGACTGCAGCTGCCTTATTGGTCTAGTGGTCCGAAGCCAGGATGCTTAGCATAAGGCCCTGGGATTGGCACAGAGTTTGGATTTGAGCCCAGGTACATAATTATACTTACCATATTACATGGTTACCTGCTGCGGTTTTCCAAGAGACTATATAGCATGGGGTTCTTCAAGAAGGGTGTGAAAATATTTTTACAAGGTCGGCAACGCGCAAGTGACCTCTGGTGTTGCTATAGGCTACGGTGACCGCTTACCATCAAGTGGGTCGTATGCTTGTCTGACACCTTAGTGGTACTTATAAAAAAAACATACGTGCAGCTTACAATAATAATTCCAAATTATAGTTATCTTAAATAATTCGAAATCGTGAAGATGAATAATTTTGTATATAAAATCATTAAATACATAAATATATCTATTTGACCTCAACTTGAACTTCTATATTTACAGATTACAAATAAACAAACAAATATAGCTCTTTAATTTACAGATGCCAGTAGGTCCACCTATCCAAAAGTGTCTAAATTTCCCAATTGAATATGAACATAATTGTTATGTATTAAAGTTATTTTATTTAGATTTGATTAATTTGATGTACTGGCCTCTGTACAAAAGCAGATAAGTACATTAGGATAGTCATAAAATAAATTATTCAGCACAAGGACCAAATTTTCTAGGACCGCGTAAATAAGGACCAAAAAATAAATGTAGTAACAACGTTTTGTTCGTAAATAATCATAATTTACTATGTCAGAGTTCTAACTTCGATCAAATACTTAAATTTCAGGTCCCGACTAGACTTCTTCTGTATTTCAGAGTTACTCTACTGGAATTAAAGTCGGAAATATAGAAGATGAATAGATTATTAATGTTTTGATCATCAACAATAGTGTGGGACTACAACCGAAATAAATTAATTTAAATTAACGCCTTACTTTTTGATAGTAAGGTCGAGCGCTTATTAATTGACATTTTAAATTATTACAAACAGTGGGCCTATTTATAATGTAGTTTTTTGTAGTTAGTGATTTTTAGTAAATTATCATTGATATCAAATATTCAATTTTTTATGACATTTCATTATTTTTATCAATGATAAATACAATTATGAGAAACTATTAACATTTTGACAATATAAAAACTGTTTAGTTGGGACGGAATAAAAAAGTTATTCAAGGAAGCAAGTTAGAAAACAGTTATAAAAACATAATCATTAAGTAATAAATGTTTAGGTATTATCGTAAATAAGTCCTTTACAATACATTTCATAAATTAACAATCAGTCATAATTGATCAAACTTTAACATAAAAAAAATGACATGGATACTGTGTTTTCGAAAAAAAACGTGAATAAAATATATTACATTCAATAATATACAAAATTATTTGTGTTTTGACCTCCTCTTAATCATTATCACGCAGTTTAAATGCAAAATCTATCTGTTATATTAAGTGAAATTAATAATGTATTATTTAATGGCGGCCACAATTTTAAAACAGGTTCAAGGTAGTAGATAGTTGATTTAGCTAGTCGCATAAATTAATACCTACCCACCGTCAGTCTGTCAATGCTGGTAACAAGACTATTCTCATTTACACTTGGCTTATTTGTTACACGCTCATTAAGTTTCGTAATTATTGGTGGCGCTTAAACTTGACTGACAAAATTCAATAATTTGTGGGATATATTATTTGTACCCTAATTGAATCTGGGCCAGTAAGCTGTAAGCCTGTAACTGATTGCGTCATGATAGTATATGGATGAATGGCCATTCTAAGCACATCTAGATCCCTACGTGAGTCGGAGAGCACGTCTGGATTGTCATATATCAACAGCCCGAAAAACCTGACAACTAGTTGATACTTTTGCTTCAAATTTTGGATGCGCAAACTTGATGGCAGGTTGCTGCGTGTCAAATATTGATAATTATAATATGTGTATTAGTATAAAACGTGTTACAAAACACCCCGTAAAAAATATAATTAGTTATCAAACCCAAAAATTTTGTCAGCTGTCATGTCAGGGAACCAGATTATTTAACAGAAAGGCCTACGTACCTATTTTACCTAATAATTGTCTAGTTTAATAGTTTTTCTATTTTTCATTCATAAATGTTGTTGTTTTCCTTTTTTTGGGGTATGTTATACAGCTTTACTACGATTCTTAAATATTGTGAATGGACTCGTTAGAAGGCCCCATTTAATCTCCTCTCGGCTTTACGGGTAGTTTTGTAACACCCTGTATTTGAAATAAAACTACTTTTTACGGATTTTATCGCGTTATATTGATCTTATTAATCCGTTTCAATGTTTCATATTCGCGTAAATGTCAGAAATCAATATGTTACCCTGTATTTGGTTAGATTTATTAGACTCTGCTGAGGTCGGCTTCCACGACCTCAGCAGAGTTGGGAAAGTGCTCGGATCATGATGAACAAACACACATACTCAGTTACGCACGCCTGTATGCCTTCAATCGTTAGGCAGACATGTACCAATATACATCCACAATTCGCCGGTATATTTATATCCCATGTAATAAAGGGTGAGCCTATTGCTATTAACCGGGCGCAAATCCTAAACTGCTACTAAAAATTTCATAGAAAAACGCAACAACTCTTCGACCTAAAAATCAAACCTAAGACCACTAGAATAACTGATAATGAGGACTTAAATTAATTTTAAAATGTGAAACGACACAATGTTGGCTGTTTGACTAATTTTCAGTTTATTAATAACTTAATTTATGTTGCAGTGACAACTTAAAGCACTTATTGAAAAGGTCAAGATCTTTCCTCCTTATCTCAATGGTTTCTACTCATAAGATTGAGTAATAATCTATCGTTAGGAGTCAAATATTACAAGCCTCCAAAAATATATTTTATGCGTTATGAATTATTCATCATTATCGTCATCATCAATATCAGACACAGGAAGTCCACTGCTGAACAATGAGCCTTCCCTATAGACCCCCTCCCCCATAGACGTCCACAAGGGCCAATTATATGCCACCTGCATCCATTAATTATATAAACAAAATCTTCCTTATTCATATTAGGTATATTTGATCAAAAGCCTTTCTCACTCCATAGACAATAACTGACTTCTAGGTATACAAAATTTCATAATGCACTAGTAACATTAATAAATGAACTGAGTGATAATAACAGTACTCCGATACAGCATTGGTTACAAAGATGTCAATATTTTAGTTGCACAATCTTCGAGAAAATTCTTCAAGTCCCGTAATGTGTGTTATTGATGTCAATATTTCTCAATTTTCGAGTTAAGGCTCAAATGATAAAAGTATTAACAAACTTCAAAAAGGGAGGAAATTCTCAATTCGTCTGTATTCGACCTGATCTGATCTATATTTCTTTATACATCTAAGGATATACTTCCTAGTTAATCCCATAAAAAATTGCTGTCTAATCATCGGTTCTGAAGATACACCACAAAATGTTTAAGGTGCTTCAAACCAACTGCTTGACCTATACCCAACATAGATTCAATCCTGTATAGAGTACTGCTCTTATCCTTGGGATGGATCGGCCAAATACCAGCTCAAAAGAGGTGATAGAAAGGCGCGCCATGAGTACGCACGATGTTTGAGTCAAAACTTCAAAGCCTTGGACATAAATAAACTAGCAAGCCTTTCTGTTTTTTATCAGTTATATTTCGGCAAGTGTACATTAAAATTAAAAAAATTAGCCCTTTTCATAATCGGAGGACCAGACGTTCGGCGATGCCCCACCCTGACATGATCGACATACCACTAATACTTTTATTATGCATACCGCGAAGGAGAGGAACTCATTGGTATTGTTGGGACCTTGTTGGCATATGTGTTTTCGGATAATTATAATCTAGCAGTCTTCAAGACTCAAGTGAACAGGCTTTCGCTGGGTAAGTGTCCTCCATTGTAGACTGCTATTTTGCCTATTAACGGGTAAAGTAAGCGTCCTAAAGTCATGTCGTTCTTACCTAAAATGCTACAAATTACGAACGAAATAAGAACGCATTAAGTTCTTTTTTTCTTTAAAAAAATACTATTTAGTTTGGAATTAGATCCCGTGGGGTCCCAAATATTTATTAAAAAAACTCCCGCATAATGGAGCAAGCCAAGGAACAGAGTACTTTACAAACATACAATTAACAAAAACAAAGTACATATATACAAAGTACAAGCTGCATCCTTATCTGAAACTATTTCGACTTCCATTTGCCACTAAATACCTATTTCAGCATTAATATTATATACCTTTTTACCTGTTAAACGTGTATTATGATAAGCAATTATAGTTTTCCCACCTAGACAAAAACTGACCACAAAGACCAAAAGTTATTAGTCATCGAATTAACACAAATATGTTGAAACAAGTTTTCGTAATGAAATCCATAAATACCATAATATCGGTATGTGGAGCGACTAACAGTTTGTCGTAGGTTTGTCCGTCCTTGCGCTGCGCCTACGCAACACCAAAGATGTTTCAAGTGTAACTGTTATTTCGTTTTATAGCGTGTGGTCCTTTTATAGGAACAAAGGACCAATTATCTATCAAATTCGATTAAACTGTTTCGGTAATGTTTGCGTAACTTATAGTATATTATTATGATAACCGTATGATATCGAAAGATCACGTCACCCTATTTTCTCTAAAATTGGTGAATTTATTTACAGCTTTTTGACATTTAGCCTTATGGTTGAGGTCCTAAGTTCGATTCAAAGAGCAGTGTTATTAGGTTTTTCTCACTAGCAGCTCGAAGTGTGTGCCTTGTAAATGGCAATAGGCTCGCCCCCTATTACATGGGACCATATACCAGCGAATTGTGGGTGTACATTACTGTATGCCTCTGCCTAACGCTTCAAGGAATACTTACAGCCGTGTTATGTTATATTTCTATATCTAATCGTTACTATTATGTAAACACATAGACAAACCCTACATTTTGACATAATAAATCCACATTTAAATATAAAGCATCGGTTCGATCGTCTGTCACCGCTTTACGTAACAACAACCCAGTTGCAAGTTATGCAACCAATTGCAATATTTTGCACCAACCGTAAGCTCGGTGTACTTATAATAAACACAAGATTTCAGAATAGGTACAGTTTAAACATTTACTTGAAGTCGAGCACCATCATCCCAATTATGTTGTCGTTAGCTTTCAGTTTAACCAGATGCGGCTGAATATCAGTATTTTACACGAAGCGACTGTCATCAAACCTCTTGGTATTACCGATATCCTGAGGATAAAGTGGTTGCTGCAAAAAGCTTCCACTAACTATTGTCATGTTTGACAAACACCTATGACAACCGGGATCGACGGCTTTACGTGCTCACCGAGGCATGAAGCGATGTCTAAGAATGGTCACCCATCCACAGACTGACCGTGACTAGCGCAGCTTAACCTTGCATATGCATGATCAGCGAAGTTATAACTTAGATTATTTATATAAATTTCATTGTAACTAAAACATCACACGTCATATTGAAAAAATGGCGCCAAACAGCAGTTTTTTGACAATATCCCCTTTCTAACTTATTTTAAGATGAAAACATGTACAAATATGTGTGTAGTGAATTATCATCTTGGACACTCACGCGTTATCTTGAGAGCTCAGTTGTTAAGTCTCATATGCCCAACAACTTCATTACTTAAACAAATGCTAACCGTATCTCTCACCATGCAGGTTGACGATCAATGAGCAAGTAGATGGCGTATTACTTTTTTGTGGCCACCGCATTGGGTCATGGGAGCGACCGCGTGACACATTCACTGTGTAGGGTGACTGTATAATCGGAGAATGTGGGATAGAGTTGAATGGAAAATGTAGAGTAATGTATGATTTATAATATGTGTCTATTTTTTTTTATTTATATAATTAACTTAACCCTCAACGGTACTTCGAGTAATGTTGTGTATAAAAACCAGTTGATTATATCTAAGTGTCCGATATATCGAGTTCATTCGATAATATTAAATATACTTATCGTTAAGTCTTGTCTAAAATGTTACTTAACAATAAGTATGTAATCAATACCACAAAACTTAAAATTCTATGGAAATGTGTCATCTTTTTAAGGAAACTAGAACTGCGTCGCTTAGAAACACATAAAAATATTGCCACAACGCTGAACGCATTAGAATAATTTAAATAAATATCAAGGTTTTTTTATTCATCGACAGAATTAACATTATTTATACATATATTATGTTCTTAAAATATACTAAATCATGGTCGTTAACGCATGTCAAGTTTGGATGCGCTAGAGCATGTTACGGCGCCTACAATCATCTATTGTTCTACTAGATAGTGATGCGCCTTAACTTTTATATGCATATCGACAAACCGAACTGATTTTGTTATTGCTTTGAAGATGACAGCAATGCCTGAATTCTGTGAATCTTTTTTTTTTGTAAGAAAAATATAATAACTCAGAAACTTGCGCATTGATATTGCCTCATTAGTGTATTGCCTCTATTGGTCACGCCACGCCGACTGCTCGTGAACTCCTCAGTTCTTGTAGCGATAAGGACTTTCTTTCCTTACCCTTTGGTCGGGGATATAAGTTTCAAGATCACATTCTCAAACCCACACGCGCCCTGCCTACCGGATATATTTTATAAGTTTGGGTTTGGCTTTGGCTGAGGACATTATTTTGGCATAAAAGTTATGGACATCATAGTTCCTAGAAATTCAAAATTAAACATAAATGAAACGATAAATCATTAAAATATAGATATACTGAGACTAAATATTATATAATAATTATATACAGTGGACTCGAAACATGAAGGGTACCATAAATAAATATGGCCGCAGTCATATACACCATTGATAACTTTAAATATAGACTGTGATATAAGCAGTAACAGATATTTTATTACTAGAGTGGGGACAAAAAATATCGAAAGTGTGTATTGTCAAGAAATGTTACAAGGACCTTTATATCGACATTGATCTTACTATTTGTCATTGTTATGTTAGAAAATGGGTTCGTGAAAAAATCCAACGTAATCTGATAAAGTTAACAATGCTCAGGCATTTTTTTTTCAGTAGCTTGGATTTTAATAAAAGATTTGTTGTTTTTTTTTTTCATTAATAATGTCTTCAAGTTCAAATCCAGTTTTCATACTCACAGCGTCATCACACAACCATTATTGCAACGAAAAAACTAGCTCTTCAAATAACAGTGATATAGTAATAGTCTATATTCTGCAGTTTTATTTTCGGAAATATTATTGGTATAGATTACGATATGTTTATTATGATCTTATTTGACCAATAACGTAGCGTATAATGTTCAAAGATGCGTAAAAATTATCACTATAAATACTAACAATATAAACTTTATTGTTTTCAATAAAAAAATATTGGAATTTGAATCTTCATAATTCATTCATTCACCAGCAATTTATCGATACCGCGTCCCCTCCCTAAACAGTAGTTACAAAGAAATGTATGATATTCAAAAGTGTTCCACCGTTAGCGTACTTTATTTTTGTAGGTACACCACACCGCCCAAGTTAATGGTTTATGTAAATTAAACGCGAAATAATTGTTGTACTTACTCTACGGCTACATAAACTGAAGAGGCTGCCGTTATAATTATAATGAGTTGTTTATATTTACCTGAAACAAAAACAATGGAGTTGTTAGAATATAGCTCTTTATTAAGAAGAGTGGGCAATTAAACATAATAGTGGACATACAAGCAAGATTGGGCGACTGCGAGGAAGAGGAAGGCAAGCAGTGATAGCCTAGTGGTATGACCATTGGACTGCCAAGTCGAAGGTCTCGAGTTCGAACCCAAGGCACGCACCTCTGACTTTTCGAATTCATGTGCGTATTAATAATTAATTATCACTAGCTTTAAGGTGAAGGAAAACATCGTGAGGAAACCTGCTTACCTTAGAGATTTTTCTCGACGGTTTGTGAAGTCTGCCAACCCGCACTAGGCCAGCGTGGTGGACTATAGCCTAATCCCTCTCAATATGAGAGGAGACCCGCGCCCAGCAGTGGGACAATATATGGGTTGATGATGAGGAAGAGGAAGACCTAGACGATATTGTTAAGCAAGTGAAGGAAATGTAGGAATCGAGTCATTTCGAGAATAGCGGCGATTGCTACTCCAAGAAGAGCACTAAGGTTGCTGGAACATAGTGTGCAAAAAATTCGCGGATTTGTTGTCTGATGAAACCAGGTGAGATTGTGGTCAAACGCTAAGCTATCTCTTATATAAAAAAAAATAAAAATAATTGAATCGTGTTTAGCGACTTTCATTGCTGATTGTACCACCTCAGACGAACTGAGCAGCAGGTTTTACGAATAGAGTCAAATTGCACGGCAGTGTATTCATATGAACCCGGATATCTTGCAATAATTATGAAACAATTCTATTGAAGACAGAACCTCAAATACCAATACAATCATGATCTCAGTAGATATCTGATCATTATCTGTTTGACCAAAGACTTTTGATGAGTATGACTTTCAAAGACGCTGACTTTCGAATGACTTCGCGAATATAATGACAGTCGTGGTAGTGTTCTTGACATTTGACCTAGATCCAGTGTCGCATGGTCCACCAACATTTTGACCAATAGCGTTGGCTATAGCAACCAGAGGGCAAAACCAAAGGAAGCAGGTTCGTTCGAGTCCTCCCCGCGAACATATTTACTTACACATAACTCTTGACCCAGAAAAAAATCCCTTATACTGCCAACCCAACTATTGTTCTTTTAATTTACGGGGTCGGCAACGCGCAAGTAATACCGCTGGTATTGCAAGTGTCTATAGGCTACGGTAACCGCTTACCATCAGGTGGGCCGTAAGCTTGTTTGCCACCTTGGTAGTTTAAAAAAACCGTAACCAAAATATCTTTCACAGCGCTGCTAGGAAAGAAGTAAGAAAGATTTTAAAAGCGATGCGAATTTTACACATAAACAAAGAATCAATTACTTATTATAGTTCTTTGTTATTAAATTAAAGGTCGTCAGTCATTTCCGTTGAATGTAATATTTGTACGTCATTTGTTACAGCATTTAATTGGCAGTTTGGTACTGATGAATATTCTATTACAATATGATAGATATCATTTTACTGGGGGGAGAGGGACGTATCAGAAAGGAACTAGCATCTATAGTTAGGGCTAGTAGTAGTAAAAAGTCAGAACCTGGCAACAGGTTATTCTTTGCGCATTGCTTAGAAATTTCAGTATTCCTCTTTCGGCACCAATTTTTTCAGCACCCAAGGTTTGAGCACCTGAGCTATTCCACTTCATAGGACCATAGGTGCTCAAACAATTGGTGTCAAGGAATACTCCCAGAAATTATGTCGCCGAGATGATTGATGTTGCCTATATCTATCATCATCAACCCATATACTGTCCCGCTGCTGGACACGGGTCTCCTCTCATATTGAGAGGTATTAGGCTATAGACCACCACGCTAACCTAGTGCGGGTTCGCAGACTTCACAAACCGTCGAGGAAAATCTCTAAGGTATGCAGGTTTCCTCATGATGTTTTCCTTCACCCACCGTTTAAGCAAGTGATAATCAATTACTAATACGCACATGAATTCGAAAAGTCAGAGGTTTGTGCCTTGGGTTCGAACTCGAGACCTTCGACTTGGCAATCCGATGGTCATACCACTAGGCTATTACTGCTTCATCTGCCTATATCTATAGTGACTCTATAATTACATTGTGACTTCTGATCGCCTAGCGGTCTGAGCTTATCAAGCTCACTAAAATGTCCTGCTGATGGTGGCGTTGTGTGTCGGGTCGTTTTATTCCCTACAACATGGTTGAGTCGAATGGCGCCGATACACACGTTACGCTCGTGCACGGATGCCGTCTGTCGAGGCTGGTCGGCTCTTACTGTTTAATTATTATACTGGATTAATGATTATTGTAACTACATTGTTTCATGAATTATTCTGAACAAAATTGTAAACGACGGAATAACACTGTAATATTTTTTTAAAGGAGTGTCTATGGAGTTTCTTGCCTGTTCTTCTCCATAAGACCCACTTTTTGGAACCATGCAACTAGTTTTGACTTTTCAAAAGTGCTATTTTATTGGTCTAATAAATTGAAATAAAATGTAGGTAAATTTTGACTTTGTGACGGCAATCGCTTCGCATTCGCTAAAAAGAAACTTAAGATAATAACATGTCTTCACTACAGACTGATGGGTCTATCTCACAATAAAGTAGCATATCTATAAAAAAGAAGAATCCATCTAGTCTAGAAACCTAGATATTCGGTACAGCCTAGGAATCGTAATTAGTGGGCCATCCAGTTCCTTGTATAGGTCTGTAGCTAGCCTTTTATAGAGCTAGATGCCTGTACCTAGATCTAGGATATTGTATGTCCGGTAGCTTGTTGAAGTATATTATTTCAATGTTTTTTTTTTCTGTAAGTAGGTACATTTCTGAAGTGTAGTGACGACAATTTTTTTTATCACTTTTGTTTATCCTTTTAAGGATATTACACGCACGAAAATAAACAGTGATATCCGTAAAAAGTAGTTTTATTTCAATATTCGCGTAAATGTCAGAAATCAATAAACAGTGATTGTGAGTTTTTATTTTTTTATTGTTGATTTGCGGCTATAGTAACACTGCGACCGTAGCCGGTCTATTGTGATCGCCACTCGTTGATTTAGAGTTCATCGCTAAAGCCTGCGGCTACTATAAACTGCAGGATTTGCTTAGGGGAAACTCCTTTATTTCATCCGGGCTTAAGCTAATAATATGTTTCCCTAGATAAGTACTGCGCCTGAAAAGTAGTATTAGTAGTCAGTGATATGACAATTTGAATCCCAAATCAAAGGTCTCGAGTTAGAATCTAAAGCACGCACCTCTGACTTTTTAAAATCATGTGCATATTAACAATTAATTATCACTCGCTTAAACGATGAAGGAAAACTTCGTGAAGAAACCTGCAAGCCTAGAGATTTTTCTTAATTAAGAGATTCTTCTTTATTATAAGTATGTATTTACAAAAAAAAATGTCTTTATTGTGACAAAAATAATAGAAAAAATGTACTTATTATGTATTATATCCATTGTCTAGTAAGTAGGTACCCATAGTACAAGCTCTGCTTAGTTTGGGACTAGATGGTAATGGGTGAAATTGTCCAAGAATATTTATTATTATTTATTTATTCAACCGCATCTGGTTACACTAGAAGCCGTCCTCAACTTGGTTGGAGAAACGCTCTGAGAATTATGATTTATGTATTGTGAAAATTCTATGAAATTCTCAGTAGCAGCTCGGATTCTGGACTTGTGCCCGGTTAATGGCAATAGGCTGGCCCCCTATTACATGGGACCTAAACATACTAGCAAAATGTAGGTGTACATTAGTACACCTCTGCCTAACCCTTCGGGGAAAACAGGCGTGATGATAGTATGGTATGTATCGTGAAAAATGACCATTTCAAATGACATCAATATCCGAGTAAAAGCAACGGAAATATTTAAAAAATTCAAAAGAAAATCATAGGAAACGGATGTTGGTAGCCGATGGCACTTTCTAAATCCTTTTTAGTGAGTTGCAAAACTAGTTTCCGAGATGGCGCGGCGAAGACGGACGTACATTACTAATGTTTATAGAAGATCGCCAAGAACTTTCTATTGTTTATTAAGTACGATTTATTGGTCGAAAATGGTCGTAGACTCTATTTCTGTGACCATTTTTATGAGCTACCGGTTTGGCTCATTAGTATTCAGGGCGAAGATAGTAAAAATGGTTATAGGTAGGCTCAGTGGAAATATATTAAGAATTATATTATACTATTTGTATCATCATTAACCTATATACTGTCCCACTGCTGGGCACGAGTCACAGATTGAGTGGGATTAGGCTATAGTCCACCACGCTGGCCTATTGCAGGTTGGCAGACTTCACAAACCGTCGAGAAAAATCTCTAAGACAAGCAGGTTTCCTCACGATGTTTTCCTTCACCGTTTAAGAGAGTGATAATTAATTATTAATACGCACATGAATTCGAAAAGTCAGAGGTGCATGCCTTGGGTTCGAACGAAGTCCAGCAGTCGCTAGTCCCCTTCAATTGTTTAATGTACCTACCTACCTAGTTTGTCTAGTGGTCCTAAGCGCAATTGCTATGCTAGAAGTCCTGGGTTTGATTCCCAGATCGAGCAAAGTGTGATTGGGATTTTCTAAGAAATTTTCAGTAGCAGCTCGGAGTTTGGATTTATGCCCGGTTAATATAGGCTTGCCCCCTATTACATGAGACCCGAATATGTGAACTGTGGGCGTACATTGGTACACTTCTGCCTAAACCTTCGGGGAATAACAGGCGTGTTGGTATGTATGTACAGAGGCCAATACATCAAGATACCAATTTCTTTGATTGATTTTCAACTTTAATACAAAGCAATAAGGTTCATATTCAATTGGGAAAATATGACAGTTTTGGATAGCTTGACCTGCTGGCGTCTGTACCTAGTCATTTTTTACAGATAACGATTAAATATTAACAAAACACCCAATATTCGTTTGGTCTCTACCATATTACCCATTTTCACATAAAAACTATATTTTAAAAAACCTTCTACGCCATTTAACAGGAAGGTCACAAATTTCACTGTTGACCTTGAATTTTTTCTTAATTTGTTAAGCAAAACATGTATTTGACCTTTGGTATATGACATATCTAAATAAAATAAAAACAAGTTTTAGTAGACATAAAACAACATTTATGTGGTAATTTATTTCTATATGTATATTTCACCTCACGTGTTAACGTTTAAGAAAATATAGGCACCATCCATAAAGGAAAAGGAAAGCGCAGCGTAGGATCATGATGGCCTCCAACGAGATAGACAAATGACCTGGCAAAGGTTGCTGCGAGTCTTCGGACCTTGTGCAAGTCTTTCAGTGGACCTCTTTTGGCTGAGACGATGTTGATGAATAGGCATCATCACACCTGTATTCTCGAAGGGAGAGCTAATCCTCTGCCTAAACTTTCAAGAATATAAGCACTAATGTTTTTTTTTTTTGTTTTAGTCT
Organism: Acronicta alni; assembly: GCA_964056405.1. Lineage (NCBI taxonomy): Eukaryota > Metazoa > Arthropoda > Insecta > Lepidoptera > Noctuidae > Acronicta > Acronicta alni. The sequence continues at coordinate 7,058,382 of OZ043938.1, read as the reverse complement.
TTCAGTGGACCTCTTTTGGCTGAGACGATGATGATGGATAGGCATCACTCATGTATTCTCGAAGGCAGAGCTAATCCTCTGCCTAAATTTTCAAGAATATAAGCACTAATGTTTTTTTATACCACTAAGATGGCAAACACGCATACGGCCCACCTGATGGTTACCGTAGCCTATAGACACTTGCAATACCAAGGGTAAGTATCACTCGAGCGTTGCCAACACTTAAACGAAAGATAAATAGTTGGGTTGGCAGTATAAGGGTCAAAGTCCCCCCACTGCCAACACAGCGTTTCCTCGCGGAACACTGGCAACCTTGCTCAAAGTAAGAAACACAACACAGTTCAAATCTATGTTATTTCACTTCGTTTTTCTGCATGGTGGAGGCACTTTCCCAGTCGGGCAAGTCCAATTTGAGTGGGATTACTCACACTATGCCCTACCTCTCTAATGCATAAAATAATCTCTTCTTAATGTTATTGATACATCCACAGTTCACCGTCATGTATTTAGGGGCAACCATTAACAACCACAAATCAAACTCCTAGCTGAGAATTTCATTGAAAAATTCAACAACACTTTGTTCGAGAATTCAAACTCAAGACTTCTCGCTAAACAGCTGCACTTGCGACCACTAATCCGATGCAGCAGAAGCAATGACAGAATAGTACAGAAATACTTTTATAAAAACAACAATTTCAAAGTAGGTATATTCGCATCAACCATCACGCATGATCTATTGAAGACATTAAAAAAGTAAGTCAGGTTCTTTCTAAGCCAATGGCGATATTGCCCATGGCGGAACCATGGTGCGAAGTGTCACTCGATGTTACAGCCACAGGAAATTACACTTTAAGTAGTCATCATATAGTTTATTATAGTATGTGACACAGCAGCACGTGTTCGGTGTCCGGTTAAGACTACTTTCGATTCGTGAATCAAGGCCGCAGGGTAGAAATTTACATGACTGTGTCTACAAGAATTTTATATTATGAGATGGGGAAATGTTCTAGACAGATCTGTATTACTATCTGCAATGCCAAGGGAAAATAGTACATACGTACTTACGCCACGTCACTGTTGGTAGATAAAAACTGTGAAATCTTCACTACATAGTATAAAACAAAGTAAATTACAGACAGCGGGAAGCGTCCCGCTGTCTGTCCCTATGAGTGCTTAGATCTTTAAAACTACGCAACGGATTATGATTCGGTTTCTCTTAATAGATAGAGTGATTCAAGAGTAAGGTTAATATGTATAACACATGTATGTTATTAGTACATTGCACACGTGAGTGGCGATGGCGGGTCGCTAGTCTATCTATGCGTACAAAAAAAATATTCGTTGGTTGCACATCATTTGAGAACGGCTTGACCATCTTTCTTCGAGCCTTTTCCCATGTTTGTATCGTCTTCCAGTCTAACCAGATGCAGCTGAATATCAATATTCTACACGAAGCGACTGCCAGCAGACCTCCGCAACCTAATTTCTGGATAATACCAATATCCTGAGAATATACTGGTTGTCAGGTTGTTTGGGCTTCTGACCACCACTAATGATTGTCATAGGTTTTACGTGCTCTCCGAGGAACGGAGGAGACTCGGTGTGTTGAGAATGGTCACCCATCCACAGACTGGCCGCGGATAGTATAGCCGTAACTAGTTATTGATAAACAATTGATTCTTAATAGATGAGGAAGTAAGGTCCGGCGTTCATTTCTCAAGTTGAAAGTACAATTAGATTATAAAATTCTCAGTTCTGAGTTTAGTAACTATTATCTAATCTGTGGTTTGGTTGGATAATAACTAACAATGCATAAACAGGGTTTAAGATGGAGCACGCAATTCAAGCAAAATCGAAAAACACCCTAACGGGCTCTAGTTCTCACATGCATCAAAGTAAAACTACACAGGCCTTTAAATGTCAAAAGAAATACTTATATAGGTTAATGTCATCGTGACAACACTACTTATGCACGATCGTGATCTTAACAACGCACTGACATCCTTCCAAGCTTTGTTTACATACTTGCATAAGCACTGGCTTAGGAATGCACACCCAGTCAATGTCAAAGTTACTTCAAAGCTCTTGAGAGAAACATACTGTATGTATGACAGCCCTACAGACATACCGCACACTCCTTAGAGTCTCTTGAATAGTCTAATACAACTACATAAGCAATATGACGTTTGTACACGCGTACGTGTGTGCGTATTCAGGTAGGGTTGCCTTCGTGTCCATTCGTGTGTGCAGTGTTTTGTTTCTTAGCTTCCACTAATATTCGCCTTATAAATGCCTTTTGTTAGTCGCCTTTCATCCTTTCTCTCGACATGCCGAAACAAATAAACAATATTTTAAACTGCAAAGTTGCTTTATTTCTCAATCTACCATTTCGAGCAATTACCCACATAGGTACTTCGCAAGCGATAAATCATGAATTCTCAATTAATTCCTCTCGATACCGAAGTCAAATTAGCCAGCCCCTTCTACTATACTTCGCGAGGAAACGTTGTGTTGGCAGTGGGGCGACTTTGACCCTTATACTGCCAACCCAACTATTCCTCATTCGTTTTACAGGGTCTGCAATGCGCAAGTGATACGCCTGGTGTTACAAGCATTTATAGGTTACGGTTACTGCTTACCATCAGGTGGGCTGTACCACCTTAGTGGTATAGAAAAATTAAAAAAAATAGGTCGTGTTATCAATCTGAAGTGTTTGACGACAAGCAATCGAGTACCAGTGGAGTAGTGATCCACCAGTGACTAACGGATCGACTAACGGACGAACATCAACGTATACATTTATGCTTATTCATGGAGCTTTGTAATCACTTTTAATGATGTTTACTGTAGTTTTCAATGTCAAAGAATGCCGGTTAGTCGCATACTATTTTCCTGTGAAACAGTAGTGATACAACAAACAAATTGTTTTAAACTTCAGTAGTGTCCTGTTTAACTTAGGAACGACATTACTGATTAAATTTATCTTTTTTTTTTAAGTTTGTAATACTTTGTAGAAGGTTCTTAGGGAACGAAATTTTACCAATGGAATTCCACCCTAGCAGTTAGCTGTTTAGCAGTGATAGTCTAGCGATATTATTATGACCATTGGACTGCCAAGTCGAACCTGTTGATTTCGAATCCAAGGCACGCACCTCAGACTTTTCGAAATCATGTGCATATTTATTAATTATCACTCGCTTAAACGGTGAAGGAAAACATCGTGAGGAAACCTGCATGCCTTCGAGATTTTCTCGACGGCGTGTGAAGTCTGCCAACCCGCACTATGCCAGCATGGTAGACTATAGCCTAATTCTTGTCATTCAGTGAGAGGAGACCCGTGCCCATCAGGATAGTATAAGAGTTGACGATGATATCATCCTAAGCGAATAGCTATAAAGTATATTCAAAGCTATGCAATAACACAACATTACAGTCTACATTACATGATTTCCGCTATTAAAAGACGTTACGAGACCTCGCTTCACATCACTATTCTCTGAAATAATTTGCTAAACACCAACTTTCATTTTCAGATTCAATTGCATCTATTTGCGGAGATAATGTATGGTTAAGATGCGTGACGTTGCATGATCCAGGGTGTGAGAAGTTTCTTCTCGATTCAGTTCAGCCATGAACTGGTGTAATCAGATCATGTAATCTGGTAAAACGTAAACTACTTCTAAGAAGTAATAGTCAAAATGACAAGCATTAAAATTCTTGGACAATTCGCACAACCCCATCTAGTCAAAAACTAAGCAGAGCTTGTACTATGCGTACTAGACCATGGATATAATACTTATATACTTTTTTTTTGTAAATACATAAGAAACACTCAGACAAACTCAAACACTTATAACTTACACCTTCTATGTACTTGCATCGAAATGTTGATATTAATATGGATCCTTTCGGGATTTCTAATGGACAATCCCGTGTGGCCAACAATACTACAAATAAATAATAATAAAAACCTCAGAGATAGATAAGACAAATAAAACAAAGATATTCACAATACGAATTATTAATACAGTGTTGAATTCACAATACAAATTATTATTAATACAGTCTTAAGCAAATTCTCATACTTATACTTCGCCTTTTTTATAAATAACTTTAAACTTTTTTCTTTAATAAATCACGGGATTTTTTTCTGCTCTTTAAATTAATCTCGGGGTTTGAGGCATATCCACTTTATTCTTTCGCTGTATGAAATCAGTGTAAGTATATTGATTTCTGACATTTACGCGAATATTATACATTGAAATAAAACTAGATACTTTTTACGGATTTTATCGCGTTATATTGATATTATTAATCCCGACGTTTCGGACCCTTTACAGCGTCCATGGCAGTCTACCCGTGACCATGGACGCTGTAAAGGGTCCGAGGTCACGTATTTTTATTTCAGTGTAAGTACATAAATAACTCTGATCTCTGGTCATCACATAAATATTTGTGGTTTGTGGGAATCGAACCCACGACCTCGTGATCAGCAATCCGACCACTAGACCACAGCCGTCGTCATCTCTACCTACACCAAAACAAAACAGCGTGAATATTTCAGAACGTATGACAGAAGCATTGGAGCATCATGTCCAGTTGCCAAACGGAACTGAACACGCACCAGTAGGTAGAAAGCAGCTCATGACCTCATTGGACTTACTTCATTAACTATTGACCATTTAACCGCTCGATCGTATTTTGTAAAGGAATATGATTAATCGCACATCAAAAATACTGATTGAGTGACAAAATTACTGATTGATCAGCAAAATTACTGATTGAGCAGCAAAATAGAGATATCGGTTAGATTAGGTTAGAACTGGGACCACAGAACCAAATCTGAATATTTTGAGACCAAGATAGTGTATATAACAATATTTTGAGGTGACTATTTTGCTGTGCAATAAGTATTTACCCCATTTCTAATTCTGTTCCGATATGTCCATCCAAAGGTTGCCTGGAAGAAATCGCTGTTCGCGATAAGGCCGCCCATTGTATGTTTTAAATTAATTTGTGTCCTGATGTATTGTATTTTTATCGGTGTACAATAAAGTGTATATAAATAAATATTTTTGCTTTGAAATGGGAATTATTTTGCTATACAAAACGACATTATTTTTATATGCAGTTAAACAGGTACATACGCCAGCAGGTCAAGCTATCCAAAGCTGTCATATTTTCCCAATTGAATATGAACCTTAATGTTTTGACAGTATGGGGTAGCTTGATGTGCTGTCCTTTTGTAAATAAATTGTGTTTTTAAGGAAGAAGTTTTTTTTTTATTGTAATAAGATGGAAAATATGGGCAGCCTGATGGTAAGCGGAGGCCGTAGTATATAGACGTCAGCAACACCAATGGTATCATTTTAACTCGCGTTGTCATTTTGTGGCCTCTGTTATTAAGTTCAGTTGGCCAGTAATTTCACTGACTAAGTATTACCCTTTAACATTTTAAAACTCAAACATAGTTTATTTCAACAATTATAAAGTAATAGTGAACCCTTCCCCTTAAACTAGGGTACCCTGTATTTAAGAGGCAGTCTTCGGCTTAAAAGGGTATTTTAACAGGTAGACCATGTCGAACTACCATTTATAATGCTTTTAGTAATGCTTTATGAGATATGGAGTATGCAAGGTTGTGGTTATGAATATTGTAAAGGCATGTGTGTGCTTGTGGGTTTGTGTTTTACTGTGTATTTGAGTAGGTGAGTGTTTGAGAGTGTATGTGTGTTTGGTTGTTATTTTTTTCATTTTAAAATTGTATTAAAAATAGGGACTCTGTGGTAAAAGAAGGCATTCGTTCGTCAACCCATATACTGTTCCAATACTGCACGGGTTTCTTCTCAGAATGAAAGAGATTAGCTACCTGAAATTCTCTCAAAAGAGTCTGGAAGAATATTATTGATTAGATCTTCAATATTGCCTCCAAAACCTGTTTCGTCGGCTTGACCAAACTTGTCCTTACGTAAAATTATCCTCAAAGTATTGGCAATCTCCCGTCCTACCTATAAACTATTGGTAATCCACGCCGATGCGTTATTTCTGCGTCGAAATCAACACCTCGTGATGAAAACAAGATATGTTATGAAACTATGTAAATATTCATGCAACCGACACAGAGTAGCTTAGGTATTGAAATTTCGCTGTTCTTATAATTAATATTTATGCTTAGCCTATACTTCATCAACCCATATACAGTCCCACTGCTGGCACGGGTCTCCTCTCACAGAATGAGAGGGATTAGGCTATAGTCCACCAGGCTGGCCTAGTGCGGGTTGGCAGACTTCACACGCCGTCGAGAAAATCTCTTAGGCATGCAGGTTTCCTCACGATGTGTTCCTTTACCGTTTAAGCGAGTGATAATTAATTGCACATGATTTCGAAAAGTCAGAGGTGCCTGCCTTGGGTTCGAACTCGAGACCTTCGACTTGGCAGTCCAATGGTCATACCACAAGGCTATCACTGGTTAGCCTATTAGTTATATGCATAACTAGTAGCTAGGGTCGTCAACTACCAGAAAACCATCTTGAAGCTGTGAAAAAATCAAACTGCGAAGTTAGCGCAAAAAAAAAAAGATAGGGTCGTTTATGCCACTTAAAACATTTACGACACTCTCAAGGGAATCAAATTAATAGGCATAGTACCGTAACTAGACTCTCATGAGGTCGATGCAAGCATCTGTAAGTGCCCTTTAAAAAAAATCTCATCAAACGCAGGTAATTTTGCGCCTCCGTACCTCTCCAAGGACTGAGCCCTAGGCCTATACACCGGTGGCACCGCCCTAGCTATTAGCTACATCACTATTAGTATGTATATTATCTCTGATAAATACCAACAAGCCAATCAAATAAAATTAAAGCCACTAGAATCTTGTGTTATACAATCAATTGAATTTATTTGCAACAATAATCAACCTGTCCCAGCTTTAGGTTACCTTGAAAGTGCATTCGAAGTGATTTTCGGCCTTCAATAAGGCGTCAGTTATTTGTAACTAGTTCTACCCCTTAACGAGGCCAATTAGAGTCGATGGCCTTATCAGAATCTAAGACAAATATTTCTTGTGTTCTGTGCCATAATAATCTAGTTGTTTGTAATTGAGGGGCTCGTGGCTAAGTAATAACTAAGCTGATCAACCGATCTGCAAGGTTAAGCTGTGCTAGTCGCGGTCAGCCTGTTGATGGGTGACCATTCACCCAACATTAAGAAAGAAAATTCTAGATCTTACACACACAAAAATTTGGATTACCCACGAAAATTGCAATCGAATTCACGACGAACGAAACTAGGTTAAAATAACAGTAGCTACACATAGTTACCTATCTTAACTGCTACATTAAGCCGCCATTAACTTGAGTTCAGTCGGTTTCACTGTAATTGACCGTCTCGTAATACAGGAAGATAACGAGTGGATCAGGAAGGCTAGACTAGTATTGGAAAGAAACTCCCTGCGCGAGATCTTCCGGTCAAGTGAGAGTGAACGTATTTGGAGAATTTATTTCGCATGCACTTTTTACGTAAATATTATATATAGAGATAAGCCGACTGTGGTTTTTGAAGAGTTCGCCGAATATTCGGCCTCGTCATTGATTAGAACAAATGACATTTTACGCAACTATCCCAAATTCTGACAATAACTCTTTGAACTTGGTGACATTTATCGATATACGGTGTTGCGAAAAACTCACAATAGCGTAAAAAAACTCATAGTAGAGTTCCTAAAAACATACCATCGAAAGTAGAACAAGTGATTGTCATAAGCTCAACAAACCATGATAATATTCTACGAATTTGTAGAACAAAATCTGGATACTGTGTTTCTATTAATTCTCCGATTAAATACTCATCAAAAATCTACATAAATAAAGTTATTAAGACACTTAAGTATTTAAACTTTATTGACATAATTTTCACGAACACAGAACAATTCATTACTTGATGGTTCTCAGCAATCGATAAATGACAGTAAATTAATACCTCAGTAATATAATTTATGTTGCGAAATCGGTTAATTACTGAACAGTTTTTAAAGTTATAAATTCATTTATAACTATTAACTTGAATTCTTATACAGTCAGCAAAGTGTAATTGGGTTTTTCTATGAGATATTTAGAAGTAACTTAGAGTTTAAAGATGGCCGCACGCTATAATAATGCCTAGCCAATTAAGGCACGGGAGGAGAATGATCCTTCGGGAAAGGGGCATAGCCCCGTGGCTCGACTCGGTTTGTCCTCATTTTGAGACCCATCCCCTAATAGATGGTACCTAAAAACATAAAAAAGTATCGGTGAACACTATTAACCTCTACTTAACACTTCGACGATTAAGGTGTGATGTATATAAACATATTTCTTATTAAAAAGATGAATACAACTCACGATGTTAACCTTACCCACTTGTTTAGTTAACATATGATTATGCTAACTAAACACCCTTTATGGTGCGTAGGCGCAGGCCTATAACATCACCGGCTAGCGATTTCTAGCTATTTCCTGCATAGTTCCCTCTCACATACCAGTTTCACATGATTGTACATAGTATATCAACAAAATGTATGCTATCCTCTCCAACGATAAATATATTATGAGCTATTGGGTATCTAATATAATGTCCAGAATTAGGAATAAACTGTATTGGCAAGGAAAATGACCAGACTTTTGAAACCCAATTTCCGGGAAATACCGATACCCTAAGGATTAAATATGTCAGACATTTAGCTTTCCACTGATTGACCATTTTTAAATACAAGATTTAAGGAGCAAGTAATCACCGTTTTCGTCTGGTTGCGATTCACATACAAGGCATAGTAAAATCATTTGGAACCTGTTGCGGATACTTCGATCCTATCATCAGGCCAAAATAGAAAAAAATGGGTACAAGCTGATACCAATCCTAAAATCACATAACGATGACAACAGTGCCTCTTATACACTTACTAAGATCACACTTATTAAGATCTTCCCACAGCTCGTACAGACGATACGTTATATTTAACGATTAAAATATACAAGGTAACAGGCTTATACACTAGCCAATTATGGTTTTTTATTTAATTAACTAATCAATATTACTCTAGAAGGCATTTAAGCAGTGAAAATATATTTTCATTGCCATTTCAATGAAGACGCCATAGAAAGGGCTCGAGAGCTGGAAAGTAGAAAGTGACCCTATTTTGAGCACTGAATCATTAAAAGCAAAAGCCAGATTATATTATAACTATATGTTGTTGTTCGTGTTGTTGCAGTAGGCAGAAAATTTGAGGCCGAATATTAAATCATAAATATTCGAATAGAATATAATGCATGCCGAATATTCAGCTGTTGAATATTTGGCTTTCAACTAAATAATAATTATTATATTTTGGGACATTTTAGACAAACCATCTAGTCCCAAACTAAGCAGAGCTTGTACTATGGGTACTAGACAATGGATATAATACTTATATACTTTTTTTTTTGTAAATACATACTTATAATACATAAGAAACACCCAGGCAAACACAAATACTCATGTTTCATCCACACAAATATTTGTGTCCTGTGGGCATCGAACCCATGATCAGCAGTCGAACCGCTAGACCACAGAGATCGTCTAACAAAATGAACATTTTTTAAAGTTGTTGGGCGATTTCTGTAATGGGTTTAGGCAATCATGATGGGACTAAAACTAAACAAACAAATCAAGGCTATCTAAAGCGAATCGAATGAAATCGATTAGTTTCAAACAAATCATCATTTCTCACTCCACTTGAACTTCATTATAAATTGATTTTATGCTTTTACTTCAACCTGTTTACTTACTTTTATGATTATGTTGACCTCATTATTTGAAAAATTGTCTCATTGGCCTTACAGTCGCAAGCGCAGCAATTGAGCTTAAGGTTCTAGGTTCAATTTCAAGCTCTAGCAACACTGATATTGGGTTTTTTGCTTTAAGAATTTCTCAGTAGCAGCTAGGAGTTAAGATTTGCACTCGAGTAATAACAAAAGGCTCGCGTCCCATCACATGGGACCTTGATAAAAAATACCGGCGAACTGTGGGGGTACATCACTACAAGTCTGCCTTTCCCTTCAGGGATACAAACGTGATGTATCATTCATTTAGTACTATTTAAGGCACATTTTTGTAAGTTAATATGTTTGATTTACAACGTATACTTAATCATAATTAATACCATACCATACCTAAATGACAAAATAATCCAATAATGATGTATTTTTGACATGGCTTTGTAATAATTACCTAGATTTCTCGTAAATTTCTTCATTGTATCCAAAAAAATAAAGAGTAGGTACCATTTCATTATTACATAGAAGGTAATCTTTTCACATACACTTTTCCTTAAACCTATGGTTTTTGAACATTTATTTTAATTAGTAATTCTTGTCAAACAAATGCACATTATATACATTCCCATGCTTACAGTTTGTGTTAAATTCTGCTTTCGCTGTATTAATGGGAATTGGTTAATTACACCATGGACTCACCGAAACTAATCTCATGGTGCTATAGTGAAAAGAATTGGCCGACATTGTATTAAAATGATATTCTTAATGACTTTTGTACATAGAATTGTTCAAAGATCATCAAATTTTATTTGCTAAGCTTTGCATCGCTCTTCTCACCAAAGTTTTGAAACCGCAATAAATAAATACTTAAATATTCTTGGACAATTTTACACAACACCATCTAGTCGCAAACTAAGCAGAGCTTGTACTATGGATAGTAGACAATGGATATAATACTGATATTCTTAGACAGCGTGGTATGGATGCTATAATATGACTAGATTAACTACCGCCCGCGACTTCGTTCATGTATTTTTTACACCTTTTGTTAATAATCATTTAGCAGATTAGTTTTGAAGAAGTAAAAAAACAAAACAAAACTTTAGTACTATAGTGTGGAAATCACAAAAAAAGATAAGTTTAGCGTCCACAACAGAGTACATTTTCATGGACATTAGTAAAATGTCAAAACATTTTTCAAGTACAAATATGTATTTCTTTCATCTCTCAGAAAATCTAACAATATAAAATTATTAATGTTTCAATCTAATCTTCCAACCCATCATCTCAATCTCAGAACACCATTTCTTCACACCATAAAAACCATTATAACACCAACAAAAGCAGGCAACGCGACCAAAACATATAAAAACACCATAGATAAAAAAAGAACCAAAGCCGATTACTTTCTACGGAGAAAGTACCATTTCGTCACTAACAGATCGACCGTCACTTGTCGTCATTCAAAAGGTCGTTCACTCGTTTTGTGGATCAATGTATTGTTATTTGATTACAAAGGTGTGTGAGGGTTGACAGCTGACAGATGTCAGGTGTCGTTAACGCCGAGGTAAGAATGAACAAAAATAAAAGTGACAACCCTTTAATTTTTGTTTTCGGCTTTTAAAAGATTCGGCTTTCGAGGATAACGCCGAACAGTATTCTAGTGTGGTATTCTAACCTCACTAAGTGCATTGTGCAACGCCTTTTAGGGGCACATCAATGCACTTTAAAGACTTTAAACGGGCCTCCCCTAAACCTCGCTGTGCACGACAGCATGATAACCACTGTACCAAGGTCTTCAAGGTCTAAGGTCACTAAATAGGTGGACAGAATGTGGAACCGATCATCAACCCATATACTGTCTCACTGCTGGGCTCAAGTCGCCTTTGAGATTGAGAGGGATTAGGCTAAATTCCACCACGCTGGCCTAGTGCGGATTGGCAGACTTCACACGCCATCGAGAAAAATCTCTTAGACATACAGGTCTCCTCACGATGTTTTCCTCCGCCGTTTAAGCGAGTGATAATTAATTATTAATACGCACATGAATTCGAAAAGTCAGAGGTTTGTACCTTGGATTAGAACCCGAGACGGGGCAGTCCAGTGATCATATCACTAGGCTATCACTGCTTTTCAAGTTTCTGTTTAAGCAAAATCTGATGTTAAGTCTCTAGTATGGTATGATTAGGCCTCATGTAATACGGAGCCTTTAACTTTTTATCTGTGTGGAACCCTAGTGACATTCAATTGTACATTCATTCACCTCTGCTAACCATATGAGGAATATATACGCGTGACGATCTTTTGACAAATATAGCAATATAATTTTAATATTAATCCAGTACGATCCAGTGCTGCAAGTTGTAATCTATTGACGGAAGTAAGCTAATAAGATCTAAGTGACAAGCTAACAGCCTTTCACTGTTGCTAAATCTTTAGTTACTCAACTTAGGCAATACAGTACAAATTCTAGTGTTTAAATGTTATTTAAAGGTATTTCGACTGTAAATTGGTCTGGTTGTACGAGAAGCCTATGAAGTATCGTCTGAAGTGGATCCGAATTTCATCGCTTTATATTGATATTATTACTCCCGGTGTTTCGAAACCTTTACAGCATCCATGGTCAAGGATAGCGTGAGATGGCCGTCTTGATGTTATAAGCCTAACAATTAAATGTCATAAAATATTGTTTTATTTCAATATCGTCATAAACCCATATTCTGTCCCACTGCCGGGCACGGGTCTTCTCTCAGGATGAGATGGATTAGGCTATCGTCCACCACTTTACAGACCTTTGAGAAAATCTCTAAGGCATGCAGGTTTCCTCACAATGTTTTCCTTCACCGTTTAAGGGAGTGATAATTAATTATTATTACGCACATAATTTCGAAAAGTCAGATGTGCGTGCGTTGGCTTCGAACTCGAGAGCCTTGACTTGCCAGTCCAATGGTCTTACCACTAGGCTATCACTACTTATGATATTTCAATATACCTATTAAAAAACGTTCAACATCTTTAGCTTTTAATAGTGTTTTTAACAATAAAAGTCTTTGTTGTTTAAAATGCAAACACTACCCACTTATTCTAGACAAAAACGTTGATTTTAGTCAAAAATCCCGTTGACAACCAAACACGGCGTTTGCAAGTATGCAAATATATTCTAGAATATTCTGTGCTGTTTGCTAACCTAACATTTTATTAACCTAGATACTTTGAAATCCTTTAGAATAAGCGAGGTATATCTTCAAGGATTTAGGGATTTGTCATTCGGCGTAATAATTGTCGTTTTGAAATGTTATTACATAATCTGTTGATTACCATTCCCGTCCAAGGTTGGTATAGAATACATACCATCACGCTTGTATTCCTCGAAGGGTTAGGCAGATGTTTACTAATGTGGATTACATTACAGTTAGGTCCCATGTAATGGGGGTGAGATACTACTATTAACCGGGCACAAATCCAAATTCCGAGATGTTTCAGAGAATTTCAGAACGAAACTTACCTAATAATACATTGTTACCTGGGATTCGAACTCAGAACCTTTAGACATTCATTCGTATCCCTCCAGAGTATCATAACAATTGTTCTCTATTGTGTTTGTAATTGCTTCTTGGCTTTATGTAAGGAATGGAAATTTCAGTGCATATGGCCTTAAAATTCACACAAGCAGTACAAAATTTCATGTAAGTTTACACAATTCCAGATACCTAGCGAACTAATTAGTTGCTATCAAAACAAATCATTGTACTGGCACATTCGAGTGGTGGCCAAATCATTTAATAACCTTTCACTGTGTTGCGATGCGCCCGCGCAATCTATTGCTACACATTATATTCAATTACTGTAATACACGAAAGTTATACACGATGAAAATGTGAGTGGTAAGTGCTTAGGTACGGTCGACAAAATAGTTAAGTATACAGGCAGCTAATTAAACATCTGTGTTTTATCTTTTTGTATTTTTTGGCATTTTACATGCTAAGATTTTAAAGTTATCACAGTCACCATAAAGACGTAAAATTCAGAAAGCGAAGGCAAAGTTCGACATGGCGGGTAGGTATCGCGGTGGCTTAGTGGTCATAGCGTCTGGTGTACCTAACCAGAAGACGCAGGTTCGATTCCTGCCCACGGTCGAATTTTTCCTTTGCTTAATAACATCTGTGTTTTGTTAAAGATTGTATAATAATGTATCACGCAATATGTGTCAAAACGCAGGTTTTGTAAGCTGCTAGACAAACCCTTTGACGGGTAATTATTTAAATCACAATCTGTGTAAGGATGCCGATTTCGTTCGCTACCTGTATACCAATCTCTTTTGTTGACTGTACATAGTAATTCTAAATGGTAGTCTGAGATCAAGGTCACATGGGTCTAGAAATGCTGGTAGGGAAAGTAAATCTTATACAAGGAGTATTTTATTCGTTCTGAAACGAAAGTGAACTCTTCTACAAAGGCTTAGGGTATATTTTGGATAAAATTACTACTTTTGACATCTTATACTGAAGATCTATGGCCTTGTGTAGTCATGTGTTCCTCGAGGAAACGTTGTATTAGCAGTGGGGGGACTCTGACCCTTATACTGCCAACCCAGCTATTCCTATTTCGTTTTACAGGTCGCCAACGCGCAAATGATACTTCTAGTGTTAGAAACGAGGAAACGTGGTTTTGGCAGTCGGGGGCCTTTGACCCTTATACTGCCAACCCAACTCTTCCTCTTTAGATTTATAGGGTTGCAAATGATACCGCTGTTACAAGCGTCTATAGGCTACGGTAACCGCTTAACATCAGTTGGGCCGTATGCTTTTGAAACAAAACGTTAAACATTACTAACCCAAGAGCTTGTTCAATTGACCAAACCATTACCCAATGTCCTGAAATTAAACTAGCATGTAAAATAATTTGTTTTGAATAAAAGGAAATAATGTAAACATAAATTACATACAAAAGTTCATCTGATACAACCCAGTGAATTCGATGCTCAAGGTCCATTGCGCGATGACATCAAACGACGCGGTATTTTGATGATTCTGTTGCGCAAGAGTCGCGGCAATGCAATGATGACATGAAATATGTCTCGTCGTTGATATTACCTGGTGTTCAGTATAGTGTGAGCTTACCTGAAATGAAGAAAAATAATTTGTTAGAACAGAAACATAATATACCGTCACGCCTGTATTCCCCAAAGGTTAGGCAGACCTATACGAATGTACTCCCACAGTTCGCTGATATGTTTAGGTCCCACGTAATAGGGGTCGAGCCTATTGCCATTAAACGTACACAAACCCAAACTCCGAGCTGCTACTGAGAATTTCATGGAAAAACCCAATAACAGAGTTCTAAAGTTCGTTGCTAAACAAAAAGTTTTTTTTTTTTTTTTTCAAACAACCATTACGGCCCACCTGATGGTAAGCGGTTACCGTAGCCTATAGACGCTTGTAACACCAGGGATATCACTTGCGCGTTGCCGACCCCAGCAAACGAAAGGGGAATAGTTGGGTTGGCAGTGTAAAGGTCAAAGTCCCCCCACTGCCAACTCAACATTTCCTCGCGGAGCACTGGCAACCTGGCTCACCATAAGGAACACAACACAGCTCAAAACATTGTTATTTCACTTCGATTTTCTGCAAGGCGGAGGTACTTCCCCAGTCGGGCAGCTCCAATTTGAGTGGAATTACTCTCACTATGCCCTACCTCTCTTACAACAACTAAACCACAAAGACAATTAGTAAACCGCTATTTATTCCGTAAACTCCGTTTTATTTTAATATAAAATCTCCTCCATCATCCATGCAAAACTTGCGAGCAGGTCGTTAACACAGATGTTTAAAGCTTTAACCATAAAAATTTACG
The DNA here is from genome assembly GCA_964056405.1 of Acronicta alni. Lineage (NCBI taxonomy): Eukaryota > Metazoa > Arthropoda > Insecta > Lepidoptera > Noctuidae > Acronicta > Acronicta alni. The sequence continues at coordinate 7,042,741 of OZ043938.1, read as the reverse complement.
GCACCTTACAATGTTGTTTTCTCTGTAAATTTCTCCATTACACACTGTACACTCGCTTCCTAGTAACTCTGTCTATATTACTGTTCAAATAGCTTTGAGCTGTGTTGTGTTCCTAACAATGAGCAAGGTTGCCAGTACTCCGCAAGGAAACGTCGGACAATGAGGGCACTTTGATACTTATAAATACTGCCAACCCAACTTTTTTTCGGGTGGAGAAATGCGCCCTATGCATGCCGCCCCGCTCGGGGACGCGGGACGGTTATATCGGGTTCTCCGGCCAGCAGCATACCGACTAAAACCAGCATCACTACCACCTTCCGCTTAGTGATGAGATCACGGGAATCGCTCTCGCATGTTCCGCGATCTAACCAGGCAGTCCAGTGTCGGACCGTCCTCGAGGGCCAAGCGACTGATGACCAAGGCGACTAGCGACCAAGTGATACCCCTGGTGTTGCAAGCGTGTATAGGCTACGGTAAACGCTTACCATCAGGTGGGCCGTATGCTTGTTTGAAAAAAAAACTTTTTGTTTAGCCACGAACTTTAGTATTATTAATAAAATAAAATAGAACATTTAGTTTTATTATGGTTGAAATTGGTCGTAGACCTCATTTCAGCTAAGCACTATTTTGCACAGAAAACCACAAATTATGTCTATGTATTCCCGGACTCATATAACCTTGGTGTCTTTAAAGTGAGAGTGAACAGGCATGTTCTAGGTAAACGTGTTCCACCTTCTACCTCGTCGTCGCTTACCATCAGGTGAAACTGAGGTCAAACACAAACCCATCAACAATTTCAAAAAAATATATACATACATACCATCACGCCTGTATTCCCCGAAGGGTTAGGCAGAGGTGTACTAATGTACACCCACATTTCGCCGGTATGTTTAGGTCCCATGTAATAGGGGGCGAGCCTATTGACATTAACCGGGCACAAATCCAGACTCCGAGCTGCTACTGAGAATTTCATAGAAAAACCCAATAATACTTTGCTCGACCTGGGGATCGAACCCAGGACCTCTAGCGTAGCAGTCGCGCTTGGGACCACTAGACTAATAAGGCAGTCAATATTTGTTAAATGAGCAAATTTTGCTAAAATACATAATTACAATACACAGTATAGGTACACAGTCCATTAGCTTACACACAGTGTACAAACAGACAGACTTTCACCCATTACGCCTTATGAATCAAATATCTATTGCGTAACGATAATTGCATATGATTATATTGTAATGTATCTTCTTTTTATACTTGAGTAGTGAGTCGCCCCCGCTTCGCACGGGTGCCATGTAGTGGTGTTCAAAGTCGCTAAATTAATAACTTGCTTAATGCTATATGCTTAATTTTTTAAGCAAGCGATTTTATGTGCTTTAATATAGGTCACTAACGCTATACGCGACGCCCGACGGACAGCTGGTTGATAGAGAGAGAGAGAGAGAGAGTGCTATGCGATATAAAGAAAAATAGCTTTATAGCATAAAGTGCGAACTGCGATATCATTTGCTTTATGCTATACATTTATAAGCACGCTACTTTATAATGCTTTATGCTGTTAACCATCACTAGTGCCATGTACGGTCGACAAAAGAGTTAAGTATACAGGCAGCTAATTAAACATCTGTGTTTTGTTAAAGATTATGTAATAATGTATCACGCAATATGTGTCAAAACGCAGGTATTGAAAGATGCTACACATCAAACCCTTTGACGGGTAATTATTTAAATCACAATCTGTGTAAAGATGCAGATTTCGTTCGCTACCTGTATACCAATCTCTTTTGTTGACTGTACTAATAACATGTTTGTATTATACATATACTGCCTCATTAGTCTAGTGGTCCTGAGCGCGACTGCTACGCTAGAGGTCCTGGGTTCGATCCCCAGGTCGAGCAAATTGTTATTGAGTTTTTCTATGAAATTTTCAATAGCAGCTCGGAGTCTGGATTTGTGCCCGGTTAATGGCAATAGGCTCGCCCCCTATTACATGGGACCTAAACATACCGGCGAAATGTGGGTGTACATTAGTACACCTCTGCCTAACCCTTCGGGGAATACAGGCGTGATGATGGTATGTATGTATATAAATAAACCTTTCGGCAGAAATTATATGAATGGTAGTGAAGACCGGGAGAGACAGACGGCGACTTTGTTTTATGCCAGATAAAGACACAGATAAATAGAATACATTTCAATTTAAAACTTCATAGTGTGACGTGGCCTTAAGAGAATACGACTTCACGTCGATTCAATCAACCGTCTCATAGATCATTAAAACTGTATTCTCGCCGGGCCAGAAAGAGGTAGCCAATTTTACTAAAAAAATTCGCTCATAGCTTTTAGCAGTGAACTAATAATATACCATCATGCCTATGTTCTCTGAAAAGATAAGCAGAGGCGTATTGATGTATACCCATAGTATGTTGAGTCCCCTATCCAAACTCCGAGCTGCTATTGAGAATTTCAAAGAAAAACTATCTTTGCTCGACTTGAGAGTCAACCCAAAGACCTCAAGGGTAGCAGTCGCACTTCCACACCATTAGGCACTAATTGTAGTTGCCAACACCCAACTGTTCCTCTTTCGTTTTACAGGGTCGGCAACGCGCAAATGATACCCTGGTGTTGCAAGCGTCTATAGGCTGCGGTAACCGCTTACCATCAGGTGGGCCGTATGCTTATTTTGCCACAGCAGTGATATAAAAAAAAACTCTCTTAATACCATTCTATGGTTCAACAATTTGCATTAGTTTTTGGTGGGCACTTATGCAATAATAGTACATTATGGTACAAGAGTGTAATGTTGGTGATTACCGCTGAGGCGCCATTGAAGATTTTAAGAGAGCCGAGGACGGTATTCATCAATACACACGTGTATCATACGACGTTTTTCAACACACTTGTGAAGAAAATAACTATAATTTCAACTGTGAAAACGAATTGTGAAAAATTATTCGCAATGGCGGGAAAAAATAATCAGCTGTTTTCCTAAACAATGGCGAATAGTGGCGATCGGCCACAGGCTAAAAGAATGAAGTTTCTTTTTTTTTTTTGGCTTTTCGCGGATAGCGTTATGCCACATACAAAATGGGGAATTTAAAGTTTTCTTTATTACAGAGAAAACAAAAGTTATAATTGAGTGAAAGTTTTATTTATTAAAAACGTACAAGTTGAAATTATCTATTTAAATATGAAGTTGAATGAAATGAGCAAGCAATAGGTACATTAATTTATTTGTACTATTTATTGAACACGATCTTTTTTGTATCGAAACTTTTTTAAGAACAAAGCAACTCAAATAATAAAATAAAAAAAAACCCTATAAATCACTTGTGAATAATAGCAATGAAAAAGTCACAGTTTGATTATAGGTGTCATTACGTGCCTAATATATTTATCATAGATATATATTTATCTCTTTCTTCCTTTCTACAATAATGAAAGCCAATATAAATGGTTTCTACATCAAATAAACACCGAAGATATTCGCGTAGGGCCGTTTCTCCACTCTCGTGGAATTCACTTTCACTAGCACTCCCAATACGGAGTTCCTTATTTATGCATTTCTCACAAGATTTAAACGTTTGAGAAATAATTTATAAGTATACACACACATAATATTGAAATAATAGTTTCCTTTGACAAACAGTCAAAGGAAACCATTATTATTTCTACTAGATATAGGACTAAAACTGAAATTTTGAAAAAAAAGGAGAGCTGTTTCTTAGAAAAAAGTTCAGGTCTCGCCACAAAATGTAGGATGTAGCTGTTTTTTTTATTTGCAGTTGATGGTTGATCCCATACAAGAAATTGTTGATCATGATGAGTAGAAGTATTAGATATATCCTTTCGGCTGTAAGACGACAAAAAAAACACGGTGTATATATTGATTTCTGACATTTACGCGAATAGTATACATTGAAATAAAACTACTTTTTACGGATTTTGTCGCGTTATATTGATATTATTAATCCCGACGTTTCGGACCCTTTACAGCGTCCATGGTCACGGGTAGACTGACGGTGTACATGTGGATATAATATTTGAAGTGGCACAACTTTGATGCTCTGCCAGTCTGAGTTGGTATTAGTACTAGACAATGGATATAATACCTACATAAATACTTTTTTAGTAAATACATTCTTATAATACATAAGAAACACCCTATATTATTTGTGTTCTGTGGGAATCGAACCCACGTGATCCCACAGACGTCATCAAAGAAAGGTCTAACAAACTCAAATATAACTTGGATCTTAATCTGCCAGTCACTAACACGACATGTCACTAAATATCAACTTGCAGAATCGCATACCGTTCACCAAGTTGAGCGCAGCCGCGCGTGCAGACTAGTGTATCGCGTGGGAACCGAACCAGGGACCGTAGCGACCAATGACACGCAACGACACCATTTGGACAGACAAACAAATTTGTTATTAGATTTTAATCATTATTTTTTCAACCGACTGTTAAATTAGATTGGTCTATGAGCTGTGAATCAATGAATTATGAATTTATATTTTGTTTTTTTTTTGGTCAAATTGGTTCATTCCATTGGATATTTTTTTGTAAATATATAAAAGTATATTGATTTCTGACATTTACGCGAATATTATACATTGAAATAAAACTACTTTTTACGGATTTTATCGCGTTATATTGATATTATTAATCCCGAAGTTTCGGATCCTTTACAGCGTCCATGGTCACGAGTACGAGAGGGAGACTGTGTAACCATTTTATTTCAATATTAAAGTATGTTAAGTATGGTGGTCACACTATAGACTTCATAGGACCTCAAGGTCACTCAGCAAGCTATGGAGAAAGCTATTTATTTATTTCAATTACTCTCTACACTCACAGTTAGTTACCAACACGTGTAGAGAGTCAATAATAAAAAATAACAATAAAAAGCATAGTGTGTTCTAGTGTTCTAAAATTAAAATTTTAACAACAATTTGATGTAAACAAATTGTAATAATACCTTATTTAAATAATATAAATCAATACCTTATTAATATAATAAATACAATTACCATTAAAAACAAATCAATATAACTTAAACATATTCATAAAATTATTGTTTTTTTTACATTTCTCATTAAAGCTTGCTAAAAAAATCTCTACAATATTGGATAAAATAATAAATTTTTGTATGGAATATGTCCAGATCCGACTGTCGTGCCGTCAGAGTATTGAGCAAAGATATAGCCTGATTAGTGGACGCGTATCTACTACGCGTACTATGCTTAGTATTTCTCTACGTAACCGAATCAGAAATGAGATCCGTAAAAGACCAAAGTTACCGACATAGCTGAAAGGATAAGCAAGCTGAAGTGGCAGTGGGCGGGGCACATACTCGTAGAACTGATGGCTAATGGGGCAGGGTCTCGAGTGGAGACCACGCACAAATCACAGCACAGGACAGACTCCAACTAGATGGACGGACAACCTGGTAAAGGTTGCTGGAAGTCGTTGGATGCATACGGCATATAGAAGTCTATGGGGGAGACCTTTGTTCAACAGTGGACCTGTTGTGGCTGATATGATGATGAAGATGATGATGATAATAAAGTATGGTTTTGTGAAACAATAAAAAAAATCATTGATCAACGTGTGGAGAAGGCAAGTGAGTTTTTTCGTCGGTAGAAGTTCAATATACCCTTGGCACCACCTCCCGAGCTGGTAGGTTCCCTATGAGGATTTTCGTTAATTTAAAAACAAGTCAATTATAAAGGAAAATAACAACTAGGGCAATATGACGCAATTTACAGCTCCAATCAACAGCTGACAAATTCCAATCACATCCTTGAAAAAATAATAAATAATTTGGGACATTTTTACACAGCCATCTTACCCGAAAACTATTGATATATTTTTTAATAAAAAAAAAAAACTTTTTTTATACTTTTTTTTGTAAATACATATTTTCAATCATAAGAAACACCTAAACCCTGTCCTGGCTGTATCGTGTGGGAATCGAACCCATGATCATCAATCCGACACTCGAACCACTAGACCACAGAGGTGAACAATGTAATGTGTGAATTGTTTACATATTTCGTGGAAATTAACGACTAATTAACCAGTGCAACCAGGTCATAAATTGTAATTTAATTGTCCACGTTACAATTCAGTCACTGAATTGGCAACTTAATTATAAGTATCTATTAAAAAACATGAAATGACAGCAAGGTCGAATGTCTAGTCACTGCAATATTATGGTTGAACATTGAATAAATTAGAGTTGAAATCATGAAATCACTATCTGCCTCGGTAGGTTTTAAGAGAGGTAGAGTACCATATACCGGGAGTAATTCCACTCAAATTGGAGCTACCCGAAATGGGAAGTACCTCCGCCTTGCAGAAAATCGAAGTAAAATAACACTGCTTTGAGCTGTGTTGTGTTTCTTACGGTGCGCAAGGTTGCCAGTGCTCCAAGAGGAATCGTTGTGACTTTAACCAATACTGTCAACCCAACTAACTCTCTCTATCGACGCCTCCTATAATACTTATAGGCTTTATCTATCTACAAATCTAACTGCCTCTGAAATAAAACTACTTTTTAAGTCTTTTATCGCGTTATATTGATATTATTAATCCCGACGTGTCGGACCCTTTATAGCGTCCATAATCACGGGTAGACTGAAAACTGTATGTAAGTCTATTATAGAGTTATCAGGACGTAAATAAATACGGAACCCCTTAAAGCTTAAGTAAAACACTTGTCCGGTACTGAGCCATATATGTCAAATGACTTAACGACTACATATATATAAAGTATAATTGAAAACTAATATAAACTCGAGCAAGGTCGCCGGTAAATAATAATTGATATAAGTAATTTTGATTAAGTATTTACGTTAGAATGGGCTTTTATTCTGAAGGTTTTATACCTGAATGTTTTTATCAGGGTTATTCATTTTTGTAATTAACAATGTTTAAGAAGAATGATAAGCAAGCTAAAGTGGCAATGGGCCGGTCACATCTCACGGAGAACTGACAAATGCTGGAGCAAACGAGTTGTCGAGTGGAACAATTTTGTATTTTGCAAGTTATTAGTAAGAATTTTGATATAATTTTGTAAATATTTGTACTTTAAAATTTGGTTACGTGCTCGTAGAAAAAAGTACAGGTTTGATAAAATATTTACTAAAAGTGTTAGCTGAAAACACTTACTTAGTAAATACTAGCTTCTGCCCGTAACTTCGTCCGCGTGGAAAAGTTACTTTTAATTATCGTTGTAATTTGGCTAATTAACTCAAAATCGTTATAAATTATAGTCTATATGTTATTCTGATGTATAAATAATAATACTGTAAAATTTCATCAAAATTCGTTCAGCAGTTTTAGCGTGAAAGAGTAACAAACATCCATCCATCCATCCTCACAAACTTTCACATTTATAATATTAGTAGGATATGATAGGATGGGAAGCATCATATGACATTTAGTTGAAAATTCATCTAAATTCATGTCATAAAGAGGTATTTGTTGGTCGGTGAGTTTGTATGTAGCAGATAATCTCCTAAAACAATGTTCAGATTCAGAAAAATCCTTTCTTTATTCCGGCTTCTCTATCCCCAAGTCACATAAGCTATGTGTTATTATGATAAATGTTCCTAAAAAAAAACGCACAATTAAATACATACGCATTCAATTCGCACTTTTACAATAAAATTTTCGAAAATTTTAGCGAAACAAGTTGCCATAAAATTAATTAATTATATTACGTTTTGAATAATCATCGCAGTTAGGTAACCATGAGAATTACTTGGTCACGCTTTTTCTCTTTATTTAAAAATATATATTATTTTTAAGAATGACATACATTTTATGCGCGTGCGTCCCGCAGTTAAGAAAGAATCATGAGATTTTTTTTATGACACCTTCATTGCTTATTTTACACCGGCTTTATACCCCCTTAATTTTTAATTAGCGAAAAAATTGAAATTGTTCTTGTACTCATTACTGTGAACAACTTTTACTATGAAACCAACCAGGAAATCAAAGTAAGGAAAGCTTTTCCATACATTTAGTCGAGTTGAGCAGTTGAACTATTTTTTCGTTTTTTGTCTGACAACAAATTTACTGTCGTAAAATAGATATATACAGAATTGATATTAACAAAAAAACACTATTTACATGATGTACAAAAAAAATAAGAAAATAGAAAGAACATTTTCCCAGACCCCTGATCACGCGAAACGACGGCAATTTTCCTTTTAAATTTCTTTAAAAAGAAGGCGCGCGTTCAGTCCCCACAACCCTAGCGCTTCGATCCCAAACGGATCAAAATAGTCAGACTTACCTTACTCTTTTCCATTTCAAACTTAATATTTACCTAAGAACATATAAGAGTGGTTAATGGCAATAGGTTCGCCCCCTGATCTGAATATAATGTCAAACTGGGGATGAAAATTACCACCTCTGCTAACCCTTCGGGGAATAAAGGTGTCATACGTTACTATATGACATTATATCTTAATCAAGGACTGGCTTTAAAAGTAGTTCTCTAGATTTAAAGTAAGAGCAGGTTTTTGATAATTTATGTGTATTTTTTACCCCAGTCGAGACCAGCTTCCTGGTGTTTTTGTAAACCATTATCCTTGTGTGTAACTGAATCGCACGGAAATTGATAAAGTATTCGTCTGGTGCAGGCGTTTCTCACTAATTACTTATATTTTTATACTAAACAAGCTTTGATCCGCAACTCCACTCTAGTGGATTTTATAACAATAAAACATAGCCTAAAACACTTATCTATCTGATATATAAAATTCTCGTGTCACAGTTTTCGTTGCCATACTCCTCCGAAACGGCTTGACCGATTCTCATGAAATTTTGTGAGCATATCGGGAAGGTCTGAGAATAGGCCAACATCTATTTTCATACCCCTAATATTTTTTTTTATGGCAAAACATCGTTTGCGGGGTCAGCTAGTCTAATATATAAAATTCTCGTGTCACAGTTTTCGTTGCCATACTCCTCCGAAACGGCTTGACCGATTTTGATGAAATTTTTTGTGCTTATCGGGGAGGTCTGAGAATAGGCCAACATCTATTTTTCATACCCCTAATTTTTTTTTTTTATGGCAAAACAACGTTTGCGGGGTCGGCTAGTATTATATATAATGCAGTTATCTATCAGTGAAATACATAATTATCGGAATCGGATCATTAGTTTTGGAGATTTACAAACTCGCAAACCAACAAATCTCTATAGGTGGCTAGACGACAGCTTTTATAATATGAAAGATTTCTTTGTGATATAAATATTTAAATTTTTCACGCGATTGTGCGCAAAAAAACAGCATCGCTGCTAAGACGAGTGAGAGAACAGCATCCTGAAAACCGTGGCTGAGAGCTTACACTCTCCGTTAATTAAATTTTTTATTCAGAGGGTAATTGGTACTAACACTAGGTAATAAGTTTTTTCTACTAACAACATATGGATAATTTGTTTTTCCGAAATAAAGATTATTATTATACAAGATTGTTATAAATAAATTAAAAAATTAAATTAATTATTACTATAATAATCGTTAATACTGCGAACGTTGTGGTTTGAGCAAATAAATTGGAACTGTTTGCCTAACGGTTCAATACTTATGCTTATTTTATTAGTATGGAATAATATCCTCTGAGACTGTTCCCAAATATGTTGGGGTCGGCTTCCTGTCTAACCAGATACGGCTGAATATCAGTATTTTACACGAAGCGACTAGCATTAAAACTCCGCAACCCAAATTTCGGGGTAATACTATCCTGAGTATAGACTGGTTGTCAGGCTTTTTGTGCTTCTTACTACCACTAACGATTGTCATAGGTGTTCGTATGACAAGTGGGACTGTCGGCTTTATATGCTCTTCGAAGCATGTGTGTTAAAAATGGTCACCCATCCACAGATTGGCCGCGACTAGTGCAGCTTAACCTTGCAGATCAGTTGATCAGCATAGTTATTACTTAGCCACGAGCCCCTCTTCTTTTATAGTAGGATAATAATAAATAATATTACAATATCTAACTAAAATCGTTCACAGTACACATAATTGCCATTTATTAAACACCAATTTGACAAACCTTGTGTAACCAATGATTAAATTAAATTAACTGCACAATAACTAAACCGCATACCGTGCCGTGACTACGAAAATAACTTCCTACAAACAATTGAACTATTTATTGACCTCCAAACGACCTTCACAGATAAAATTGGAGCCATCAATGAAACATTCGTACGGACAAATTGAGTTTTTTTAAAGTAATGTAGGTATTTATACAATGTACTTCCCGATATCCTTGTCGAAATGTCTCATAAGACTAACCATTAATTAATTATTAACTGGGGCGGTGTGGTTAGTAAAATGTAGGCAAAAACATAATGTCAACTGTACAAGCTTTTATTTGACATTTAATGTCAATACAATGTCAATGTCATTACTTACAGAAATTTTATGTAAAGTCCGTCTCACGAAAGAAGTCCCGCAGACACGGCGCCACTGTCGTACGACGGAATATTGCTATTTGCTAAACTCTATTGTTTTAAACTCTCCAAAAATTCAATATTTAATCCCTGTAGGATGAATCTGATTTTATTGTTTCAGTAATATATCGAAACTGATATAATGTAAAGTTGTCCGAGTTGTCAAAATTAGTTCCACTAATTTTCGTGGGAGTTCTTTCGTGAGACGGACTTTAAGATACCTATTTGACGTTCCTACCTCGCGACAGCTATGCTAGAGGTTCTGGATTCGATTCAGGTCGAGCAATGTGTTATTGGATTTTTCTATAAAATCTCAGTGGCTGCTCGGATTTTGGACTTGTGCCCGTATAATGGCAGTAACCTCGTCCCCTATTACATGGGACCGAAGCATACCGGCGGAATGTGGGTATACAATTAGTAAGTACCTACACCTCTGCCTAAACCTTAGGATAGTACAGGCGTGCTGGTATCATCATCATCATCATCAGCCTATAATAGTCCACTGCTGGACGTAGGCCTCGCATAATGTGTGCCATTTCACCCTGTCCTCGGCTTTTCGCATCCAGCTTCTACCAGCAGCCTTTCGCAAATCATCACTCCATCTTGCCGGAGGGCGTCCTATACTACGTTTGCCGAGTCGCGGTCTCCACTCGAGAACACGTCTACCCCAGCGGTTGTCGGTTCTTCTGCAGATATGGCCAGCCCACTGCCACTTCAGCATACGGTATAATAAAGCTCAATACCATGTTGGTTTATATGTAAAATAGTAAAAAATGAATTCCAAAGGTAAAAAAGCACTACATTTTAATCAACACCTATCGCCACTTACACATATAACGTAAGAAGATGGGCGTATCTCACGCCTGCGCAAGCGCAAGCGACGCTAATCCACGCACAAAAGCTTCGTCACCCCACATTTGGCTAACAATCGTATTGTCATATAATTGAGCGCAACTTTTAGTGAAGTGTACTATTGTGACGTCATACTATGTCATATTAGATCATATATTATAATCTTATATTGTTTATTGTATCGTTATATCATAGGTTTGACTATATGCGAGACAATTTGACAGTAGTGTCATATGATTTTGAGAATACAATTATTTTAGTGCTATTATGGTTGACATTACGTATTTGACATTACATTACGTGACAAATAAAACTTCTTTCTTTCTCTCTTGCTATGTGTCGTCATGGTATTGTGTGACCAGCGAAAGGGATGTTATAATTATAATGTTTGACTTCTCTATCTGAATCCCTACTAATCTCTACTTCTCTACTAATATTATAAATGCGAAAGTAACTCTGTCTGTCTGTCTGTTACGCTTTCACGTCTAAATCACTGAACTGATTTTAATGAAATTTGGTACAGAGATAGAGTTGACCTTGAGAAAGAACATAGGATAGTTTTTATCTCGGACTTTTGAAGAGTTCTCTTGGAAACGCGATATAACCGAACTCGACGCGGGCGAAGCCGCGGGCGGAAAACTAGTTATTTATAATTTTATTCAATAACAATTTTCAATATTTGTACGCCTTCAATTGTATAACATGACTTAACTCTTATTACATTTTTTAACACCACTGCTTGCATATCATTTTGTATTGTAATTCACATATGTTATACATACATTATCTTTATCTTATATTTATCACGGTATACTGAGCCCAAAGGCAAAGACTTCACGATGTTTTCCTTAACCGTTTAAATGAGTAAATAATATAAATTCGAAATGTCAAAGGTGCGTGCTTTGAATTCAAAGTCGAGACCGGTTTGCATCGAGTGGTCATATCATAAGACTATTATTGGTACCTACCTAAAACCTAACCTTATCTATCTATCTATCAGCCACTGACGTCCACTACTGAACATAGACCCTAAAGATCGCCACAAAAATTGGTCTTGCGCAGACCGCATCCACCGACTTCCCGCGCCCCTCATGAGTTCATCCATCCACCTACTCGAGGGCCGTCTTACGCTGCGCTTTCCTATACGTGGTCGTCACTCCAGGACTTTATTTCCTCAGCGGCCAAATGAGGATATCCACAGAAGAATCAAAGTAACCGACATAGCTTGTAGGATTGCACGGTTGAAGTGGCAATGGGCGGGCCATGTGGCTAGAAGAACGGATGGCCGCTGGGGAAATAAACGTAACCTTACAATAGACAATATTCTGCTCAACATATATTTTTCTCACGTCAGCGCGGACTCTCGCTAGCTTAATCAGAGAACAAACACCAACTACTTTCACTTTTGGCAACGAACCGACCAATGGCGCAGACATCTTTAATTGGCACCCTTTATTGAGAGATGTTAGATACGAAACGTGATTGCTACATTAGTTTTACATTAACACTTTTATTACGCGATTGTGCGAAGCAGGGTTTTGTTTTTCGCAATTATCTATCACTGTTTTGTTTTTTTTTTTTATCATCATCATCATACGAGCTTTTCCCAACTATGTTGGGGTCGGCTTCCAGTCTAACCAGATGCGGTTGAATATCAGTATTTTACACGAAGCGACTGCCATCAGACCTCCGGAACCCAATTTCTGGGTATACTGGATAAACTGGATGTCAGGCTCTTTGGGCTGCTGTCTACCACTCATGAATGTTTTAGATGTTCGCATGACAACCGCGGCCGACGGCATTACGTGCTTCTCGAGGCACGACTTTTTTTTTTTCATCTTGATTCCTTTTCCCAGAGGCCTCTAACTGAGTCCAGTATTACTTTCATCAAAATAACGATGGCATTACAACATTACCATAATTGAGAGAACTTACAACAGTAACGCAAACAAAAATCTGTTTGAGCATCAACTCCCACGCAGAAAGACAATACTATTAATACACTTGTCACAGATTCATTCAATCGCAGGTGTGTCAAGAAATATTCAAACAAGACGCCTAAGCCGAAAAATTAGAAAGTCGATATCATTGGTTTATTAGCTGCGCGTACGCATCTACGCACACATGCGCGTATAGACACACATGCGCGGTTGACCTTTCATTGGGGATTGTGAAAGCACATCTGTGTACAGACACCGCGCATGAGCATTGGGTGTTGAATAACTTTAAGTATTAGTAATATTAGTATTTTTCCTTGTGCAGTCACTTCTACTTTCTGAGGGGCTCGTTGCTTAGTAATAACTGCGCTGATTACTGATCTGCAAGGTTAAGCTGCGTTAGCCGCGGTCTGTCTGTGGATTGGTGACCATTCTTAACAAATCGAGACCCCTCCGTACCTCGGAGAACACTCAGCCGTCGGTCCCGATTGTCATGCGAACACCTATGACAGTCGTTAGTGGTAGTCAGAAGAATAAAAAGTCTGACAACCAGTCTATCCTCAGGATATCGGTATTACCCAGAAATTGGGTTGTGGAGGCAAGATGGCAGTTCCTTCGTATAAAATATTGATAAACAGCCGCAAGTATAAAATTTACTACTCTCAATCGGCACGTGTATGATTGAAGCAAAAGAAGTATGCGAGCTTCGTTCTGCCCATCCATATGAGAAAATTGTTTGAGTATATAAAAATAATAATAGAAAATATTTTCAAAACTTGTTGACAATAATTGAATATATATTTGAAGTAGTTGGTTAGTAGTAAAAAAAGACCTAAATATAATACAAAAATACCTACTCAAATTAAAACTATAAAAGCATTCTGCCTGATCTAGGTTCATACAAACCTGCGTTTCAAGCCATCACCTTACCACATATTTCATCAGCCTATGTACTGTCCCACTGACGGGCACGGGTCTCCTCTCAGAACGAGAGGGAATAGACTATAGTCCACCAGTTTGCCTAATGCAGGTTGGCAGACTTCGTCTTCGACTATCGTCGAGAATAATCTCTACGCATGCAGGTGTCCTTACGATGTTTTCCTTCACCGTATAAACGAGTGATAATTAATTATTAATATGCACATGAATTCGAAAAGTCAGAGGTGCGTGCCTTGGATTCGAACTCGAGGCCTTTGACTTGGCAGTCCAACGGTCATATCACTAGGCAGGTCTACTGGAAGAGATTTCTTTAGAAATAAGCAGCACTTTTGTACTCTATAGTCCTACGTTCTCTATTTACTTTTTTGTTAAGTTTGTACTTTTTCTAATATATAAAATTCTCGTGTCACAGTTTTCGTTGCCATACTCCTCCGAAACGGCTTGACCGATTTTGATGAAATTTTTTGTGCTTATCGGGGAGGTCTGAGAATAGGCCAACATCTATTTTTCATACCCCTAATTTTTTTTTTTATGGCAAAACAACGTTTGCGGGGTCAGCTAGTAACTAAATAAATAAATTGGACTGCTAACCTATTTACCTAAAAAATAGTGATGCCATAGCCAACTTAATAGTCCACCTCCCACGACATTAGTAGAAATAGCCCTATTGTTACCAAGCGAAGACGTAAAAAGTGCGTGTTTAATAATAATAATGGCTACAATCAGCTGAGGTGTAATTAAAGAAATGCAAAGTGGACCACTAGCGGTATTTCTGTTTAGGGCCAGAATAGTTTTAGTTGTTATGAGAAATTGAGAATCCCCGTTTTGTTGTTTTGCATATAAATTGTTTGTATATATTGTTATTTATGTACTTAAAAAACAGTGATAGCCTAGTGATATGACCTATAGAATGTCAAGTCAAAGGTCTGGAATTCAATTTCAATGCTCTCAGTTCTGATTTTTTTTAATCATGTGCGTGTTAATAATTAGTTATCACTCGCTTATAAGAAGAAGGAAAACATCGTGAGGAAACCTACACGCCTTAGAGATTTTCTCGACGGCGTCTGAAGCCAGCTGCATTAGGCCAGCTCTCATTCTGAGAGGAGAATAAAAAAAACGTTACATAACAAATTATTAGGAACAATTTTTACCTGAGCATAATTTCGCTCAGCACAATTTCGCAGTGTCTTCATAGGACATACTTTGGAGGATATCTTGGAGTTTTGTTTCATAATTACTGACATTGAGGGGATAGATATTGATAAATTATTTATTGACGTATGGCGTTTTGCTATAAATGGTAATTGATATTTTTATTTCTGTAAATAGAACTTTTAAAGACACTTTTACAAGTCAATGCTTTTTATTTTTAGGACTAGATAGCGCCGCCATTTCTTAGCTGACGACCTCTGAGAAGAAACACCGAAACAAACTCAAAGAATCATAGTCTCTTTAAGTTTCGAATCCTTTACAGCGTCCGAAGGTGCGAGGCGATAAAATCCGTAAAAAAAGTAGTTTTATTAATGTCAGAAATCAATCTGTACCCTATCTAAAGATTACTTTTTTTAACGACCCCTTCACTATTCTATTCGTTGTATTTGAACCTACGACCTATAGAACGACTGTTCACGCTACTCAAACGCCTATTAGGCTACCGCTGTCCCGATTAGTTCTGTCTGTAATGACAGACAGTGTTTTGTTTTGTGCCTGTAGACATTTCTTTGTAGATTTTAGGTGATGATCAATATGTGCCGATGTTCCCGAATTCCCACAATTAGCCTATATGTTTAGGACCCATGTAATAATGCTGGACCATAGCCTGTCATGGTCGTGGTGAGTTTCACAGATCCTACGGCTTTGACTATAGGGTGGGTTATGGAAAGTTTTTAAAGCAAGTGTAAAGCAGTGTTATTTTACAGCAATTTTCTACAAGACGGAGGTACCTACTTCCCCAGTCGGGCAGCTCCAATTTGACTGGAATCACTCTCACTATGCCCTACCTCTCTAAATCATCTATGAATCATAATCATTATGATTCTTATTACATAGGTTATAAATATTAATTAATTCCAGAAAAATCAATGTAACCATTCTAGACCCAGAACACTATTAGTACTGTAAGCCCCATATTCCTAGTTTAACATAGTAGAGAAATCAAGGGCCAAGAAACCAGTTCGATAAAAAAACTCTCACATACTATAACATGTCCATTTATCGATACATCGACATCCGCGCATCACTACGGCTCGCCCAGTCCGGTGACCTAGTGAGGGACAGGTTTCGATAGCTCGCGGGTGGGGCAATGGTGTTAGCGAAAAAAGAACTGACTGCTAAACGGATATATTATTTACTAGTTTTTTTTTCGAAAAGCCGAGGACAGGGTGAAATGTCGCACATTAGGGGAGGCCTATGTCCAGCAGTGGGCTAATATAGGCTGATGATGATACTGATGATGAGTATTTTTTTTATGATTATATTTGGCTTTCATGCTAAATAATTTTAAAGTAATACATTTATATCTTTAAAGACGTACCTATATCCTTTTTAAAATATAAAACAATACTATTTAGCTTTTCAATTTTAATGTAGGTACAAGTTTTCTTTCGATATGTTTGTTATATAATTATTACGGTCAGCAACAAAATTCAATGAACAGCACTAAATTTTGTAAACAACCTGCTCCAAAACTTGTCAAGAGGTTTTTTCTATTAAGGTAACCTAAATATTTAATGGTCATGTATGTAATTATTTCGCATAACCTTCAAAGGTCTATATAACTTCATACTTATTAAAAAACATACTAAACATTGCAACATGTTCAGCGACTTTCGTTGCTGACTGTACTACTAGCTGATCCGACAGATGTTGTCCCGTTCAAATTATAATATAATTTCATCCACCCTGACTTTTTCTTTTTTGATCGGCTCCCAAAGGTCATAGCGTGATGTCAAATGCCCTATAACCCTCCTCAAGAATTTTGCGTTTATAGTAATCCCTTACCGTGTGCCGTATGCTTCTTTACCATCTAAGTGGATATAGGGATCTAATATCTATCATTCACACTGTTCATTTTAATTCAACACTTCAAATAATAAGGTTGTAAAATCTACTATTAATCATAACTGAACAGATAGCACCAAAGGTTGACGAATAAACGAGAACCGAGAAAGCTTCAATTAAAAAAAATATTCAATGGTGAAAATAAAGCTATTATTGCATTAAAATCATTTAAGGTAATTCAAATTAGATTTTATCACTACTTAAGTATGTTATCGTGAGGAAACCATGCATGACCTAGAGATTTTTCTCGACAATATGTGAAGTCTGCCATCTCGCACTAGGCCAGCGTTGTGGACTATACACTAATCCCTCTCAATCTGAGAGGAGACTTGTGTCCAGCAGTGGGACAGTATATAGGTTGACGATGATGTGTTTGCCGCCGTCACTGGGACCACACATGTAGTATCGCGTATCTCAAGATGACGTTCCACATTTAAACGTGCGGCTTGCGGTCGCAAATACTAATACTGTAAAATAACATACCATCACGCCTGTATTCCCCAAAGGGTTAGGCAGAGGTGTACTAATTGCCAACCGGGTACTACTGAGAATTTCATAGAAAAATCCAATAACACTTCACTCGATCTGGGAATCGAACCCAGGACTTTACCTTAGCAACTACTTGGCTAATAAACCAATTGCCATTTTATGACTAAAATTAATTGCTTGCTACATAACTTGCATAGCTGTAGGCTATTAAATGTTTTCTGTGTCGCAACCTTACAAAAGACTATAACTGGTCAATTACCATCATTTATGTTTCATCTCAGTAATACTTAAACACTAGGAATCTAGGAAACCTTTACTAGATGCTTAAATTTATCAAGTTTCTCATCATCATCAACCCATATACTGTCCCACTGCTGGGCACGGGTCTCCTCTCAAATTGAGAGGGATTAGGATATAGTCCACCACGATGGCCTAGTGCGGGTTGGCAGACTTCACACGCCGTCGAGAAAATCTCTAAAGCATGCAGGTTTCCTCACGATGTCTTCCTTCACCGTTTAAGCGAGTGATAATTAATTATTAATACGCACATGATTTCGAAAAGTCAAGTCTTCGACTTAGTATTCCAATGGTGATACCAATAGGCTATCACTGCTATGTTTATACTTATTAAATTCTGACTACTCAATATCTAAAACAAACTAAAACTTTGATTAATTTTAAGGTTAAATTTGCCTTACTAATTTGACAGTAATATTATTTGACGGCTAACCGGCGGAAATATTAGTTAATACCTACGTATCGTACACGTAGGTAGGTTGTTGTGTTTCCCATAATTGGTTTTCGTGTCATTTCCGCATCGATCTACGAAATCTGCGCGAGACACGCACGCTGTTCCGATTTCCGGTGACTTTGTATCGATTATTTTAGCTTTGAGGGACAGCTGGTCGAATTCCTAATTTCCTTCCGTTATCCATAAAAAAAAATTACAGTTGAAATAATTATCTTTTTGTATATTTTTGGCATTTTCCATGCTAAGATTTTAAAGTTATTTAGAAAAGGAAAAATTCGAATGCGGGCAGGATTCGAACCTGCGTCTTCTGGTTAGGTACACCAGATGCTATGACCACTAAGCCACCGCGATACCTACCCGTCATGTCGAATTTTTCCTTCACATACTGAATTTACGTCTTTATGGTGACGTCAGTAACACCTATTGAAATTGAAATAATTGTTGTGAAATTTAAATAAGGTATTTTTCCAAATTTTTGAATACTGTTTATTATTATTTCAATCTTTAAATAAGCAGTTGTGTGTGTGAACTAGACGTACGATTTAATAGAAAAATAAATAAATTAATGTCTTTTTTTCTCCATTAAACCAATTAAAGTTAAATTTATTTTTAATAGTTCGATATACCGCCAAAACGCTCGGTTCGATGACGTCTACTGTGTAACGTCAACCTCTGCCAATTTTTCGGGGAATAAAAGCATGATGAAATGTCCTCAAACAGTTTTTTTTTTCTTTTTTGGACAAATTGCAGCCAATTATTACAGGCAACCTTTCAAAAACGCCAACAACTTTCGACAATCCATTCTATACTTCCGCTAACATTATTAAATACTCTTTGTTTTTATATAATGCGTGCACGCACACCAAATATTCTAATACAGTGATAAAGCATGAACTGTGACGTAACGAAATAATTTCACTTTTTAAATCTTTGTCGTGACTCGGTTGCACGAGGTCTCGATCCCGTATTGTATTAATTCACAATTATTAACAGATCAATCGTGATACTGTCAATTACCATAAAGATTAAAAAGAGTAATTTTACCTCATATTGTCTCATTAAACCTAGTGGTCGTAAGCGCTACTGCCTTTACATGCCTCGGAGAGCACGTAAAGCCGTCGGTCCCGGTTGTCATACGAACACCTATGACAATCGTTAGTGGTAGTCAGAAGCTCAAAACGCCTGACAACCAGTCTACCCTCAGGGTATTGGTATTACCCAAAAATTGGTTTGCGAAGGTCTGATGGCAGTCGCTTCGTGTAAAATACTGATATTCAGCCGCATCTGGTTAGACTGGAAGCCAACCCCAATATAGTTCGGAAAAAGAAGATTAAAAAGAGTATTTTTTCCTCCAACTGCCTCATTAAACCTAGTGGTCGTAAGCGCTTCTGCAACGCTAGACGTCTTGGGTTCGATTCCCAGCAAAGTGCAAAGTGTTATTGGGTTTTTATATGAAATTCTCAGTAGAACTAGAAAGTTTGAACTTGTGCCTGGTCCAATTGGCTCGCCCCTTATTACAAGGGACTGTGGGTGTACATTAACCCACATCTGCCTAGTTCTTCAGGGAATGCAAGCGTGATGGTATGTTAGGTGTACACTGTAAATTAGTGTACAACTCTGCCGATCCCTGCGAAGAATACAAGCATGATGATATGGTATGATCGATACATTTCTGCTTATGCATATAACGCTTGTCATCGCTTCAAGCATATGATTATTAACCTGTATCTATTGACATAGTTTAACAAGAGTGATACAATTTACCGTATGTCAAATAAAGACAACATAATGAACGAGAACGGTGCTTATCCGTGAAGCCAAAATGTTTAAATGTCAAAAAACCTGTTCACATTTTAGTTTACCAAAAGCTTTGGCAACGTAAATATTACCTCGTATTGAAATTTGACAACTTTTTACGGATTTTATCTCGTTATATTGATATATTGATTTTAGACAAGACAGGTAGGCCACACTAATAGTGTTCTGGGTCTAGAATGATTACATTGATTGTTCTGGAATTAATTTATATTTAAAACCTATGTAAGAAAAGTCACAATATTCATCAAACTATTATGATTCATACATACATACATACACTCACGCCTTTTTCCCATGGGTGTAGGCAGAAACTAAAGAACGCCACTTGCTACGATTCTTGCATACTTCTTTCGCTTCGACCACATTCATACATCTTGTCATACATACACGCCGGTTGCGAGTACTACGCACCTGACCTCTTATTATGATTCATAGATGTTTTAGAGAGAGGTAGGGCATAGTGGCAGTAATTACACTCAAATTGGAGCTGCCCTACTAGAGAAGTACCTCCGCCTTGCAGAAAATCTAAGTGATATAACATTGCTTTGGGCTATGTTGTGTTCTTAGCGGTGAGCAAGGTTGCCAGTGCTCCGCGAGGAAACGTTGTGTAGGCAGTGGGGGGCTTAGACCCTTATACTGAACTATTAATTACTCTTTCATTTAATAGGGTCGGTAACGCGCAAGTGATACCCCTGGTGTTGCAAGAGTAGCCTGTACAGGCTACGGTAACCGTTTACCATCAGGTGGGCTGTATGCTTGTTTGCCAACATAGTGGCATAAAAAAACCGACTTCAATAAAGTGAAGGTTCTTAATTTTTTTTAAATGTTTGTTAGAATATTGATTTCTGACATTTACGCGAATATTATACATTATACGCGATAAAATCCGTAAAAAGTAGTTTTATTTCAATGTTTGTTAGAACTTTTGACTAGGTGAACCAATTTTGATGATTCTTTTTTTATTTGAAAGCTGGTGCTTCCCGTGTGTCCCATTACAATTGGTCCAGTTCTGGCAATGGCATCCATGAGAAAACCATATAAGTCTTATTTTTACAAACAATGTCTGAAGTTGGTTTTCTTTTCCTAAAAAGTTATCGCTATTCCCCTTGCTGCTACGAAGTATGGTCAAAACAGTTTTTAGTACCGCTCTTACAACTTGAGAGTAGTAGTTTTACGACTAGTGAATGTAGTAAAAAAAAATTTAATTCCTACAACACAAAATTTATATTTAAAATAAACTAGTTAGTTTTAAACCAACTCATGGTCTAGTTAACGTGATAACAGTGATCTTGACGAAGCTGTGAATTACAGTTTACTGTTATTTAAGCTTTAACATAATTTGCTGCGTGTTCCTAGCTTGGATTCCAGTCCAGGCTAAGTACGGTCAACAAAAGAGTTAGGTATACAGGCAGCTAATTAATAATCTGTGTTTTGATAAAGATTGTGTAATAATGTATCACGCAATATGTGTCAAAACGTAGGTATTGTAAGCTACTACATACATAACCCTTTGGCGAATAATTATTTATGTCGAAATCTGTATAAAAATGCATAATTTCGTTTGCTATCTGTATACTTAACTCTTTTGTTGACTGTATATAATAGTCAAAGTCAAAATGATAGACTAGGTACTTGGTAGTACCTTTTGAACGTCATTTTAACATTAAGACCCCCTAAACGCCCGCCCTTCACCGCTTCCTAGTGTTTTGGCTGAGAAGAAGAAACGGCGCAACAAACTCCCCAGCAACTCAGCTGGTCAACCTATTTAAAAGGTAAATCTAGCCACGGTCAGTATGTGGATGGGTTAGTGGTAGTCAGCCGCCCAGTCTGTCTATCAGTCTATCCTCAGGAGATCGGTATTGGTCAGAATTTACGTAGCGGGGTTCTGATGGCATTCCCTTCGTTTAAGATACTGATATTCACTGGTTAGCCTAAAATCCGGCCCCAACATGGTAGACGTATTTTTTAGTAAGTATAATTTATTAACGAAGTATTTTTTATCATCAACTGTTTTTACGATAGCCTAGTGGTTTGATAATTGGACTGCCAAGTCGAAGGTCTCGAGTTCGAACCCAGGCCACACACCTCTGACTTTTCGAAATCATGTGCGCATTAATAATTAATTATCACTCGCTTAAACGGTGAAGGAAAACATCGTGAAGAAATCTGCATGCCTTAGAGATTATCTCGGTGGCGTGTTAAGTCTGCCAACCCGCACTAGGCCAGCGTGGTGGACTATAGCCTAATCCCTCTCATTCTGTGAGAGAAGACCCGTGCCCAGCAGTGGGACAGTATATGGGTTGATGATGTAACTGTTTGACATTTTCAAAATCATTGTGTACCTTTGAAATGATCTAAGTTGTTACTTAACTCATCTGTTAGGTTACAAAAATGGCATCTCACTATGGCATTTAGATATCTGACCATTCACCTAGGTACGATGTAACATTATGCAAGCGGTTACCACACAGACGATATATATAATGTATATAAACTCGTATGTTACTGATTTTTAATCAAGTACGACATACCCTTTTTTATAGTACAGAAATACTTCATGGATCATACGTTATCTGGGGAGGCGGCAGGATTTTTATACCACTAAGGTGGCAATCAAGCATACGACCCACCTGATGGTAAGCTGTTACCGTAGCCTATTGACGCTTGTAACACCAGGGGTATCACTTGCGGTTGCCGACCCTGTAAAACGAAAGAGGAATAACTATTCCTTTTTCGTCGTCCCCCCATAGCTAACACAACGTTCCCTCGTGGAGCACTGGCAACCTGGCTCACCGTAAGGAACACAACACAGCAGAAAGCAGTGTTATTTCACTTCGATTTTCTGCAAGGCGGAGGTACTTCCCCAGTCCAATTTGAATGGAATTACTCCCAGTATCTTAAAATTAACGCTGTCTCGTCTGCCACAGCAGGCAATAAAAAAACTAGGTTTAATTCCCAGGTCTAGCTCGTCGAGCTTAGTGCTTTCGACTGAAGCAGCTCACGGATTGAAACTAAGTACCTATAGTAAAAAATACTTTCCATATTATTATATAATTTTAACACCACAAGTATATTGTATTGTATTTAAACATTATATAACACGAAAAGCGACAATGATTATTAAACAATAATTATTATTAGTTATTAAATGTTGTCAGTTCCGGTTTAACTTAAACCATTAACTTTTAGAATGCTGGTTTAAGCTAATGTACTAGGAATTGTATAAGTTACATTACGTAATGTGTATTTTGATGATAACAATGTTTTTTTTTATATGATATTTTACCGTGACGTCATACATACCAATGCCTATATTCCCTAAACCCTTAAGTCCTGGTTTAAAACCAAAACTTAAGGGTTTGGGGATTAAAAAAAATCCAGGTCGAGAAAAGTGTTAATAGGTTTTCTTTATTTTATATTAAACTAGCTTCTGCCCGCAGATTCGTCCGCGTGGAAAAATTACTTTTAATTATCGTTGTAATTTGCCTAATTAACTCAAAACCGTTATAAACTATAGCCTATATGTTATTCTGATGTATAAATAATAATACTGTAAAGTTTCATCAAAATTAGTTCAGTAGTTTTAGCGTGAAAGAGGAACAAACATCCATCAATCCATCCTTACAAACTGTCACATTTATAATATTAGTAGGATTATCAGTTATAGTTTAGTGATATTATAACCATTGGACTACCACGTCAAAGGTTTCTAGTTCGAATCGAAGCACACACCTCTCACTTATCAGAATCATGTGCGTATTAATGAGATGCGCAGAGATTTGAATGGTATAACCGACAAACTGCCAAACGCAAATAAAAATTTTATCATTGGATAATAAACTTTTACTATACAAATGTATAGGAGATGGAGCTATGGGGTACTGCAACAAATTCTAATCTCAATCCTACAACTCTTCCAATCTAAAATGTTGGGGATGATAACTAATCCACCTTAGTATATAAACAACAATCAACTCCATCGCTACCTGAAAATACCAATGGTAGATACGTACAATACAAAGTTTAAGACCTACGCTAAACGTATTGAAGTTCACCCCAACGCTCTCATCTGCAACTTGATTGATAAAAGCACCTTCAAAAGGCCATTTTAGACTTTGCCCTACATTGTAAGACACATGTTTGTTACTATTCTATGTCTGTACTTTAAAAGAGACTATGATTCTCTGAGTTTGTTTCGGCGTTTCTTCTCAGAGTTCGTCAGTTAGGAAATGCCGGAGCCATCTAGCTTAAAAAATGTAAAATATTGACTTGTAAAAGTGTCTTTAAAACCGCTGTCACCACCGCTTTTAACAGACAAAAGAGAAATGTCACCCAATACCTTTTATTATACGAAAGAAGAGAAAGAAATACATTTATTCGACGCATTTTACACAATTTATAACGTGTAGGCATTCACAGTCGCTGGATTGATTCCATTGAAGACTAATCAAAACCTCATAACCTCTAAATGCCAGGTACTCAGGGTGATTGCAAGATTCCTACAAAAAAAAACACCGAACAATTTCTATCAGAATGTAACAATAAAAACGTTTATTAAGAGCTTTAAAAACGAGATTTTATTCACATTGAATAATAGCATTCTTATCTAGATAATCTAAAATGCTACTTATTTCTTTCATTGCAAAAGAATTTCCCAATTTCAGTCTGTAATTATTATATTTTACACTGTAATTCCTACATACGTAGATTGTATCAGTTCTTATTTTTTAAACTATTGTGTGCAATTATTATTTCATCAAATTAACTTAGATAATTATCTCGGTTTCAGAAATCTACTTCTTAAAACTCTAGTAAGGTAAGTATGTACTTATATAGAATTAAATAGAAGAATAACTACTGTAAACATTAATTAAAGGAGTCAGGAGTTTTTGCCGGCTCTTTTCTATAAGATCCATGTATGCACATCAAGCTACCCCAATCTGTCAAATTTCTTTGATAGATTTACAACTTTAATACTAAATAATAAGGTTCATATTCAATTGGGAAAATGTGGCACAGTTTTAGATAGCTTGACCTGCTGGCGTCTGTGCCGTGCAACTCATTAACATCTTAAAAGTACCTGTAATAATCTATTCCTAAAAAAAAACAGTGATAGCCTAGTGGTATGACCATTGGACCCTCAAATCAAAGAGTGGTATGACCATTAGACTGCCAAGTCAAAGGTGAGTTCGAATCCAAGGCACGCACCTCTGACTAATCGAAATCATTCGCTAATTAATATTTAATTGTTATAATCACAGCCCGATAAGTAAGAGATAGCGTGCCTTAGATTCTAACTCAAGACTCTCTTGGCAGTCCAGTGTTTATATCACTAGGTTATCACTGATTTTTTTAACTGCTCTATAGGAGAAATTATGGACACGACACGTCTACCTATTTGCTTGGCCTAAGTCATCAACGTACTGGTTGTGGCCACAAGGAACTGGTAACGAGGTGCGACTTGTTTGGAGAGAGTGGGCCACATTCTATACCAGTGACTCGTATTATCTTAATCATAACTTTACTATAATGCTTTCTTAATGAAAGACAGATCCACAGTTCAATATACAAGTTTAAACAGAAATAAAATAGATTATAACTGCCTTATTCTAGTGAACAGTTAAGTTTCATTTGTTTTTTTAAATACCAGGTTATTTTTTTGTGGCAAGCGTGCTTATGTCAAAGTGTGATGGAAAAAGTGTGTTGATATTTTTATAAATTTATATTATTATTTTTATAAAGATGTAAAATTAAAAAGATAGAGTGACAGTTAAAATACTTGTTTGATGTTTAAAATATATTCTAGTTCAGTAGTAGTGTCATAAACATCACAAATGTCAACTTCAGGTTTCCAATCTCAATTTAAGCTACCTTGTTCGCGTTTGACGTTTAGTAGAATACCAATTGATATTTACGAAACTGACACTAGGTCGGAATTATATTTTGATTTCTTTTTAAATACATTTGGATTCATAAATTAAATACTTCAAATAATTTATCATGAGCATACGTATTATACGACTCGTCTCTTTTTTTATTGTAATAAGTAGACAAACAAGAATACGGGCTCCAGATGGTAAGCGGCAACCACAGCCTACAGACGGCAGCAACACGAGTAGTATCACCTGCCTAAGTGTCCGTCATAACCCTCACCTTCCGTAGCGTATCAACGAAAAAAATACATACTTTTTTTTATGTTAATTCCAAAATATATTATTCACATTTTTTCAGCACGACCTTATTTATTGTAATTAAAATACATTTTTTTAAATCGCCTTTCACTAATGTTGCAAACGTTAGCCAAAGTATATGTTAAGCATCAAGTTTGCCTAAAGCCTTGGCATTATTAAGGCTCTATTACCAAACTGATCTGTAATACTTATGTAAGGTAGTTAGTTAATATTTTAATTCCAACTTTAACTTAAGAATTTTTGGGCAATCATCTTGACATGGTTTCGTTACGGCCTTTGTAAATCGTAAAGTGTATTGAATTAACATAACTTAAGTTTGACCGGGGGATGCATTTGCATTTTAAAAAACGTCGCCCCTCACTAGGATTTTCTCCTATATCGTGGGTGTGTTTACAAACACAAACACCCAGACCCGGGAAAACTACCTCTATTCCTAGAATCCACAACCCGTGTCGCAGAAGCCGACTGTTCAGTTGCTACCTTAACTTAAGATAATTTTTAACTTTAATTGTGTCATTTATTAAATTATAAGCTGCATTCATCATCATCATTACCATCCTCGTACCTCAATCCCAAATTATTTGAATTCGGCGCTATCTAGTTACTATCATTAGCTAATGATACTACAAATGATTTCGATAACATTACTAGACGAATTTTAATATATTTTATACTAACTGATATTAATTACCAATTAACTTTAGATTCTAGTAGTCCTAAGTACCACTGTTATGCTAGAGGCCCAAATCGAGCAAAGACTTATTGAGTTTCTCTATAAAATTCTCAGTAAGTAGTAGCTCTGAGTTTAGATTTTTGCGCGGTTAAAATGCAATAGGAGCGATGATGAGATAATGAGCGTTCATTGGTAGACGTCTGCCTAACCCTTTGAGGAATACAGTCCTAATGGTTTTGTCTTGTACACTGTCTAAACAGTCTAATAACCAACATCAAAAGCCTAAAGCTATGTCAATATTAAAACTATAAATTATACATTACATTTATTTCGCAATATTCACTTCAAATCCTACGGTACAACTTTTACACCGTATATAATTAACCTTCATGGACTTTAATTAAATACAATAGGTAGAAATATTGACCTTTAATCGATAGAGCATATAATAAATACGATACCAGTTCTAGAACTGGCCAGAAAAGCGGAAGTTGGTCGTATACTTGAAAAAGGATCGTGCGTGGTTAAATGTCGATAGCGCGTCGATGTCTTTTGTACGGGAGCTTACGGATGTACACACAGCGCGCTTTGCTTAGCGATTGCCTTCTTCAACGGGTATTGGGTTCGACCCCCGCACGGAACATATAATCTTATGACCTACTGGTTGCTGTTCTGGGTCAGGGTTTGTGTATTTGTAAATTAATTCAGGTTACAGGAGAAAATTCTAGCGAGTTTAAGAAATCCTCAAAGTTTAGTAAGTTTTCTGTCATAGAAATATAGCTTAGTTTATTTTTAACACTTTTCTATGAAGTTAATAATAATGAATATTATAGGTACCTACATATTTTTTCAAATCTCTAAAATAAATATGATTTTTTTTTAAGTAAATTTGTTACGATACACTTAAGTTTAACAAAACTTTAACAGTATTTAAACTCTATCACAGGTTTTATTGTTAAAATATTACACAACAGCCAGTCAAGTAGTGTCACAAAAACCACAAGAAATCGTGTTCGACTTTTGACATTTAAACTTAAAAAAATAGCTTACCTTGACATGTTACTAGAGTGGAGCTTACTAATAACGCGGCGAGCACGACAAAACTCCTGAAAGGCATCCTGGGGCTGAACCTTTCACAAATATTTAACCTGGGCTGCAGCATTTTCACAGCACTACAAATTCATCGAAAAAATAATCGTCAAAAGCACAACACTATTTTTTTCACTTTTTTTTTCGTAATCAGAGCGCCATGTTATGCGCGGCGCTGTACCGTTGACTTGTAATGTGAAAGTGCGGTGTTGACAAGGAGGTCCGTAAGGCGGCGCTGTCGGCGCTAGACTGGCGGGCCTGCGCACACGCACCGCTACCGACAGTTTCTTCTCTGTTAACTTCTTGCTTCGAGTGGGTCAGTAGTCGGCAACCTTTTTCTTTGACACTATTGTAAATTTTAGAGATTTATTTAAAGTTTAAGAACTTATAACGAACTTTTACGGTGGTAGGCTCTGGTAATTTTATTCTGCTAACATTTGTGCTCCGTGCTACATGTGTACATTACCGTGCTTTTTCGGGGCAATGTAGCTTGTGAAATTACTGGGTTATGAGACTTTAAAACTGAGGTCTTAAGACCACGCGCTAGTGATACTACTGGTGTTACTAGCGTCTAAAAGTTAATTTAAACTTACCTGTTTTTAGAATACCATAATGCCCCGGATTTTTCAGCATCCTAAAGTATGGCTAAGCTTAAGCGAGGTAGGGCATACTGGGAGTAATTCATTGGCATGTGAATTAATAAATACAGTTGCAATACAAGTGAACACCTAGATTTAAAATATACAGTTAAAATATTAGTAACATATAACTATACATGTAAGTTAAATTATAAATAGTAATGCATGCTCACTACATCTAAATTATTTTATACTTTTTAGTTCATATGATGTCTTGTAAAGTAAAATTTGTACAATTTCTTAAGACAATAAAGAATATTGATTTCTGACATTTACGCGAATATTATACAATTGAAATAAAACTACTTTTTACGGATTTTATCGCGTATATTAGGAAATGCCGGCTCCATTATTTATAGGAAATGCCGGCTGCATCTAGTTTTAATTAATAATTAGTAATAAATGTCATTGATCATGTAACAATAAAAAATGTAGGGTAGCTGTCAGTAATTATATCATCAAGACGCCCACCACCTCAGTCTACCCGTGACCATGGACGCTGTAAAGGGTCCGAAACTTCGGGATTAATAATATCAATATACGCGATAAAATCCGTAACAAGTAGTTTTATTTCAACAATAAAGAATCTCTAAACCGATGTGTTGTGTTCCTAACGGTGAGCAAGGTTGCCAGTGCTCCACGAGACAATGATGTGTTGGCAGTGGGGGGACTTTGACCCTTATACTGCCAACCCAAGTATTCCTCTTTCGTTTTACAGGGTCGGCAACGCGCAAGTGATACCCCTGGTGCTGCAAGCATCTATAGGCTGCCGTAACCACTTACCTATGCAACAGCTGAGGTTGCACATCCCAGTTTATTTGCTTCTGTCAAGTTATTTCCGTTATCAACAATGCTGAATATAAAAAAATGCGTTTTAGTAAAACTAAATAGCTTTATAAAGTCGTGAGTCTTCTCTTCTTGTCTTGTACCGTATCTCGTACCTTCACATAGTGTGACGATGTTTGTCATCGAGAGGTTCCAGTGCCGGACGCTGATCAGCTGGTTCGATTCCCACAGGACACGAATATTTATGTGATCAGAATAAATATGTGTAAATGTGTTTGTGTTTGTGCTTGTCTGGGTGTTTCTTATGTACCTAAGTATTATAGTATGTTTTTAAAATCCATTTTCTATTACCCATAGTACAAGCTTTGCTTAGTGTGGGACTGCTTAGATGGTGCTGTGTAAACATGTCACTTTTTGTTTTAATATTTATCCTGATTTTCTCCTGTATCGTGTGTGCCTTTAAAACACAAACATTCACATTCATATGCACCCTCCCAAAACCGGAACAACAACATGACGGTCATACAAATATATTATAATATTATAAATTCCGTGTGGAGATCGAACCCACAATCCGTGGCGCAGAAGCCGCTACGTACGCCAGACGTATCGTCAATTTATTTATTATATTATATGCATTTTGTCCAAAATGTTGTGTACCTCTGGGGCCGAACCCACTTCACTTTCAAACTCGGTCGTGCTTCGCGGACGTAGCACGTAAATATCACCCAAATAGACACAAAGTACGAGCTTTCCGGACCATGGGTTCCGGGTTTGATTACTGTATCGTCACTAGTGGGCGCCCGTGAGCCCTTGTGAAAGGAAATTAAAAAGCCTCTGGCTACATGACTACCGTTTCCATCATTTCATTGCCGTATATTGAGCAAATTTTGACAGGACGCGCCTTACACATAACAATGTACTAAAGCTCAGTACCTAGTAGTTTGTCTTGAATAAATAATTTTGACTTTGAAGGCTTTTGTTCTGTAGTGTAACGATATCATGACTGAGAAAAAAACAATCTACTTGGTTGTGATAATATGAAATACCTCCTAGTAGTAGACTTTAAGCTTGCAAGGCTTTAAGCCACGTTGCATCTTAAAAAAGAAAATTGCTAATCAATCGGAGGTGTAGTTAATTTCAAAATATCGTTTCCTCTCATCATCTTCATCATCAACCCATATACATATACCCACATACACCTACATATACCCACTGCTGGGCACGTCTCCTCTCTTATTGAAAGGGTATAGTCACCACGCTGGCCTAGTGCGGGTTGGCAGACTTCACAAACCGTCGAGAAAAATCTCTAAGGTATGCAGGTTTCCTCACGATGTTTTCCTTCACCATTTAAGCGAGTGATAATTAATTATTAATACGCCGCACATGAATTTGATAAGTCTGAGGTGCGTGCCTTGGGTTCGAACTGGAGACCTTCGCCTTTGCAGTCCAATGGTAATACTCTCAGATCAAATAAAAAAGTATACTACTCAAACCCTGCTTTTGATCGAAAATTCTTTCTCATATTATATTCTTATAAATTTATATCCTAAAATAAATTATCATGCTAACGTTGAATGGACAATTACGGGCGTTTTGGGGGCTGTTTTAAATGTAAAAATCGTTCATTTGTTTAATGTTGTTTTTTTTTTATTATAATTAAAAATAATTTTAATTTTTAATTATAATAATAAAATAAATAATTAACCACCACCAACAATAAATTTTATGGCGTTTCAATTGAAATTTGTATTGGCCAAAAGAACGCCTTTTACATTACAAGTTCACGCTTAAACACAACATAAAATTTTAAAGTAACGAACTCTGGAAGGTAAATTGAGACGGATGTGTAGCGCAGTGGCTTGTTTTTCCAAGCTTTACTGCTGCAAAGTTCCGGGTACATGTCCTGTGCTGTTCTAGATGAATGGACGATGTATCTGCGTCCGTGTGTCAAACTGTAACTTCTAAGGTCTTTATTGATTCACAGGTTTTTCTTTATTGAAACCCTCTTACAGTATAGAATGAGCTACTTATTGCAAAATAAATGACAAATGATATTTATTTCTGTAAATAGATCTTTTTAAAGACACTTTTACAAGTCAATAATAAACATTTTTTTAAAGCTAGATGGCTCTGGCGTTTCCTAGCTGACGACCTCTGAGAAGAAACGCCGAAACAAACTCAAAGAATCATAGTCTCTTTTAAAGTCCAGACATACAGTGGTAACAAATATGTGTCTTACAATGTAGGGCAAAGTCTAAAATGGCCTTTTGAAGGTGCTTTTATCAATCAAGTTGCAGATGAGAGCGCTGGGGTGAACTTCAATACGTTTAGCGTAGGTCTTAAACTTTGTATTGTA
This sequence comes from Acronicta alni, assembly GCA_964056405.1. NCBI lineage: Eukaryota > Metazoa > Arthropoda > Insecta > Lepidoptera > Noctuidae > Acronicta > Acronicta alni. Next base: position 7,010,674 of record OZ043938.1, on the reverse strand, counting down.
CGTATCTACCATTGGTATTTTCAGGTAGCGATGGAGTTGATTGTTGTTTATATACCAAGGTGGATTAGTTATCATCCCCAACATTTTAGATTGGAAGAGTTGTAGGATTTATATTAGAGTTTGTTGCAGGACCCCATAGCTCCATCTCCTATACATTTGTATAGTAAAAGTTTATTATCCAATGTCTGAAATGGCCTTTTGAAGAAAAAGCCATAGCGGCTTTCGGCGACCAGTCCCAACTGACGGCACGCATGCATCAGTCACTGTGTAGCTCAACCATAATTTAGAGAGCTCAACAACCCATCGCACGGCGATGCCAGATCAGAGGAACATTTGCGTAGGCCACATAAAAAAGGCTCAAAGCTACCAGACTGTTCAAAGCTGAGTACTTATGTATTGCCTAATAAATCAGAAAATTATTATAATTTATTTAACATAGAGGAAGATAGAGATAGAAGGAGACATTTAGCTTATTGATTTCTGACACTTAGGTGAATATTATATAATTATTTGTATTATGTATATATTATGTATATATTTAAAACTCTACCCCACACTAGGATTTTATGTATCTGTATCGTGGGTGCGTTTACAAACACAAACTTTTAAATAGCGGATTGCTCAGCCGCTGCGCCAAAAGTGTCGTCAAAAAACGACTAATAGGGGTCTATTAGTCGTTTTTTGACGACACTTTTTACTTTTTACAGCATCCATGGTCATGGCTAGACAGTCTACCCGTGGCCATGGACGCTATAAAGGGTCCGAAACTTCGAGATTAATAATATTAATATAACGCGATAAAATCCGTAAAAAGTAGTTTTATTTCAATAGGTTTGCAAAATAAATCAACAAATTATTATAATTCCAAATTTAACAAATTAAGATTTATATTATAGTAGTAGTAGATTTATATAAAATTTATATTAAAGTTGAAATAACCAATACAAGCGAGCTAGTAAATTATTTAAAATATTTTTTCATACCTTTTTGAAGAACTCCACCAATAAGGTCGGCGTAGGTTTTTCTAAGGCGCTCTCGTTCTCATGTTCACGTGCGTGCGTGTATTTTTTTTAATGTTATTTTGAATAACTGCTTTTAAGGTGGAAAATCTGCGATATAAAAATTTACCAACCACCACTTACAAGCTATGTATTATTTACAATAACCAGCTGAAAATCATTATTGCGGTTTAGTACTGGAGGGTTCATTATACTGAGCTTGTAGCCTCTTTGGTTCTGCATGTCAGGTACCAATGCAATTCGTAACTAATTTGAGACTAATATAAAGAAAGATACATTATCTCTCTTTCTTTCTTATTATGAAGCTGAAATGTTATAACATGATAAAGCTGAATATTTTATGAGTCAGAATAATTCATTTAAATACTAGATACTTAGTACTTTTTGAACGTAATTGTTACATTTAAGTTAGTCCCCAAAACGCCCGACCTTCATCACCTCCTAAATGTTCTAGCTACCAGCTAGGAAGAAGAAGCGGCGGCCAGCGGCGCAACAAACTCCCCAGCAACACAATTATGGCCGTAATCTGCCGTAATATAACAAAATATATTTTCGCTGCGAATAATTTATCAACAATTCAATGCTATACGTCAGCTAGAGCACACAATGAGCAATACTCTAAACAGGCTTATCTTTTAGGTACGATGTTTAAAACATTAACATAAAAATTTCCTAGATAGTAATGTCTAACTAGTATTCTTATTATTTCGACGGGACAACAAAGGTTACAAGAAAAACCTGTTCTGAGGTAAAATCTAGGCTAACAATTTATTATAATAAACATTAGCTTCCAGCTTAGATCTAAATAAATATCTAGAAATCAAGATAAATTAGTTGATAGGTATTCTACATAATCTATAACATTCCGTGGTTTTACCAAACATGCATGTGCAAGTAAATGTGGAACAACGAGACACGCATATTTTGATCTTCAATTGTTGATATTTACGTAATCGAAGAACAGAAGTCATGATAATGATCAGTGAATGGAAGTTTGAAGAACTTTTACAAGAACACAAATGAACGTATTCAGAAAATGTTACTAACGCCATCTAGTGCAATATACTAGCAACATTTTGCCTGATAGTGTGCATTATAGAACTAAAAATAAATTGTAGATGGCAGTGTTTTATGTTTTAGTTTTTACATTAAAATAATAGATGGCGCTTCATGTGTACAATTATTTCCACATTCTAACAATTTTATTCTTTATTAACATCTACATAATCGTTTGTAGATACTACTAGAACTACTATTTTAATAATAGGTGGCGCTGATATCAAAACATAACTATAAATGGTCACAAATAGATGGCGTTATAGACTTAGTCAACTTTTTGATTCTTATCAAAATCGGGATTGAATAAAGTATTCTAATGGGATCGGTGAAGGATTTCTTTTTTTATTAATTTTTTATCATTAAATGACTTAGTTTTTTTGTCACTAAACAAGCGTGGCGTCAATCCTCGGTGCATGAAATCTGATCAGTCATGGCAAATTGCTTTGGACTCGTTCAAATCTTGAATACCAATCATGATAATCGGTTGAAATTATTGTGTTGCAGCCGGATTTTGTTCACACGACTGAGCACGTTTTAATACTTCCTATTTTTCGAGAATGTAAAAGGGTTAATCAATCAAACTATAAACAGTTAAAAGTTCGTAATTTACCTACCCTCATTTAAATTGCAATTGAATAATCAAATGTTTTTTATAAAATTATAAATGATTGTCATAAATATACCTATCATAGGTACCTACGCAAACGATTAATGAATATTAAATCATAAATTTTCACACCGCACGTGCGAATAAACTAATCAAAAACATAAAATAAGTTACAATTGGCCATTTATAAACCATAAAACGAAGAAATCCACATGCGGCATTGAATTATTCCCATTTTAAATAACAAATGATGGGTCAGATACTGGTTTTCCGTAGCGAGCAATTATTCAGTCAAAATTCACTCATTGATCGGTGGAACGGTGGCATAATCGTTGCGTGTCGTTGCCTCACGAGAATATCTTAACATAAAATATGGAGGCTGACGATTTCGCGCGAATTGAGACCGTCGAAGTTATGGAGTGGTTGAGACGTAATTTTTAAAAGAATAGTAATTAAATTCTTTAGTGTATTTAAAATTTAGTGTGTTGTAAATAAGTTTTGTATCCGTACAAAAGTTTATTTTAAAGATTGTACAATGATTAAAAAGAATAAAAGAAATTGTCAGCCTGTGTCGTAAATTGACACCTGTGCTGTGCAGTGTGCAATAGTGTAAGTGTATGTACATACGTGTTTTCGATTTATAAAATGGTGTGGGTAAAACAGCAGTTTGCTGTAGGTACATAGCTCAACAAGTTGGAGGCCTTAAAAAGCATTCATTGTCTGCTTTTATTAGTTAATTTTAATGGCAAATTATGCTGAAGTCACCAAATGCCGGCTGCTTTTCGCATTTCACATTACAATTATCATCAACCCAAATACTGTCCCACTGCTGGGCACGGGTCTTCTCTCATATTGAGGGGGATTAGGCTATAGTCCACCTCGCTGGCCTAGGGCGGGTGCACACATTACAATAGCTACTTGAAAGTTCTCTGAAAATATATACTTATTGGTGAATATCATTTTCTGTTCCGCACAATATAATTAGTGAGTAATAAGTACGAATGCGTGCTCTCCATCCGAGAACCTTTTTAGCTCTGTTGGCCGCTGAATGGTACGTAAAAACAGACAACTAACATACCATCACGCCTGTATTCCCCAATGAACCTAAATATATGTAGATAGATGTAATATCAGCCTATTGCCGTCCACTGCTGAACGTAGGCCTTACCCAAAGAGCGCCAACCGATCTTGAGTAGCTCGTATCCATCCGCTGCCTTGCTTGCACCTTCTTCAAATCGTCCATCCATCATGTCGCAGAGCGTCCTACACTACGTTTTCCCAAACGTGGTCTCCACTCGTCTGCTCTATCGATCGTCTATAGATAGATTAATGTAGCGTTAATAATAAATAAATAATTAAAAGTAACCCCTAACGTATTATTTAAGGTATCACCGATGTTTTTAACCGTCAACGAATTCTTTAGTAACAGTTGATAGTGTTGTTAACCTGTTACTAGTAATGTGAAGTCACATGGCCACTGCGACTTGCGACTGATTATGATCGGCGGTAATACGACCCGCGCCAGCCGACGTCTAATGAAATCATTGTCGGGTTACGCCCGTAGGCTAGCTGCACGCTTAACGACTTGTCGCCGCTGTTTTATTTCTGCCAGGTTTGTGAATGGGATTTTTTTAACACGTTCCTCTCAAAATTACATTAATTAGGTGTCGCTACGGTAAGGACACCTTTTTTATAGTACGGAAAGTCCTCATGGATCCTCCGCCACCCCGGGAGGTGGTAGGGTAATTCCGACTTGTATCAACTACTAAAAACAGTACTTGCCTTCACTTGCCCTGTAATCATGGCCATGGGATCCGTGAAATTCGTAAGAACACCTAAGCAAGGCGCAAAGAAGCTGTTAGTAGTTGGGGTTGTCATTTGTCCTAGTTTATAGGACGTCCGCGGAGCATCCGTCCGGGGTTTCATTTGTAGTCCGGGTTTAAAAGTTTCCAAGTCACCATTCGACAACTGACTCGCTGGATTCCTGACATGTCAAGTGTGAGTTGACAAGTAGTGGCGAATGTAACGAGGCCCATGGTCGTGACTATAGCGGAATGGAAGACAATTTTTACCAGCCCAGCATGGCCTGTCGCCCCCCCTCCCCCACATGATGGTTGAGCCATGATGACTTTCCACGGTACAAAAAGGCTTCAAGGAAGCTAAAATGTTTGACAATCGCTCCCTCATAAAATGTACATGTAGTATACTGATACCCAAACTTCTCATGTTTTTAATCCTGTGCAGTTACAGATACAGACCTATATTGCTATTAACCGCGCAAAATTCTCTTTACTGCTATTGATCTTAAATAAAAACCTTTTATTTTCAGACAAAAGGCTCTTACCATAATAACTTGTTTTAAATTTTATTTATTACATCATGCAATTAAGTGAAAATGTATAACTTAAACATACATAATACCCATGGACCAATTTAGCCTCAAGGCCCCAGGTCACTTCAGTAGCCACGCTTGGGACTAGTCAGTACATATAGGTAGTTATACTCAAATCAGCACTCATCTAGTCATAATACTGTCCCACTGCTGTGCACAGGTCTCCTCTCAGAAATACAGGCATTAGTCCACCACACTGGCCTAATGCGGGTTTGCAGATTTCACACGGCGATGAGAAAATCTCTGAGGCCTGCGATATTTTCCTTCACATTATAATCAGTACGCAACTATATCCTAAATATGTACATCAAAAACTATTTCCATATTCGGACTTTTTTGTCACCACGTGTGTAGGAAGCTTGAAGGGAACTTATGAGACACCTACATAATTTCGAGTCTTATAGCAGTTAATACCACCAGTGGATTCCATACATAGGGCATGTATGGAATCCACTGGTGGTATTAATTGCCTCCTCGATCCTCACCTATCTATCACGTTTTTTACACTGCCATTTCTCCAGACGTCATAAAAACTGATAGAGGTATCTAAGTTTAAAAAGGAAGATAGTCGATTAACAAAAGGAATTTATAAGGTGGAATGACAACCTGCTAGGGTTGTAGGGTTATGTAGGGTTGTTGTAAACATATACCGTATATCGTATGTATTTTGGTGTGTGCGCTGGAATTGCATGATTTAATTCCCCCAAGCCCATTCAATCATCGGACAACCAGGCAAACGTATTACGAGTTACGACACATGGTGGAAATTCCACCTATACGCACAAAGCACGCCATGCTTCTACTTTTCTAAAAAAGTGCAATTCCTTCCCGGAGTCTGTGTGTCTGCCCAGTCCGGGAGTCTTCAGCTCATGAGTGAATAGGTTACTTCTAGGCAAGCGTGCTCCATCGTCGACCGTATCATCACACACGATCGGTACCAATCGCCGAACATCGTATCCTTGGTCGGGTCAACCGATTTTTGTCGTCGGCCAACAGCGTTCCAGACGGTCGGGGCGGACCACGGACACAGCCTGTCGCGAGGGATGCGCTCACCACCAAAGCCGTTGACATCAACCAAATATTGGTTGAACAACCGATTTCTACACTGTCCATTTTTACATCAACCCGACCAAGGACACGATGGTAGGCGGTTGGTGACGACCGTCGGTCAAACGCAAGCCTATTGTGCATTAAAATGTTGGTATATTATGCCTACAGCCTAAATAGTTAAGTAGGTAAGTTCCTTTATCTAAGCAAATCGCTAACAACTTCAATTGTTTGGCTTGCTTGTACCTAATTACCTACCAACCAACACAGAAATTTGATTCAGATCTTCATACCTATAGTATATGTACTTACCTAATTATTTGATCTACCTATTATACCTAGTAAGTAGGTGCGGTTTTCAGTAGATACGAGTTCAACATACCCTGCCACCTCCGGCGGATGTTCCATGGGGATTTTCCGTAGGTAATAAATATAGGTAAGAGAAGAGACTTAGAGAAGTAAATACCTACTTAAAATCGAAAATACCTAAGTCGGTATCTACCCGTTCACTATTTCTAAAACCTATCTACATAATAGGATACGCATGGTAAGCAGGCATCAACCGGCCCACGCAACTTCACCGATATACCTATCTACATCAAATACCTACGAGTGTTTCGAAACGCAAACATAATTTTCAAACTAAACTATTGGTAAAACTAACTCCATTCATAGTCCACCATTCACAACGCAAAGCCCGCCAAAACTATCAGTGTTGCCAAAATAACAAGCCGAATCACTCAAAACAAACTATCAACATTAGCGATCATTATAATTTTATTTGGCCTCAAGCGAAACTGAGGCGTAAGGATTCGAGATGAGAAAAAAATGAACCCCTTCCGCAAAGAATTTAGGAGTGCCCGCGACCGGGACCGAGTACGACTTGCTCGTTATAAATTTTGTGTAAGATAACAATGCGTACGTGTGGGTGTGTGGTACAGTCGCTGACGAGTATAGTTACGGCACGCAATAACGCTAACAAGCGTGCAAGCGAGAGCCTGACGTCTTAGTAAAGCGCTGTCTCGCTCCCCCCGCCGGCAACATGGCGCGCGGACTCGGGCGCAGGCTCGAATCGTATCGCCTGCCCACTCAAGGTTCGCTGACTGCCGTTCTTTTGTTTTTAATGTTGCCATGTGAGAATTTTTCCCCGGACTGGTGTAGTTTCGTAATTATTGTGATTTAAGAAGTTATTTTTTTTTACTTTTACTAAGATGTTTACTTTTTATCGTTTTTTAATTTAAATCGTTTATAAAACAAAACAAAACTTATTTTAATTTACATAAAACTAAAATAATTAGTGTGGGATTCTTACCCACTAAAACCACCCCGGTGGCCACCATCAGCACATGGAGGGGGGCACTGGGTCCTCTTAATAGACCACCCCAGTACCCCCTTGTGCACCGCCTATTAAGGCACATCCCTGGGGAGACTGTAAATGGGTACCTACCTAGTTTTTAAAATAAGACGAATTACCTAGTTTCTGACACGCGACTTAACTTTTCTATTTGTATTGCTAAGCTTTATTTAAATAATATTTACTTGTATTCATTTAATATTTAGGAATCTACATACTTTTAAATCAAAATATCAAGTATTTATAACTCTTAACTTAACTTTAAAATAAAATAAGTAATTACTAATTAATTTTCATTAAATGTTTACGGAAAAATAAAAATGTGTGGAGAGTCTTGTAAGTATTCCGGGAACCCTGGACCGCAGACGAAAACAGCGTCAAGCCGAGGACCTGCTCAAACCGAACGTCTGCATACCGATCGTTGGTTTTTTATAAGCGCGCGTTGGTGCACGCGGCAGCGTCATTGTGTGAGTGGGAGTACGTCGGTGTGCGTGTCGGCTCGTTCTCGCGCGCGCCGCGGCTCCATTGTTGTGTGCAGTAGACTCGCGACTCTCGGCCTGCCGCGGCCCGTTTCACGCGCTCGCCGACAACGACTAAAACTGCCGGCGATAAACAAAATAATGACCAGTGTACCACATTACGTGCATCGCGAGTGCAACAAGCGACAACAGTGTGTGATAACGAGTATGTAACGTGCGTGTTGTGTCAAACGGTGTGCGTTTTTCGACGTGTTTTGGAGTTTGAAGGCGCGTGGACAGCGCAATGCACGTCGTGTTTAGGTATGTGCCGACCGATTAATTATGGCCCATCAGTGAGGGGTCGCTGGCCTGCAATTTCGCCACTGAGATCGTTTAGTGTATTTTTATAATCGGTGACAGATTTCGCGACGGTACGGTGCGACCACAGCGTGTGGCGACTCGTGCTATTTACACGTCTCTGTTTTCGTTTACATTTAAACAGAACTAGCTGGCGTCAACGTTTTCTGGTCACATCCGTCGTTTCTTGTGGTGTTTTATGTGCATTTGGCGCCGTCGGTGTGTTATCAGGCGTCGGGAAGTGTGTCGAGTAATTTATAACGTAATTAATACGTTATCGGTGACGGTGAACCGATGTAGCCGCGTGAATTGTGAACTTTGCATCCATTTGTAACCGCCTGGAAGTGTACACATTCGGCTTACACACTTTTTTTTAAATTCTGACATTGTTGACGTTATTTACTACATCGAGCTTGCCATTGGCTGAACAAGTGAACATACAAATGCACATGTCATAAAAAAAAACATTAAAAACATGCTTGATAATGTAAGTAGGTAGGTATGATGTCCACCGAATCACCTCTAGTTGTTGAATATGAAAAAGCAAGTAGGTAGGTAATACTTACATAAATAAACTAGCGTTTAGTAAAAATAAAAGCTGCAAGTTGCTAACCAACCGTTATTTTAATCTAGTTCTAGACTTGGAAAACGACGAGGTGCCAACCTAATAATCCTCATATTTAGGGTAAATGTAACATTTATCGTTATGACAGTTTATTGGACACATTTCAATACGAAAATACTGCGAAAACGAAAACAAAAAATAGGAATTAAAAACGAATCTATAGTGAGTAGTATCCTACCTACCTTTTGTTTGTTGTTTTATTGAGGACAACTTCAGGCTGTTTCTTTTAAGCATAGGTACGGAGTAACAAAACAACTACAAAAATCGCAAAAAACCTTGTTTAAACAAAGATTTTTACGGTACTATTATCTATTAGATATAGGTACTGCTATCTATTAGGTATTTGATTAAGTTACCTACAAAAATGATGCTCAATACTCAATGCCATAGGTTAGGTACCTATGGCATTGAGTATTGAGCATCATTACCTACTTTCCAAAGTAGGTACTATTTGTTATCTCGTACACTTAATTTTTTCTTTCCACTTTTGTTAATGACATGATACATACCTACTTCGATCCATGATAAAACTAAATTTGCAGAAACTATTATTTAACTTTATGTACTTACTAAGTATGTCAAAAATATTGAAATACCTATTAATTGTACATAATTCTAAAATGAGAAGTCTCGAGGAGCAAAATTGATAATTGTAAACCCATTTATTTTTTATTGTCAACGGACCCTAATAAACAACAAAATAGCTTTAGAAATGTGCGCAAACGCACCTGCTTTAAAAAAAGCTGGGATGTCCTTAATAAAAATATAGGTTATTATAACAAAATTATACACATCACAATGTTAGTCTTAAAATTTAGAATAGAATATTGACGTTTAAATATAAACCATGGTTACGCCATGGCACACAAATCTTTCTGCGGAAGTTTAAAATGTGTATAGAATATTTCATTAAATACCTAGACCGTCACAAGTGTCAGTACCAGTTGTAAGTTGTATGTTTGTTGTTTAATCAGAACTCTAACAAAAATACCTAAACGAGTTTTGAGGGTCCCTAATATTTTACACGCAATCAATGTTTCATTCAGACGAAATCTTGGACGCTCCAACTCCAACATTTTTCAATGCAGTGACCGTTGCGACGAGCAAAAAGAATATTATTTATAAGCCCTTTATTCTTTTTAAAGAAAAATATGTTTTTTTTTTTTTTTCATTTTTATGGCGCGCAGTTAAACGCGACAACTCGGGGTTACGAGCAACCAGTTCGAAAAGCATTTTTTTTTTACTTTTTTAGTTTTAAAAACTTTTTATGCATTTCGTTGCTGTTTTGCTGGAACAATAATTCCGAAATACAACGGAAATAAATCTCCTTAAATTCATTATTATATTCTAGAATGTTAACATTAAAAATATTCATTAAGTTAATACCTACCCATACAATTTAAGCAGACTGCGCCGCTGCCGCCCGCGTCGTCGTTGCTATTCTCAAAAGTTTACGCGGGAAAGAGATCTACGAGTCTAAACACTTATTCCCAGAAGCGAACAATCGTCTTATTTTGGTCGTTATCTTAAATGAATAATTCATACAATCGTATTTACTACGCTTGACGAGTATTATTGGACCTAATTATTTTTATTTGTTGCTATAGATACTCAAAACATCGTTACCTGCTCGCTATAAAATCAGTGCTTTAGTAGTGTATAACGACAGATAAATAATCATATTGGTTATACATATAACGAAACAAAAGTATCGCTTTACTACCTATTTACTATGTAACCAGTTTCGGTAACTTGATTTTCCTCAATGAAATTTAAAAAATGATCTAGGTTTATTTTTTAAAATAAAAGCCAGTCGCATTTGCAGAGACAGCTATTAAACGCGTGCGGCTTGCTATGAGAACCTGCGCGAGAGCTGAGAATGTTAATGCGCTCGTGTTGTTCGCTGGGCACATGCTGAATACTGAATACGTTTACAAATATACTGAGCAACTAATATAACCTAACATAAAATAAAATTTTCAATGAAGTTTACAGCATTCATAACGTAAACGTGTCCAGTTTTTAAACTATAACTTTAACAAAATTATACTAGAATGGTCAAGTTAGGTATATGACCCTAAGAATATAAAAATACGAAGACATCCCGGCTTCTACATTGCATTTACAAATCAATGGTTAAACCTACTACCCAATTAAATTTGTTTTTTCTAAAAAATTGTTGCAAAGGAAAGTTCTTACGTAGCCTAGTTCTAATCGTTACCTAGGTAACGATTCTTAAATATATGTATATATTTATAAATAATAATAAAAAAAATTGGAAGTGTCCAATGGCTACCTATACTATTTTTTACCCTACGACAGATAGTCAACTTCACTTTTACCAACCGCACGACGTAAACGAGGTTCTTCTACAGTTCTACATAGGTAGGTATTGAATTTCCATTTTTCGGAATTCAAATCGTTGCGTTCGAATAGTTTGTCATTGGAATTCAAATTTCGATTTCGATACATAATGTCATCGAGTGAGATTTCATGCTATGGTAGGCTGTTAATCTCTGTTTATGATTACAATACGGTTCACGTATTCGTTCTTTGTCACTCCTCGCGGGTTATATTATATCATGTAATGGAAGTTCATGTATCTGTGTAAGTATAATGGAAACTGATTATGGCCTTCGTTCCTAATAAAAAATCATCCGTTCCGTTTAACCAATAAATAAATAGGTAGGTAGGTATCAGACAAGGCGTAATGTGGTTTATACGTTGTTCTATAACTCGTCTCTTTACCATTATTCGTTTTGAAAAAAAAACGTAATGTCAATGCCCGTGACGGTATAAAATATTTCAACTTCCGACACCGTAAAAGCATTTCCTAGAACTGAAACATTCTACGATTGGACCAAAAAAAGAATCACAAAAAATAAATTATGTGCAATACAAAACTGAAGTGTTCTTATTTCAACGTGTCAACGTTCATATTTGTTTGATGAACAGTGCCATTTTTTTTTATAAGGGTGAATCTTAATTATTATTGTCCTGACTGTTTTTAATCATTTAGACAGTCATGTTCATACGAACCATTTACTGACAAGATTATGGCGACTTTTAAGTTGTCAAAAATGATCTTTTCTGCATTAAAAATGGCGTTGTCATGTGAAAAGTTGACTTACCCCTTGTCTACGTACAAAACAGTGGCACTCTAGGGTTGTCATGACAACCCTGACAAGCTAAAAAAATATGGAACTTCTGTCAAATACCTACTGTTTCCTCGTCCTGTCTCCTTCACTAAAGAAACATGATATGATTACCATTTTAATAAATATGTATATCGGTTAAACTAATCGTTGTATACATAGTAGAAAGGAAGTCTTAATAAATAGGTAGGTACGTACAAAGGTTGCCTTAAATTTTAATTTAGCGCCAAACTAAAAACTAAATTATTTCGGATTATCTAAGCAGGCATACCATTACCAAGTACACCCACTCGAACTGTACCAAATTCTAGAGCTGCTACTGAGAATTTCATTGAAAATCCCAATAATAATATTTTTCGACGAAGGAATCGAACCCAGGACCTCTAGCGAAGCAGTCGCGCTTAGGACTACTAGACTAACGAGGAAATTAAAATAATAGTGGCAAAACAGGTTCACTATTATCTATAAGGTACCTACCTACTTAGTGAAGATTTAATTAGGTAGGAAAATTTGCACCCGGCTCTCGCGATACGGTCTTGTTAGGTAGAAAATTAGAATTATATAGAACCAATTTCGACTTAGCTATTACTCGGCATAAGTTGTGGGGTATTCTGTCAAAAAAAATCCATTCGGCGGTGATTGCGAAACTTTCTGGATCAAGCGTATACATACACTCGATCCAGAAAGTTTCGCAATCAATATCATCAAATCAAATAAATATGTTTCTTTCTTTCTCTTTCTATAAATCAGCCTGCTGGACCTAGGCCTCCTTTAGTAAACGCCACTAAGCCCGATCTTCAGCTCTTCATCCAGTCATTGCCAGCTGCTTTCCGCGCGGCGTCACATCACCTGGCCGGCGGGTGTCCCTCACTGTGCTTCTGACTGACATACACACAACATATAATTTTGACCACACAGTTTCTGATATTATGTGGACGGGCCATAATCATCCTCTCTAATTATTGCAAAATGACTTACTTAATTTTCCTTCTCATAAAAGTACCTACATTAAACGCTATGAATAGGTATGTTTCTTTCATACTTCTTGAAGCCTAGTTCATACCGTCTCTCTCCGTCTCTTATTGGACCTCTCGTTCGGTCATATTTTTGTCGTCAATTACACGTGTTCGTTAATACCCACAACTTTCAATGTCAACAGACAGACTGAATTCATTTGTGGTTCACATGATTTTTTGTCTCGTTCTTTGACATACAGGTTAAACGAGATAAGTTTAGGATCTCATTGAAAGGAGCAACATTTTATTTTTTTACTTAATTTATTGTAAGGAAGTTTAGCATTAGCTTGAAGAAATTGTTGGAAATCGTAGTCTTTATTATAACAGGTCAAATGCTGGTTTTTGAACGGAAGGGATCAAATCCGGGCACGTAATATTTTTCTTGTTAATTCAAATATGGAATGTGCGTTACAAGTTCTAAGATCAAATTTAAAAATTTCCAGTCATGTTGTAAATGTATTGGCTACGGCTATCTATTCCATAAAATTAATAAACCTGGCACGCAAACTTTTTAACAAGTATTACCTAAGTTTTGTCCTGCCAAAGAAAAAAGTTCCTTTTGACTTACCAATTACTTAGGCGCAGTCAACCCTCCGAATTCCAACGCATTATATTCTCATATAAGTACAATAATAATCGTTTTTCCCAACAAGCTCACGCACATCTCCTTTGTAACCGGTTTTGAAATCAACCAAACTCCCACACAAAATTAAACTTTAAGACAATAGTTTTAAGTACAATTTTACAATAACAGTCTTGAAAAACTTATCTCCAAAAAATACTGTTTTGGCTGTGCGTTCTTTGACTTTTTTGGGTTATTTTGAGTTATCTTTTACGGTATTAATGTATCTGTCAAAATGTAAGGAGCGTACCGTTTTAGATAAGACCGTATCGAGACCCAAGTTGTGTAATTACATTTAATTATAGCGGTATACGTGAACGTTTTGAATATAAAATCCGGATTATCTTTGTTTTTCGCCAAATACTGATACGGATAATATTTTAATCAGCGATTTGATACTTTAAGCATTTTTATACATCAACTGAATACACTCATTTTTATATAATCATTCTAATATCTACGTAATGTAAGCATTACCCAGATAAATGATTTAATTACAAAACGATTCATCAAAATAAAAATGAAGCCGAGCATGGCCGCAGGCGAAATGCTGTTTAGCGTTTTTACGACCGCCAATTTTAAGAGTCGTGTTCTTTCGACCGAAAAGGATGTAATAAAAGTGTTTTACATTTGGCCGGGTTACCCCTGGGTGTCTGCGAAGGTCCAAGACTGGAGAGCACGGTAATTGGCTCCAGCTACTGGGTTTAATAGGCCGCTAACAAATGTGGTGTGAATTGGCTATGCTGGCGAATTCAGGCAGGGTTTGGGATTTGTGATTGGTTTTTTAATGACTTAATAAATAATGTTCCGATTTTCATTTCATGTTCATTCTTAAATAATATTATTAGGCTTTAATACGTAGGTATCAAAGATACATACTACTTGTACAACAAACGTTTATATACCATTTTAAATTAGTTTGGAAGATATTCGTGGACCCAAGATACAGAACCCTAAATATTACAAAAAACCTAACCGTCCATTGCGAATGCGACGCGATTATTACAGAGTCCTCGATCGAAAATTGGTCCACACGATCCATTATTAAATGTTGCAATGTGCAAAATGATAATTCCACTTACATTTATGTAGTGAGGCTACTAAATACAGTCCAAACAAGGCTTCATTCAAGGCAAGTCTACCTGCTCAGCTATGACTTAACGGACCAAAGAGGGGACAAAAAAAGTGAAAATGGCACCCATTGTTTCATGGGACACCATTAAATTTTATGTGTTATTATTTATTACCCTTTGTTCTAATGTTTGGTTTTTGTTTATAGAAAAAAAATATTTGACTATGAATCGGTTTTTTAAATAAAATGGTTTGTTTCTATTTAGTTTAGCGTTATTTTTTCTTAAAGTTTATAAATAATATTTTATGGGAATTTCGATTTTCGGTTTCATCTGCTCTGAGTTTTTCCTTTCTGCTCGACTCCTTAGGTTTGTGTCGTGATGTTAAATACCCCATATCCTTCCTTAAAATTTGGGCTAGCAAGCAAAAATAGTTTTTCAAATACTAGGGATAGCTACAGAGATTAGCGCGTTCAAAGAAAATAAATATATATTATATCAATGAATAGTTTCGTTTTCTCTTTAAACTATGCTTACATACTATAATCTATAATTCTATACTATAGATTCTAGAGATATTGAATCGATATAATATTTTCGTATTTTTTTTTCATATTCTCGGTGATTCAATACTTCGATACGCAATAAAATATGCAAAAATATCAATTAATGTCTACTTTTAATCACTGTTTAATTTATCTATTATAATATTTTTTAACTAGGTATTTGATTATTTTATGACGTAATCTCTTCCTGAGGAAAGTGTATGTAAGTAATATTATGCAATTATTATTACAACGTCGTTACATATTTTAATTAATGATCATTTGGTAATGACACTAAATTTAATTAACACTTGAATCACTCACTACATTAGTAAGTAATTTAGTTCACAGTATACCTGTGTGGAGAAATGTGGTTAGGTAAATATTCCAATTTATTCTTTTCTAGAGTAAACTTAACAAATTTTTATTAAATTTGGCATATAAAACATTTTTAAACACTATAAAGACTATATCGGCGCGCGACGGATTGATCAGCTCCCTAAATTATGGTCGACATAAACAATGACTGAAGCATGCGTGCCGTCGGCTGGGACTGGTCTACTCAAAGCTGTTATGGCTCTTTCTTCAAAAGGCCATTTCAGGCATTGCCCTGCATTGTGACACTCACATATTTAATACTGTTATGTCTGGACTTTAAAACTGTCTTTCTCTGAGTTTGTTTCGGTGTTTCGTCTCCATTTACCATTAATTAGTCAAAACATTGACTTGTAAAAGTGTATAAGATCATTTACAGAAAATAAATGTCATTTAATTTCGATTTAAGAGAAAGAAAATTTCGATCTCATGCTGGGTTCGAATCTGCGTCTCTACGCTTGACATTTTAATCCCTGAACCTGTAGAACCTCGCCTGAGATCGAATCATTCTTTCACTAAAATTTATATAATTACATATTTTCATAATATACTTGTAATTCGTGTTATACTATAGGTATTGCAGTTTGTAACAGTTATGTAATTTTTTTATAATCATAGGTTAGTCCGCTTAATTGCATATAAATGTTCTAGGTACATATAACAATATTAATGACAATGTAATGGCTTTTAGATATAAATTGTCTTTTTAAAGTCAATTATAAAATTATCCAGTTTCAAGTAATGAGTTCAAGACTTGTAATCGATTTTTTTATTAATCGTCGTCATAAAACGTCGATTCTCAAATATCCTTGAAATAATTACGAAAAAATGTCGTATAATACAAGTTTCCTTGAAATAATTTCTTTGCTATAGATCGTTAAACGCATATGATTAGTAGAAAAAAAGTCGCAGTGGGCAAACGTCGGTCGGTCGGACCACCATTGGTCATAGGCGTGGCAAGGTTACGCGAGGTAGGCGGTAGCTACACTGTAGGTATTTTATGGAAAACTTTAGGTATAATTTGCGAATAGTAGGTACGATGCTTTAACTACTGGGAAATACGAATTATTTTTATTGATTTTGTGTCGTTAATATTTGTTGTTAGGGTTGAAATTCGGACGATGAGCATTGTTATAATAATAATAATAAATTTATTTTCAGATTAAAATCTACACAATTAACAATAATCATATTTATAATATTCTATGTGTGTTAGTAATTATAATAATAATTTGTGTTAGTACTGTTAGTAATTTATTCTATCTATTGCTATATACCTATCGCTGTCCTTATCCAGTGGTTCTGGAAAGGACAGTCTAATCTTATAGCAATGGCGTTCAGGATGCTGTTGCTGCTACTTCTGAGACGATGTAGCAAAGAATACGCTTTCTTGCGCATGATAGCGTGAAAGCCATCGGTACGTGCCTCCGCAAACATGCCAGATGCGCTGCAGCGCCATGGCAAGCGCGACAACATCCTGAACGCATTGTTATACTGGGTGCGCAAGGATCTGTAGGCTCGTTGCGTGTATCCCACCCACAGACCGCTCGAGTAGAAGGACTGGCAATATGCTTTAAAAAGCGTAACCTTAACATCTTTGGTACATCGAGCGAACCTGCGGGCGAGCATATTCGCCCTCACTGCCAGAGCCCTTCCCTCTCGATATCCTCGTCGTCCCTGAGATCACTTATAGTTCAATGATCAGTTATAGTGCAGTGAGTATTTATTGTAGTTGTTTTTAAATGTATTGTTTCTTTTACGTGTCGTTAGTGATGGAGTGATCTATACATTCCAAAATCGAACCATAGCGTGATACTACTCTCCGATGCTGGGGCGATGGATACGACTGCATGCAGTCTCTACTAGACTGCACGCAGTCGTATCCATACTTGACCTGGGATCGGCCTGTCTCATGCAGCCTAGATTAAGTATAAGTATACCTAGATAGATTAAAGGACTAACACCAGCTGTAAGTTTTGTATTGTTACTAACAAAATATAGAAGATTCTGAAATAAATGTTTAATACTATTATGTACAGAGGCCAGCACATCAAGCTACCACAATCTTTCAAATTTGTTTGATAGATTTTCAAACTTAACACAACATAATAAAGTTCATTTTCAATTGGGAAAATTTGACAGTTTTGGATAGCTTGACCTATTGGCGTCTGTACATCCGAAACAGTAATGCACTATAAATATCACCGGTATTGCGACGGAATACGGGTGGTTCTGTAATATTGATTTGTCGCGGTGTGTACATACATTCATATAACTAAACTACGATAGATGAAGTGGGATATAGGTACTATAGGCCTATAAGCCCACCGGGTGGGCTACAATTACTTTTTTTATTATAATACATATAAAACAATAAGTAAGTAGAATATGAGAATTAATTAAATCAACGCACGAATAAGTACTTAATAATTGTTTTTTTTTTATTAGGACTTGTCTATATTTTTTCCAATCTATTTAACATAGAATGTTTTATTTATGTATCATACATTATTTTTTATTAAAAAATTATGCACGGTTAACAATAAGCATATTACACAATCTCGTTATTTTTAATGGGCACGATTTTAAGATAACAACAAAAATTAGTTCTCAACGCAACATTTAAGTTAACACACAGTTTCTCATACAAGTGAATCATTAAAAAGCAAAATGGAGGTGCGTGGCGTTCCGTGACGATCGCAACGCTTATGCCTAATTAAATAATCGCTATTGTAAACCCACACTTAGCTATGTAAATAAAATGTTCGCGACCGGTACGCACTATGAATTTATTTTATGCATCACGATATTACGAGTTTTGATCGATTAGAAATTCGATAATGTCACTCGATTACGATTCGTTACTCCTTGTTCAAGGGTGAAGCAGTGATAACCTAGTGGTATGACCATTGGACTGCCAAGTTGAAGATCTCGAGATCAAATCAGGGCAAAACCTCTTTTCGAAATTATGTGCGGATTAATAATTAATTATCACTCGCTTAAACGGTGAAGGAAAACATCGTGATGAAATCTGCATGCCTTAGAGATTTTCTCGACGGCTCGTGAAGTCTGCCAACCCGCACTAAGCATTCGTTAGCTCCAAGAAAGCAATCAGCATGACCGCAAATAATATACCATCACGCCTGTATTCCCCGATTCGATAGGCTAGGCACTAATGTTTAGGTCCCATGTAATAGGGGGCAAGCCTATTACCATCAACCGGGCACAAATCCAAACTCCAAGTTGCTACTGAGAATTTCAAAGCTTAAACCCTATAACACTGCTCGACCTGGGATTCAAACCCAGCTTAGCAGTCGTGCTTTCGACCACTAGGCTTCTGAGGAAGAAATTCGAAAAATTCTGTCAGTTTTTAAATGACAAGTTTGCTGTCGACGAGTTATTTTGGTTTAAAAAGTCGTGTAGTGGTTCTGTACTCCAAAATACATATCATCACTCCTGTGTTCCTCGAAAGGCTGTATAAATAAATATTGCTGCAGAACACATTATTCCTACTCCTGCAGTACATCAACAGTACGCCCATAAACCCAGATAAAAGGGGGCTTATTGTCCAAACTGGGCTAGTCCTGAGAATTTCCAAGAACCTAATTCCCGAGAATTAAGCCCGAGACCGATTCAGCACGATCAGCCTAGCCTAAAATCATCAGACAGTAAAAATAAGGATTTATTTTCGTCATGCTACGTGAATGTAGTGATTAGGCTAAGTTTGTTACCGTAATTCATGATAAAAAATTTACGACCTACCGTATATTATATCAAATATAACTTTATTACTCACTGACAGACGTAAAGATTACGTTTCCTGTTGCTTTAAAATTTTATTAAATAAAAAAAAAATGTTGAACGATTATTTTTATTCCCACCGAGTCTTATGTAATAAGAGCGTTAGTAGTCTCCTGCGCATGGTCGTAAACAGTATGGATAGTTCTCTGAGTGTCCATCCTTCAAGTCAACCATCTATTCAATGCCCACTATTTTTTAATAATCGCTTGTACGTGACCCATCGTTGTAACCCGACGCTGCCATATGCTACTGTATTCATATGAAATTAGGGCTGCACACAACCAATTTAAACTGATTCATGTCACCGAACGTATTTTCAAGGAATAGAGGTCATTATAATATGGCGCTGTGTCAGAGACAAGAAGCGAAGAATGTGACGAATTTGTAACGCGACACTAAACGCATGCCTGTGTCAATGCTTTCTTTAAAAAAAAAAATAACACGTGTTCTCGGTCTGTGGGTTTTATTTTAAATTTGGAATTTGATTAGCATATTGTGATTGTTATCTAAGAAATTGTGTTTAACGAATTGTTGTCTAAATTACTACAATTTTGTGCATAAAATAATAATAATAATAAAAAGGTGAGATAAGAATTATAATAGGTACTTATTACATTTTTCTTTTTTGGAATACTTATAAAAAACTTTTATTAATATTTTATGCAACATTGTATGTGGGCTTTTCACAGGTACCATTGAAAAATGTGATCATCAGCATAAAACACTCTCCACTAATTGAATGTATGAAAGACATATGAATGCGATTAGTCTTACAATTAGTCAACAAATCGCACGATCGCATCGTCGGGACGTAATGCGCTGTCTGACGTGGTAGTGACAAACATACTAATAATAGCCTGCATGTTTTCTCAGTAATTCTTTACTTGTGGAGACTATTTAATAATATTTTTACTAATGAATATTCCTCGCTTTTAAGAACTCATTAATTTTAAAATATAGTTTTTTTTATATTCAGATGATCCAACTTTACGAAGCTAAGATTTTTCGTTCAATGTGGCCGAAAAAACTTGGTCGTTGACCTAAAATTTCAAGTTGTAAATCATTTACTTCTGCGGAGACTTAATTATAAAGCAGTAAACTTTTAGTACCTACGCTACCTGCCTATCTGCCTAAAATTATCAACCATGCTAGCTATAGACAAGTTGCATTGCAATCAACTGTTCGAATCAACAAACTAATCGAAACAAAATTATCGAAATGAACGCACGATTTATCGAAAGCTCTCAAAAGCTTGTTCTGATTTGTTTGTTGATTCGAACAGTTAAATTATTGCAATTTGTCTACAAGCTATGCTGAAGATATTATAAATTTTCACAAAAGAAAAATACGATCTCAGACAGGATTCATGCCTGCGGTCTTCCTAAGTAAGCCACACGCTTTAGCCTCTAAGCTATCAAGACAACTTTAATCGTCGTGTCGAATTTCTCCTCCACATTTTACGTCTCATAGGTGACGCCAGCGACATCTATTGAATTCGACAATCGGTTGCAGACTTCACCTGATGTTAGGTAGGAAAAAAGAGAATTCAAACATTTTCAAATCAACTTTCCATCTCAAACTTCCAAACACATTCGATCTAAGTAACTATATTCAACGTATTACATTAATGTATTTAATAACATGAATGTTGAATGCAACCACAATAATTTAAAGAGAAATATTCATATACACATCTCCGTTTCAATGCTTAAACATTGTTAGTAAGTATGTGTGTTGCAACATTTGCATATTAGTTGTTTCAGAACACGTCTTGGTTATATGCAGTAAGCAAGCAGTACTTAGAAGGGTTCTTACACCATTGAGGTAATATAACCAGAGACGCACAACGAATTGTCGCCGCGGATTCTTATCATGCACACTTACAAATTCGGATTACGCACACATAATATTATCTAAAAAAAAGATTTAAAGTTGAGTGTAATTACAAGTCCTCCATCCTCCATCTCCCTATCTCTCATCCTCCTAACTTTCGCCAACTAAGTTGAAGTTGGCTTCCAGACTAATCAGATTAATAAATTGAAATTGAAAATTCAATTAAAGGTTGCATGTATAAGTATCTATATGTACAAATATCAGTACATACAGCTGAACCCTTTGGGGTTACAGGCAGTATTTATGTTATCGAGTTGTTATTTTCTTTTATTTGTTGGTTTTATTAAATTGAGGGATCTTTATGACTCAATGGCTATTTCTAATACAAAACTTTATTCGGTTATAATATTTCTTTACTCCATTTACCTACTAAGCATTTAACAGATAACGGTGAACGACAATTATTGTTTTATCGTTGAAATGACTGCATTTTAGAGAACAATTTTATATGTAAATGGTAAATTAGATTAGCAATACAATAGCAAACAATGAGAGCCTAGTGATATGACCATAAGTCTACCAAGTCAAAGGACTTGAGTTCGAATCCAAGACACGCACCTATGACATTTCGAATTAATGTGCGTATTATAAATTAATTATCACTCGCTTAAACGGTGAAGGAAAACATCGTGAGGAAACCTGCATGCCTTAGAGATTTTTTCTCGACAGTGTGCGAAGTCTGCCAACCTGTACTAGGCAAGCGTGGTGGATTATAGCCTGATCCCACTCATTCTGTGGGACGAGACCAGTGCCCAGTAGTGGGACATAATGGATTGATGATAATGATGATGAAATAGACTACATAGCTCTATATTTATTAGAGTGAGATAACATCAGAATAACCTTTCATTGAAATGTTGGCGTTATACCGTTAAGTATTTGTGTGTGAGAATTTGTTTTTACAAATACTTAGTGTGGGGCAACGTTTTTTTTTTAAAGAAAAGAACTGCGCACTATGTCGGGGTCCCTATTATTATTATGCTTTCAAAAATACTAACAGAAACTCAGGCGCACCTCAGCGCGACAGTACGATAGTTTCACACAACGAAATCGTAAAATACGACATAAAAACGATACCTAAACAGGATCCCATTACAAGAACCGAGTTGCCATTCTCAGTTTAACTGTTACCATCGGTTTAGTGCAGCGGGTTATATCCTATTTACTGTCATGTTGTGTTTTGTTGAAATTACATTTTGTTGCCCGTTTTATGGCCACGCGATTTATATACTCTTAATATTCCTTACAGCTGTTAATTCTTAGTGTTTTTGTCTTGCCCATCATAAAATTGGATGGGTTAAACATTTTATACTTTTACAGCGAAAGTGTTTATTGAATTATGGGAATATGTTTTATTTGTTTATAAACACAATTTAAAGTATCTTCTTTACAAAATTAGAAATACTTACATATTTGCACAATCATTACAAACTTAATATAAGCAACCCTCATAAAGGCTGTAAAAAGAAAATACCAATTCGACGTTCAAAAAAGTTTCTAAAATAAAACAGCCAGTATCAAAAAACACTGAAATAACCTTTTGAAATCAGAACAAATAATTTGCAACTGTTCCATTTGATGACGTCATCGTAACCGGCAACTTTTCAATGGCTACCTTAACAATTCCTTTGCGTAAGCAGAATTAATTTGTATAGCCAAGAAAGTATTAAATATTTCCTTATACGCACACATTGTTGAACACACACATAAAATACTGTCAACAATCAGACCACATCTACATAAACCATAATGTTTGCATTGTGTAGCGACGCACTAATTAATGCGACTTGCGAGTCCGATGTCGATTATCGTACCGCGCGATATCGACTCGAGAATCGATTAGAATCGCTACGGAATATATATGAATTTTTCATAAAGTATCGAGTAATTGGTTAAAACATGTTTGTGTAACGTAGGTATTAGGTACGGTAGATTGATTAGTTAGCAAAAACTTATTGAGGGGTTTTGAACAATGCTTGTGTTGTTCCGCACAGAGGAATAAAGTTGTGACTAATATTATAAACACATCAGAAATAAATTAAAACTAAATTGCAATATTCGAGTGCATTTAAATGTTTTATTTGAATTAAACCATTATAATAGATACCTACTTTTGAAATTTCAAACTACATAGTTGCACGGTTCCAAAAAGAACCGGTAGAAACTCCATAGAAACTCCTTTAAAAAAATATGTTTCTGTAATATTAGGCGATTACAAATTTGTTCTGTATTATAGTTTTTTGAGAATAATGTAGTTTGATGTACTTACTTATACATACAACTAATTCAGTATTATTACCGAATAATAACAACAATAAAAAAGAAGATAAAAGAAGTAAGGTTAAGTGCACCCATAGTTATTAATAATATGATGACGCAACTAACTCTGTCCGTTTGTTAGTAACGTTTTAATGTCTAAATCGCTGAACCTATTTCTATGAATGTTGTGTATAGAGATAGATTGTCCTTTTGACCGAAAAAGTATTTTGGTCTTTTGTCTTTTAACAGGCATCAGCTAAATCATAATTTAAACCACAAGTAACTACCTACCTTCTTTATATGAATCTATAGTTTTCTTTTTATTTTGACTCCAAACATCGTGCAGTAATTTCGTTGCCAGTGTATAAGTAATAGTTTTTTGTCCCCCGTCACGATGAGGACGAATGCCTTGTTATCTTAGTCACCGTTTTGTTAGTCTATGATCAGCGTTTTTTTTCTTTACTTATGAAATCGGATACATCACAATCGTGTTTGTCATGGGTATTGCATAAAAATAAAAATCTAATGAATATCGTGTGTCAAAGATACTTTAATAATAAAAGTAGGTACTAATCTGAAAATGTATTTTTTCTAATTCTTAGCTTCTATAATCCATACAATACGACAAGAAAAACGGCAAAGGTTTCTATGCCACTAAAAACTATTTACTTAAACGAACTCTGACTAAACTACACAAAGACAACATATCTATCAAATTATAATAACAAAATTATCGTAGGTAATTTAATAAGTAATACTATATTTACTTATCGCAGCACTAATTAATTAATAGAGTTGCCAAGAAACGTACAGATAACATATCATAATTAGTGTTTAAAAACTTTTGAAGCGTCTGAAAATGTTTTTGAAGTTTGTTCAAAGGTAATTGCGACAGTTCAATGTAAAATGCAACTGGATAATTAATCTAAATGTAGCTTAATTAACATTTTAAGATAAATTATTGTAATACTGCTAGTCAGAAATACAGTAATATTTAAATTTTCAGATAAAACACTGTGAATTTGAATTCAATTGAATGATAAGTTGCGTTTGCGCATTTGATCGAGCCAGTAACTAGAGATGAACTGAATAGATTTGACTGAACTTTCTAAGGCAGAAAAGGAACCGGTCTTTGCCAAGCCTGAAAGATTAAGTATTAATAAAATGTTGTAATTTTTCATTTAATAAATCAAAACCCTATAGATTTTGGCCCACAACCCAATAACAGTCAGTTTAAATATTATTACAAAATACGGTATTTAAAACCCAGGCTGTAAAATAGTCTATTGATAACACCTTAAATACATTAAATAGCTCATTTTGTGGGTATTATCACTTTCGAATGTGACGGATAAATTGTATTTAAATCTGGGTTTAACTTACTCTTAGTTTAAAACTAGGTTTTATATAGTGATGAACTAGTCTAATATTATACCTGTATTATAAATTTAGATATTATATTTTGACTAGATTTGGAAAGAAGGCTATCAAGATTAAATAAACCTGCCATTATCTTGCAAATGTCACGTGGAGCGATAAAAATTTATTCGTATTGATAAAATAATTCAAAAACATAAACATTTCGATACTTTTGAAAACAGTACCTACCCGTTTAAGTACATAATTATATTTTATGATACACGTGTCACTGGAACGTAGTTATAATGTAACAGATAATGTTATAAACTTTAAACTACAGTTATCTTCCACAGGAGCAATTTTCCAAAAATGATTAATCAGGTGTTTAAGTTGCCTACCGTCTTTATTTCCATAGCCAGTGATGTGCTATAAGTATCTACTTTAATTAATATAATGTCAACATAAATTTATACAACATTATAGTAGATTTTGTATGCAGATAAAATTCTACAACTATGACTAAAATGTCTCGGGTCCATGTAAAGTCATTAATGTGCGAGAATAGTCTAAAAAATATAATTACTTCAAACAGATTAACGAATAGATAAAATTGGCGAGACCATTTAGGTCATTGAACTTGAATATTTATATTCGAGGTTATCTCTCGTTTTCCTCGTAAGAAATAATTTTAAATTGGTGGAAGCATTTTTTAAAGAATTGAAAAACTGATGTGACTTATTTGACAGTCAGGCCGCAACCAATCGAGCGTCCGGAAAAAGTATTCCAAGTTTAAAATCAGAACGGCGTTTGAAATTAAATCGTTAAACATAGATCATTTAGTAGCTGTTCTCTGACTCTGTCCACAGTTGTTATTTAAATATATTCCGAATTTAAAAATATTCTATAGTAGGGTATCCTATCATCTATACCAAATTTCTTGCCATTCATGATCTTTTCTCCTTAGTTCTGCGCTGATTGCATTATTAATAATATCAGCTTGGTTGGTCTCATTGCAGGGCAAAGGCCTCTTTCCTGTATAATCAGCTTAATGGAATCTAACTAGATGCGGCTTAATATCAACAGTTTACACGAACCGGGTGCTAAAAGACCTCCCAATTTCTGGACAATACATCGGTATTGTGTATCGACACAAAAGATTAACTAGTTTCGGGCTTGTCTTTAGTTATTTCAGCAAGAAAAGTAATATATTAGGAAAAATCGAGGAAGGGTTCTACCGTACAGTGTACCTACTCATCAACCCATATACTATCTCACTACTGGACACAGGTCTCCTCTCTGATTGAGAGGGATTACGCTATAGCCCACCACGCTGGCCTAGTGCGGGTTGGCAGGCAGAAAAATCTCTAATGGCAGGTTTTCTCACGATGTTTTCCTTCACCGTATTAAGCGTGTGATAATTAATTATTAATATACACATGAAGGACGCCCTCCGCCAAGATGGAGTTATGATTTGCGAAAGGTTGCTGGTAGAAGCTGGATACGAAAAGCTGAGGACAGGGTGAAATGGCGCACATTAGGGGAGGCCGACGTCCAGCAGTGGACTAAGGCTGATGATAATGATGCACATGAATTCGGAAAGTCAGGAGCCTTGGATTAGAACCTTTGGCTTGACTTCCAATGGTCATATCACTAAGTTATCACTGTTGCAGTGCACTACAAGCCCACAATAAATAAATAAATCTTGTTGTTATTCCGTTTCTATTTGGTTCGTAACCCTATCCGTATTGTCATGCATAGCTCAGGCGAGGCGTGTCCGCCGCCATTATTCATATCGCTTCACACCTTACATACCTGACAAATGCGACCGCATAGGAACGCATGCGCATTGTCACACTGCATCCTGGTGAAAATGATTTTGATTAATTTCGAGCTTATTTTTGATGCAGTAAGAAAGAACTGTGGAGAAAGGCTGATATAGACGAAGAATTTGGAATAAAATACACTTAGCTAACACCAAGTTAAATTGCGGTAAGAAACATAGGATGATGATTATGAAAACTAGAAAAAGTAAAACAACATAATATAGTGATGATCACGTATTATGACAGAAACTCATGCGCAGGATGAACAATTGAAAAGAATAAATGGCTTTTTATGATCGAAGTCGAAACCTATTTATATTATCACTATTCTTGGATTTCTTTCTTTTTTTAGACACGTCATGTTCTCAGGTCTTTTATACATTTACTTAGCATTTCAACATAGGCAGTTACAACAAAAGCCCTAGTGTAAGTGTTTTTTTAACATCTCTATTTTACGTATTAATTGCGTGCGGATTGGCCTGCTCTGTGATTTTCAACAATCAGAACACCAAACGCGGTCGATATGTAAAATAGAGATCATGAAAAGAAACTTGCATTAGGGCCTCAAGATCTCTCCTTACTTGACTCAGCGAGTCACAACGATGTCTTTGTCCAATAAGTTGGTTCAAGGTTTGATAAAATTTATTTCACTATTGTCTCATACCACTAATTCAATTTTATTTGACAATTGCCTCCACATCAGCCATTTTTCTTCAGCTGTCAAAATCTTGTTTGATGAAGTCATCAAATGTCATCCAATTTCTTTGATCAAAATGATATTGGACAAACATATTTGACGAGCGGCATACCACCCTCAGGCTGATGGAACCGTGTTTGAGTCACGTTAGTGATAACCTATCAGGTCAAAAGATCATGTAAATAACTATTTGCTCATCATGTAAATAGCTCTGCAATCATTTATTCTGAGTCAGTCAACTTGCTAGAAACTGTTGAATGAAAATCTGAAATGAACGTAATTTTAATATTAGGTTCTTAGCTAAGCAATACCACGCTGATCAAAGTCAAATATTTTATTTCAATTTGACCATTAAAACAATACTTTTGAAAAGTCAAAACTAGTTGCACGGTTCCAAAAAGTGGGTCTTATGGAGAAGAACTGCCAAAAAACTCCATAGACACTCTTTTAAAAAAAGAACATGATTACAGTGTTAATCTTGCTTTACAATTCATCATTCACGATCAATCAATATTCGCTTGCCGCGGTCTTTCATCATCAACCCATATACTGTCCCACTGCTGGGCACGGCTCTCCTCTCACATTGAGAGGGATTAGGCTATAGTCCACCACGCTGGCCTAGCGCGGGTTGGCAGACTTCACAAACCGTCGAGAAAAATCTCTCTTCACCGTTTAAGCGAGTGATAATTAATTATAAATACCTACGCACATGAATTCGAAAAGTCACAGGTGCGTTGGTGCCTTGGGTTCGAACTCGAGACCTTCGACTTGGCAGTCCAATGGTTATACCACTAGACTATCACTGCTGGGCAGTCTTTAGATTACCATTTTTACCACATCGAGACTATTCCATGCCTCTGAGAGCACGTAAAGCCATCAGTCCCGGTTCAGTAATCGTTAGTAGTCAAAAGCCTGAAAAGCAATGCAACAAGATTATCCTTCGGATATAATATGGATTATCGATAGAAATTGAGTTCTTGAGATCTGATGAATCAAATGGCAGTCACTTAGTGTCAGAAGATACTGATATTCAGCTACTAGAAAGCCGTTAGACTGCAAGCAGACTCTCTGTACTTGCCGAGAATTATGTAAGAATAATGGTGATCAAAACTAGGATTTATTTTATACTAGCTGCTGCCTGCGACTTCGTCTGCGTGGACTATCCCTGAAAGTATCTAGTTCTTAAGTTTTTTAAATTTCCTGCATAATGTTTTTATTTTTTTCTTTCATCAGAACCTTCTCACGACAAAAAAGGAATTAGCGAAATTGTTCCGTCCGTTCATGCGTGATGCGATGCACCAAGGGAAATACAGATTAATTTTGATATTTTCTTATAATAACATGAACTACTTAGATGGCATTCAATAAATATTGTGTACTTCCGAGGTCATCCATGATAGTGATATAATATTTTATATTTTAGATAAAGAACTGATAAGGGGATTTTAATTATCAAATCTCGTTACCAGTTGCTATAGGTAAACAATTCCTAATAAACACTTATAGTCGTTTTTACCGTATTTTCTAACTTCTTTCTTTTCTTATAAAGTCGATCTCGATATTTTTTAGAAGTACGACGACTTGAATATTATATTCGCCTCTGTATAGTAAAAATATTGTATCTTAAATATTTGCATTGAATTGTTCCTTACCCAATATTTCCCGTAGAGTTTTCTCACTTGGCCCACGGCCAAAAGTGCCTGTTGACGTCCACTTGACAAGGAGCTTGACCTAAAAGATGTGTCACCGGCGATACAGCCGCAAATCTTGCCAACCCATCACTTATTCATCCACACCCAATATCAACCTTAACACTATAGAAATAAGAAAGCACCAAGTGAAGTAAACATTTTTGTATTATATTTAGATCTACTACTAATTAGTAGCTTACTGTTTCTAAATTGTATGTCATCATAATTCAGCCTAGACCTTGATTACAAACCCAAGTCCACGCTCCCGGTATTCAAATGTCACTAATGAGCTGTTTTCTTCTTTACAGATGCAATCCAACACAAAATATAACGGAACACCTCAACCTTAGGCATTTTAAGTTTAACCTGACAAAAGTTATCTGTGATCTCATTTTAGTTTAGTAGAAAAAAAAAACAATTGCCTAAGTTAGTAGTCTCGATAAGTGCAGAAAAAAAACATTAGACTGGACAAACAAATGTCAAAATCCGGCGCGAAGGACCGTGATATTTGAATTTGGAAACAGACAAAATGGCGATTCAGTGAGTGGTCATGGATGACAGATAGTAGATAGGTTGTAGGTGTTAGAGGATGGGATAATGGAAGTTGGGGCGTTGGGTTCGTGAAGATGCCGCATGCTCATTCGAGTTCGGCGGCGAGCTCGGGCGGCGACGACCTGGGCTCCACTGATGAGGTCAAGGTCTTCAAAGACGAAGGCGACGGAGAAGACGAGAAACGGAGCTCAGAGAATTTACTAGAGGAAAAGTCTAGTCTAATCGATTGGACTGAAAGTGAGGTGAGTGGCTTTAAATTTTAATCTTTTAGAAGGATGTAAATTTTGTTTATGTTCCCTACTGCAGACAAAAAATCCTGATTCCAAATTGGAATTTTTAAGCATCAATTCAATTGTTCTTAAAAAGAAAACACAATACTGAATTAATTAATTATTTGACTTTGGAATTGTTTGTATTTCGCTAAGAAAAACATTTGAATATGGAACAGATACAACTCAATCGCGATGACGCCATTAGCCGGATAAATTACGAAATATGGTAGGCACGCAGTTTCACTATGATATTATTATTAGAAAAAAAAACTACAATGAGTTCTTCGTATTTGACTTTAGAACCAAAACACGCCTTGCTACTGTTAAAAAAACATTGGATAATGAAACGGTTTTGAATAATCGCGATCACGTCATAAGCTCAATGATTGGGAAACGCGCGGTAATACGTAATTCGGTCCTAGCACTTCATTACGAATGCACACGAGGCATGTTCTACGGTAAGCCGTAGCAAGCCTTAGCAGCAACCAACTGATACAATTACAAGAATAGTATTACAATGAGAATTGACACTTGTTTACTAGTGTGGAAAATTCTGTTCGGAAATACCTAGTTCTTTTTATACGCAGACAAATTATTAATACTTGCTGCACTATTCAAAACCAAAGCTATAGAAGAAAATGTGTAATTAAACTTTTTGATTGTTAACCTCAAATTTGATAAAACCTCTTTTCTTGTGCCTTTTGTCATGTTTTTGTTTTAAAAAAAAATCTTTTTTAAAAGAACGCCACGCCATGTGGATTAAAAGCTTAACAGTTTAATGTAAATATACGATATTGATTAGTTTGTTTTTTTTTGTGATGACAACATAACTGGTTTATTTGTAAACGACACATATTGCGTCATCGATACCAAGAATTTCGTATGAAATCAAATCTTATTCGTTTTACTTTACATAAAGATATTAATCTAAGATAAATTTAGATAACAGCTTATGTATTGTATACTGTATAATATTTTACTATTTGTATTCGCTTCGTTATTTTATCCTTTTAATGTCGTCATTACGTGTATTTATCACTCCAGAGGATTGTAAAGATATGTAATTAAGTCGTATTTCGTATGAATTAAGTTTAAGTGTTTTTATCTACTAGCGTTCATTATTTGGTTTCTGTTAAATTTTGTATTAATTTCTCAAATAATATCAGATTTAAACGGTGAAGGAAAACATCGTGAGGAAACCTGCATACCTTAGAGATTTTTCTCGACGGTTTGTGAAGTCTGCCAACCCGCACTAGGCCAGCGTGGTGGACTATAGCCTAATCCCTCTCAATATGAGAGGAGACCCGTGCCCAGCAGTGGGACAGTATATGGGTTTATGATGATGATGATCAGATTTTTTATAGATTTTCTAAGTGGTATAATATACTCTGCTTATACTGCAGAGTTCGTCTGTTATGGTATTACCATTTTGTCAAATATGATCAAAAAATTGTTTTCCTATTTCAGTTTCAAATTTAAATTTTGAAATGCATGATAAATATTCTTGGACAATATATATAAATATAAATATATATATATGTGATGTCTCCTATTCGGACACCAATCGTCACAATAACAATTTATTTAACTAGTATCTATTAGGTGGTCTTTCTGCTGGTGTTTTAGACCCTGTCATTTCAAATTAATAGTTTGTCTGCAAAGGCTGACTTCACGCGGCGCTAAGATTTGTCGCGTAAATTCGTCTATACACGGTAGACAGTACAATGTCAGCAGGTGCCAAACTCAGGTAGATCCCTATTGAACATATTCCCCGTATTACTACCACAATGTATTCAAATAACATCACAATATATTCAACTGCACTGAATTCTATTCACGCAAACATGCTGCAAATGCTCCCATAATTAATTCACGTTGAAATGTCGGTCTTATTATCCTCGTATCAACGTTTATAATGGCTCAATGAAAAGCGTAAACTTATGTTTGTCGATTCTGCACTATTTGTGCTTTTACACGATTTCACACCTCCGAACATTTCCGATTTTATTGATGCACCGATATCTGTATTGTGCAACCGCGTAAGAGTTCCCATTTATTTATGTTTTAATGGAACGATTAAACACTTTAAGCGGTGTTGCACGCTCCTCCCATAACGATCCTTTATATCAGTCGTGATAAGGTCCGCTTCACTCTATTAAGTAGGATCGTAAACCACGACTTTTTTACACCTACGAAAATGTGAGATTCTTAAATATTCATAAGTTGTTAGGCGGTAAATGAACTCATTATTGTACTACTATGCGTAGATTAACATCGGGCGTCGTAATGAGTCAACCGCTCAATTAAGTGAACCGCTACCACAAATAACTGAGATAACGTCCAGATGTGCAGATAGACCCGTCACCATAATCGCAAATTGCCCGTAAAACAAACAAAAACAAGTTGGAGGACCGAGACGAAACGCCATCCAAAACATGGATTGTTGGGGCGCCTTCAAAAAACCCATACAGGTACCGCACGTTTCCGAAAATCGTAAAATATTGTATTCCGAGCCGACATAAATTACTTTATTCATTGTATTATTTCCGAAAACTCTATTATTCGCTAGACGGGGCCCGTACAATGAGTTCTACCTGCGTTCAGGTATTTCTAAACTCCCACTGCTTTTTTCGAATTTACCTGTCGAGCGGAGAGGCGAGGGTGTGCAAACATGACCGAACACCTACGCACAGACGAAAATACTTGGTGCGGCGTCCCTTTCTCTGTCGTGCAGTATGGACCGTGCGTGAGAGGGATGCAAGAATGATTTGTACAGGATTCCCAACGCCTTACAATCACGCTGGATATAAATATTGGATTATACTTAGGTGCAATTCTCGTGTATGTCATAATAGCATCGATTATAGTACGTGATGCCATTACAATACACATTGTACCAACAATTTTCGATGAACATTTCGATTTCTTTTAGATTACAGTGTCTGTTGGTGAATTGGATTTGATGCGAGATTTTTTACGCCTGCTTGCCTTTTGAGATATGTTTCTTTTAATGATTTTGTTGTTCCGTTTTATTTGTTGACCATTGTGTCTTTTTGGAGCATAAATATTTTCTCGATAGAATTGATACTCTGTTACGGTAAAGTATCCTCTTCAACAAGGTTTCTTTACAGTCTACTTACACTTGTTAAACCTTCCAGATTTATCAATTTACCTATAAATGGTGAACTAATCCATTCCAGAAAATTGCTGCCTTTTAACGACATCCAATATCTTAAATTGACCATTTAACCACTTTTTAGCCCTTTTAAAGTGTATGTTACTTGATGAGGCTGAACATCAAGATGCCTTTCACTAAGGTCTAGAAAAAGTCAATGTCTTAGCGATTTCCGTTGTGGTCTGAGCTCATATCAAATGGTGCGTGGCTAGTGCTTAACATAACTGACCATCTAGAGATGTAAGTGGCTTCCGTTGAGATGCTCATACATAAGTATAGATTGATTCTGTAGTAGGAGATATTTATTCTGAAGAAATTTTGTTGTGTATGATTAGTATTTTAACTTGGAGAATGAAGAAAAATGCTGTGGCAATTTTAATGAACGATTTAAAAACATAAGATTAATTGGGATTTAAAGCAATATAGCACTACAGTGCTATATTAATCTACTACTAATTAATCTTCTACAGATGGATTGCAGAAGTATGATATTGTGTTAAACTCGTTCATATAAGATTTAGCTTAGATGACCTCAAATCACAAACACAAAAAATCACTAATTTAATCCCTGCGTTCATTTTTTAACATGAACATAGGTATCATTTCCGAAATCAATTTTTCCTCAATAATACCCATTTCCGTAGCGTGTTTAAATTCGGCACATTGATGTATTAAGTGTTCGTATACAGAAGCTCAAACAAGACATCTATCGCTACATTCACTACATAGTATTTACCAGCGTCTATATTTAGCAAACAACGCGTTCTTGTCCCGCTTGTCCGCTTCCGGCGGCCATTCCTGCTCCTTGAACAAAATGTGTTCCTGTAAATATTCCGCATTTTAAGGCCACACTTGTCGCTAAACATGTTTTGCTGGCGGCAAATCGGTGAAACGTAGTCTAAAACTCAATGGTAAAAGTGTCAAGCAAATATTTTCAATTCAGCAGTATTGAGAACACGTCTTATTTTTGATGGATATGAAAAACTGAGTGACTTGAGTTAGATATTTTTCAGAGATAGATTTATTGTCAAGAACTCGGGTTGCACCGTTCTATCGGCAGTAGCTTCATAATATAATATATATGTTCTGATATTCAGCCGCATCTAATGAGCCTGGAGGTCGATCCCAACATAGTTGGGAAAAGGATGTTGATGTTGAATACAATTTTCGTTTACCGAAAAACATTTCGGCGCAAACAAAAAATTGAGTTTCTTCATATACCAAAATTAAGGATTTAGCTAAATTTGAAAATGCAAGCAAAAGTAGCAGCTTAAAGCAGCCGAAGAATTTATAAATCTAAATATAAGATGCAGAACCGAAATGATTGGATCAATTTTATTTAATAATATAAGCTTTGGGGAACTTGGAACTTGGAACAAGCGAAGAAAACCTCAAAAGAGAAAACAAAATTTCAGTTTCGCAACTGTATTCGGGTTCGGGCCCAGTTTTAATACGCCCGTTATAAATATTTTAATCAACGTTTTGCCGATGCCATACACCACATGTGCCGGCAAATTAAAATTTATAACACTATAAACTACTCCACCAGTTTTAATGACTCCTTAACTCAACAAATCCTTATATTAATTCGGCCTTGTTGGTATATTTAGATGATTAGCGTTCATTAATGCGTATGGAGTAGACATTTAAATTTTTGATCTAGATCTTGCACAGTTACGTCATAATCGTTCGTTAACTGTTGATCATTTGTGAAACACAAGTCCCCATATCACCGTCGTCCTGTGAGCCTTGTTCCAACCATGTTTGGGTCGGCTACCACTCTAACCAGGTGCGGCTGAACACCATCAGAGTCCCGCAGCTCAATTTCTGGGTTATACTGATATCCTAAGGATAGATCGAGTGTCAAGTGTGTCATGTCAAACACAAGTCCAATAATTTGTGATAATATTTAAGACTGAACGGCTTTAACTGCAGAATCTTATTGGAATCATGATAGTAGAAAGATAGGTCTAATTTGAATATTTGAGATGACATCTATGAATGCTATAAAAGTATTTGCAACAGAATTCAGAGTAGATTTCAAAACCTTATGAAACTATCAAAGTGTAACAAAATTCAAAACCGATCTTAGTATAATATTTGAATCTCAAATCTGTTTACGAGCTGCGACTTAACTCCCAATAAGACAGTGCGCATGAATAATCATGAACAAAGCCTCGGGGAGCAAGTTTATTGAATTAACGATGCTGTATGCAGTCACCTGGTCGCGATCATCGACAGATAACGCAAATAAAACCTTTATGATGGATACCGTCACAATATTATGATTGAAACTCATCTACAATTCAATGACAATCTGTCTTTGTGCGTAGGGTTTGTGCATAGGACTTGTTTTATATCTGTGCTTAGATTTGTAGGTTCTTTTATGATTTATCTTGGTTCATCTGTGTGGTCTTTTGGTCGGTTCTCGAGAAAGGCAATTTTTTTGTCATTATCTATGCTAATATTATAGAGTATATAGGTAATCTCTGGATCTACTGAACCGATTTTGAAAATTCTTTTACCAATAGAAAGCCAAATTATTTGTGAGTGTCATAGGTTATATTTATGTATAATATATACATGTTGCAACCGTGCGAAGCCCTGTCGCTGTATATCTGTATATGTCTTATACTTGCTTTCAATTATACTTGATACTTATGAAATTAGAATAATAGTTACATGTAAATATAGGTCCAGAAGTGTTTACCACTGCAGCGTTGTGGCTCTGTACAGCACATCAGATATCCACAATTATAGTAGGTTTCTGGTCCAGTTGACTCTTAATTTATGGAATCCCTTTGGGCAGACAGGTTCCTTCACCCCTAAACAAGAGACAATCAATAATAATCCACACATAAATTTGCTCTGGATTGACATTGAACCGTTTCCTAGTATTGTTATGTAAATAGCAGTTATTGGAAATACCATTCTAATAGATAATATGAACTACTTTAATTATTAACCAGGTTTTGCTTGGCATAACCTCGTAACAAATTGACTAACAAAATGATTATTTTTGGGTATCATGTTAATTCCTATATCCTATAGCTAATTTTGCAGATGCCTTGTATCAATTGATATTGATCGACCACAAAACGTGTTGTATCAACTATTTTATTGATCTGGAAACCAATAATGTTAACTATGGGGTTTGTATTAATGTTATATGGCTATCTCGCTTCCATTCATTATGTCCTAGCCTTGAACTTAGTACGATCGGGTCAAATATGGCTGAATACATTTTGTTATCGAACTGTCTCATTATCCTAGTGATCGTAAGCGTGAATGCTATGCTAAGAGATTCTAGGTACGAGCAGAGATTTTTTTAGCTGTGTTCCGGTTTAATGCTGCTATTGAAACTACTGCGCAAATGACATTTTTCAATTGAGGTTTCAAGATGACAACGCGCTAGTGATAGTACTGGTGTTGCTAGTGTCTATAGGCTGCCGGTTCCCAGAATTAGATGGATATGCTCGTTTGTCATTTTATTACAATACATGTAAAAATGACGATCAAAAAGTACCACCTTGTAGTAAGTACCATCTTGAATCCATTATTTTGATTTACATAAAAACAAAAAGGTAGACTATTAATTAAAAGTGGTTTTTGAAGTTTTCAGACACATTTTCTTATTCCATTCTATGTAAAGAATCGTTTATTTAAAACAACTGTTCTAGATTTTCGGCCATTTTAAACGACGAAAAAAATAACGGATGTGGTTCTCAGAACGACGCGTATTTTTTTTATTTATGCCCAATTGCCTACATAATTTTTTACAGAGTAGTCCGATTTTATTAATTTTTTTTAATGTAGCCATAGATACCTGGCTACCGCAAGTATGAAGATGAGGGCAATTTTGGACTGTTCGCAGCTAAAACACATTCTATAAAAGTTAGGGAAAAGCAGGTGGTTTAAACAGGTCGGAAGCTTTTGCAAGCTTGTGCAAAGACAGTTGCATTATTCCACCTGGAAATTGAAATGACTATCGAGAGCTAATTTATAGTGTCAATGATGAAATCCATGTTGTGTCTAAGGCTTTACTGGATATTAATTTCTCGAGCCATATCGGCGGATAGCGTGGGCGGTAATGCCTACTTCCTAATTACGATCTGATGATAGGTGTAGCGGACGTGGGCTGCTGCATTGGCCTGGATAGCTATGCATTGCTTCCAGTGAGGGTAATATGTCGCCTTGATTGTTAAGTGGTGAGGAATTTGATAGAAATATGGTGTGCAATTTGCAGATATTGTGCCATTTTGTACTTAATAATTGTGCCAAAAGGGCCACATCTCAGTATTAAGTCTGATGGCAGTGATAGGGACTACCACCTGACGCTGGTTTTCAGGGTGTCATAGACTCTATAGACTAAATTCTAAGTGTCTTAATATATGAAAATATGTTAATAATTAATTATCACACGCTTAAACCGTGAAGGAAAACATCGTGGGGAAACCTGCATGCCTTAGAGATTTTCTCGACTCTGCGTGTAGTCTACCAACCCGCACTAGGCGAGCGTAGTGGATTATAGCCTAATTCTTTTCTGTCTGAGAGGAGACCCGTGCCCAGCAGTGGGGCAGTACATGGGTTGATGATGATGATGATGAAGGTTTGTGGTACTGCTTATACTGCAGAGTTCGTCTAGGGTAGTACGGTGGTACTACCAAACGTAAACAAATTATTTGTTTAGCAATGCAAAGGGCAATAGAGCCAGTGAAATCAATGGGCATATAATGAGACTTAACAACTGTTCTCAAGATGACATCGCGATAGTGATACATTTCTGTAGGCTGCGGCTGTCGCTTACCTTCAGGCAGCCCATATGCTTGTTTATCATCTGCCCTTTTTTTTTGTTCAGGGGAAACCTTCAAGAACGGCCTTCGTGGATAAAGATCGGCGAATGTGCGATTCTTTCTTTAATAAAACCACCGATGGCCACCATCAACAATAGGACGCTGTGTCCTCTTAAAAGTCCACCCCAGCCCCTCCAACCTACTATTAGGGCATATCCCCGGGGGAGACAGAAAAGTTCTCTCCGCTACGCTGTGCTCAGTACCACGTGACCACTGTCCCGACTAAAGTGAAACAATACAGGCTTTAAATTAATTACTTAGTGATCTCTTTGCTTCATTAAAGTATCAGTTACAAAAAAATAAGAACAAGATAAGCCGTCATTCTCGTATAGCAGGTATACCACCATTCATATAACACGGATATATTATGTCCTAGTACTGGTAAATGTAAGGTAGCCAGAAAAATCTAGCCACATCTAGTTTCTATACATCCGTTCCACCCGTCACCTTCGCGAATGCATTAGTTAAGCGAGTTTTGTGCATTTGTGCTCAACCATTTGTTGCTATTTACGATCGCGCCGTGTTTCCGCCTGCTTCGAGCATTCAATATGGTAATGATGCCTCTGTGAGGTCTGCGTGTGTTATGCACGCTTCAAACACCTATTTGTAATCCGTTTTTGGTTATTTCGTCCTTAAAACATTACAGAAACAAGTTTCTCATGAAAATAGTACTTATTAGATAAGATTTATAGTATTTTATTGACGCAATAAACCATCAGAAAATATATAATAATATTCAAATAAAAATCTGCGCTTAGAAAGTAACCATCGTTATCAACGAATCAATAATGTACTGCCCAATATCCGCGATAACGTATCAGCTGCGTTCGTACAACCCTGAACAAAGACCACAGAATGAAATGTTACAGTAGCTTCGATTGTGCGCACTGGTCGCTCGTCCGCGCGACGTGTGGACATTGCCTTATCTGTGGCGTCCACAAATGTTTGGGCTGTCGCGTTATCGGTACACGGGTTGTCAGCCTTGCTCGGATTATTGGGGATAATGGGACCGATGTTAATATATTGATAGTAGATAGTCAAATATGGACACGTAAGGCACTGAAATCAATCTTGGTTTATATTTATTGATACTTAGAAAGGGATATAAATTTTAGTTCAGTTTTCAGAAATCTTTTATGTATTCTGCAAAATTGCACGGTACATTTGAATTGTACGTGTTCGGTAACGGTTTTCAGCTGTTTCCGGTATATGTTGGTACAGATTTGATCTCAGTTTTGTATGAGCTCCGATTCTTACAAATCAGAGGTATACAGTTCGCTGGTGATGGATAATTTTTAGTGTCCAAGAACTTATGATAACTACTATTCGCGCTTTACCGGGTTCAAAACCATGATCCAAGAATTTCCTAACCAAATAGAAATTATTTTACGTACCCGCAAACGTAAATGCTTAGCCTCACCTATTGACCGCATCAGTGCACAATTTGATCAGATCAGATCTGGTTCCAGATACAATCAATCATGTGGTTACCTCCTATGGCACCATTTTGATTATTGGATACCAATATAAATCACTTTTGATAGTAGTAATTCGTATGACAACTGGAACCGAAGGCTTTAACCTTCTCTAAGACACGTTGGGGTCTCTATAGTTATGTTTAGTATGGTCACCCATACATAGAATCACTGGTGCAAACGAAGCTTACCCTAGCATTTTTATAGGGCCCCTTTTTCTTCACATCTTATCTTACTTTAAATTTTTTACTAAAGAAATCCTTCACATTCTAAATTAGATTCAGGCAATCCCTAAAATATTTAGTAGAGTACCCCACGTAATCCGTAAGTACTTAGGTATTGCTGAAGCTTCTAGAAACGAGTTCGTGCGTAAGTAAGATGGCGTGGGAGGGTTGGCGCGTCCCTGTCTGCCAGGCTTAGCAAGAGCTGGACACAATACCCTACAAACAAAGCTCCTTTGATCCGCCTCATGCGCACCCATCGTAAATACTAAAATAATAATGATTAAAGCATTTTCCAAACGATAAGCCAAAAAATCATAGTGTTTTTACAGTTAACTGTGTCTATAATCATTATTTAGTTATTTTTAACCGTTCTTTGTTCGACGGCAGTCATAAAATTCGGTACATTGTTTTACTAACGCGTAAAAACACTTTTATTGTTCTCTAAAAGATGTTTTATATTGTCTAATGAAAGCTAGTCCCGGCATTGTTCTTTATAAATAGTAACTGGGCCTATGTGAAAAGCTTTGAAAACGAACGTATTTATTGACCACGTTCCGGCTGAAGATAGTCCTAAAAATAATATATTATACATATTTAATAACGATGGGTTGAAACCATGTTAATATCGGCTTAGGCACAAGCCACTATCACACTCGAACTATAAAGTTACTATGATTCTGCATACGAAATCTAAGGACACATAAAACTCTGCAATTGAATGACGACGCGTTCTGGCTTGAAACAAGATTTACGATTCTTTTTACATATCCAACCAAAGAATATTTAAAAAATAGATTTTACATAATTAAAATATTTTAACGTTATTAATAGTCCGACAGCCGCGGCAATTTAATGTAAAAAAGTAGTAGTAGTCTGTCTTTTAAAAAATCGAATACAGACAATAAAACCGCGAAAATCAACAAATGTATCAACACCAGTTTCGATTAAGACGTAAAATCGATTTGTCGGACAGATAATCAAGTCCTCGATTAGTTCCGAAAAACATCGGCTTAATGTAAATAAACCGCACTATTAATCTAGTTTTACAATCGATATAAAATTTAACGATACGTGTAAATACTATGCGTTGTATTTGTTGTGATTGCTCACTCTTTCAATGCGTTTTGTCTAATTTTCCTGGTCGTGTGGTGAGTCAGATAGAGAAAATTATACATCCGTTAATAATTTAAATGCCCAATTTATATAAGGCAGGACACATACGAGAATATTTCCAAATTCTCCGAAACCGGCAGAACATTATGACCGTTTTATAATGTCAAAGTTCACTTTCTAATCTCAAAAACCCCGATCTAGACTCCGATAAGTCTAATTCGAACTAATAAATCTAGGCAACTTTATATATGGAAGTCATTTAAAAAGTAATCTTAATCCGTATTAGGGCACACAATCGCGCCCCCCGCTTGGAAAAAGAGAGTATTAAAACATCACGCACCATAAAATGATTCCACGTGTGTACATATGGATGATTTGGAATGGTTTCAGCCATATTACGACCGGTATGCACCGTGGAAGCTAGTTAAAACTGTAGTAGTTGCTGAGATCAGTAGATGAACTCGGATAGTCCTTTGACTCTTGGGAAAGGTCATAATGTTATAATTTCTTCTCGAAATTTTGAGAATTGCAGTAAGAATTGGTCATGTGCAGCTCCTTCGAGAGGTGACTTTTTTATAGTACGGAATATCCTCATGGATCGTCCGCCATCTGGGATGGCAAGGTATGTCGGACTAGTACCGACTACTTACCTTCACTTGCCCTATAGTCATAGCCCTGAGATCCGTGAAATTCGCCTTCGACTATGACAGGTGTGAGAGGAGCCTAAGGCTACTATTTGTTATTCTATTTGTAGCATATCATAGGAGCACTGCAAGTGTATTGCTTGTTCCTTTAGAAAGTCTGTGTGGGTTTAACCAGCAGGAACCTAAGAAAATCCTAAAACGTGTAAAACTGGTCCTCATTCGAAGTATACTTTCTAAGTATTAAGTAGATGTTATTGACATCACTCACCATTAAATTCTTCGAGTCATCATTCTGCTAAAACAATTCCTTGGCGACCTATCACTAAATTCTCCTCAGTAATCCCAATTCATCATTCTACGAAATTGTAACGTCGTCTGCCTAATATGTGGCCAGGTCCCTTATCTACAGCACCGTATGCGCGGGAGCATTAGTCGGTGTTACTTTACGCTCACATAAATCGCCCGGGCTAGTCAATTATGCGTACTATAGTTATTTCGGGATGTTTAATTGCCGTGCCCATGCACAGTCGCCGTTCAAGAAACGCCGTAGGGATTTTTAAATACCCACACCAATTACTGTTTATTTTACAATGAAAACTAAATCTGTTTAATTACTATGTTTCCTACTATTTGAAATTTATTTGACAGCTAATTTAAAATTGTGGTAGAATTAAATAATTTTGTAACAATAGATTCGTTCACGCATATTTATGGAGGTTTTAAGTAGGAATGGTTTTTATAGGTAATTTAAGAATATTTTTGTGTGTTACTTAAGGTAATAGAATAGG
Organism: Acronicta alni; assembly: GCA_964056405.1. Taxonomy (NCBI): domain Eukaryota; kingdom Metazoa; phylum Arthropoda; class Insecta; order Lepidoptera; family Noctuidae; genus Acronicta; species Acronicta alni. The sequence continues at coordinate 6,968,354 of OZ043938.1, read as the reverse complement.
TATGTGTTAAGTTTTTTATTATCTTATTATTACAAGTACCTGAAAGTAGTTTTATGCTTGCTTGCGTAAAATAAAATCTGCTACAAAGATCCTTGGAACCTTAGATCTGTCCAAGTGATGGACCATATCGATTTTGTTTATATCTCGTATCATCACGTTTTGTAAAAGGAAGCATAAATCAACTCATGATAATCCAAACGGACTTGGCTGGGCAGATTTTTCTAATTCAAAATTCAAGTAACTAGAACCTAATAAGAACTGCATCACTATATCGATACATCGATTATCGATAACGAGACGAATCGATTACAGAATGCCGATATTTAATTAATTTATCTCCACATGCTACTTTAAAAGGTAACGGATATAATTAAGTAATGAAATTGGAATTAGTTTCGTCGACTCTGCGAATGTAATGAAATAAAGTTTTTTTTTCCTTTTACCAGAGGAAGGAAAATAAAATATCAACTCATTTGACGTGGCAAAACAAAGGTTTTATCTAAATGCGTTTACGAGCAAGCGGCTTAGCGTCCCAAGGAGAATTCCTCAAATATTAGCTCCCGTGAGTAATCTTCAAGCTTACACATTTTGGGTGTCGTCAGAGCTAACAGTGGCATTTTTATGTCCAAATGCCGACGTTATCATTCTTTTGTCAGTTCAAAATGGCGCCCTAAGATGGCCGAAAATTACGAAATGACTGTAAAGCCATTTAAAAGGAATTTTAAGTTAATAATGTCGCAGATATCCACGTTTGTCTACTTTTTGGTATTAACTTTTATAACACCTCGTAAAGTGTTGGGTTTATTTCGCAGTTGGAATATGGTCTCGTTTGTAAGACCTTTTTAAGTGTTGCCAACGATTAAGTGTCAGTTATGCAAGGGGACGCACTTTGGCGTGGGTTGCGATAATATCAGTTGTAAATTACACAACATCAAGTATTTCCCTACACTGACGAATTAAAATTCACGGTCGAAAACGTGGTTATGTACCTAATAAAAAATATAGGTACTATATAAAATAAACGATCATTTCGGACGCAAAAAATTTGCATTTTTTTTGCAATGGAACGCGACCGTCACCGTATTTTGTGTCACTGGCGATTTATTCGAAACAATTTTAAATTTCGAACATGAAATCATTTCCCGCCGTGTAAACAGTCGACCCGACCCGTTGACTCATGGTCTCGAACAAATGTTATCTGTCTTCTTTTGTTTGTTTCTCGAATATCATACTGCCGGATCGCACAGGCCAGATTGTTGGACCCCCCTTACCCCGCACTTTCCCTACACTACTGTTACATTCTTAAAGTATCCCTCAAATGTTTCAGGGTTCAACTTAAACTGGATCATGTATTTCTGTTGTTATTAGAATTACGTCTCTTGGTTTAGAAAATGGAATGGAATTATTCTTTTTTCAAAGTCCGTTACCGTTTTTAACCTTTTAGTCGAAGAGTCTTACTTCTTACTTAAAATTTTAAGCTTCTTAAAACTACTTATTAGGGTTTACCCTAATATTTATACGAGTATTTATTCTATAAAATATGCGATCCATTTCCATAAGATGCCCGTAAAGTTATTTTATATCGTTAACCGTAGTACTATCACGTAGTACTAGGTAGACTTAGTTGCTATTTTTATTCTAGACATAAGCTATCAGGCCCTAATGCCTAGTTAATGGGATCGTGTAAATTTCATAGTTTAATCGCAGGTGAAGCGTTTATCTAATAATTGGATGGATGTTTATTTGATAACAGATGTCTTCCTAAGCTATAAATCTTGTTCAAAGCAGGTAATTACGTATGTATGTAACATTAGTAGTTGTGTTAAAATGATGTAACTTGCTTTGCATACATCATCCAAAAAAAAAATTTTTATTATTGACGGCATCACTCGATTTGGTCAGTTATGGGTCGCGGGTTCGAGTCTCGCATGGAACAAATTTTAATATGTTGATGGCCTACAGATTGGTTTGGGTTCATGTATGTGAGAAATTGTGCTTGTCCAATTTGCCCATAACACAGGAAAATAACAGTCAACGTCTTTCTTAACTTGAATTTAAGATATAAAACTTTTACTGGTAATGGGTAAATTAAATCAAGCTAATATGTATTGTATTGTATAATTGTTAGTTAGTATAGTAAATTTTTGCAGATATGTCCTAAAAGCTGCCCCGACCCTAAGAATAAGTTTCGATGTTGCAATAAATTATATCCATCTATCCATGATAAGAAACAATTAAAATTTATTACACATCGCAAGATTAAATGTATGGAGAGAGCGTGCGGTAATCTCAAAAGATTATTTCTTCCATACAAGGGCTCTTTAAAAATGTCACCCATGATCCCATTTAATATTTATTTATCGTATTTTTTATGTGAAACTGATACGGGACAAGCGGTTCGTTCATAGTAACACAATATAAAAAAAAAATACCATACTTTTTTGTGACAATAATTATTTTGTAGGTTATTAGTTTTTTTTTTAAGAACTGCCCATTTTATTTGTCAAGGTTAAGTACGATTTTGACCTATGTTCCAAATTTAAGTTGCAATATTTTATTTTTAAAGACGTTCCATTTAAAAAAAAATCTGAAGCAAAGCAACATGCGTTAGGTTTATCAAATGAGTTTTTAACTTTTTACGTCACTGACGTACTGCTGGCTGACGCACTTAGCATTTAATGGCCATTGACAATCACATGCCATTACCAGCTGGCCAGCAGTCACCATTACTGTGCATAAATTGAAAAGGAATTAATTTATTATGCAAATACTTAGCAAAGGGCACTTTTGCACTTCATTTAACTAAGATATAATGTTTTGAGTGAGTTTTATTTACACTGACGAAGGGAATTGTATCTAACGCTTTTAATCGTAAAGATTATAAATATATCTACAGTAGGTACTTATATATTTTTATCCCATGGTTTTTGTTATCTGGATCTACTAATAGCACAAGATATAAGATGAGACTCAACTCTTCGCCTTTATATTTTATATAGGCGGAGAGTTCAGTCTTTTCCCTAACAATACGACACGTCGAGTTGAGTTTTTATATGCAGTTATCATCATAATAATTTGGGCTTTCTAAACTAGAGGTTAGGTCTAATCTTACTAGTTTCGGCTCAATGCTCTCTGCTGAGATGAGCCGGTGAGGTGAGCCTTTTTTCTCTCCTTGGTGACATTACAAATCTTGCGGTTAAAATTTTATAATATAATACTGGTTAAAATTTTGGCTCAATCAATTTCCATACAATACGAAGAAACTGCTTTGGCATCTGATATATTGACTGGTACTTCTTCTTTAAGTAGGCAAAGAACGATCGCTGATCATATTTTTTTTCCTCATAGAATGGCGGACTCGTATGAGTAAAAACTGCTTTACCCTATGGTTAGTGCCATTGGCCGCGACCGCGACAAGTAGATCACTGGTTCACTAACTAGTCAAGGACCATTTCGTTCGTCATATATCAGTGTAAGTCTAAGGTTTTGCATGTAGATTCAACAATTAATTAACCTTTGGACCTTGGGTCGGTTTTACTAAGTTTTTTTGTACCATTTACGTGTACATACATAATATATGGTACCTACTTACGTGAGATCAAGAGCCTTATAGTGCTGGCCAAATATCAATAATATTATAGCCATCGAAGTGAGTTTTATCAAAATTCTCAGCAGGGTTCCCACTTTCTACGTTATTGTATTTTAATAATTTGTTGAACATTTAAAATGTCATCTCTTGGACTCACATTCTCGATAATTTAACAAATGTGATTTTTATTTATTAAAATAGTGTTGTGTAAGATTCAAAGAGGCGTATCACCAGTCTTACTGTCACAGCCAGAGATTTCAATTAGCAGAAATGGATAATTAGCTAGTATTATGATGAAAGGCAAAACGGGGAAATTCTTTTGTATACCATTGATAATATTTTTGTAATTTTTCCGTATTAAAGTTTTTCCTATATGGTTGTGCCTGTAGCCATCCGTAGGTGGTATCATTTGCTTTATTAATGTTCACGAATATCTGTGAGTGCGGTTGTTAGTACTTCTCTCTAACAACTGGTTAAAGATTCGACAACGAAGATTGATTGGAGCGATTTATCTGCGTCCATAAGATTAACGTGCACTTTCTTACACAGATGGACGCGTCGATGTTCATATCATTGATTGACCGCTGCTTCTTCTAAAATATAGTCCACATAGGTAATTAATATTTGTGCCGTTATCAAAATCTATTAACACCTAATAATAGGCAATTTATTATAAATATCTAGATCCAATTACAAACTAATCAACTGCAAACTTGATACGACGGAACAAAACGCGAATTTATCAAATACTTTTAACACTATTCTGAATTAATTAACAATCTTTATTCGATACCTCGTGAGTAGTCTCATAAACTTACGAGATACGATTGGTTTTTATAATATAAACGAGATTTTTATAATAAAAACCGAGTATAAACCGATATACACAACACCTGCTCCATCAAACACGAACGATGATCATTATGTTAATGCTCCTAAAATTAAAGTTCAAGTTATCAAGTCGAAAGAAACCTTAACTGTAACGCAATTTGATCCATACTCGTTTAGACGATGCGCAGTCAAGCTACAGAAAAAATTAACCGTGTCGAAACGAACGAGGTATCGAACAGGCGCCAATTATGCCAAATGAGCGCTTATTCCGTGCACCATAAATCGATATCACGCTATACTCGGAGTAACAGTTACGCCCTTAAAGGATTCGTCTCGATAAACCGTACACCGAATTGTATTTATACAATAAAGGACCTTGTTATGAAAGCTGAAAGTGTCAGAATTACGTAACGGTGGAAGCGTCTGTTACGCCCTGTTAAAACGCCCTTTGCACTAACAAGACGGACAGAGATGAATCGATGTGGTTTTTGTTAGAGCGAGTGGGGTGGAAGATAAACAGAACTCTTGAAAAACACTTGTGAGATAACAAAGGCTGGCTTCCACGAAGACGTCCAATAATTTGTCTTTTTAATTTTACAGCGGACTGCCATAGCTTTTAAATATAATATATTTTTTTCTTTCTACTCGACCTCGGTCAGGTCCATTAGGTCGAGAGGCTGAGTATTGGGGAACTCATTATGACCACTCTTTCGCTGTGAAAATTCTTTTATGACTTATTGTTTCTATAGCCTTGCTCAGAAATGAACTACATACTCTTACGTGTAATTTTAAAACCTGCACTCAACCTTAGTTTTTGTTCATGGATCTTGTAAAGTTCAGTCTTTACCGCAGTAAAGTAGGTAAGTACCATAACCTTCTTTTCGTTCAACTTCGTAATAAAAATATATTTTACAAATAAAACAAAAGTTTTTAAAAAACGTGTCGTAATATAATAAGTAATATGAAATAAAACCCGAACTAAGCACAATAAAAACGAAACGGACGTAAGAGGAATCGAAACCAGTTCTGGCGTACCATCGGTTTAGTTGTAAAAAAGCTCGTTCCATATAATATAACCCATTACAACCCCGAGAATCACTGTTCAGCCAATCGTCGTGAGGAATTCGAAAATGGAACGCAAGTTCGATTTTTAATTGTTTGGAATGAATTTTATGCTATTACGGCCAGTATTTTGTATCGAATTCAGCTGATTTTATTGTTTCCATTTGAATAAAGAAGAATCCTGTTTTTGCATTAACAACTAGATTTCGTAATTATCGTGCACACAGGTATTATGTACCACGGGTTTTTAAAACATTAAGATTTAAGAAGACTTCATTCTTATTAACCAAGCTTCGTATAAGAAATACAGTATGTACACTCGACGGAAACAGTACAGCACTTAACCTATCGCGGCATGATGGGAAAAAATCTGACATGGGGTATAAGTGGACCCCATTCGGAGCGTGGCCGGAACCTGTTAATGAGCGATTAGTTCTGCCAGTTGCGGATAATACCGCACTAATAGTTGGGGCGTGCGTACAGAGGGTTAAAATGTTAGGGATGATTTGTATATTAATATTTTTTTTTGGTTGGTCGCGTGTTGACATCTCAGTTAGAATATCTGTACGTGATGTTGTTAAGTTTCAGTAATGTGAGGTTATTATTTATATTTTTTATCTTCCAAAGGAATTCTGGCAACAAACTAAAAATATAAGTTCTATTTTGAACTAGCTGTTGCGGATGCGGTTTCACCAGTATTCCATAGGACTTTTTAAAACAAAAGGTAGCCTATGTCCTTATCCAAGGTCTAATCTATCCCTGTACCAAATTTCGTCAAAATCGGTTCAGTGGTTTAAGTGTGAAAGACTAGAGTTACTTTCGCATTTATAATATTATACAGTAGATTATTTGTTAATATTCCTTCCTTTACCGCGATTTGGTGGCGGCTGTGCGCCTTCAGATTTCTGCCCATGAGACACTCCATGAATTCTTAGAAAAAGCTACCTAAAACCTGTCCTAAAACCCAACCTGGCACTAATACAAACATAATTTACAACTTTTGACTGTCTCATCTCATATTTTACGTCCAATTTAAGAATTTTTTTTCATCACTGCTGACTCCACTATTGTATGAGGGATTCCCGTGGTTAGTTATCGCACCCATATAGTAGATTCGCTTCGAAAAGACCACCCACGATTGTGGGCTACCATCGTAACTCGAAACTCACTATTTCATTTACACACCTCCTTTACTTTAGTGATGTATGAAGCAATAACTCGTGATTTTATACAGAAGTGATAAATTATCACTTAGAAGTGGCCATTGTGAGTTCGCGGTCCGTAGTTGGGTTATGTTTGTGGTTAAACACATTTTTTTAATTTAACATGTAAGTATACTTTCGATTTTTTTGTTTTAAGTAATATAAAATTGTAATTGTATCTGGTAATGTCTAGTCAGTTTAAAGAATCAAGAATCGAATCTTTTGTGGTAATATCTCCCACCATTTATCTAAGTTAGAAAGATTAACTAACACAAATAAAAAAAGTTGTGAGTCATTACAAGGCAAAAGACATTCCTTTATTGTATTTGCAAACGATGATATGACAACTTTTTATGTAGTTTTTTTTTTAAGTTTATACAAAACATTTACTTTAGTAATAATTATTCTTTAAAATAATAACGCCTGTATTCCCCGAAGGGTTAGGCGGAAATGCATCACTGTATACCCACAGTTCGCCAGTATATTTAGGTCATGTAATAGGGGGCGAGCCTATTGCCATTAACCGGGCACAATTCCAAACTCCGAGCTGCTACTGAGAATTTTATAGAAAAACCCTATAACACTTTGCTCGATCTGGGAATCGAACCCAAGACCTCTAGCATTGCAGCTGCGCTTAAAACTACTAGACTAAGCAGTTACTACCAAATCACGAAAATAAATGGACCACTTTAATAAACAGTATTCAACTCTAAGTATTGATTTTTGGCATTTACGCGAATATTATACATTGAAATAAAACTACTTTTTACTGATTTTATCGCGTTATATTGATATTATTAATCCCGACGTTTCGGACCCTTTACAGCTTCCATGATCACGACGATGAGTCTACCCGTGACCATGGATGAATAATATCAATATAACGAGATAAGATCCATAAAAAGTAGTTTTATTTCAACTCTAAGTAATTAATCGTGTACAACACTCGGAGGTCTAATATCTAATAACAAGAAGTTCTGAGCAGACAGACGAACTAACTAACAAGTCGACTAACAGGGAAAATAAAAGCTATGCGTGTTGCACACACGACCCGGGCGCACGCGCAGGTACCGACAGCAGAAGCGAGATAAATTAATTAATTACGTCTTTAGTTAAATCAACCGAACGAATGTGACGTGATTTATAAACTGTTTGCAAGTATGTAATTGGAAAATTATTGATTGAATTAATTCGATTTGAGTAATTGATTAATTTGCAATGTTGTGTATGTTTAATATAATATAATATGTGTGCCTAAACTGCTTGACTTTAGTGCGACTGCTGCGTTTGAGGTCCTGGGTTCGATTCCCAGATAGAGCAGTATTATTGGGTATTCCTATGAAATTCTCAGTTGCAGCTAAAGTTTGGATATGTGCCCGGTTAATAGCAATAGGCTCGCCCCCTATTATATGGGACCAAAACATAATGACAAACTGGTTAGGCAGAGATGTAAAGGATCACCCACGTGTTCCTTTACATCTCTGCCTAACCCTTCGGGGAATACGTGCTTGATTGTATGCTATGTGCGACTGAAAAGTGTGTATTGCTCGATTTAGTAACCATAACAAACGCTTTCATAAAATATAGTTTGTTCTTTTTCAGTTTCGTTAACTCATTCTTTGTAAAGACCCATTAATTATTTGCTCATCGCTTACAATCCAAATTTTTCTAACTAATCACTCTTAATCCTTGGTCAACAAATCTTTTTCTGCTGACCCTACCCCAAAAATCCAGAGAAAAGAATATTTGCTCACAGGCGGCGGGTGACGGCGCAAACACGCGTGTGGCCAACACCGGTAGCGTCGGCAAACAATCATGTTGACTGTACATTGTGGAGGAATTTCCACTGTTTGAACTTCGCCCGGAATGGGCTACCTGTAATAGATCGAACGACATGGAGAACTATTTTTCTTCATGATATTTCCGGTAACATTTAAGAGCCAAGAGCTCTGAGAAGGGCCTAAAAAACATGCAACAATTTTGAAGTAATGAGAGGTAATCCTTTCCTTATACAATTTTAATTATAAACCATTTCCTATCTAAAAGCTTTTAAGCAAAATTTTTGTCTTCTCAGAAACAATTTTTCATATACTACAATTAGCTTGAACGGCAGAGGTAGATGTCTATATAAAATAATCAGAAATCTTCATCCAACCTCTTTCTAAATAATAAACTACCTGAAGCGTCCGGTCAAGTTTGAATTTACAGAGTACATGATGATGTCATCGATGAAATCAAACCACACATCGGTTGCAACGTTCTAATTCACCTCTATATTATAATAGTCAAGGAGATGAACCAAATTCCTGACACATTAAAGACACAGGTTGGCTATGACTTGCACAACTCATGTATGTATTTACTCATGTTATAATAGACGTTCCATTCAAGATGATTGTTAAGCCATGAATGCGTGGAGGTGGTACATTTTGGTACAAGAGACAAGAAATTGTCAAAAAAAAAAAACACAAGTCTTCCCAAACTACGTCCGACCATGCTTGCTTCCTTCCCTTATGTAAGAATCGGCCGACCTCCTCCCCCCTGTTTAATATTTATTACGTAACAATCTAAAGAAAAAATGAATACACGTTTGGTTTGGTTATGCAAATCGTTTACCTATACGTATCCGAGCGCCCGCCTCATTATTTCAAATAATAATCTTAATTCTGCGTATTTGTGTGATCTTACGTGTAAGAAAAAGTAAGATATGGTCGATCCCTTACCCATCTAAATTGTTTTACGCAATATATGGATGGCGTCAAAATTACGACCATTCGCCGAATTTTGTAATTTGGTCCCTTACATAATCATCCTTGCTTTTCAGTTATTTCTTACAGAATGTTCGTCCTTTTTATCGTACTCTTCAGAAAAAGGCCAAAGTCTTCGTTCACATCACTTGTCCGATTCGATCCTCGCTCAAGTGCCGCATCCATCAAACCCACTCTCGATTCCCAGTCGTGATGTTATCCGTCCGCCAGTCATGCACCCTAACGAACAGACCCTCTTTTTATATACGTACCTACATAAATCCACTCTGTTTGTTTTGTCCGTCCGTTCGTAACACTGTTTTGGTAGGAATTTATAGGTTTCCCTTTACTTGACAAAGTTTTCTTTACAAATAATTGAAAAAGGAACGCTTCTATGGTTTTTCTGTTAATCGTTCCAACGCGAATTGTTTTGTGTGTATTTTTTGTTAGCTGTTTATAATTTGGTGGGGCATGTATTTTTAAACTTTTTTTATAATTAAATATGCAAAGTTATATTCAATGAACCAGGCAAAAATATAATCAAGTTTACTTACAACTGATTTAGCTTTGGCAATGTTTAAACAACACAATAGAAAAAGTTTAGTGCTATAGGATACTGTAATAGTACCCGAGGGTATTGACCTCGATAGCATTTAGACGTAAGTTATTAAAGATCTTGATAAGCAGTATTAAATGTATTGGAATGTATTGAAAAAACAAAAACGTGTGAATATATATTTTTAAGTATAGATACTTTACCAAGAGTTTCCATACAATGGATGCCTGAAAGCAATAGGCATCGTCGAGGCCGGCACAGGAAGTGGTGGCGGGATGACTTGGATGCATACCGCGAGGGTTGGTTCGAGAAGGCACAAGAAAAAAGTTCCTGGAAGCACCTGAGGGAGGTTTTTACCCAGCAGTGGGATAGCAATTAGATGGGATGGGCACATAATGAGGTGAGATAAAACGTATGCGACTAAAAGAGTGATGAATATGAATGTTAAGGGGTAAAGAAAATATGAATGGATTGTGTTCAGGCCGGTATAATGGAAAATGGAGCCAATGATAAAGTGACGCCTAACAGGGATGAATGGGTGAAAATAACATCATGTGTCAATCCCAAATAAATTGGGATGCGAGCAAGACGAGACACTTTAAAATATCTCATAATTATATAAAAGATACAAAAAAAAACTGATAAATATTACTTAACATCGAATATAAACACAATCAGTGGTCCACTTATGTGTCTATATTAGTGACATTAAAATAAATTGCAGTTTTAAAAATATCATCCATTCACAATATCTCTTCATAATATGTTGTATATTATGAAGAGATATCTATGGATGATATTTGAAACTACTAGCGAGTACGCCAGCAGTGTATGTTTTTATAAAAAAGTTAAAGTTTTCTTGTCTACAGCAAAAAGCAGAAAAGGATATGAAAGAATAAAAATCTAGGAATAGCTTAAGGAGATCAGCTAGAGCTTTGCAAGATATCTCATTTACTGCACTAAATAATGATAATAACAAACCATACATGGAAACAAAACTTCTTGAAATGCACGACCATAAGGTGCGTATGACATGCATCCCACATATTTAGTAAATAATAAATTCTGGGCATGTTTAATAAATGCTTTTAGGGCGATGGCGGCGCCACCTCGGCGGTTGCCGATGTAATTTCGATGCAGTAAGCACCGAGCATGCACCACAATGATTGATAGTCGATCAGCTCTGCTGACACTGTAGGAATAATCGAGTTATGATTGTCCAGAGACGGAGCCCGAAAGGATTATGGCTGATTATGGCTTTTTGGTAGTCCATGTACTACACCTTGGACATTCGTGTATTACATTCCTAATGGATTTTAAGCCTGTAACGCTCTTACTCTCCCAGTACACGGAGATTTCTGTACGTGTAATATCGTCAACTTAAAATTTCTTCATCTTTTTATTTTGCTGTTTCTTTTTTTCCGTTTTGAGATCCAGTTCTATGAACTGCAGTGAAAGAAATTCTCAAATACTTGCCGGTTTTTTAAATAAAAAGCAACTCTTTAATTCTAAAGGTTCATAAAGATTAATTTCCAGGTCTTCAAGGGTTAGTTTTTTTGTTCTCAACTCTTAGCAAAACCTCAAGTGGTTGGAGTGTGCTGTTAGTGAAATTACTGAAACTGCCACTTGAAGCACTCTGGGACTGAGTTGCTGGGTTCAATACTTGATGTTTTTTATGAAACGTGATTCTGTAATATTTTGTTTGTGAGAACCACAAATATTACAGAATATATTTAAAAAGGGGTAGTATTTTCTAAGGTATAATTTTAGTGAAAGAAAAAAGCCTTAAAGCATGCGTTGACAATGTTTTTTTTTAATCTATTAATTTCCAGAATTCTTAAAAACATCTAACGAGAATCAGAATTACTACAATTCCTCCTTGGCCCTGCTAATCTTCTCTCAATTGAAACTGGTGAGAAAAAGAACCCTTAAATATCTCCAATAGATATCATAGAAACGTTTGGAATTGAAAATGTTAGCCTAATCTTTTTGTCTTACATTCCAACAATAATCTATAATACCCTCTCCTTTGCAACTCTTATTTCATAAATCCGAAATTAGGACCTTCATATCATAAAATTATTATACCTCAAACCATACTTTTATTATATTATTCCCCATTTCTCGAGAATTTTTTTTTCTTGCATCCGTATCTGATGGTTCCCAAGTCAGGATTAAGATAGCGACAGTGTTTGGTCGGGGACAATCTGTGTGCAATAAGTCTTATCTCAACACGTCTGCCCATCCCGTATCTTTTCAAAAGCATAATATTTGGGCACTTGGGATTTTGGGCCGGTGATACTGATAAAGGATATTGTCAAATGCTTATGAAATATTGTTTTGATTTATCGTCTCCGTTTGCGCATGGAGTGAAACGCTTTAGATTTAGCTTATAGGATGATAAAGTTTAATTTCAATTGTACCTTTAGATTATCAAAGTTGATCGATATTTTCATATTCAACACAACATTCCAAGTATTTATGATTGCACATATAGCTTCGACCAGGGCCAGGACTCGAACTGCGTTCTCTGGTTTGGTATACTGAATGCTTTGGAGCTCCGTCCGTTTTGCTAATTTGTCATCTATATTGTCCGTCATAAGACAAACATGACTGTTTATATCTTTAGAAAATGCATTTTTATTATTCTATGAAGACCACCATAGAGCTTTATCATTGGGGTGTAGAGCATAAGCAAGGATTACCTGCGCATTCAAGATCGAATACTTTATTATCTATCTTATCGATCTACAGCAGATTCTCTTCCTCGTAACTGTCTCAACACCAAACTTCTAAGATAAATGAGATCCAAATCGCCACGTCCTTAAAATTTAACGCTTCTTATCTCTGCTCGTTCCTTGTGTATTATTTTGCCACAAATAAAGGTAAACAAAACGGAGTGTGCCCATCCGGTGTCTTTGTGGTAAGGTTTCACCATTGTGGACAAAATCACGGGAAATCTCCTGGTGAGATGTGACCATTGATATTCAATCTATTGTTGGCTTAAAGACAAGTGGGGTCATTAGTTTGGGAACAGGAATGTTTTTATTTTGGCTGTTAATAGTTTGTCCTTGAGGTACAGAGGATAAAAGGTATCTTATACACTGTTTTTTTTTCGTTTAATTATCTAGTATTAGGACTTTCAAACAGCAACAGTGATATCCTAGTGATATGACCATTGGATTGCAAAGTCAAAGGTCTCGATTTCGAATCAAAGGCATGTACCTCTGACTTTACGATATCATGTGAAGTCTGCCAACCCGCAATTAGGCCAGCGTGGTGAACTATAGTCGTACTTATAAGAAGAAATAATAAAGTGTTATTTTTTCTTAAAAGGCTCGTAATTTATCTGCAGAATTATTTGGTTTAAAGCAGTAGTTCTACCTGAAAGATAAAAGGGAGTTTCTTTCTCAAAACGTTCATGCTTTTGCTTGCAAGCTTTTACTTCAAAGTAAACCTCCAGCATAATAGCTGGTCATTGTAAGGTTATTGATCTGACCAAGCAGCCAACAAGACCTTAATCATTAAATAATTATTAACAGCCAATTAGCAAGATAATTAACTTAGAACCGCATGGTCGGTTGAATCAATAAATCATTTACAAATTGACCATGTTACCTGTCCTTCTGTTTTTTGCTACGAAATGGCTTTGTCTGGCCTTTGGTTTCTTTGTTTTTTTGACCGACTGGCGTGTCTGTGAAGTACATATTATCATAGTAGGTATATAGATTTTAAGAAGCCGTATGATAATGTAGGTTTGTGTCTATACAGAAAGGAGTAATATAAATATATGCCTTTATTCTTCGAAGGATTAGACAGAGGTAAGTACTGATCTATACTCACAGATCGCTGGTAAAGTAAGTTTTTCGGTCCTATGTAATCGGGGCTTATCAGTATTACCCAAAAATTGGGTTGCGGAGGTCTGATGGCAGTCGCTTCGTGTAAAATACTGATATCCAACCGCATCTAGTAAGATTGGAAACCGACTCCAACATAATTGGGTACAGGCTCGGATGAATAAGAAGGAATTGGGGCTTATTTTCAGTAATCGGGCACTAGTCTAAACTCCGAGCTGTTACTGAGAATTTTATAGAAAACCTTCCTCGATCTGGGAATCCAACCGGATTTCATGCTCAGCAACCGCGCTTGCAATCACTACCCGAGTGAGATCAGGAGTAAGTATAAAAAAATGAACAATTTTAAGAATCTTCTATTTTGTATAGTTAGAACATGCTAATACTGTACAGAGGCCAGCACATCAAGCTACTACAATGTGTAAAATTTATTTGATTGATTTTCAACTTTAATACAAAACGATAAGGTTCATATTCAATTGGAAGTATTTGACAGTTTTAGATAGTTTGAACTGCTGGCGTCTGTACATGCATAAAGAAAAAGAAAGTAAATTCTTCTTGAAAGTGTCTGCCTGATGAGCTCATCGCAAAGCAATAAAGATACAGGATGCTTTCAAGGTACTTAAGAACTTTTGCATTTGTTTTTGTATAACGGCCCGTAACAGCCAGTAATATTATATAGGTCGTTTTTCGTGCTTATACCGCACTATAAACGCTTTCAAAGCTCGTCAGTTTATTACAAGAAATTGAACCTGTAAAACCACAAAATTACTACTTACCAGTTTTTTAAACTTTACTGGACACGCAGAACCGACCATACATAATGAGGGGAAACTAACAGTTATCCTAACAAGGTTTTTAATACCGAAACCATGTACCACGTGGTATCGGTTCCCGAACGGTGCACGAGCCAGGCGCCATAAATACAGGCCTCGTCTGCGCGGGCGCAGGTACGCCCGCCAAACGAGATCGTTCCTTTTTTAAAAAACAACACCACCACCATTATATTTTCGACCTAATTTTTAACGTCTTAACGCCGCTTTTTGCGTGGTGGACTTCCAAAGTCATTTTCATAATTCACTTTGGGCTTTCTCGCTTCTGAAATAAAGCTCCTTTTTGGGAATGTGCGTTCGAAACTATTCCAACATTCTCTGTTGAGTTATAAATTCTAATTTGGTATATGTAAGGTTGTTTTTTGGCTGGGGTCTGGGGTAAGGTTTTTTCTCGCCATACAAGATTTTGGTTGTTTTTGGTTGTTTTTTGTGACAGCGCGAGAGGAACGGGCGCGCTAAGGTGGGTGTTTTGCGGGGTCACCGAGGATAATAACTGTAAATTATCGTCTTTTGCTTTATTGAAATTCGTTCGGACGTTTTCTAATGGAAAAAAAATCTCTTGTATACAGGACTAAATTGGAATCTGAGTTTCATTCTTCTAAATTCCTTAAAATGTGTTTACCACGGAATCGAGTAGAAGTCATTTTATACGCCAAATTGTATTAATCTGTATTTTTTACTGCCTCAATGGTCCTGATCCTGGGTTCTATCCTGGTTGAGCAACTTTGCTGATTTTAATGTCATTTTTAGTAGGTAGAAACTCCGAGTCTGGATTTGTGCCTGGTTAATGGCAATTGGGTCGTCCCTGTATTGCATAGGACCTAAAACATACCGATTAACTGCGGATGTAACTTCTACCTAAACCGAAAAATACAGACGTGGTTAGAATATATTTTATTTTTTAAATAATGCCTCTTTTAAACTCAAAAGGCAGCATGAGTGATATTGAAAATGAACTAATATTTTCTCATAATATTAGTTCATTTTTCAAAATACATACTCATAATTCAAAATACACAGATCAGATACTCACATATGTCTATGTTCACGCTTCACTGAACACAGCAACATTAACTAACCAGTGAAACTAAGGACAGTAGGGGACCACAAACACAAGGCCTGTCATGACGTCACAGCCTCACGCCTCAAATTGCCGTCATTAGGATTAGCAACACAAACACCAGTCTATCCGACTGTGGTAATGAAATGGCGCCCAGATCCTGGTGTCATATAGCAAAGGTAACATGAATTCAAAGAAACTTGGTGTGTAATCTTGAATGTGGGCTACTGAATAAGGACTTGAGAGCCTGGGTCCGAATCCCAGGTCGAGCATAATGTTATTGGGTTTTTCTATGAAATTCTTAGTAGCAGCTCGGAGTTTTGGTCCCTGATTAATGGCAATATTCTGACCTCCTGTTATGGACTTAAATATACCGGCGAACTGTGCTCATACAGCAGTACACCGTAGGTATGTTAATACCTGACTGCTGTACCACAGCCCGTCATGGTCGTGGCGAGTTTCGCGGGTCCCATGGTTATGACTATAGGGCAGGTGAAGGCAAGTGCGGTTTTTAGTCGGTATCAGTCCGACCCTACCTGCCTACCCTGCCACCTCCGCGGGTGGCGGAGGATCCATGAGGATTTTCCGTACTACAAAAAAAGGTGTGTTAATACCTACTACCTGAGCCTACTATTAAGCAGTGATAGCCTAGTGATATGATCATTGGACTGCCAAGTCTACCTGCGACTTGACTCCTTTCGACTCGAGACCTGTCTCGAGTTCAAACGAAAGCATGCACCTCTTTTATCGAAATGATGTGCGTATTAATTAAAAAATAATGATCACTCGCTTAGTCGAAGGTCTCGAGTTCGAACCCAAGGTACGCACCTCTGACTTTTCGAATTCATGTGCGTATTAATAATTAATTATCACTCGCTTAAACTGTGAAGGAAAACATCGTGAGGAAACCTGCATACCTTAGAGATTTTTCTCGACGGTTTGTGAAGTCTGCCAACCCGCACTAGGCCAGCGTGGTGGACTATAGCCTAATCCCTCTCAATATGAGAGGAGACCCGTGCCCAGCAGTGGGACAATATATGGGTTGATGATGATGATCACTCGCTTAAACGGTACAGGAAAACATCGTGAGGAAACCTGGATGCCATAAATCTATCTATCAATCATTCTAGCCTTTTCTCAGCTGTGTTGATAGCGGCTTCCAGTCTAACCAGATACGGCTGAATATCAGTATTTTACACGAAGAGACTGCCATCAGACCTCCGCGAAATTTCTGATACGATAGCCTGATAATAGATTCGTTGTCAGGCTTTATGGGCTTCTGACTATGCTCTCCGAGGCACGCTATATGTAGTCAAAAAATGTTATCTTCAAAATTTTGCTTATATCCGACCAAAAATTATTGCAATGTCCAGAAATAATTAGGTATATATTTGGCAGTAAGTGACACGGTCTGTCTTGATAATATCTTGTTTGACATCCGTGCCAAATCATGACGAGGAATTGTAAAAAAAAACGACGTTGACGCACGACGGTCTTCGGTATCTACCTGTCCTCCATTAAGCCCACAACACCATATTTCGCCTAAAACACGTAATTCCATTCGCAACCAATATTACCCCAAATTCTGAGAAAATCCAATACTAAAGTACACAACACAAACCTTTATTAGATACTTCTCTATAGCTAAACGATATATTGCCAACAAGCCCCAATGGACAAACAGACAGAGTAAACTTTCAACACCAATCGTTTGATAGAAATCCGGAATCAAACGGCAGCTAGACAATCGAGATCCTCAATCAAACGGCTAGAGCGAGACAACGAAGCTAATTCCATAAGTGTGAGAGAGACGGGTGCCGTTTACTCACCTCGGCCTCAAACGCCGGTGCTAATGATACGGGAGGGGTTCTAATTGCGTGTGAACAAACAAACGATGTGATAATACCTACTTTGTATTACTTTTTAAAGCTGCTTAAATCTCTTTTAGTTACATTCAATCACATTCATTAGTCAGTCGTAGTGACGTTCTTTTCATTTATAAAAATCTGGTATCTAAAAATATTTAAAGAGTGACGTCATCATAAACGCTACTTCCACTATTTATCTTTCGAACAGATATTCGTGACCGAAAACGGAGGATGCGGAGAAAAAAAATAAACGGCAAAGACCCCTCGTTCTGAGAAGTGGACTTGTTAGTATCACCATTTATTACACCACGGGCACCAATGCAACGAAATTAAATGATACGAAATTGAAAAGTCAATTATTTGATTTTCATTATAAGAGGTATCTGAATTTATAATGAGGATACTAATTATTATAAGACTATAAAACCACCGTTGTTCTGAATTGTATGTCTGTTCGTCTCATATAATAATATCCTTTTGGTATCGCCAATTTATATAAATATTTCATAAAATATTATTTTATGGCGTAACTGACTAATATGGTCAAAATTTACCGGTCTTGTCAATGGAATCCATCGCATCCGGTATCGGATACGCAAACATAATTTATTATTCATAAAGTAAATAAGTTATGAATTAGTTCAATCAGTCAATGTTATAAATGAATGAATCAGATTTTATTTCAATGAAATACAAGTTGTTATTTGACAAGTTTTTATTATAATAACACTGGCAACCCAGTGATGACAGGTTGACAGGTGGTTCTCGGAGCAACACATGTATTTTTGTTACCGTATCACTGACAGTGATTACCGTTGTCTTGATTCGTACGTGTAATTAGGTACCGAGAATTTACCGATACCACATTTTGGTACCCAATTAACATAAGACATAAACACCACTTTGTCGAAGCATTTTAATTTCATAACGAGAAATAGCGCTCTTATTATTCTTACGTATCGTTTATTTTTAAATACTTGTTACACGATTCGAAATAAAATCGATTTCGTGATCAGATAAATGTGAATTGGAATCATATTAATTTTTATGAGACCTCTCTTGACTATCTTTTTATCTTTGATTTGACTTACGTCAAATATTTTAGATGTAATTGGTATTGATGATACGCATTATGTTTTATTTTAATTTAGGATAGTTTTATTTTTAATGTTTCAAAAAAAAGTTATCTTGACCGGATCATTTTTCAATATTATACATATTACAAAAATATTTTTCGATCAATGAGGAATGTAAACTTACGTAACCTATATTGACTTTTCGCGATGCACTAGATTGTGACGCCTACATGTTATGATAAGCTAGTTATCAGTGTCAAATGGATTTGTGTTGAGGTACTTAGATAACTCCCTATTTGTTATAGCATCGATCACAGCTGTCCAAGGATTAAGATATTGAGATTCAACGATTAGCCTAGCTATGTATTAATAACCTCAAGGAAATATCAACATACTGCCCCTTTCCAACAAGTAGCAATTTTAATGATTTTGTTTAAAGATAAAAATAAAATTACAAGCAAATGATTTTTAAATGTTCAATCTGATAATAATATGGCATGTTTAGATTGCGATCATGTGATTGTAATCGTTGTTCATGTGAAAATCGATATTATTGAATTTGGGTATCGATATTTGGTATCTAATTTTATCTCGGTTGGCCAACACTACCAGTAGCAGGGTTTATGTTATTTTCTGAAACCACTAATGACAAAAGCTTGTTGATGGAGATCTCGAATCATGTGTAAGTCACTGACAAAGTGCCGGTGATTAATTATAGTTGTGATCCACTAAACTTTCTTAAAATAACCTATTAATTGACTTTAACCCTTTTTTGCGAAAAAATACCAGATTTTTTAATCATTGGATTGAATACGTTTGGGATCCTAGTTTTACCTACTACAAATAGTCTTTCTTCAAAAGGCTATTTCAGAATATTGTAACACTCAAGTGTTTGCTAATATCCTATGTCTGGACTTTAAAAGAGACTATGATTCTCTGAGTTTGTTTCGGTGCTTCTCCTCAGAGGTTGTCAGTTAGGAAATGTCAGATTCAGCTTAAAAAAATGTAAAGCATTGACTTATAAAAGTGTTTTTTAAAGATCTATTTGCAGAAATAAATAGAATTTATAATTAATTACAAATCATTTATAGGGTTTACGATGGAGCCCCAAATTAAAGTAAATACTCTTTCGTGCTGTGGCTCTCACATACACACGATAGAACGGCGTAAAACTGTTGGGCTGATCTTTTCTGATATTTTTGAGGGTGAGAGTGAGCCAGACGGATCACTAAATCCTACTGCCAATCGTGCTGGGTTTTGTTGACTTTTACAACACGCGATTCTTCCCAGCGCAGCGTGCAGAGAAGTTTTGTTTTAGCAGTCCTCCCCCGGGCTCCTATGGACACCGGGTGTGTCTTCTTGTTGCTGTATAGATTATTTTTGTTCAATTAGATCTGTAGCCTGGTGGTCACAACCGTGACTGCTACGTTTGAGGTCTTTGTTCAGATTTCCGGTTGAGCAAGGTGTTATTGCGTATTTCTATTTTTTATTATAATGAAATTGTCTGGAAAAGCTCGAAGTTTGGATTTGTGTCCAGTTAATGATAGGCTCATCCATCCCAGCGAACTACTATGGTACCACTATGGTGTACATAACCTACTGTACACTTTTGCCTATCCCTCGGGGAATACAAGCGTGATAGGGAATGTTCAATGGACTCCCGATTTGGACTGATGCAGATGCTGCCTTTGTATGTCTTAGATCGTCAACTCTTGCGGAGGTCCCAATTCGTAAGAATTCAGATTTATCTAAAATAACATCACTGTTCACACGTATTCCCCGAAAAGTGCAGCAGCATAAGTGGTAGTTATGTACCCAGAATTCGCCAAGTATTGTTTTTTTATATTTTTTTATTTGGGGCGAACCAATTCCCACTAGATACGCCGGTCGGACAGGTTGCTATTAATAATAAGTTATACAACACAATTTTCCTAAATTGGACATAAGACCCTATTGGTTTTCAACAAGCTCTCAGTCGCAGGCGCCTTACGAAAATTGTGCTGAAGGTAGTAAGTAAAGTCTGTGGGCAATATGACCAAGACTGGGTTTCAATTATCATTATGTACAGACGCCAGCAGGTCAAGTTATCCAAAACTGTCAAATTTTCCCAATTGAATGTGAACCTTAAGATTTAGTATTTTAATACAAAATTATAAGGCTGAAAATCAATCAAAGAAAGTTGACAGATTGTGGAAGCTTGATCTGCTGGCCGCTGTACAAGCTGTTGTAATAAAGGATTGTATATAATCGAATATTGTAAATAATTTTCATTTTAATTGACTCTTCAAGGAGGCATAATATTTTTATGTCCTTTACGGACATACCATAACTAACGTAACTGACCATAAAAGCTGCCTATAAAACATAGTACACACCCCATAGAATACTAAATAGCATGAATAATTCCAATTTATTAATTGAAGACAAAATTGAAACGAGAACCTTTATTCAATGTCTGAGTAGTTGTAAAGGTGCTTGCTTTTTGCTATTTACACAAATGTCATTTGATAGTAGTAATTAAAAGTGACTCTTTAAGCCCTTAATTGCACATTATCTAACTTACAGACACGACATGTGTCTGAAAAAGTTTAAAAAATAAACATGTTGACAGCATAAGTTAAGGGGCGGACTCATGTAGACTTTTTACTTGCAATTTTTTAATGTAACCACGGTATCATTATCATTACAAAATTCATTACAATTTTGACTTATGTTGCGACAACTTTTTTTTGTAAAGGACGATCACCGAATGAGTTGTTAACATCTTCAAAATGCGCAGGCGGCGTTTTTCTGATCTATTGAATGCCAAAAACGATTTGAAGATGATATTTTTAAATAAAATTAATTCTGTACAATAAAAAGGTACTCCGCCTTATTAATCGAGCATAGTTGTGTTTAAAATATAAATGTTACATATATCAGCTGTATGTCAATTGTAATTAATAAAAGGTAGTATGGTATTAAACTATTTTTTAATCGAGTCATCGAACCTACGGCTGCGATACGGTGCCCATCAATTACTTGGCCTTAAAGGGGCTTAATTGCTTTTATCATCACATCTAGATGTCGCTAGTGAGACGAATGTCAAACGAACCTGAATTGCTGCTTGTTCTTTTTTTAATTTTCTACATAGTAATGGCGGTAGTATTTATATTGATATCGCGGAATAGTTTCAATGGAATGTTTTTTTTTTTAGTTTTTTTTATTTGTCCTTAATTTTGAACTTCATTGGTGTGTTTATGATAGAAAAGAGAGTGAATGATAGGGATGGATGGAAGAAAAGGACTTTGCCGACTTTAAATATATTGGGATAAGGACACGAAGATGATGACGATGATTGCTAGGTCCGTGAGTTGGACTCATAGTAGGTTTCATGCAAAGTTGAAAAAAAAAACAGTTTAGTGTCCATATGCCTTGGGGTCCTTAGGTTAATATAACATACCTATCATCACGCTTCAATTCTCCGAAGGGTTAGGCAGAGGTTTTCTGCTGTACACCCACAGTTCGCGGGTAAGTTTATGTCTCATGAAATAGGGGGCGAGCCTATTGCCATTACTGGTACAAATCCAAACTCCAAGCTGTAACAGAATTTCATAGAAATACCCAACCCAGGGCCTCTAGTGTAGGAGTCGCGTTCAGGACCACTAGACTAACGAGGCAGTTAAATATAATATAAATATTTTTAATTATCTAGGAGGTTTTAAATATTCACGTTTTCTATTTGCGATTATGGATGGACTGAGTGAGAGACTACACATAGGTCAAACCGATGGTTCTAGAAGCATGAAATGTTGAACAGCGGTTCTTTACACCTGATTTTTTAATTACCTCAAAATTTTAGGTAGCTTTTGTATTCATCATTATGAACAACTTTCACAAAGGGAACGGAACCCTGAAATCGCGAAAAAGAAAACAATAAATGCGTGGAGCACGTGATTTTTCTCTTCAACCAGTGTGTGTTGACAATGAAGACATGTGGCATAGAGACGTGGTTGCTCACTTTGGGCCTCATAAGAAAGCTCAAGGTCACTCAGCGAGCTATGGAGAGCTATGCTTGGTATTTCTCTACGCGATCGAATCAGAAATGAGGAGATCAGCAGAACCAAAATTGCCAACATAGCTGAAACGATTAGCAAGCTGAAGTAGCCAGTCTGATATGGACAGACGACCTGGTAAAGGTCGCTGTAAGCCGTTGGGTGCAGGCGGCATATAACCGGCCCTCGTGGAAGTCTATGACGGAGGCCTTTGTTCAAGAGTGGACCTCCTGTGGCTGATATGATGAGCTGATATTTCGAGAAACTATCAAGGGATTGGGATAAACGAGAACACAGCTAGAAGCTGAACAAAAACGAAAGATACATATTCTTAAGACTACGGACGTTTAAACATACCACACAAGAACATTTCTATATCAATAATTAAATAATGTTTTGACACGTATTTGACGTGTCCCAAAAACTGGTTCTTAACAAGAATTTAATCAACACTTTCGGACCTATAAAAAGTCCGGGCTTGAGTCAGGGTTGGCACGCCTTAGTAATTGATATAAGGGAAATTCTTTGTAGGGTCAGCCGTAATTGGTCGCCTCGGGCGAGACGGTCCGCTGTCCGTTTAAAGTGTAAGGTTGTCAAACATATGTAACTGTGATCTTGTTAATATTTACGAGATGTAATTGAAGTATCAAGTGCTTCTTACGTCTGTAAAATAATGAGGTGATTATGATTAATAAACTTCTTGTTTATTTTTTGCTAACATTTTGTAATCATCTACGTTTAGTCTTACATAAATTATTGATACTGAATGCTATAAAAAAGTCACCAATAATGTTGTAGATATTTAAAGTCTGTGAAAGACTTTAAATATTTACAACATTATTAAAGGGTTAAGTCGTGATTAGGTTATTTTGCTAATAGTAAGTACATACTTACATTTTTGGATAGATAGATTTTTATAAATATATTTATACTTTCAAAATGAATTTCTAATGCAATTTATATTCAACTTCTTTTATAATACAAAAAATATATATTAAGTCCCTTGCATTCAAAATGGTCAACCCTACAAATTGGATTTGTATGAATTAAACAGTGAATTTTTATATATTCTTAAATTTCATGAATTGCCTGGTGACAACCATAGCTTGGAGTCCCGAGTCCGGGTCCGTTGGACAATCATTACAGCACTCGTAAGAGTCATCGAGTGTCAATGTTATCTACACGTTCTGACCTCCATTTTTAACCGACTTAAAAAAACCAAGAGGTTCTCATTTCGACTGTATTTTTGGTACGTTAATGCACGCAATGTCAGTACGGTATGCGATGTCTTCATGAACCGATTTCAGTTTTTTTTCTCTGGTACTTAATAGAATTTCCTAGTTAACCTATAAATTTGGTTGTTCTGGACAACAGTCATATGAGGGAAGTCCCTCTTCCCTCATCTTCCCTCAAATCAAAGAAAAAATGAATGGACTGTGTGAGAGATGATAGGGCTACAAAGGAACTCAATGATGAAATGACAGATAAAGAGATGTATGGAAGAAAAAGAAACACTACGCCGTAGGAGAATGATGGTTTCTTTGTCCAAAGTTTCCTAAATTTTCACCAAATAAACTCATCAACATCATCAACCCATATACTGTCCCATTGCTGGGCACGGGTCTCCTCTCAGATTGAGAGGGATTAGGCTGTAGTCCACCTCGCTGGCATAGTGCGACTGCCATCAAACTACCATCGCAACCCTATTTCTGAGTAATGCCGATATCCTATATATTAACAATTTTGTCTATTAATGTGCGCTTTACTTTACTGTTTAATCTTCTATGTGTCTTTGTAACTGTGAATACTGTATCTTCTACTTTAATACTACGCTAATGTTGTGCATGTCCGTAATTGATGTAAACACCAGTCTATATTATCTTTGTCTTTAAAATATCAATGTTTATATTGTTGATGTGCCTTGAATAAATAAATAAAATAAAATCCTGAGGATAGACTGTTGTGTCAGGTTTTTTGGACTTCTGACTATCACTAACGATTTTCATGGGTGTTCGATTGAAAACCAAGACCGACGGAAGAATGTTGTAATATATTATATAACTTCGATATTTTAATATTGCACATACAGTTATTTAGAAAAGGAAAAATTCGACCGCGGGCAGGATTCGAACCTGCGTGTTCTGGTTATATAGGTACACCAGACGCTATGACCACTAAGCCACCGCGATACCTACCCGTCATGTCGAATTTTTCCTTCACATACTGAATTTACGTCTTTATGGTGACGTCAGTAACACCTATTGGAAAGCAAGTTTTTTGCTTTTCAACCGACACGACTTTACAGTTAGTTCAATGTCGAACGATGCCACCTTACCTTCTAACTATCTTTTTGTATATTTTTGGCATTTTCCATGCTAAGATTTTAAAGTTATTTAGAAAAGGAAAAATTGGGACTAACTGTAAAGTAAGTCGTGTCGGTTGAAAAGCAAAAAACTTCTTTCCAATAGGTGTTACTGACGTCACCATAAAGACGAAAATTAAGTATGTAAAGCAAAAAAATTCGACATGACGGGTAGGTATCGCGGTGGCTTAGTGGTCATAGCGTCTGGTGTACCTAACCAGAAGACGCAGGTTCGAATCCTGCCCGCGGTCGAATTTTTCCTTTTCTATATAACCTTAAAATCTTAGCATGGAAAATGCCAAAAATATACAAAAAGATAATTGCACATACAGTTAACAAATATCGGACATTTCGAACCCTGATAGTTAAAATCACCTACGAAGCTAATAAAAAATCACCAGTTATATTTTAACGCCGAACAAAGCAGATGCGTGAAATTTTCAGTAAAATATTTTAACTGAGGCATTCCTTGGTTACACCAATAATAACCGAGCATCAGTTTATTGCCTAAAATATAGTAGTATTTACCTGAAAAATGTATTGTAAATAACATTTTTGTTTAAATTTTTGGTGGTTAAGCAAAAACGACGCTGATCAACCGATCTGCAAGGTTAAGCTGTGCTGGCCGCGGTCAGTATGTGGATGGATAACCATTCTGAACACCTCGAGACTTTACCGTGCCTCGGAGAGCACGTGAAGCCGGTGACAGTTGTCATACGAACATTTATGACAGTCGTTAGTTTGTTAAAGCCTAAAAAGCGTTACAAGCAGTCCCAATTTTTATTAGAAAATTTGGTTGCGGAGGTCTGATGGCAGTCGCTTCGTGTAAAATACTGATATTCAGCCGCATCAGGTTAGACTGGAAGCCGACCCTAATATAGTTGGGAAAAGGCTCGGAGGATGATATTTTTAGTTGAAATACATTGGAAAGCGTAGGTATTTGAAGAGATGCGAAACGCCACTTTACCTCTACGTGGACACAATTTCATTTGTTTGTACGTTAGATGTAAGAAAGCGTACAACGACGATAGCCTGGTATGACGTGCGTTTTACATGCACAGGATTACTTTTGGACAATACAGCAATAAGAGGTATGATCATATCATTATCAACCCATATACTGTTCCACTGCTGGGAACGGGTCTCCTCTCAGAATGAGAGGGATTAGTCTATAGTCCACCACGCTGGCCCGCACTAGGGATGGCAGACTTCACACGCCGTCGAGAAAATCTCTAAGGCATACAGGTTTCCTCAGGATGTTTTCCTTCACTGTTTAAACGAGTGATAATTAATTATTAATACGCACATGAATTCGAAAAGTCAGAGATGCGTGCCTTGGATGAGTGTATTATGATATTACAACATAATTCCAACAAATATTCAATTCAAACTTCCCCATGTAGAACAAATAAAACTGATACCTCATTCACTCCCAAAGCCCTTCAATATTAAACAACCATTCACTTGCATCAAACAGACAAATAGTTCAACACAAACATGTGTAATCCCACGTAAAAATTACCGGGGAATTGGGGAAATCGATTACCCTTGATTTGGGGTAAACACGTCCGAGTGGGGTAACTTGATTCCGACTTATCCAATTACGAACCCCCCCTGTTAACAGGCAGACTTATTGGATGGACGCTATTCTGTTAAACGGACGGTTTTAGGAATGGTGATAAATGTCTATTGATGGGTCTGGGAAGAAATTTATATTGTACGACTTCTTTCGCATGGAAATTTATTATTTGTTCTTTATTGGAGATTCAGAAATTAATTATAATTTGAAATAATTCTAAACACGAATGAAAGGAACACAAAGGACAGGCTGTTGAACTTGTTGAAAAAAGTAATGAAAATTGAATAGAGTGTATTGTTTTTATTTCCTGAAATATAACGTTAGCAAATGTCAATCTGATCATTTTAACAGCGTAAAGCGTTAACGCCAAGATAATGTAACGTTTCTAGAGTGGCAAACCTATATCTTTATTTTTTTATTAAATGGAAAATCCTCTTGGACCACAATATAATAACCGGACTTGCCTTCATACAGTACCTGACAAAAAACACATTTGCCTCATGAAAACAACTCAGAATTTATCACAAATATATCGATAACCACAGATTACATAATAGTTAACTAACTATTACTTTAAATCTATCTCATAACACCATAATACACTATCAATAAGATATAGGTGTAGTGATTTTAATGGTCCATTGGCTCCTAAACGGATATCATTCGGACTAAAGCAAGCGGAAATTTCTTCGGTTTTATGGGAAAATGTATAAGATAAGAACGCGTGATTAGATCAAATCAAATATTTTGATTAGCTTTTAATTAGTTTTGTGGCGACGATGTGATAATAGAGGATTAGATAAAAATACTGGATTTCGAATAACTCTGCCGTACGTCTGAGGTTATCCGACAGAGAACCAAAGTAACCGACATAGCACACCGGATTAGCAAGCTGAAGTGGCAGTGGGCTGGCCATATCTGCAGAAGAACCGACAACCGCTGGGGTAGACGTGTTCTTGAGTGGAGACCGCGACTCGGAAAACGTAGTGTAGGACGCCCTCCGGCAAGATGGAGTGATGATTTGCGAAAGACTGCTGGTAGAAGCTGGATGCGAAAAGCCGAGGCTAGGGTGAAATGGCGCACATTAGGGGAGGCCTACGGCCAGCAGTGGACTACTATAGGCTGATGATGATGATGTCTAACGAACTGTGGCCAAGACTCACCACCGACTTTAGAAGACGTCGCGGCAGGCCCAGAAGGAGATGGCGGGACGAGCTAGACCGGTATTGGAAGGATTGTCCGCAGGAGGCTCTAAACCGAGATGAGTGGAAGGAGGGTAGAGAGGCCTTTGCCCTGCAATGGGACGATAATGGCTGAAAAAAAAAACTGTCTATAAACATATCTGATACTAGTGAGGGCCAGTGGTCCCTATTTCGCACGGTATTTCACGGATACTTGCTAATAATGTAGCTTTATCGATGAAAGAATTTAAAAAATCGTTTACGTATTTTTTTTTAGTTTATCCATTACAATTAAACATACAAAAAAAAACTGTTTTCTATTACTATTCAACATGGAAGTAAAACTGGTTCAGTACATTATTTTTTTATACATAAATCGTTCTCCCGCACTAGGAACATTTTCTGTTTCTTAAGGGCTGTTACAAACCCTCATATTATATATAAAGTGTATTAATTAGGGCATATCTGTTTAGATATGCCCTAATGTATGTATCAATGTTTATTGATACATACATATAGGATTCAAATTATTGGCTTCGGTATAAACTTGACCATTTTAGCTGAATAAATGTGAATAAATGTCGATTTGGTTTATTTGAGTACAGTACCCGGTACAGACGGTAACATATAAAGCTATACAGTTAGCGATATTTTATTTTTCATTATGATTATTGTAGACAATCCCTTTTATGGTTATGTCTGTTTTTCTGTTATATAATATTAATTTCTATAAATGAATGTATTTTTTACTTAGTTATCTACTCTTATGGAACTTTAAAGTGTTTTTGTATTTGTTTCAGGAGAAGTCCGGCGAGCCTTACCCCGGTAAACTATCGGTAAAGTCGGACCTAAGTCCTGTTTTCGGTGAGTACTAATTTGTTAATCATATTAATATATTTCATTTATTCTATTTCCCCTTATAAATTTGTTCACCAAAAAATAACAATAGAGATGAGATAATACATTTCTCTGCCAAAATGATTTAAGATTAGTTGATACAGTCGCGGAATAGAAGAAGGCATTCACTCCGCGGTACCGATGAATTAGGTAGATAGATGGAATACTTTAAAAAAAAAAAAGAAGTAACAGAAAAAATCGCGTTCGCAATGTAAATGAAAATTTACTGCAGTCAGAACATAGATGTTTATTAACCTGAATACTTATCTTTAATGCTGTGTGTACAGTCAACACATCGGATTGGCCACGCCTATCTGCTGCCTTAAGCTAAGATAGCATCCCTATAACTATAATATATTTAATTATACGTTTTATCACCTTAGTGTGAGGTTATAAATCAGGATGTTATTAATAATAGTATTAAATTTTCGTAGACGTAATTCTTAAATTTTTTGAGGTTACATATTGTATTTTTAGAAACTCAACGCGGCCTAGCGATGTTGGTTAGAAGAGAGAGACGATAGTAGGGATTTGACTGTACCTAAAAGCCGTGGTAAAGAACTTCAACATCATACAGTAATATAACGCAGTACCAAGCCAGGCTCTAATTGGAAAAAGGCCCTCTTGGAAGACCAGATGTGTGACCAATCTTAAAACATCGAGAACCCTCCGTGCCATGGAGAGCACGTAAAACCATAGGTCCCGGTTGTCATACGAACACCTACGGCAATCGGTAGATAGGTTTTCCTATTCCTACGGTGTCTGTTAGTTGTAGTCTCACAAAAAACCCTTATCGACAATATAAAATTATCTTACACGCTTCCTACAACTTTTTCTTTCTTTTCTCAACCATCATACTCCATAAATAAACCCATATTACACCCAAAAACTCTGCCATGTACACGATAATCGATCTTATCCATAAATCGTACGGTCTAGTGATGTGAAATTGATTTCGTACCAACTATAAGGCGGGAATTACGTAGACTTAATGCTGTACCTCGCCCGAGGCCATTAACTTGGAATTATGTATGTTTTATCGCCAGCTTATAATCATCTGTCACTATCGTAACAATATTTTTGTATAATTTCATCCTGCCCCACCTCTGTAGGGATGAGGTTTCGTCGATAAATCAACGTCGAATCGTCCACATCACTTCCTGATATGGTGATTTAAACCGTGACCAAGTTAGATTGTGATTTAGAATTTAAAGTAAGTCTTATGTTTGATATTGAAGGGTTTTAAACATAAATTAAAGCAGTAAGATAAACGCCATTTCTATAATATATCTGTCTAATATAATGTAATAACGGTTTAACTAACAATTTAATGACACACCATTGTAAGTCTTTCAACTTGTCTACAAAGATTAATATACACGCACTTTGTGACGGCCACACTTCAATTTAAAACTTGTTAACATCCATTGTAACATACAAACAACATAAAGATGTCTCTAGCCCGTCTACTTGAAGTACTATATCTTGTCTCTCATCAACGATAAAGGCACATTACTATCAATCATACCAACATAATCTTTCTTCGTGTCACTAACCAGCTTTTATCGATAACTTTTCTCACGTGCGTATCGACGAGCGGCCGTCACTATTCTTACCTCGTTATTTGTTGTTATTAGTGTTGTTTTTTTCGTTATTTTTTCTTCGGGATGTTTTCGAGAAACCGGTTACAGGTCCTAATCTGATCAGTTCGCCACGACCACGACCCTGCCGTCGAAACCAGTAAAAAGAGTATAATGAAATGAGTTACAATAAAAAAATGTGAATTGTTATAGTGTTTTTGAGTTAACTGCCTATTTTGGGGCTTAGGTTTCAAGTTTAGTGTTGGGACTTCGATAAAATAAGTTTTAGTGATATCCGTTTCGGGATTTTAAAGTGGTTCGGTTGGTATGAAGTGTCCGTTGTAAAAGAAATATTTTTTAAAAGTGAATGCTTCTAAATAAAATCGGAGGCTTATAGAAATAGTTGGACAAAATCTCTTTGTAAGAAATTTAAACAAATAACTATCTTTTTGTATATTTTTAGCATTTTCCATGCTAAGATTTAATAAAAAGAGAGCTTGTAATAAGTTTTTATTCTATTATGTAGATGAAATTTTGTTTTGTTAGCCTAGTGGACGAACATAGACTGCTACGTTTGAAGTCCTGGGTTCAAGGAAAGTGTTATTGGTTTTTTTATGGGTTTGTCATTAGCTCAGAGTTTGGATTTGTGTCCCGTTAATAGCAATGGGCTCGCCCCCTATTACATAAGACCTAAGATACCGACGAACTGTGAGTGTACTTTAGTATCTAAACAGAGGTTTAGATACTCAAGTACACTCACTATAAGGGAATACAGATGGTATTTTGTACGTTTAGATGAAATAAAATAATTTTTGAGTCAAATATGTTGGATAATCTTATCCCATATCAAAGTCAAAATAATATATAAGGACATATCAAAGACAAGTCAAAGTAGTACTAGCACAGTAGAGTACAGTGCAGTAGCTAGTACTTTTTGAACGTCATTTTTACACTAAGACAGCCCCCAAAACGCCCGCCCTTCACCGCTTCCTAGTGTTGTAGCTGGGAAGAAGAAATGGCGCTACAAACTCCCCAGCAACACTTAATTGTTGTTTGTAAAATTTTATACAATATTAATTCTAGCATATACGAATTAATGGACTTTAAAAGAGACTATGATACTGACTTTGTTACGGCGCTTTAAAAAAATGTAGAATATTGACTTGTGTCTTTAAAAGAGTGTCTTTAAAAGATCTATTTACAGAAATAAATATCATTTATCATTTAATGTCACCTTGCTGGGGACGGACACTTATCAAAGAGAGAGGGCCACCACGCCTCACGAAGTCCGAGTTATCAGACCTCACATGTCTTCGAGAGAATCTCTCAGGAATACGGATTCCCCATACTGTTTCCTTCGTCGTTTAAGACGGAGATTGCTAATTATTATTATGTCTGTGCTGCTAGATCACCCTACATTATCATCTTCCGAACCCTTTTCAAACTATGTTGGGGTCGGCTTCCTGTCTAACCAAATGCGGCTGAATATCAGTATTTTACACAAAGCGACTGCCATCAGACCTCCGCAACCCAATTTCTAGGTAATACCGATATCCTGAGGATAAACTGGTTGTCAGAGTTTTTGGGTTGAAATTAAACTCCTTTTTATGGATTTTTTCGCGTTATATTGATATTATTAATCCCGACGTTTCGGATCCTTTACAGCGTCCATGGTCACGGGTAGACTGATACAATGTATAGACTGGTTTCAATGTATAATATTCGCGTAAATGTCAGAATTCAATATAAGACCACTCTCATAGATGTTCGTATGACAACCGGAACCGACGGCTTTACGTGCTCTCCGAGGCACGGACTAGATCATCCTACATAATATTCAATTAAATATATGTTCATAATGGAGAAGTAAATTAGTTAATAAACATACATACCATCACGCCTGTATTCCCCGAAGGGTTAGGCAGAGGTGTACTAATGTACACCCACATTTCGCCGGTATGTTTTAGGTCCCATGTAATAGGGGGCGAGCCTATTGCCATTAACCGGGCACAAATCCAGACTCCGAGCTGCTACTGAGAATTTCATAGAAAAACTCAATAACACTTTGCTCGACCTGGAGATCGAACCCAGGACTTCTAGCGTAGCAGTCGCGCTTAGGACCACTAGACTAATGAGGCAGATTAGTTAATCACAGTTTATTATCCGAAATTCAATGTTTAATTCAATTTAATTGACCATGACGGTATTAAACTTGATGTTATCGTGTTAATGCATGTTATTATTGTAATAATATTATTATTACTTTATGTTAATTAGAGAAATAATGTCCGACGTTATAGTAAACTAGCTTTTGCCCGTGACTTCATCCACGTGGAAAAATTACTTTTAATGATTGTTGTAATTTGGCTAATTAACTCAAAATCGTTTAAAAAATTATAGCCTATACTAGCTGACCCCGCAAACGTTGTTATGTAAATGTTTTTTTTATGTTGTTTATGGCAACATAAAAAAAACATTTAGGGGTATGAAAAATAGATGTTGGCCTATTCTCAGACCTCCCCGATAAGCACAAAAAATTTCATCAAAATCGGTCAAGCCGTTTCGAAGGAGTATGGCAACGAAAACTGTGACACGAGAATTTTATATATTAGATGTTATTCTGATGTATAAATAATAAATACTGTAAAGTATCATCAAAATCTGTTCATTAGTTTTAGCATGAAAGAGTTGCAAACATTCATCCATCCTCACAAACTTTCACATTTATATTAGTAGGATGTACATATAATATAATATTTTTGTGACATTTTACACAGCACCATCTAGTCCCAAACTAAGCAGAGCTTGTACTATGGGTACTAGACAATGGATATAACACTTATATACTTTTTTTTTTGTAAATACATACTTATAATACATTAAAAACACCCAGACAAACACAAATACTCATGTTTTACCCACACAAATATTTGTGTCCTGTGGGAATCGAACCCACGACCCTATGATCAGCAGACCACAGAGGTCGTCAAAATTAAGTCTCGATTTCGGTCCCGGTTTTATATGAATACATATAGAACAATCGTTAGTGGAAGCCTGACAACTCGTTGATCCTTAGGATATCGGTATCGACCAGAAATTAGGTCGTGGAGGTCTGTCGATTTTATTTATTTATTTCAATTTGAATAACACGGTTTAAAACCAATTACAATATTCAAAGCGGACAGAATAACAAACATATAGATTTATTTTTTTTGAGCCATTTTACACAGCACCATCTAGTCCCAAACTAAGCAGAGCTTGTACTATGGATACTAGACAATGAATATAATACCTTCTCATATACTTTTTTTTGTAAATAAGTCAAACACAAACTCTTTATTTTCGTCACATAATTATTTTTGTGTCCTGTAGAAATCGAACCCACATACAACATTTATTACAACTACAAGTTATTTTGTATTTTCCTCAGACTTATAAAACAAATTAATACTTAAATATTTACAAAATATACATACTTACCTACTTTAATGACTTATAAAACTACTAGCGACCCGCCCCCGCTTCGCACGGGTGCAATGTACTAATAAAATACATGTATTATGCATATAAACCTTCCTCTTCAATCACTCTATCTATTAAAAAAACCGCATCAAAATCCGTTGCGTAGTGTTAAAGATTTAAGCATACATAGGGATATAGGGACAGAGAAAGCGACTTTGTTTTATACTATGTAGTGATGAAGGGTGTTAGTTTTCATTACAGGAATTAGATTCTTGAATGGCCAATCTTCGATCAGTTGAATGTCAAAGTTGAGAATAGAAACAGATAGCCAAGTATTACACGAGGAATGAACGACATTCGCGACACTGATACCGCGGATGTTTGGCGTACCGTGCGCTACACACTCAGGCGCCGATCGCATCGTTCTGGCCTAGCATGTTCTAGGCTGTCTGCCAGGGTCTGGTGCTGACAAGAATTATAGACTCACACATTCCTAGTGAGAAACGTAATGGAAAATTTTCTTCTCACATTCGCTGTATTCAGTGATAGCCTAGTGGTATGACCATTGGACTGCCAAGTCGAAGGTCTCGAGTTCGAACCCAAGGCACGCATCTCTGACTTTTCGAATTCATGTGCGTATTAATAATTACTTATCACTCGCTTAAACGGTGAAGGGAAACATCGTGAGGAAACCTGCATACCTTAGAGATTTTTCTCGATGGTTTGTAGGTAAACCGTGGACTAAAACATTGTAAGAAAATCTGCATGCCTGAAAGATTTTCTTGAAGGCGCGGCGCGGCGGGGGTGAATGAAGTCTGCCAACCCACACTAGCAAATTGTGATTGACTATAAAAAGCTGGGGGTCGCCTAACAATGGAATAGCAAATGTAGAGAAGCTTAATTCATCCATAACTAAATATAATCCATACATTTAAAACATTGTAGCCTTGTCCGTCTGTCTTTCACCTTGTTTCTCATAAAATGCTAAGTTTAAAGGGTTCTGCTAACAGTTTCATGTAAGCAAATTGTAGGATTACCTTGTAAAATATAAGATCTGGGTAGTTTGTGCTACGTTACCCTTTTTATTACCTAGAGTTGACACACAGGCACATATGAATGTCGGTTCAAAGGAATTTTGACTTACACAATTAAATTAACGTATTTTAATGGGTATGTAACTTTCATGGTTTTATGTTATGGTATTGAAGGCGCAGTAACTGCGAGATCGGCTTTTGTACTCGGTCGTAGGTTCGGTTACAGCACAGAACAAATATTTGCATGGTTTGTAGGTCAATACTACATACTATACATTAACGCTACCCACAAATCAGGGGAAATACTAGTGAGGCAACATTTATTTAAAATTTTAAAAGCTCGCGGTTCCACTCGCATTCCAAAGGAGATTTTGAGACAAAATATAGAAACAAGAAAGAAAGAAAAACACATTTACTGAGACAACGTCCGGGCGTTCGGACCTTGTCTCAACACACAGATAAAATAAAAATGAACACAAATGACTAGGATGTGCTGTCGGCATTTATGTCCCAAATGGGTTGCAAACTCAGTATAATGCTGGGCTTATATCCTTCTCCATAGTTCAATCTATCGAGTCACCAAAATCTATAAAAATTGACACTGTGGTTTAGGCGTGAAACGTAACAGAGCAAGTTTAGCATTTGTAATTTTAGTACATAGGGTAAAATGGTTGTGTGATATAATTATGATTATCATATTTTTTAATTTATTATCATAATTATATCACACATTATCATTATTATATTATCCACATCATCTAGTAGGTTGGCAGTCCACTACTGTGCGTTTCTCTAGAAACTTTCTGCCTCGCACAACTAAACTGTGGAATGAACTGTCGCCTGCAGTATTTCCGGCCCAATATTACCTTCAAACCTTCAAGAAAAGAGCGTACTCCCTTTTAAAGGCCGGCAACGCGCTTGTGACTCCTCTGGTGTTGCGGGTGTCCATGGGCGGCGGAAATCGCTTACCATCAGGCGATCCGTCTGCTCGCTTGACCCTATCCCATAAAAAAAAAAACAAAGAAATCTTTACTACTAATAACACAAATTGTTTTTGGACGTTAGCGTCCTAGATACTTGAGAAATTAAGTGAGGAATATTCCTCACTTAATTAGTTTTTAGTTTTTTGGTTTTCGTTCGCAGTCAAGCTTTAGTGAAAAAAAAAACCATCTAAAAACGACGAGAATTTCGTCTTTCTGCATCAGTTCAAGATTATGTTAAACTTTCTTATAGATCAGCTTCTCAAGATACTAAACCAGGCCAAGCTAGTTTTTCAACAACTGATCACTATACCTTCGTCTCCTCCTTTTCATTCTCCCGTATATACTCTATACTCTATCCTTTTCGCACACTCAATTTACGAGTATCCAGTCACTCCGAGTGTTCCAGGTTAGTACCTGTATTTTGTGTCATTATAGCCAAGTTCTAATTGGAAGTTGATATGCGTACACAATTAGAGTCTCGTCGTTTTGGATTAACGAGCTTTTTACACTTGCTGCGGGGACTGGTGTTTGTCATAAGCTGAAGCGATTATAATGTGTACTTACGTACACTGTAAAACACAAACATTAAAGAAAATTATACATTTATATATACAAGGTGTAACAGGGGGATCATCATAAGTAAAACGACGAGAGGCTTCAATACCTGTCGATATGACCCCCATGTATGTGCCGCGATATTCAATGGTACCAAAGTTATTGAGATTTTAGTGAAATTTGAGCAAAAAACCGGAATTCAGTATGAAATTCATCACTGTAGCTTAACTACTAGACCTGCTGGAATGATTTTTTTTTCTAGAAGTAGTTCAATAGTGGGTCTTAATGAACACGATACCTATTTGAGTCATAACCCTATCATATTGATATAAAAAAATAATTCTTCATACAAGTTTTGCAAATAAATTATGTCTAATATACCCTGAAATTATATGGATAGTGTACCCTGAAAATTTCATTCTGCTACTGCCAGTGTATCAAAACGAAAAATGAACGCAAATGGCACAGGTGACATAAATCAGTACGGACCTGATGTAACGATGACGCTGTAAAGGGTCCGAATGACCCTTTACAGTGTCACCTGGACCCTGGTCAAGTAAGTTTTATTTCAATGTCTAATATCGCGTAAGTGTCAAAAATCAATAAGACACAAAAATAATATTATTAATCGTAAAACGCCGTCTCTCATGCCTTGCACACTAGGTGTTGATGATATTAAAACACATTTAGAGTTCCTTAGCAGCGATACAAAATTATAATTTGCTTCGCCGACACTTCGCACTTATTATACCGTGTTTGTGCTTCGATGTTGAACAGTTTTTATTCCATATTACATTAACTGTCGCCATTTTTTGCATATACGGCGATGACGATATTCATGCTTATATTTTACTAACATGGTAGGCGGCAACCGTAGCCTATAG
Source organism: Acronicta alni (assembly GCA_964056405.1). NCBI lineage: Eukaryota > Metazoa > Arthropoda > Insecta > Lepidoptera > Noctuidae > Acronicta > Acronicta alni. The sequence continues at coordinate 6,931,125 of OZ043938.1, read as the reverse complement.
ACGTCAGCAACACCAGTGGAAGCATCCATCGCGCGTTGTCACCTCAGTTGTTTAGTCTCATAATGTCCAGTAATTTCACTAAGTTGTTCATTTGTGACCTTTTTTTACGGAAAACCTTCATGGATCCTCCGCCACCGACAGGTTTTTACCTTACTTGCCTTCACCTGGTCTATTGTCATGGCCATGGGATCCGCGAAATTCGCCACGACCATGACAGAACTGTTCTTGTGACCTACGCAAATGTCTCGCTGATCTGGCATCGTCGTGCGACGGGTCGTTGAGCTCTCTAAATTATTTTGGAGCTACACGATGGCCGATGTATGTGTGCCATCAGCTAGGACTGGTGAACTCAAAGCTGCTGCTCTTTCTTCAGAAGGCCAGTTCAGATTTTGCCTAACATTGTAAAACATATCTGATAATCGTGAATACTGTTACTGTCTGGACTTTAAAGAGACTATGATTCTCTGAGTTTGTTTCGGTGTTTCTTCTCAGAGGTCGTTAGCTAGAAATGCCGGCGCCATCTAGTATTAAAATACTGACTTGTAACAGTGTCTTTATAAGTTATATTTATAGAAATAAATACAATACAATACAAAACAAACCGTAACACAATAAAGCCAGCTACTAGCTAGCTAGTAGTATCAATCTAAACGAACTTTGCAGCAAAGTTTTACAGTGCTATTTGTGATACCAGTCCAGTTTAAGGAAGGTAGGACATAGTGGGAGTAATCCGAATCAAATTGGAGCTGCCCGACTGGGGAAGTACCTCCTGCTTGCAGAAAAACGAAGTGAAATAACAGCTTTGAGCTGTGTTCTGTTCCTAACGGTGAGCAAGGTTGCCAATGCTCCACGAGGGAACGTTGGCAGTGGGAACTTGGACTTTGATTTTGCTTGCCAACCCAACTATTCCACTTTCGTTGCACAGGTTCGGCAACGCGCAAGTGATACCCCTGGTGTTGCAAGAGTTTATAGGTTCCGGTAACCGCTTACCATCAGGTGGGCGGTATGCTTGTTTGCCACATTAGAGATATAAAAAAATCTAGACGAACTTTGCAACTACCTAATGAGCTAAATATTATGTGTGATACCAGTCTTGGAGCAGCTATTTCAATAGTGAGATAACTTTTATTACATGAATAAAGATGGTATTCTTCTTTTATCTTCTATTTCTTCTTTCAGACTTCCTACTAAAACCTGTCAAATATATTCATTAAGTTTATAGGGTAGCACCACAACTCTTCTCTTTAGATAAGTTCGTTTGAGTTGGTACAACCACCGAGTTGCCATTGCAAAGAAATAAATGATTTGATTTTATCAAAAGCCTATTTCTTGTCACATTTACAATCACAATGCATTGTACAGACTCCAGCACATCAAGCTACCCCAATCTGTCAAATTTATTTGATAGATTTTCAACTTTAATACATTGTAATAAGGTTCATATTAAATTGGGAAAATTTGAAAGCTTTGGATATTTTGAGCTGCTGGCGTCTGTTATTTACCTGTGATTCATTTACCCTCACTTGCCCCAACATCAATGCCGCGACATAATTTTATCGACCCATTATCTCGTCTTCAGCCGTTCTTTCGGCATAAGATAAGCGACGACAAAATTATTTCGTAGCATGTTAGTCGTGCTGACCTCACTTTATCAAGCCAATTTGTCACTTTCAACATTATCAGATTATGTATATCCTTTCGCAAGTATACACACTATCGTTCCATAATTCATACAGAACCCAGTCACATTAACACCTACGTATTATGAGTAAAGCGTTTTTTTTTCACCGGTTTTTGTCCAAGCAATCTTAATTGGTTAGTAGGTAAGCGCACCAGTTGTCAATGTTGTCATCAATCATTGGATGAAAAACTTCGCTTTTGTTTTGAAACGAGAATTAAAAAGTGAGATATTAATTAGATAAGTTTTTTTTTTATGTTGATAGAGTTCTGTATAAATTAATATGTTATTCCTATTAACGCATAGCTTAAATAAGCCACTCATATATGTATACCATCACGCCTGTATTCCCCGGAGGGTTAGGCAGAGGTGTTGTAGTGCAGAGGTCCTATAGTAATAAAAAACCCAATAACACTGCTCAGTCTGGGAATCGAACCCAAGACCTCTAGCATAGCAGTTGCGTTTAGGACTACTAGACTTACGAGGCAATCGTTCAAATACTTATATGTAGGTAAAATATAGGTAGGCAACACCACGTCCCTAATTTTTTCATACCGAAACTTGGTAAAACTTTTTCGTTTGTTTTTTTTTTATTGTATTCTGATAACACATGGTTTATAACCACAAAAGTAATAACTACATTAATCTCTTTTGTTGCCAGCCGAACTGCGAATTAGTGGTATGTATTTTATTAATAATTTATTAATTACAGTTAATTTTATTTCTAACCTTAAATTTGTGTTGGTGCCATTTTGTCCAATTCAGATCCAAACAGTAATTGTATATGCAAGATAAACATTTTCTCATTAACTCTCTTTTTGTAGGTATTTTTTTTGACATTTCCATGCTAAGACTTTAAAGTTATTTAGCGAAGGAAAAATTCGTCAAGGCGGGTGGGACTTGCGGTGGCTTAGTGGTCATAGCGTCTGGTGTACCTAACCAGAAAACGCAGGTTTGAATCCTGCCCGCGGTCGAAATTTTCCTTCGCTAAATAATTTTCTCACTTATATGCTTGGACATTAACTACATATCATTCTTCTTAGAATTGGGAGTTACGTTTCTTCTGAGGAAATTTGCATGACCTCTGCGAATGTGTGAAGTCTACCAACTCATACGAGATAATATTGTGGATAACAGCCAACTCGACAGGAGACCTGTGCTTAGCAATGACTCAGTAAACACTGCCTTGGTCTCAAAAGCGTCATCTTTTCTTTTTATTACACCAAGGTGGCCAACAAGCATACAGCCCACTTGAAAAGCACTTTCAAATGATGTTTCATGAGGAAACGTTGTGTTGGCAGTGGGGGGACTTTGACCCTTATACTGCCAACCCAACTATTCCTATATCCGTATCCTCGCGGAACACTGGAAACCTCCTGCCTTGATTATAATTTCGATGTCTGCGGTCTAGTGTCGGAATGCTTATCATAATGTCTTGGGTTCGATTCCCACAGGACACAAATATTTGTTTATCTGGGTTTCCACAAAGTCCATCCATCATTTCTTTAGTTTCCCCCACCTCTTCCCTTAACCGTATCTTCCGTATCTTCATACTCAAAACCTTCCTGGTATGTTACCAGGAAGGTTTTGAGTATGAAGATGTTGTTGTTGTGTTGTTGTGAAGAACATGTTGTTCTTCACAACAACACAACAACAACATTTTACCGTGGGAGAGCCATGCTTCGGCACGAATGGGCCGGCTCGACCGGACTTGATACCACGGCCTCACAGAAAACCGGCGTGAAATAACGTTTTCGTTGTGTTTCGTCGAGTGAGTGAGAATACCGGAGGCCCAAACCCCTTAAAAGGGCGGCAACGGACCTGAAACTCCTCTGGTGTTGCGGGTGTCCATGGGCGGCTGTAATCGCTTACCATCAGGCGAACCATCTGCTCGTTTGCCCACCCTATCACATAAAAAAAAAAACAAGCAGAATTTTAAAATATTCACACTAAAGCAAGACACTGTCTTCTGTGATTCACATCCTAAAAGCCAAAATTACAAGGCCCTAGTTAATTTTATTATGTTGTATGCAGAGGTAAAATAAATACGACACCTTATAATTTATAACCGCAGACTACGGGCAGGTAGCTGAGTTTTTTTCACTAGTCCAAGCCTGTGAATCATTTTCTTTGAATGGTTGAATGAATATGAGTGTGTGATAGATCGTAAGACCCAACAAAGATGTAGGTTTTAGAATATACTAGTCACCCGCCCGGCTTTGCACGGGTGCAATGTACCTTCCGGAAGAAATTATCTAAATGGTAGTGAAAACCGCATAAAAATCCGCTGCATTAAACTATGCTTCAGCGTACAGAAGGACAGACAGCGGGAATCGACTTGGTTTTTATATTCTGTACCTATACAAGAGTCTAAGTCCAAGAGCTGCTGCTGGGACTAAAAGGATCTCGAATGGAGACCACGGATGCAGGGAGACACCGTATAGGACGGCCTCCAACGAGATGGGTAGACCATCGCTCGCTCGCCGAATGTGCATTCCTTATTTATACTTTTTATCTGTGTGTTGTACGAACCTTGTATGAATAAATGTGTTTTTATTTTTTTCGTACGCTGCATACGGAAATTATGTGCATATTGATAAATTAATGATCACTCATGGTTGATGATAAAACAGTAACGTTCATTTATTGGCAAATGAGGTTTAATTGAGGTCTCAAGAACCATCTTGGCGAACCTCTTAACATTACCAAATGTTAAGAGGCTCGCCTTCTATTACATGGGATATAAAAACATACTGGTGAACTGTGGATATAGGTGAATACATCTCTGCCTTACCTTTCACGGATTAAACGTGATGTTATGAACGTGTTATGTTGTGTTTGTGTGTGTTATGTTTATAACATACCATAAAACTGATATGACGCAAACTTTGTCATTGAAGCTAAAAATGAATAAAATGATATCTCCTGATAACATTCTACCGATTATTATGAATGGATACGAACGATTGTTATCTTCGTTTTCAGAAATCGATTATTTAATCCGATTCCATTTGCATATACATGTTACATATCGGTGTATCGATATGCGATCTGTTAGATAAACTTAGAATATTATGACAATTTTTTTATCTAGATTATTTCTAGATGAGAAGACGATTGAGTATTGAATACTGTTTTTTTGTCCTTAATAGAACGAAGAACTAATTAGAATTCTATCAAATAATTCTACTATCAATATATCATCACGCTTGTATTTAAAGAAGGGTGAGGTAGAGGTGTACTATTTAGGCTAGCCCAGTACGAGTCCAGTTTCGCCCCCGAAACTTTGAGTAATTACTGAGAATTTCATAGAAAAACACTTCGCTCGACCCGGATCAAACATAATTTCTTAAAAAATTAAATATGTACTCTTTTCTATAAATTTCAAGTCTAGACCAGTAGCCAAGCCCGAATACTTTCACCAGCAAGACTACGTAAAATACATGTGTACTGTAGTACTTACTACATGTTACACGGGAGTATGCAGCCCGGGGTCAATATTTGTACAGGCGTCCCGGGACCCACCGCGAGATTCTCAGAAACGTGCCTACACACTTTATTGAGATAGGATGAACTTATGTGAGAAGCATTTTTAGAATTTAAAATTTACTGATTAGGGACTCTGTCCATTACATTGTAACATGACCGTTACCGTACTTACACATGCAGCCCTTAAATGGAATACTGTCGTGAGATTTTTTATTAGATGTTTTTTAAATAGAAATTTCTCAAATTATATTAGTTTGAATTCGTGATTGTCTTTAGATAATAAAATCCAAAAATAGGTGATAGTAGCTAAGTTACAACTACGCTGATCAACCGATCTGCAAGGTTAAGTTTTACTATTTACTAGCCGCAGTCAGTCTGTGGACGGGTGACCACTCTCGACATCAAAAATTTATACCCCTCCCTGCTTCGGCGAGCACGTAAAGCCGTCGGCCTCGGTTGTCGTAGTAGTCAGAAGTCCAAAAAACCAGTCTATCCTCAGGATTTCGGTATTACCTAGAAATTGGGTTGCGGACTTCTGGGGGCAGTCGTATATGTAAACTGATATTCAGCTGCATATGGTTAGTCTAGAAGTTGACCCCAACTATGTTGAAAATTTGTTGAAAAGGGTCGTAAAGGCCAATAAGTTTGCTGAGACGGGAAAGTTACTGTCTATGGTGAAATGTAGGCATATAACAGTAGGTACGTTTCTCTCGACATCTCAAACATTTCGTACCATCGAAAGAAAAAGAACAAACACTTCTCTGCCTGACTCCTACGGGAAATGTAGACGTGCTGTAATTTCATTGAGTCAAAATCTACAATTACCTACATAAGTTTATTTTTGACAGTTTTGTCTACGTAATCTATTAAACCTTATGTCATTTAGAGCCATTCGTTGGACTACTATTCTGATACAATTTAAGTAGAAAATTTTTAAAAGTATTTCGTTCGATCTTGATACAGGGTTACAACATGATACGATGCAGTGGATACTCTCCATTATAGTCTATGGTGTAAATCGAGAAGTTTGTAGGTTTTTGTTTCAACAACTTTGTTTTTATCTATTTTATCTGTCGATTGACTAATTGAGGTGTAATTTATTGTTTTTTTTTTTGTTTAAATCCGATTAACATAATATGAAGAGGTGGCATTGGACAAAAAATACTGTACCTACGTTACTTTTTATTTACCTACTATGTCGTAAATTAAGTTTATATGAATTTTAATTGGATATCTATTTTTTCAAGTGTTTTCGAAGATTTAAATTTCGAATATCTTGAGAAGATGATGCCATTTGGTCTGAATTTAGGTGTACATCGCAGTGTTATCCGCATTCATCATTTATCCCATGGAGAATTTTCTTTAATCCTCTCTTAAGGGGCTGCCTAGACATCGGCTAACATCCCAAATAGTATCAAGTCGGTAGGCGTTTTAGTTTCTCAGATTTTATGATTACTCATCATTTTGCTTTTATCATCAAAGTTAATATACACTCACGCCGTTTTCCCATAGGGGTAGGCAGAAACTTAAGTACGCAATTTGCTCCGATTTTTAAATACATATTTTGCTTCGTCGTTCGAATACAACGTATCCCTTTTTGAAGAACCTACATATGGTATATTGATTTCTGACATTTACGCGAATATTATACATTGAAATAAAACGAATTTATTAATTAGCGATTAATAATATCAATATAACGCGATAAAATCCACAAAAAGTAGTTTTATTTCAACCTACATACAATACTTATACACGTTTAATATTATCTACAAACAAATGTAACATATTTTACGATTAACAAATAAATTATTCGCAGAAGACCAAATTCGAAAACGATATGATTAATTATGATACTAAAATGTAATAAAAACCGTCATTATCTGAAGATAACACTTTGTTTGAAATAAAAATATTAAGATTTTTTACACTTGATTGACATTTGTTTAATTGGCATCCATCTTTGTTTTTTTTTATGATTGGTTCGTGAGTGACGCATAGGTTCTTAGTAAGTATTGGGTCAGGTTTAGTTTTTTTTAAAGTTAAGGAAAATTAAGCAGATACGACATTTCTTTACCTACCCCAGGATGCCGGAAGATACTTTAAAATTAATATTTTTATTAAAAAATAAATAAATACTAATAACATAAAATAAAAGTAAATAGGTACCTACTTATTGATAAAAATATTATAGCCTAAGTTACCGTACCTACATAATAAATATACAACATACATAACAAATGTATAATGTAAAAAATCATTTCCCAACATTATTTTTACTTTCCCAGATTTTATTATTATATTTTAGATCAATTTAAAAATTGCGACGTGTCAAATTACCTTGAAAACTGTAAAAAATAAAACAAAATAAATTATATTAAGTAAAATTTTTACGTTCATAGTCGGAGTAGCGAGTACTAAATACTCAATACGTTTATTGCACTCCACAATGTTAAACAGTTGTTATAATACAGTTTATGGTATCAATCATGGACCCTGTCGGGCACGGCAACGTAGGAGATATCAATGGATATCAAAACATACTTTATTTATACTTTTCTAAAGACTAAAACTGGAATAATCATTAAAACAACGTGCAAGTTATTACTGGCGCGAGCAACTAGAACGCCACTACGTGAGTACGCGACTACGCCACTCATCAAAATAATTCTCCCGCGCTAACTAAATTGCCTACAAATTGAAAAGGCGTGGGCCGCCCCTATTCTGTTGAATACGCTTTTATACGGCGTATACGCAGAAGTTTAATCGTTAAGTGTTTAAGTAGTAAAGGTGAAAAGATTTTTTTAAAATTTTGCAGTTTTTTTTATGAGATTTTATTAGTCGTTTTTAGCCTCCTGGTAGAGAGCCAGGTATCCTAGCCACTAGACCATATCGGATGTTGTTTAGAAGTTTGAAACATATACGTTCAGATACATTTAGAAAATCATTCTTTAAAATATCTGTCAAAAATCAAAACTTTGTTTTTGTTTTTGGGCAAACCCAAAAATCAGGTGGGCCTTATACTTTGGAACGAATTTTGAACACAGTAGACATATAAACAGGACAAACGACTTTATTGTTCCAAAATCATAAACAAAACCCTTCACAAATTTGAAATCGACAATTATTTAGTAATTTTATCGGGTTTGAAACCTAGTAGATTTGTAAGGGTTAGACAGGATATCGTACTATAAGCTTGCGAGTTTACTGCGCTATTTAGCAGTGTTATTAACACTATATCATCAACACCAGTTAAATGGCATCTGGTAGAGCTAGGGCTGGCCCTCACTAGAACAAACACCAAACTTTAATAATTAAAATTCGCTAACAACAACAATAATGCAATATTGATCCCGCACAAAATTAATTCTTGGCATTACCTCGACTCGAGCTATTGTCTCGACAGCTTGTCATTTCTCAAGTTAAAATATGGCTGGTAATGCAAGTAGTGATGGCTTCTTTACTTGATAGTGTTTAATAGAGGATTTTTTCTGAAAATACCATTCAGTTAATGTGGTAGAACTGTTGTTGAGTATATATACAGGCTGGTAGTACAACTTCTTTGCCAAATATCTTGCCGCTAAGCAATAAGTATGTGCTAACATTATTGGTTTCGGTTTGAAGGGTAATGTGGCCACAATAATAATGTGTGTAATGTGTTAAAAACTGAGATCTCAAGATGTAATACTATTGTCGTTATTAGCTGTAGTTGCCGCTTACCATCAGGCGGCCTGTATGCTTGTTTTTCTACTTATTATAACTAAAAAACAAGGTGGCCTCTAAAACTCGGAGAAGTTTCGGGAAAACCCGGTTGAGTGGCAGCCCTAGCTAGGCTCAATCTTAAATGCGTTACGCTACTCAACACGCCTGACGCCACCATCGGGATGTGGTTGCATTTATGTATGTTTTAAATATAGGACGGCCACATACTACCATGTTCTATCAAAATTTCTTTGCTGAGGGGATATTTTTTTAATATTTTCCATCGGGACTAGAACTACTTTTTTCTATTTAGGTAAGTATTGATTAATACAAAAGCACATTACATAATTAAATTATGATATTATACCACAGAAACCATTGTAAGTTTAATCACATCCATACTCCAATCCAAGTCTAAGTTTAAGAGTAATTCCACTCAAATTGGAGCTGGCAGCTCCGATTGGGGATGTACCTCCGCCTTGCAGAAAATCGAATTGAAATAACACTGCTTAGCAGTTTGGTTTTGTGGCCGGTTTATGGCAATAGGCGCGACCTTATTACATGTAAACATTCTGGTGAAATCTAGGTTTACGTTACGACAATCATAGGCGTGATAGTATGTTATGTTAGGTATAGACGCGCCTAGCTGCTGCATCTGCAATATCCTGCATTGCCGGTAAATTCACATAATATCTCAAAGTTAAACTTTTTACGCGCCAAGAAAAAAATAATTATAATAAATTTAAAAATTAACAGAATACGGACACAAAATATCATGCGGGGCCACTAAAGTACAATCGACAAAAACATTATAGTAACAATAAAAATAAGAAGCTTTTGATTGCTCAGATAATTGTTTTAGTAGTGTAAACGGTGTGATGTTAGAATCATGCTCGTCGACCATTATTTATGAGATTCTTTGAATTTTATTTTGTTACCCACGAGGGTTATTGAACATTTCGGTTCCAATTCATTCGATGTACAAATGAACATCATCTTCGTAATATAATATTTTTTTAAACGCATTTTATTCTTTAGTATTGGTACCCATTTTATTGTGCAGTATTTCAGTACTTATGGTTTTTATTTTGAATAAATAAATCTAGTTGAATAGTAAATTTTCTTCTTGCTTGCTACAACGAATTTGAAACTTTTTCTCCATGAATGTAGATATGTTCAGCTTCTAATACAAAAGTCTGGCCAATACAATCGGAACCTTATCAAGTGTAGCACCGTCGCTAGACGTCTGCGCGCGCAATTACGTTAGCAAATTACTTCTCGTCGCGGCGTAATTTGTTCGTCTGCCACGCCCGACGACGTCTAGCGTTATGTTTTGCTGTCTGACTGTACTTGTGTTAACTTTAGAGTTTAGGATGAGTAAGAAATACAAATGCGAGCGGTAGAGTATACATAGAATGTGTATAAATACATATTTCAACAGAAAATCAGAAGCCCAAAACAGCCGGTGTATCCTTAGGATAATATATTATTATTATTATATGTTGTCCAGAAATTGGATACGGAAGTCTGACGGCAGTCGCTTCATGTAAAATACTGATATTCAGCCACAACTGGTTAGACTAGAAGCCGACCCATTATAATTATGTATACGTAATTCGGAAAAAGCTCTGAGAATTAGTTAATTTCATTCAATTCTGTTCAATTTTTTAATTTATTCGGAGAATAGCGGTTACTCAAAATTACATACATATACGCACGCTTTTCCCCATGGGGGTAGGCAGAAACTAAAGAACGCCACTTACTACAATTCTTGCATACTTCTTTCGCTTCGTCCACATTCATACATCTTGTCATACACACATGCCGGTGGAACACATGTTAGTGAAAACCGAACTGTATGTATGTATACATAAATAATAACTAAAATTATCATCGCTGAAAATTATTAAATGCAAGACTAACAGGATTAGAATTAAATAGTTGTAATGAATCAGGCAGATAGCATTGAATTCATTAAGCTAGTTGCTTACATAAAATATTTTAATTTGTGCGTGTTATAATAAAGGTTATCGGGTGTTTCAATTAAATGGCGTGGGCAGGCCTATGTAAAACTATCCTGTCATATCAAACCCACTGGACTTTTTCTGGGATTCCGTCGATATGCCGTACACTAAAAATATTTTACCATTGAAATTTGAATTTGAAGCAACAGATTTTTGCGTGTAAATGTTTTTTTATGACACATTTTAAATTCTGTTATCAAATTTATGTTTTATGTTACAGTGTCCCAGTTGTGTAATTTCGAAAATAAATAAAATAAACATCGCTTTTCCTGTAGAATGCAGTCGAATATTTCGATTTATTTATTATACTCTAGTATACTCGTAATTTCCTGACTTTTGAATGTTAATCTGTATTTACATTTTGTGTCTGAATGGTCAGTCTTTAAATCAGATAAAGCATATTACAAAATATTAAATTGTCTCGTATCTTTTCAGGTAAATTTGAGCCACATCCTGCAGCCGGCTTCAACATGGGATACCTCATGGCGCCGTACCCCTACCCCAACGGTGGGGCGCATCCCCTGCCTGTCTCAATGGTGAGTTTTTGCGATTTCGCATTAACTAAATCGTTTTAGCGGAGTGACAAGAACTGGTGCTTTCACCCCTTGACTTCGATCGGTTTTGATACTTTTTTATTTACATTCTTATCTTAGTTTTTGGAGGTTTTTAAATGATTGCTCTTGAATACGTGCTGTGTATTGTATAATTGCGATTTTTTTTTTAAATAAACATTGAATAAGGTGTGTTAACAAAAATAATTACAAAATGAAAAACCAACACTATTTTATTTTATTTTCAAAACTTGAAATTTTCTTGAAACTTCAGCTAATATCTAAATCTTATCATATTGATACTTGAGTTATCAGCGCCAGATTGTGGGGAACATAAGCGATAGATCTATACACTGATACGCATCACAAGAATGTACCTTATCACTAGGGTTGCCAAAAAACATAACATTTTTCAATTCAACTGTCCAGTGGTTGCAAGCGCAGTTTTTGAGCATGAGGTTCGCTTGATGTCGATCAAAGATGTTCTGTTTGAAATTCTCAAGCAGCCGTTTACAATGATGAAAAATAAATGAAAATCTGAACATGGAAGCAATTATTTTACAATTATTATAAAATAGTACTTGTATCTGTTTGGCAAAGAAGTTACCATCAAAGTAAACGTACATTATATGTAGACTTCCACTTATTAAAAGGAGGAAATTTCAACAAAATATGGTATTGGATTTGACAACCCTACTTATCACTAACATTATCACTTGTCGACGCTTGTGATCGCGGTATAATTTTACTTGTAATGCTGCTGGTTTTATAACTATTTTCTTTTTATAAATTCTGATTTAAAAACTATCTATTGGCTCTTGAGGCCTATTGTTTAAAAATCTGCTATAATAGATCTTGAATTAATCAATCTAGGAGGCCTAGGGCTATGTCAGGTTAAACATAACAATAATATAATATTAGGTTTTCATTTTCTCAGGATATGGCAAATATGATAATTATAAGAGAGGTAGGGCAATAGTGGGAGTAATTCCACTCAAATTGGAGCTGACCAATTGTGGAAGTACCTCTGCCTTGCAAAAAAATCTAAGTGAAATAACACTGCATTGAGCACATTGAGCCGTTTGGTGTTCCTTACGGTGAGCAAGGTTGCCAGTGCTCCGCGAGGAAACGTTGTGTTGGCAGTGGGGGACTTTGACCCCTATACTGCCAACCCAACTCTTCATCTTGCGTATGTAGTGCATTCCGTCGCATGCCATTTCACATTTTGACGGTTTCACTACGGTGGATTATAATCTGCCTAAAATTAATGCGTTAAATTGTAAGCAGTACCTATGTTACAAGTTCACAATCTGTCAACAGTTTACAATCTCGCTAGATAGATTATAATCTTATGGTACTTATTTACAATTTTACGGTGACATAATATACAATAAAGATAAAATGATATTATTGTTTTTGGAAATAAATCTTTTATGGACACTGACAAGTCAATATTTTATTTTATTAATACTAGATGGCGCCAGTATTAGGTTAGATAAACTATATAAAAAAATACATATTACAGCATACATTTTGTATAATCTTTCACTATAATGGATTCTATACCGGTATCTCAACTTCGATGCTTCTCCGACTGTAAATAAAGACTATTTTCCTTTGTTATTTTTATAGTTTGACGCCTCATAACATAAAACTGACAGATGACAGACACAAGTCCATATCCAACAAAATAATTAATGTAATTAAGACTTCAATTCGTATAAAAATATCCTAACACTATCCCGTCACGGTACACACGGCGACAAGTCAAGCTGATCTATCCAGTCTAAGCTGACCCAGGCATTGTATAAGATTTCTATAAAACGAGAGCTCATCTTATATTGGAAATTTAAAAATACCACGCCATCTTATAAAAATAAATCTCGGAGTTAAAAGGTCGTAACGGACATCAGTAGTAGCCTCTTTACACCTTTTTTGCTCCGGAATAAAATCTCAAATAAGATAAACGCGGTTTATTTATAATGTCTTTCAATAACAAACATCAAGAAATGGTTTTCCACATCGTAATATAATCGTCCGTGATACTATTTTTATTGGATTATTTCCTCGTAATAACCACACCACGTGTTCGGACGGGATCGAACCAGGGACGCGCCGGAAACGGTAACACAAACAGTTTTTATTTCTGACTCCATCCTGCTTCAATGTGTACAATCGAGGATATAACCATATTACAGCATTAATATTTTATTAGCTTCCTTTGTTTGGTGGGTTTGGAGTTTGGGACTGTCCTAAGTTTTTAGTAAAACAGAACATACCATTCAAAGTAAAATATTTTATTTCAATTAGACAATTAAAATAGTACTTTTGAAAAGTCAAAACTAGTTGCACGGTTCCAAAAAGTGGGTCTTGGCCGGCAAGAAACTCCATCACGCCTGCATTTTTTTTTTACACTACTGAGGTGGCAAACAATCATACGGCCCACCTGATGGCAAGCGGTTACCGCAGCCTATTGACGCTTGCAACACCAGGGATATCACTTGCGCGTTGCCGACCCTATAAAACGAAAGAGGAATAGTTGGGTTGCAGTATAAGGGTCAAAGTCCCCCCACTATCAACACAACGTTTCCTCGCGGAGTACTGGCAAGCTTGCTCACCGTAAGGAACACAACACAGCTCAAAGCTGTGTTATTTCACTTCGATTTTCTTACTTCCCCAGTCGGGCAGCTCCAATTTGAGTGGAATTACTCCCACTATGCTCTACCCCTCTTAAAAAGATAATTAGAAATCCCTAAAGGATTAGGCAGATGTGTATTGAAGTACATTAATACACGCACAGTTCGCATAATATTAGATCACAAATCTAAAATCCGAACTGCTACAGAGTAAATCAGAGAAAAACCCACTGCACGACTAGGGAAATGAACTTAGGACTTGACACTGCCGCTATTACACTACAGCAATGAGGCAGATGTAGATTTTTTTAAAATTATTTTTGACATATTATGACATGTACACTCAGAGCTACTAATTTGTTACCACTTATATTTTTTACTTTACAGTTTTAACTGTATTCATAAGTACAATGCCCCGTTAGTCTAGACTAAGTGTACTAAACACTAGTGGTATTAAGCGCAACACACCATCAACCCTGTATTCCCCGAAGGCTTAGGCAGAGGTGTACTGCTGTAACCCACAGTTCGCCGGTATGTTTAGGTTCCATGTAAGAGGGGGTGAGCCTATTGCCATTAACTGGGCACTATCCGAAGTACTATTAAGAATTTAATAGAAAAATCCAATAACTGCGCGATTTGGGAATCGAACCCAGGACCTCTGGCATAGCAGTTGAAGTAGCATTCACAAAATATCTAAATCCTGGTCCCGCGTAAAGAGCAATCGTTGACTTTAAAAAAAAGTATTCCAAATTTAAAATGAGAAGCTTTAACAATTGTACGCGAAGCGCCAAGCGTCGTACGTCAATATCGTTCAATACCTAAGGCCAGTACGCATGCACGGGCGCGCCATTCAAAACCTTGGAACTCGGCAAGAAACGAAAAAAGAATCCGCCGCGAAAATATGAAACTCGAAACGCAACAGGTGGATATACAACCGTCTCATTCTTTTCTACGTGATTTTAAGTTTCGTCTCTGTTGTACGGAAGCCGCCCCTACAGTCGCCGCCCCCGCTCTGGGGCGGGAAATTTAAATGAAGGAGGGGTAGGGATGGAAATGCTTTTCTTTTTGCTCGCGGGGTGTATTTTAGGGCTTTTGTCTGGGTGAATGCGGCCGGCAATTTCGGGGTCGCTTGCGTTCGTTCCGTCTCGGGATTTGAAAATCGAATATTTTTAAAAAATTGAATTTAAAACGTACCTAAATCGAACGTTTGAATGAGGTATTTACCTAAAAGTAAAACAATGATTGAATAAATATGCATTCATTTTCCCTTACAGTTATTAAAAAAAACGCAACAGCAATAAAAATTGCTGTGATTTTAGTATGTATTTGTGACGTAACTAAATTCACTCTTACAAACACAACTTCATTAGCATCTTATCAAGTATACTTTTCTTATTACTAAATTTATTTGGGCTCCTAACACACCGTCAAAATACGTTCGAAAATATTATGAATGCGGTATCTTTTCCATTATTAGAATTATACAGTCGCCAGCACATCGAGCTACCACACTCTGTAATTTTTTTTTATTGATTTTCAACTTAAATACAAAATTATAAGATTCATATTCAATTGGGAAAATTTGTCAGTTTTGTATAGCTTGACCTGGTGGCGTCTTTGCGTATGGGAAGACGGTAAAATATTCTGCCTCTAAGCAGTAATGTTGATAATCGATTATCAATAATCGATTATCAACATCAATATCACAGCATTGAGATGACAGGAAGCAAAGGTAAATAAATCTTTAGCTTCATTCATTCATGATTATTGATTATTTCAGTGAGATATGTATACCTTTGAGATAATTAAGAAAATTTCACCTCAATCCATTATCAATAATCGATTAATCGATTATCAACATCACTAATTATTGTGTTTCAGTTTAAAGGGCAGTAAGCCAGTGAATTTACTGAGCGTATCGGATAACAACTGAGGTCTTAAGATGACTAGACGAGTGATACCATTGGTGTTGCTGCCGTCTACGTCTATAGGTTGCGATGGCTGCTTACCATCAGGCGGGCCGTATCATCATCAACCCATATACTGTCCCACTGCTGGGCACGGGTCTCCTCTCATATTGAGAGGGATTAGGCTATAGTCCACCATGCTGGCCTAGTGCGGGTTGGCAGACTTCACAAACCGTCGAGAAAAATCTCTAAGGTATGCAGGTTTCCTCACGATGTTTTGCTTCATCGTTTAAGCGAGTGATAATTAATTATTAATACGCACATGAATTCGAAAAGTCAGAGGTGCGTGCCTTGGGTTCGAACTCGAGACCTTCGACTTGGCAGTCCAATGGTCATACCACTAGGCTATCACTGCAGGCGGGCCGTATACTTATGTATTATTACAATAAAATATAGCAGTGTTGTTCAAGTATTTCCCAAAAAATATAGAACAAGTTATCACTAATTTTTAAGTAGCGGCTTTTACCTAAAAGGGACTCAAATCAACAAATACTACTTAAAACAACAGCTGTTTGCGTAGGCTATTGTTACTCTGTGAAAGTCTAGATAGATAAAGCTTTATTACATACATACCATCACGCCTGTATTCCCCGAAGGGTTAGGCAGAGGTGTACTAATGTACACCCACATTTCGCCGGTATGTTTAGGTCCCATGTAATAGGGGGCGAGCCTATTGCCATTAACCGGGCACAAATCCAGACTCCGAGCTGCTACTGAGAATTTCATAGAAAAAGCTTTATTATTTATTATTATATAGTTCTTAAGTAGATGGGCGTGATTACAATGTGTAAAGGATTTTTTAAAATTAATAATAAATGAAATCGGACATTTTACAAAGTACCATCTAATTCCAAACTAAGCAGAGCTTATTCTATGGGTACTAGACAATGGATATTATAATACTTATAAACTTTTTTTTCGAAACCACGGGAAGAAAATAGGAAGGTACAGTCAGGTACGTTAGCATTTGATAATTTTCTGACTTTGTATTCATAATAATAAGGTTTCAAAATGATCAACCAATAACGCTACCAACAGTAGTGTTATTCTTGTAAAAAACTCAAAAAGATTAATTAAAAATTGAGTAAAATTGAGGTTAAGTTTAAATTAAAAGTGACAATAAATGAATAACATAATCCTCAATATATGGCTTGACACTACAATTGTAATTAACACTGTAATTTTCCGCGACGATTGAATCGTTCGATAACGTTAATTAATTGGCTATAATAATTGAGAGTTGTTACTGTCCCGGCGCCTTATCATAAGCCACCCTTATGTACATATGTTATTATATATATTTACGCTGTAAACTATATCATTACATGAATATCCGATATCCGATTTGTCCGAATTAATTGAGTACGTTTGTGCAAAAAAAAAGCCAATTAAACTATCCTAGTTTTTACCAGGAGTATCACTTGCGCGTTGCCGACTGTATTGAAAGAGGAATAGTTGGGTTGGCAGTATAAGGGTCAAAGAGTCCCCCCACTGCCAACACAACGGTTCCTCGTGGAGCACTGGCAACCTTGCTCACCGTAAGAAACACACCACAGCTCAAAGCAGTGTTATTCGATTTTCTGCAAGGCAGAGGTACTTCCCCAGTCGGGCAGCTCCAATTTGAGTTGAATTACTCCCACGGTGCCCTACCTCTCTTAGTATTAGTGTTATGATCATTGGACTGCCAGCCCAAAATTCTCGAGTCTAGATCCAAAGCATGCACCTCTGACTTTTAGGAATCATGTGTACTCGTATTAATACATTAATAATCATTCGCTTGAACGGTGACGGAAAACATCGTGAGGAAACTCGGAAATCGTGCCTGAGAGATTTTCTCAACGGCATGTTCAGTCTGCCAACCCGGTAAATTTGTCCAGCGTGGTGGACAAATGTCACGTCCATGGTCACGGGTAGACAGGTGGTGGGCGTCTTGATGATATAATTATTGACAGAGACCCTACATGTTTATTGTTACACGATCGAAACGTCGGGATTAATAATATCAATATAACGCGATAAAATCCGTAAAAAGTAGTTTTATTTCAATGCGCAAATGTCAGAAATCAATATAATACTACAGGTGTTGCTGGCATCTATAGGCTGCGGTTGCTACTTACCATTAGGTGGCCCGTATGCTTATTGCTTTATGCATATTCTTCACATGTATACTTCCTTATATTTTCCACATCACCATCAGTCTTCCCCACAACTTACCAAAAACACCAAAAAAGCTTGAAGCAGGCACCACATACAAAAACATTTTAATAAATGTTATCTCGGTAATATAATAGTTGTACGGCCGTATCTTCACGACGTATCGGGGACACGTCGCGGCGGCGTGAGCAGACAGTCACCTAACTGAGATTACGATTTGCGCAGGGCACTTAATAACGGGATTTCCTCTTAGACATTAAATGAACTATGAAGGTTTTTTATTCGATACACAGAATAAATATCCACCCCACTCCTCCCTACGTCGAATAATCCTACTGCATACACTTCGTTTGGAGACATTCTGAATGCACACCTAGGTTGACGAATGGGACACTCGATTACCTGATGATATGTTGTCATGTTTTGTCCTGCCAGTCATCTGGATACGTCAATTGCTGTTATAATTAGTCAGTAATTTCACTGGCTACATTGCTCTCAAAACATGTACATAATATTTGCTTATTTAGTTCCATTCGAACCCACCAAGATTCCACCAACTCCTGGTTCTACCACTGGTGAGTTCTACTGCCAATATTTACTAGTTGTAATAGTCAAATATTTCGATCTCATTCTTCAATGAAAGAAGAAAGGAAAGAGCTGTTTAGCCACTGGGTGCCAGAGTTAAATAGCACTAAGCAATCCATGATGATGTGGCGTCATAAAAACAACCATTTATTATCCATAAAACCTTTAATGGCCATCAGTGCTTTGACATAAATATGGTGGATACGTTACCGGCTTACGGTTCCGTGTGTGTCGTTCCTTTTGAAACAGTTGTATTGAAAGATTAAAAAACATATCTTATTGGAAAATTCGCGATTATAACGAGCGATTTTGATCAAATGTTCGGAGTGAGTTTTCCTCTCGAGGTTCCGTCGGATTTCCCTAATCAATGTACCCATAAGACCATTAAAAAGAACATCTCTGTCGGGCCCCAATTCGTCTCCAATACCGTCCATAATTCCGGCCGGGAAAATCATTACACACGCCCCGCTAATTCGGGTTTCGAGAGTCCACCCGACTCCCCTACCACCCACCTACGCTGCATCTCATTTTCAAATACTGTACTAAGGCGCGATTTCTATACACCCGATCAGCTGCAAGCCGAACGAATATAAACTCTATATCTTACCTAGAAAGTGCATTTTCCTTAGATAACAACACAAAGTAGGCATGCCAATAGTAACTTTGTTGACTGGGCGCTAGAGTTAGATTTTCTTTGTGTTTTCTTCGTGGCGCGCGTTCGGATTTCGACTCAGTGCGCCGCGTGGGATGGGGAGCGTTTTCCACTGAATAATAGAGGGGAGATTTCCTCTTATTTTTTGGTGAATTTTTTATTTAAGAAAGGGATAAGATTTTAATGTGGGCGCTCCGTGCTTTTATTACTTGCGATTGTGAGATATGTCCCTATTGTTGGCAGTCTTGATGCGTATGGGGTTTCCGCTTAAAGTATTTTGTATGAGGCCGGAGAACGGAGTTATGTCTTTAATGACGTTTCACTTGATACACTCTTGCAGTTTCTTTATCCGCTGCCATTTTGTGGAGGCCTCGTGGTACGGATTGTGTTCATTGTACGACTTTTCAGATTTATAATGGAACGTCCGTGTTCTGAGAAAATATTGTTTTGTTTTGATTAGGTTGTTAGACTTTGTTGGTTATCTTACTTTGCTTGTTTTATATATTTACTGTAGCTCTCACAGCTCATCAATCAAGCTGTCACTTGAATTATAACTATTCCCCCTACAGACAGAGCTAACTGGAAGATAGTCCACATTGCCCGGCGCTGCCTGTCCTTGAACCTAGCTCAATAATCAACAGCATTATCATGTTTTTTTAAAAAGAGTGTCTATGGAGTTTCTTGGCTGTTCTTCTCCATATGACCCACTTTTTGGAACCGTGCAACTAGTTTTGACTTCTCAAAAGTGCCGTAATGGTCTCATCATCAACCCATATACTGTCCCACTGCTGGGCACGGGTCTCCTCTCATATTGAGAGGGATAAGGCTATAGTCCACCACGCTGGCCTACTGCGGATTGGCAGACTTCACAAACCTTCGAGAAAAATCTCTAAGGTATGCAGGTTTCCTCACGATGTTTTCCTTCACCGTTTAAGCGAGTGATAATTATGAATACGCACATGAATTCGAAAAGTCAGAGGTGCGTGTCTTGGGTTCGAACTCGAGATATTCGACTTGGCAGTCCAATGGTCATACCACTAGGCTATCACTGCTTTTTTTTCGTAATGGTCTAATTGAAATAAAATGTTTGACGTTGACTATTATAAATTGTGCTATGTAGAATGAGCTTAAGCGACTGACTACGTTTTATTTCAATAAACTTCGAGCTCTTTTAATTACGTTTCAGGAGTTTATCAGCATAAAACTTTCGCTACGTGTTAAATAGGTACAGATTTTAAAGTATGCTTGCGGCAATGGTGAATAAAAAAGGATATTGAACTTCCTTCCGTTCCTTCAATAGCTCATTCATTCACTTCCTAAATATAAACGTCATGACAAAATCAAAATTCTCCAGTGCGATTATAATAATTGTCGGTACAGCAGTCAATGACGCGGTTGCCTTTGCGCATGCCGCGAAGATCGTAATCAATTCAATGATTGTTTATTGTTTCTGTTGTTTGATTAGGCGACACCTTGGATTGGATGAGTCGGTGTATTGAAATCGAATGGCAAGGTTAAGCAACCAGTTCAGATGGTCGAGCTATATAGATTTTTTTAACCGATTTTATAAAAGAGGAGTTTCTCAATTAGACAGCGATATTTTAGTGTTACGCGATATCTTCTGAACTGATTTTGACTTTTACTTTTTTTTGTAACTTCCTAGATGGTCTCATAAATTTGATTGGTCTGATAAATCAACAAATACTTTAAGTCGGTTTTATTATCCACAAAAGTGAATTATTTTTAGTGTGTGATGTCCACAAACAGCTTATTTGCAGCCAAAACATACAATTACTTCCTTACTTCAAGTTTTTTACTTATAGAACCTACACGTAAATTACCCAAAATATGGCTACATATTTTCGGTGTCGAGTGTTCTTTTTAACGAAGTAATCTGTAGCTTCAAACTTAGACTTTCTTCTTTCTATGTTAACCAAAGCCTGAAGGGGAGTCGTAAATAGTATAATAGCAATATGTTGTTAGTTGCTTAAAATCAATTACTGCTCCACGAGGAAAAGTTGTGTTGGCAGTGGGGGGGACTTTAACCCTAGACTGCCAACCGAACTATTCCTCTTTCCTTTCACAGGGCAGCACGCAAATGATACTCCTGGTGTTTGCAAGCTTCTATAGGCTACGGTAACTGATTACCATCAGGTGGGCCGTATGCAAATTAAAAAAAAACAATAATTAAAGGAAACATTACAATGTAATAAAATTACTCGGTCTTTATTCTAATCTCGTTCACAAAAACGCAAACACTCCAACAGTTCCTGCCATCCATCCACAGACAAATGAATTAGTATGGCGTAAAGCATTAGCAGTTTCCTTGTATAGTTACTTAGTGGTGCACTTATCTAAAAGCGCAGTTTAAAAGTTTATGCCTTCATAGAAAAACACGCAAGCGGCTAGCCTTGAACGGAAAAACATCTTCCTTAGAAATCCTTTTAAACGGAACGGAACACATTACGCTGTAAAATTGCACTGCCAAAATCACCGCTATTACAACGGAATACAGGCGATCCAAAGAGCGAAGAAATTGTATCATCGTGTGTACGTAGGTACATGCTACCCACATGGGATCACTATTAGAACTCGTACAAACAGTTTCTCATTGTGAATCCCCCTGTAGTTCAATATTCAACTACCCACTATAAAATAATCAAACACTACAAGGGTTGGGGTGTCATCACGCCGACCCAGGGGGTGGACAGTAATACTTTTAAAAGCGTCATCCAGTCTGCAGGCACCCTCTCCGAGTGCTTTGTCGGATATCTCATTGTGCGTACACTTGCACAGAGAAGTCGTTTCGCAACAACACAGTGCTCCGGATGCCTTTTTTCGTGGAAAAAAATGGTGTCAAAATTGTGTCTCTTATCATTTTTTTTAACTATGCTTTTGGAACCAGTTAGGATTGTTTCAATAATTGTAAAAAAAAACACTAAAGGCCGTCCAATGTTTTAAAATACGAAGGG
Source organism: Acronicta alni (assembly GCA_964056405.1). Taxonomy (NCBI): domain Eukaryota; kingdom Metazoa; phylum Arthropoda; class Insecta; order Lepidoptera; family Noctuidae; genus Acronicta; species Acronicta alni. The sequence goes on along the minus strand of OZ043938.1, from coordinate 6,908,715 downwards.
TTAAATGAAACATGAAATATGCAATGTTTTGATATTAAAGCTGTATCTCACTTTTATTTTCAGCTACAATTGTGAAAAACTAACATAAAAATATTTATGAATGATGATATAACAGAGGAACGCAGCAATATCAATTATACGGCCTCGTTAAACAAAGCCATTATAAAGCCAATGCATATATTTTCAATAAGATCTAGATTCCAGCTATGCAAGTCCCAGTGGATGGTAATTGCCTAGAAAGTCCTATTTCGCTCTTCCCTCCCCCTTGTCGTCCCCACCTGTTTCAATTCACCCCCTTCGCCACCCCCTATCTCCCAGTCTGGTCTAGATTTTAGTTGGAGACCTAATCTCGTTTCCGATGGAATTCTGAGAGAATATGTACGTTTTATTATTGCTAGGTGCTTTTTTCCTTTGGTAAGTGACATGAAACCTGAAAGGATTGAGATAAGTATACTTTAAAGTCACTAGTTAGATAAAAGCATATAGAATCTGAAAATCTGTTGTGATTTCGGATATAATTTTAACACAAGTATAGAACGTATATTTAGATTACTGTTTATTAAAGATTACTCATTGCCGTCGGTTTTTATGATAACCTAGCAAGTTAAAATTATTAAAAAAAAAGAGGTTTTTTAATCTTTAATAAATCTTTATAGTGATAGATATCCGTATAGTGAACTCTGCCATCGTACACGCTTGGTGCCATGTGACTACTTTGATGTCTCTATTGTGTCAAAAGCAGTGTTATCCTCTTGATATTACCATTTGACTGCCAAGTCAAAGGTCTCGAGTTCGAATCCAAGGAAAGCACTTCTGACTTTTCGAAATCCTGTGCGTAATAATATTTTATTATCACTCGCTTTTAAACGGTGAAGGAAAACATCGTGAGGAAACCTGCATGCCTGAGAGTCTGTCAATCCGCATTAGGCTAGCGTGGTGGACTACAACCTAATGTCTGTCACTCTGTCAGGAGACTTGTGCCCAGCAGTGGGACAGTATAGGGGTTGATGATGATTGCGTCATACGCTGTACCTACTTGAGCAGTCTCCTATACTATAAACTCCGATTTCGATGCAGTGGTACCGGTTGCTATAAAACAAGTCAAATGATGTTTTAACACCACTATTTCATGGGTTTTCAAAGTCATGTCTACACATTCAAGTTTACCACTCCCTTTGTCTTCAGCCCACGTGCAATAAACATTCATTAGTAATAAACATTAGTATAGGAAATATACTTTTGTTAGTACTGCGCATTGCTTTGAGGGCTCGGCTTAGTTATGGTTGCTTTGTCATTTGGTGTACCTAGCCATTTCTTTTTAATATTCTTTAACAAGGATTACTACTTTTCAGAAATACTTTTTTGCATAGTGGATATGGTATTAATCAAGCTATAGTCTATAATGGTCTCTAAAAAAAACTAAATAAAACTTATCCTATTATGAATAACCACTTTGGTGGATTAACCCTATCCCACCCCTAATAACTCTTAAGTGAGCGTCCAATTTCACACCGACTGTTACCAAAGATGTAAATATTAAATCCAATTTACAAACTTACCCCACAGCTAACCCCCTCGATTATCCACAAAAAAAAAACATGAATTATGATATGACTATAATAACCTCTCGAAAAACCATTGTGTGGTATTAATCGCTAATTCGTTATAAATGTGCACAGTGAGCAACCCCGCCTATTTGCGCAGACAAAAAAAATGTGAATATGATTTTATGGCAGGTTAAATCTATTTAAGGGGGATTAAGTTATGAGTAATATTTCTATTTGTAAGGGGCATTTAACGAGCTATTTGACGCCTTTTGGCATCGCGTGCGGTTCGCGGGGCGCCATTCAACGTGAGATAACCCATAATTATGATCCATCTCACCGCTATAGAGGTTTTATAAATGTTTGTTTTCATGACAGGTGAATTATAATCATCGGTGCGATGATTAAATGATCGCACTCTGTTTGATGCGGCTTTTTGATTTCGCTGTTTTATTTTACGCTAGTTTTAATTTAATGGTTTCACAGAATCGCTTCACGTTTTACAATTCCATCGGATGATTTTATTTAAATTACAATCACGTTCACACTGTGACATTATTTTTAACTACGTTTTAATGTAATTTTTTTCGCATGAATATTGATGGCGTCGTCCACGGTCCTAGGTCGATATTGTTCTATGTACATTAAATATGGACCCTGTGTAGGTACACGACATATATTAATTTTCATCGAATCCCGAATCAAAGGCTCTCACGTCCCCGAGGACAGCCCGCTGGTCTAATGTGCCCATTCTCTGGACAAAGCGGATTATTTTCGGTGTTGTCATATCTCGAACCTATTAACATAATGTGGTGACGTGATTCCCTTGTTTAGGTTTTTTTGTCTAGTCATTTTTTCTCACTGGTAACACTGTGTGGTCTCCTAGATATTATGTTTGACGTACGTTGTTTCGTGTTTCCGAGAAGGCGTGACTTGCTTCGTTAGCGCGTTGTGGGATTATTTTACGTCATGCAAGATAAAATATGAAGTATTTTTTTACCTATAATAATATTGAATCGCGTATACAGGCTTAAATTACCGTGTACAGGCATAAATACCTACGTGTACGATACTAACATATTTTTTTCCACTTAAAACGAAATTATTAAACCGATTACGGACTCCCTTCGTTTGCCCACAAAATACTCAATTACGTAAACAGGGCAAAGAAAAATACAAGTAAGAAAACACTGCCGTGTGCGGGCAATATTGTAAAAGTGAATGAAAACAACACACTATTACCTTAGTCGCAGTTGCTAAACAAGCGATGGTTTCCCACAAAACGTGGGTTTAGCGTTAATATTTCAAGTGTATTGTTTGAGTAATTGCTCGCCCCGCGAAATAACCTAATGGGCGTACTTTGAACGCAGCTAAAAAAATCGATTCACCCATATTTGTTGTTAATTATAGTCGGTTGAGCCGTCTTTCCGCTTCTGCTGGTTCGAATACGATTTAAGACCCTCCCTGGTCCAATTACAGAGTTCTCAAAAGTCCCCCCTCTTACCCTCCCCCTCTCATTTTTAGATCGAGCCTCGTTTTAATGACCTCTCGAGTTCCCGATGTTCATTTGTCGCGAGGGTTTTTGCGTACGATTATTTCACTTTTTCTTTTTTACGCCGTAACGATTGGAGAGTGAAGCACTGGAAAGAGGAACTGGAACGCACTTGAGACCTTAGAAATATTATAATATATTTCAGTTTAATTTGTCGTTTAACGTTGGGAAATATTAAAATTTTTTGGTAGGGAAACACAAACTGAAGCTGTCTGCCATGCCACTGATTGACAAGTAGGTACCCTACACCGTAGAGCGTATTGTCATTTTCCCGACATCTTAACGAAACATAAAAACTTTTTACAAATTTTCGCGGTTCGGATTGATTTTTATACATTATAGTCTTAAATCTTATAATCGTACTAAAAGTAGATTTTTATGGCAGGTATTCGTACAAAAAAAAACATTTTATTCGTCCAATAAAGACGTCAAATAAACTATACCTAAAATATCCGAAAAAATTGACAACCCCATACATTTAATTGTTTAAAATCTCTCCCCATATTAAAAATTTGTCCCCATTAGTAGTTGCATAGAAAACGTTGAACTAAGCGAGGGGTGCTTTTGTCCTACATGTTTGGAATCCTGTAATTTTCTACGATTCTGCAGTTTGCCCCGGTTTTGCAGTAATTGTGTAGGGACCGATATTAATTCTGAATTACTCCCTTTGCAGCCCTTTGTGAGCTATTTTTAATCTTCGCTAATATTAGTCGTTGATTGTACAAATGATTACTTACTGATGGATCAACCGTATTGACATCGTATTTGTAAATAAAATAAAAAATGTTCCAGGTTCCAGACCACTGTGTACATAATCTCAATACATACATTTTTGTCGAATTTGTAAATTTTTCCAAACACTTAACTAAAAATATTGCATTAATTGCCCGCATATTATAAATTCACTCTTTCTTGTAAACAACGTTTAGTTCGCCAGAAAATTGCTGACAAATGCAAATAAAAAAAATACTATTGATTACACAGCAAACGAAATTCGCTCTTGACACGAGATGAGCAAACACAGACAGCCAAACAAAAAACAAATACTGATCTTCATATACAAACAAAACCTACATTGTGAACTGTCCATACTGTACCTTCCCAGGCCGAACAAAATTAGAAGTGCACCTAAAAACACCAAAAATAAACTCTAAACACTACAAAACTAGGGCGAATGCTCCCGTTATCGCCCGTGTCGTGCGCTAGACGGATTTTTAAAACGACATTTTAGAACACGACTCCACGACATGTGTCATCACATCATGTCAATGCAGGGATTATGATAACCATCGTACGGATGCCATCTACCATGGGGAATCGCCCTTTGCGATCTCGGCATTACATTCATAGTAGTACAAACTATCCGAGTTTAATATCACAAGCTACTTTCGACTCTAATTTATGATGGCAGAGTTGAAATTAATGTGGAATAAGAATTAAAAATCCACAAGGGTGATCCTAAAAAGACAATTTAACCCTAAAAAATGGTGCATGGACATTAATCCGCATGTAATATCGCAAATTTGTCATCGGTTCGTCGAGCTGGGACGGGCCCATCTGCCAGTGAATACGCAATTCGATTTGGCGCTATTAGAGTCGAGAGTGCAGTCTATTGCGCCACTTGATTGGATGAATAAAGACAATCCCGCCATGGAAATGTTCTCCACCTGTTAGATGATGACGATTTTTTTAAACTACTGTTCCGTGCATTACTTCCAATTTCGCTCACAATAAAAAATCGTTCGGGCTTGAGTAGCTTGAGATTTAGATTCCTTTCTCGCGACGCATTCTCTTGTTCGCGACTTCACTCATATCGTAAAGGACTTTGAGACAAATATTAGTCATTATCATTCTCCAACGGCCAATCTGTATCTATACCGAAATTCATCGAAATCGGTTCCGTGACTCAGGTGCGAAAACGCAAAAACCAACGAACAGACAGGCAGTTACTTTCACATTTATAATATGAGCACGAATTATTTAAATGTATCAATACAACCATTTAGATTACTTTTTCTGAACTCATTGCATTTTCAATAATAATAGTCTATTAAAATTACCCCTTGTTGAGTCAATAATAACACCCTAAATATGAAACGCTTAATAAAATCCGCATATACCTTTTCGTTGGAGCGGTAATAAATTGCCCTTTTTGTCGTCTTATTCAGAAAACTCAGCGATTCGTGTGTCAATGTCAGTCGGTGTAGCGTGGGTAATAAAAAATGTATTCGGTTCGGATACTCGATAGTGCCACGCGTTTAGCGTCTTCAGGTGACATCGACTGGGTCTTTCACCCTAATGTTTGAATTTTTGATTCAGTTAGGGCTGTCTCCCGGTGTTCTGTTGCGAAATTATGTCATTATGTCACACACAAGTAATTTAGTTTGACAACTATCTTACCCAAGCATGACGTCGTTACTTTTTCATGACAAGTTGTGAATATTTCAAATTTTGTATTAAATTTAAATAGTTGCGTAAGTCATATTATCGGGATATGTTAATAATAACATTACTTTTAAAGAAACATGTTGATAAGTATACACTTTGTGTAAACAAAAGTTGTATCAAATTACAAATATCAGTATTGACAGTATATTTATTTTTGTGGTGTGCAATTAATTAATCAAGACTCAAATTACAGCTAATTCGCTAGTCCCGCAAGTTTTAGAAATCAATTTACAAATTTATGATAACAATATTTTCTCACCAACTTATCTCCAATAAACTATTAATTACCTACAGATTTCACGACCATTAATAATAATAGCATGTCAATAAAAAATAAGGCCGGCCGCACACCGCGTCGCTCGCAGGCGCGTGGCGCCGACAGACGCGATGAGCGTAAACGCATCTCGTTTAATGAACTCGATACGCTTTGGACGGCGAGGTAGGTACTTTTATATACATTATGACATATTTGGTTAATATTTTGAAAGACCACTGGTTGAAATTAACATAATCGAATTATGAATACAAACCACAGGGTTTTGGTGAACTGAATTTTAACCATTAAACATTTTAGAGCAAATACTTTTTATGTGTACGTCACCTCAACCTAATGATCCATTGAATGATTATTGTACTAGAGTAAATATACCGAAAAAAGACTAGCAGCTCCATGACTTATTTAAAGCTACTCGTACCACACCCAACTCTCAAATAGTGAGTTACAAAAATTTACCGCAACAACGCATTCATTGAAAATTGTACTATTTAATTTACACCATTTTTATTGTATTGTTAAGGTCTGAAATATCTACTTATAAAGTTTTTGTGATTTTTGACTGGTAAGCAAAATATTTAGTTTAATGATGTGGCTACTTTAGTACGATAATTGATATATCTCAATGACCGATGAAATAAATATCAGACATTATCCAACGAAGGGCCTTGTTGGGTGCCACAGATTGGCGTGTACAAGTGTATTGTATTGCTTATATCTAATAATTAAGTAGATGCGTGCGCACCTCAGTAAGTATATCAAACACAATGTATCCTTTAATATCTTCTTATATTAATGTTTTCCCATGTTTACAACTTTATGAAAAAAAAAAAGAATAATAAAAGAAATAATGTTTAATTGAACACTGCATTTTGTGTTTGACTTGTATTATCTATAAGGTATTGTTTGGATATTTGTTTTGGGTGTCTCCATTGTAAAGTTAACGACAAACATGTCTATGACAGATTAAAAAAAAAAACAAACAAAGAAATGCAAAAGGCATTTCGTATATTATAAATGCGAGTGTAACTGTGTCTGTTACGCTTACACACCTAAACCACTGACCGATTTTGTTAAAATTTGGTACAGAAATAAATTAGACCTTGGATAAAGGACATAGGGTACCCTTTTTAAAAAAATACTTTGGGATGCGCCTGTAACCACGGGAAAAACTAGTATTAAGTTGTTCGTTTATACGCGTGTCCTGGACAAATGCGATAGGCGTGATCAAATCGCGTGCGCTGCACAAAACACGCGTCACTCAATTCAAATGGACAACTTTTTATAGTATCGCTTTAGATGGTATATTGCCATGTTATTGTGATCGTTTAGTTTTTATTATGTCCTACTGCTGGGCACGGAATACGGACTTTATTTACTTCTTTCCTTTGCCATATTTTCTTCTCCTTTTTGAGATAAATACTTATATGCATAGAAATATCTTCGTGGTGAATATTTGTTAACCTAACGAAAAAGATACGTCATATCCTCAACCGAGGAGGCCCGTGATTTTTTTGTTCGGAATTTACCTATGGACAATAAAAAAAGCCAATCAATAAATAAATTTTTAGGCAAATAAATTTTGCTACGCAAACGTTTAACCGTAACATCGTATCTAATCGTAAAGGAAGTTGACTTAACTGTTACTTTGAAAGTACAATATCTGAGTAAACAAGTGAGAATGTCATAGTTTTACTCTGGCTAATATTTTTGGTAGGTACTAGTACATAGTAACTCAATGGAGTTCATGTATATTTCTCCCAAAAGAAGAAGGATTGTGTCCCATAAGTGGTACAGACGCCAGCAGGTCAATCTATCCAAAACTGTCAAATTTTCCCAATTGAATATGAACCTTATGATTTTATATTAAAGTTAAAAATCAATCAAAAAAATTTGACAGATTGTGGTAGCTTGAGGTGCTGGCCTGTACAATTGAATTATTTTCTTGAAATATTATCTTCTTTCTTTCTAATTAAACTATACTAAAAGACATAGGCAGAGGTGTAATGCTGACACACCCAGAACGCTCCAGTACGTTTTTATTTTATGTCTTATAATAAAAGGCGAGCCTATTGCCATTAAACAGGCCTAAATCCAAAATCCGAGCTGGTACTAAAATTTTTCATAAAAATTACACCGTTTCATGGTGGAAATTCCCGAAACCCGAACAAAGCGTTTTGCCTCGATTTTATTCGTACAGCGAGGGAATGGAATCAGCTGCCTGAGTCTGTATTTCCTGACGTGTACAATTTGAGGGTCATCAAGTCACGAGTGAAAAGGTATCTTCTAGGTAAACGTGCTACATCTTAGACCACATCGTCACTTACCATCAGGTGAGATTGTGGTCAAACGCTAACCTATCTCTTATAAAAAAAAAAACAACTTAGTTATTTGACCTAAGAAACGAATTTATGACCTTTCAGCAGCAACCCTTGCGACAAAGAAGGTTTTAAAGCATATTTTATTATTGACTAGCGACCTGCCACGGTTTTACCCGGGAATGTTTATTAATGATAACCTTCATACATAATCCTTCTTTCTATTGGTGAAAACCACATGAAAAGCCGTACAGTAATTTCTGAGATTACACCGAACAAACGGCTTTTTATTTGTAATAGGTTGTGATTGTGATTATAAGATATTAAAACCTAATCACAAATCCATACTCCTATCTAATCGCATCAGAGGAAGTTCACACTAGTAGACCTAGGCGGACATAGTATGCGCAGGCGCGTCCGCCCGTCCAAAACTAGACTCCCGTTGATAGAATAATAAATACTTCCGTCTCATAGTTCGGTGTTTATTATTATTTAGTTTTTTAAACGGTTGTCGGGATGTGTGGTCTATAGGCAGACAAGATATAACATAGGTATTAATGAAAAGGCATAACGACACATACCATCATGCCTGTATTTATAGAAGGCTGTATTAATGTAAAGTTGGATAGAGAAAATAACAAAGGAAGAAGTTCTACAAAGAGTAAAAGAAAAAAGGCGGTTACTACAAGACAGAGACCAGAATGGGCAAAATGATAGGCCACCTTATACGCCACGAATTTATAAAAAACATTATAGAAGGATAGCCAAGAATGAGCTACATAACACAAATGAAAGAGAAACTGAACTGGAGTCGCGATGTATAAGGAGGACCAGGAGTTGGCTCTCAGAGAACGGTGGAAGACGCTGTACCGACGAGAGCATAGCTCTTAAATAAAAGAAGTATTAATGTACAGAAGCCAGCACATCAAGCTACTACAATCTGTCAAATTTCTTTGATTGATTTTCAACTGTAGTACAAAGCAGATTATTTCGATATAGATATTCGATTGGGAAAATTTGACAGTTTTGGATAGCTTGACCTGCTGGCGTCTGTACCCTCATAGGTCGCCGATATTTTTAGGTTCCATGTAAGGGTCCCTACCAGCGGGGACAGACATGATGGTATGATGTAATAATATCAACATGTTTAATTAATATTTCTCAAAGGTGTTTTTTGTCTGTAATAAATACCGTATCAATATTAGTGTTTGATACGTCATTTTAAAGGTTATTTTCCTCTCTAAAGACAGAAGATATATAGATAAGTTTTAGTTTATTTCCGTAAAAAAAACATACATTTTTAAATCGTTGCGAAGTATTCGCACGGCACGGTTCACTTAGTTGGCCAGATTTGGTAATGGAATTTCCCCATTCTAAAAAGTATCTATAATATTTTTATCTGTGTGTTAAATTTTGTTTCCGAACGCATTTATCGCTGATCATAATTAATAAGTTACGCATTAAATCAGCTACCGATGATAATTACACGTTTTCACCATATCAATTAAAAGTAATGTCGTGTTATTAATAAATAATGTTATCTATAGATAGATATATTGATAAATCACAACACTTAGGTTAGACGTACTGTCGCCAGGATCATAGACGATAGACAAACACAATACAGTTACCTATTGAATTTAAATATTTAAAGTCATTGCTACACTAAATGCTAGTAGCGGTTACGGAGTGTGCGCGAGTGGTTTCTAATAACTCCGACATGTAGAAGGGACTCTGCCGTAAATTCCGGTAAGAACTCGAAGAACATAGTATAATATAGTCAGTAGATTTTGCTGTCGTCACCTAAAGACGTAGAATGTGGAAGAAAAATTCGACATCACAGGCAGTGTTCTCAGTAGCTTAGTTGACGAAAGCGCGTTGTACAGAGCCCAGCCCATCAAGCTACCACAATCTGTCAAATTTCTTTGATGGTTTTAAACTTTAATAAAACAACATAAGGTTCATTTTCAATTAGGAAAATTTGACCTGTACTTAACCCGAGGTACGCAGGTCCGAGTCCTGCCTGAGATGGATTTTTTAAATCTATATCTTCAAATATAGTTTGTCTATGTTTCCTGCGTTTAGTGTGCCGATAGCTTTACGTATTTTTTTCCATCAGTTGTTTCATGTATTCATTTTAGACATGCATATAAAAATCATAGCCGGATCGGGTTTTACAACTTTAGCATGAATATTTGCAAATTATCACCATTTTATGCACGGCAATTATACGTAGAAAGCCAGTTCCTCAATGGCGTGTTAGATCTCATGTCTTCAAATCAATTACTATATTTGTTAATAAAAAAATATAAGTTAGTGACGGAATGGGCAGATGACCTTTGTGAAGCGAAAACCTCGCAAGTAATATAAGAAAGAAAGAAAGAAAAAACGTTTATTTGCCATAGACAAAACACACTATATTTACGGAAATAAAAATAAAACTGATTTTTGAACGTTAGATGTGTGTCTCGCTGCATCAAATAGGTATCCAGCTCAGCATGTGCCAGACTAACATTCGGCGCTGGTATTCTGCTGGATCCATATGAATATGTCACGTCCACGAAAGAAAATATTTTTCTGCCCGTACGAAGCTGGACTGGTCACTAGTATGTCATAGATTTAAATTTACTAGTACTTGCCAACTATCATAAAGAGCAACCAATCCCTACTATATATAATATTATAAATGCGAAAGTAACTCAGTCTGTCTGTCTGTTACGCTTTCACGTCTAAATCACTGAACTGATTTTAATGAAATTTGGTACAGAGATAGAGTTGACCTTGAGAAAGAACATAGGATAGTTTTTATCTCGGACTTTTAAGAGTTCTCTTGGAAACGCGATATAACCGAACTCGACGCGGGCGAAGCCGCGGGCGGAAAACTAGTATCTAATAAAGCGGCTGCCATCAGACCTCCACAACCCAATTTCTGGGCAATACCGATATCCTGAGGATAGACTGGTTGTCAAGCTTTTTGGGCTTCTGACTACCACTAACGCTTTTCATAGATGTTTGTATGATAACCGGGACCGACGGCATTACGTGCTCTCCGTGGCACGGACGGGTCTCGATAGGTTCTCAATAGTCACCCATCCACAGACTGACCGCGGTTACTGCAGCTTAACCTTGCAGATCGGTTGATCATCGTAGTTATTATTTAGCTACAAGTCCCTCAAATCAATATAGAAAGCCAATTAGGAATATTAAAAAGCTTTTGTAGTTTCTTTTGACATAAAAAAAAATTTAGGTTAAACATACCCGCAGCTCCCCGGTTACCCACATCCGCATCAAAGAGTCACCCAGTTCTTTTACCTTGCGCCTTATTACCTACATCTAGATTTAAGAACTCTTAGTCTAGACGGAGTCTGAATTTTTGATGTATGCGACGTCGACGGCTTTTAGCGGGAACGGCTTAGGGATTAGGAATGAGGCGACGCGTAAATTGTGAATAAAGTGGAGGTGCTGTATTGAAGATTTTGTTAAAGCTCTCTAAAGCTCCGGTAAGGTTTCTAGAAAGTACTTGTCACCCGAAATCAATGATAGTATTTTTCCATACAATGTAATGGTTATGAAGCTATGGATAAATAATTCAATTTGTGTTCGTAACAAAAGAAAACATCGAATTTAGTAAAACACCAGGGCGTTACTGAAAATTCATAGCGAAAAATTTGTAACAAAAAGATAAACGCTCGATTAGACAGTGTTATCTTTCCGTTGTGCACCCTCCCTTATAACAAAGTTGAATTGGATACGGATCGGAAATTACTCGTGCGCATTAAAAACACCGATTATCGCTATCTTCGCATTCAACACATAGCCTTACATTAACAAACTGTTATAACGGCTCATTATGCGATAAATAATCACGATTAATATTCACAGGCCGCCATATTGCGTATCGCGGTAGCATCGCCCCGCCCACTTTTGATATTAGAATTAATTTAATTCGCAAGAAACAACGCCTTAACGGACTCGAAACACGAACAGTGCCACAAGATCTCCGCGCTAATGAATTGTTACCTTTATTTTGTTGGCATTAAAATACTGCTAAAGTATCAGTTTAAAATGGCCGTATTGTGCGGTAATTGCAGATGCGACCGATCATCGCCTCCTTAAACGAGTAAATAGAAACCAATTAATAATTTGATAGTTTTTGCACAAAAGTTCTATTATAAATGGCATCTCGCCCCTACAATACCATAAAAGTTTGCAAAGTTGTCAACAGGCTGACATTCAAACAGCAAAAAATACAGAATTCGTCTGAATTTTTTGCTGTTGCAAAAGTGATTATCATTAAATATATATTTATAAGTTTATTGGGTTCGTGTTAGTATTTGGTCATAAATGTCATCATCGTAAAATTTAAATGGTCATTAAAAAATAATTCTAATCGAAAATTTGTATCAGAACCATAAAACATTTAATATGGGCATTTCGTCCGCTCTGAACTAGGGTGGCCACAAAGTTACGTAATGCAAACATTAGGGTAATAAAAATCTAGATTTGTTTAAATAAAAACAGCCTCAACCAAATGCTTTAAAAGTTATTGCACCCAGTCAGATAGCATCTTTCACGACCGACGAGCTATCCGCCTGTTTAAAACTTTTTATTATGTATTAAAATATTATCTATGTAATAATTATGTAAATGTTTGTACTTGGAGAACATTATGTTCTATTTATCACCCATTTTTCTATGGTGGTAGTCCAAAATTCTAAGAATTAAAAGAAAAATAATGGATACAGGTGTAATTAAGTGTAATTATTCAAAATATAAATCAGACAGGTTAATTGCATGCACTTTAAAAATTAAATACCGACTTTAAATTAATGTAGACGAAGAATCAAATTGTGTCTAATAAAAGTTATGTTTCTTCTGAGATCAGGAATATTTATCTAAATACAAAAACGTTTAAAGTCTAATAGCAAAAAATCCAAGCATCTTTATCACACGGAGAGGCTTTGTGTTAGAGCTTAGTGACACAAGAAAAAAACGAGATTAAATCCGAGATAAAACGACGGATTTTTAAAGTCATTGTTGAAAAACAAACGCCATTTATGTAACTCTTGAGTGGAACAGATAAGCGTTTGAATAATCTTTGTTTTAAGATACAGGATAGCTGTAAGTTTTGAGTATGAGTTCTTATATCGTCGCTTCTTCCATCTAAGCTTATTTTATTGTAGTGGCTTTAGCGTTCTTAAGTTCAGAATTTAGAGAATATGATTAAAGAAAAGGTATGATTTCAGTGTCTCTGTGTTTGCGTGCCATTGTAATTTTTGTCAGTACCTACTTAAAAAGAAAATTCTATCAATCATAACTCATACTCATAATAATTATTTTATTTGTATCATATCAGTTATTTTAAAAAAAGATGAATGAAATCGGTAAGGTCGTTCTCAAGTTATGGCGTGACCAATTGAGGGAAACAGGAATTCATTTTTATACAGTTTATAGATTAAGCACACCTAGTCCCATTATAATATTTTTTTTACAATAGGTATCGTTATCTATTTCAGTTTTATGATTTATTACTATATTTGGTAGCTTAGCTAGTCAGTCTATATTTTAGTCTATCGTGACAGTCTTCGTCTCGTGACTAAGCGATTTTGCCAACATAAAACATTAAGTAGTCACTGTTTAGATCTATTTATCTTTTTCCATAGTCAATAAAATGTTGTAAAATATTAATTCAGATTCGAATGAGAATAATTATTTTTGTATTGCGTGTAAATTCTATTTTGGACATAAAAAGTTTATATTCTAAAAAAAAATATTTTTTTACATAATGTCCTTTATACTTATAATATCGCAGCGCAGACTCTGCATAATACTCAGTACTTAAAAACCAAATGCTTTTCGCACACTCATGGATTATTATATTAGTGTTTCCTAGAAGGAAATGACGTAATAGGTATTAATAAGAGGGTATCTCGGAGTGTATGTGGTAGGCAAAGATATACTAAAGGTGTATAATTAAGTAGCTTACTAGTACACAATTACTAATACGGTGTTTGCTTATCGCCTGTCATTTGAATACCCGTTTTAAGCCCCTAGCTCTTAGAACTAGTTTAGATCGATAAGCTCTCGATTAAAGTAAGTTTTTTTAAATAAAGAACGTTATGCTACACTTTATTTTGTAAACGCTAAAGACTTTGAAAAAGTTTTTCGCATTGCTCTCGCAGTTTTTCAGATTCATGTGACAACAAAAAGCTCAAATTTGCGCACTCTTCAAAAACAATCCTCTATATGTTTCTATACTCTACATATTATATTCACGTGACATTTTATTTTAATGTGTGTGGTAGAATAAATTGTTTAGTTTTCAAATTAATAGTGGAAAATAATTATTCCCAAAAACCGCATATATCATTATTGCATTTCCACTGAAATTTACAAAGTGCCGGAATAAGTATTTAATGAAAATCATAAACGTTATGATTGGAGCTTAAAATTCCATTATTTATTTGAAAATGCTTGGTGGATAACAAAAGCGAAAGTGCAGCGTAAACTGTTAAATTTATTGAATAAATAACGTATACTTAATCCTTTTCAGTAAATCTGTGTGTTTAACCATTAACTGTACTCACAACCAGCAAAAATATTTTGCTTAAATAAGGTAGTAGATAACAGTGCGTTATTTAATTTATACTTATAAAAAACACGGATTACTTTTTAAATCTTGTAATATAATTTATTTTAAGTATATGAAATATTGTGACAGCTTTGACAAAATATTAAATTAAAACACTTTTTTTATCGACTGTACTGATGTAAATACATTTGGTATTTTCGAAATGAATTTGGATGTGGTTTTTGTCGTTTTAAATATTAAATAAGGCTACATCAGGACTTCTGTAGACTGATTCTTACCACAACGTAGTTGGGAAAAGGCTGTAACAAATACGCTGTTAGCGGTTCACCAATTTTTATTCTAATTTTAATCAATATTGTCCTAGTATTAGTCATTCATGGATATTTGATGATTTTAAAACGGGTACCTAATTTTATAAGTAGTGTGACTATCACTACGCGTCTGACTGAGTCCGGCTCTAAACACCAGTGTAGTGGCTAACTCGTCCGCATTGCGATGCCTCTCGCGTCCACTCTACGTGACGTTTTCTCGCCCACAGAGGGCGTTTGTGTGCAATCTCGACTATGTAATCAAATTGTTAATACTGGGCGCAGTTTTTGTAGGCGGAGAAGTTCTGCCGTCCCGCCGTTTCGCGTGTATCTAGTTTTGCAGGATGTGACAAGTCCAAATGCTGTTCGCCGGTCATAAAAATCCGTGTTTCTCTTTCTATGACATTTATAAAACGCCTACGCGTTCTCAGCTTGTTTTACGTGTAATCGCCGAGTGTTATAACGTTAAAAATATATTAGTATTTTTTTGTTATGTTCTACTTATCGTATACACTAGTCGTTGTAATTATTTAGTTGTTAAATAAACCGCATTGTAATAAAAATATCAAAAAGGGGTTAAAAGGTTAACCGTCAAACTTGAGGACATCAAAGAAAACGCACCTTTGAATAGATTACTAACATGCAAATTACATGATAATGTCATAATGTCTTAACTCGTAACGTCGGTTCACATGACGCGGCGAACGCGAATGTTTTATTTATGCTGGGAGGGGAAACAGCAAAATTATATCGTGAGTCGTGACCCTCTGGAATTAAAGAACAAATTCCAATAACACACTGCGTTTTAGAGGATAAATTGTTATATCTGTAGGAAAGCAAAATATTTTGCAAAATATTTTTATACAAAAATTCATTCTGTATTTTTCAAAAATACACGACTGATCTTGTTGTATAGAATATAGACGCAAGAATCACATACAATCATACAGACATCTATAGGTAATAATTTATGTAGGATGATTTAAACAATTCTTTGCATGTTGCAAATATTGAATTTACTTATATTTAATTTGGTTGTTTTCCTTTAATTACGGCCTTGATTAAAAATGCTGTGACTGTTCAAAAGTATCAAGAGTTTAACTTAAAACTCCAGTGAACTTTGTACACAACAGTGTCAACATTCTTTAGGAGAAAAACAAGCATAATGTTAGGTAAGCATTAGCATATCAAAGGGCTTGGCTGGACTGTCCCAAAACCTTCCTCTGACGTGGACACCGCTCGTACCTATTTTTTCACTCTTATTACTTTTTCAAATTTAATTTAAAATATTTGAAAATATTTTTTTATATACCAATTTTTGTTTAAATTTTTAGTTATAAAATGTCATGTGTCAAGGGTTAAAATGTGCCTACCGCGGCCATGCGGTGCATCATTCATTATAATTAGAGGCAACTATCCCTTGTCGTAACGGGTATACTGAGCCTAAAAGCTGAAATGGTTATCGATGATAAATATTTAACTTTAGGGTATTGGTATTGCCTCAATTGGCTTAATACGGTACCACGTGTTAATGCCATAATTTTTAGGTTATGAAAAAGGGATGGCGCTATTCAATGTATAGAGGCGCATCCCTCTCTCTCAATGGCGAAACGACCGCAATATACCACATTTATACTATGGTCTTATTTCGACTTTGACATTACTGTGAAAAGTATATTTAATTATGCAGAATCTATAGCTCGGCCTCCGATTACGACTCCGCGCACCTCTCGAACTCGACGTGTCCCCGCTCGATTGATCTTGTGTGCCCAACACTAGTCGGCAGAACGGCAGCGTTACAACACTCGCTCTTTGGCAGTTGATTGTACATACGCACGACGAATACACGCCGCTACAAATCTTAATTTATTATTGATTTAATTTTTTTTTTATAAATGTCGTATCCAGGATCACGGCTCCATTAAATTAAGATGTCTCGAACAGTAGTAATTTCTAAACGTCTATCATTTAACTAGAAAACAAAGCTAAGCGTCGGTTACCCACCTTTCGCTCACAGACGCCGGCGGCGGCAACTTCAAAGGGATCCCAACCGCACCCCCTCTCCCTGTCGCGCCTGCCACCCCCTGCCCGAGGCGCGCTGTTGACGACCGCGTTTGTTCATTGCGGTGCCACTATGTATTTAGGAAATGGATCAGTGTGTGTTAACCCTAAACCCAAGCCGTGCTCGTGACAATTTATGTAATCACATTTTTGGCGGGCTTTTTAAATTTCTCCTTACGGTAGGCGGATTTTTGCATTTTTGTCACGCCACGGTACCTGCCTTATTTTACGTAAGAGTCCTCAGCGCCCTCAGTCCCAATTTAATAGCCTCAATGGGTTAATTTCCAAAATACTTTTCTGATTGCGTATACATAATAGACGAAAATTTCATCAGGAAGAAGTTTAGCCTAAATATTAATTAGTCATCCAAAAAGTCACTCTTTAAAATATTTGGTTTAGTTAGACTTATGGCTTTTGAATAATTGTGTAAAGTGTGTTAAGTAGCCTATGTATATGTAGTAGTAGGAGATCAAATAAGTATACCAGATGAGAATGTTCTCCGAATGTTAAGGATAGCACTGAAATAAGTTTACCCACAGATCCTTGTAGTTTTGTGTTTTTATGCAATACCAGGCCACCTTAACATACTACAGGTACTACAATACAGGTAATAATAATTAATTATACTAAAGTTTATGATCATAAACTGAACAGCAAACAACGCAAACGTGAATCGTGAACACGAGTTATAAACGGCGCCCCAACGAGATCGTTTCAAAATTAGAATGTGTAGGCGAGAAAGACAAACTACCCTCCCTTTCGGCACGTGTCCGTCACAGCGATGAATATTGATATGTCTCATTATACGAAGATAGCATTCAATGAGCTTGTTGAAATATTAAACAGCAATTTTCTTCTGCTGAAAGATTTTTAAAGATATTTTAAATGTTGAATATGTCTTTGCCTGTCAATGTTACTATACATAACAGTTTAACTACATTTGCGTTAAAAGTTTCAAGTATTCAATATATTTAAGGCAATAATTTCAAATAAAAAAAAAAACAAATAAAATTGAGAAATTACGTAGTGAAATAATTTCATCTACATACCTACTAATATTAGTAGCTTATTTTTTAATAACCACAGTATATATTGACCAACACAACGCACAATTTAGCCCTTATCTATAGTAATTATACCAACATATTCAGTATCACGTGCGGTCCCATGCTGGGCGCCAACACGTTACTCGTTAATTGGTGGTTACGCACGCTCTTACGTCATAATTGGACGAACTGTTTAGAAGAATTACAGTAATCGTGGTGTGCGGTCGTCGTTATGGTTAATGAGGCGAACATTGTTATAAAAAATAAGAATTCTTTTGTTAAAATGGGGGCATTACAAGTAGGTACTTAGGCGTACAATTATAATTAGGGCGATTATAGGTCCGCTGAACTCTGAGAGGAAGAAGAAGGCAGACTCTACTAACCTTAAAAACGATAATTATACTTTTTAAATTAAACAATTTCCTGAATTATTTATCTATTACACTGTATCAATATGTAGATATAAATAAATAAATCAGAATAATCAGTAGTAAAACGTCGAAGAATCAATTTGTTAATAAAAATGAGGGTAGTTGTAGTGCGCAACACTCGTACGTTATGCAGTTAATTAATAAGACCAAATTCAAACAAATCGTGAGTATTATTGATACACTCAATGCTTAGGGACGCGGATTTATGCTAGGGTTGCCACTGTTTGAAAAATATATTGTTTTAATAAACATATTTTTTTTTGTGTTAGATTTCTTGTCTAATCCATGGCGTACCTTTTTAGAGTAGGCTAATATACTTTATTAGGAATATTTACAGATCGAAGTCAATTATAGAAATGCACGGAAATATTTTACCTCTGCCATTTCTCTTGTACATACGACAGCACATCAAGCTACCCCAATCTGTCAAATTTCTTTGATATATTTTCAACTTTAACACACAACGATAAGGTTCATATTCAATTGGGAAAATTTAACAGTTTTAGATAGCTTGACCTGTTGGCATCTGTATTTGTAACATCTCTTATGTCTATAATCTTTAATACGACAATATTCAACACAAGATTTTAAGTCTATTCACGTGTTCCCCAGCCAAACACCTTGTACCATTTATCCTGTCAGATGCATAACGACATCAGCTTCATAAAACTTATTCAAATAACGGAAAGTAACATTTAAAATTCCATTCGTAAAACAACAAAAAGACAAAGTCAACAACCGAACAAATAAATAGAAATTCAACATTCCGGTCACGCACAGCCCTGTTGAGTGAAGGGCCTAGGTTCGATCCCCATTGTGTGATTCTCCACTTGTTTTTTAATACGAGGGTAGTTTCTATTATTCCCCATTGTGCCCACTTGGTGTTTTCGTTCCATGACATCCACTTGGGCATTGTGCGATTGCTTGGGGGTCGGTCGCTCGTGGATGTCCCGTCATGGGACATTTTGGTTTATTAATTCTCCATGTTTTGGGGGTCAAGTGATTATGATATGGTACTTTTGCTGTCGGATTTGTTGAGTTTATTTGTGATTCATGTTATTATGGTAATATTAAGTGGTCCTTTTGATTTGTGTCGGAATACTCAGTGCTTACATTATTTCAAGAAAAAAATATTGTAATATACTTTCTGTTTTATCGATACAGACAAATTCTGCTTATTGAAAGAATTTAGAAAACTAGTTTATAGCCTTTTGCACAGTCAATAAGTAGTATTCATTCTAATTAGCTTACGAATGCTGGTATCGTCAACATTGTATGAACTGATATCACCTTTACACCCAGAGATAAGAGTCAAATTGCAGTAATTATTGCGAACTCTATAAATAATCTGATACGTAGTCACTCATAAAATCTAATAAGACACCGATGTCTTGACCTTACATTATCTAAAGGACCAATATCTCGCTTCAACACCTATGTTTTGTATAAACAATCATCAAATACAAATCGAACTACACCTTAAAACTTGCGTATCTAAGTCTATTTTCCATCTTCAAGTTTTCCCCTAGTTTCTTTGCTCTATTTGCTGAGTGTGGAAAGGAGGAAAGGCTCGAAGATCTGTCCGTGGTCGACTTCCGTTAATGTCGCCATTACGCAACCCTCATTTCCGTTTCAAATCCGGAATTTTTGGTCCTTTAGATTTTTTTAGAGCAACCTCATTGGTGACTACAATATTTTATTTGCCGGAATTGAAATGGAACTTTAAAAAAAAATCATGTTATGTAATCCGAATTTTGATTTTTTTATGTAGTGAAAAACATGGATAGTTATACAATTTTATTTTTATGTGTTTGACCCAATTATTACTAAATTAAAAAACGCACAGCACACGTCCTCCCCGGGCGCATCGCAAGCTTCAAGTGAGACGCATTTTTAATTAAACGCCGCCGGATGCCGCCATGTTGCCGCGCATCCGCTGCCGCCATCTTGCGGCACCCGTTTGACAAATTGGAACGCCAGAGTGACGCGCAATTTTCCCGCCTATTGTTCGCTTTTTACCGCGCAACAAAATGAAAAGTCGCGTTCCATTTCTATTTTTTTTTAATGCAGCGGTCCGACGATGTAGTGCGGTATATTTTTTTTCTGCGGGTGTTCGTTTCCCACAATTGACTTTTATTTGAATTTTGATAGTGCGTGGTTGTATCAGGTGTGGGAATTACACGTGAAATAGACGACAGCGATTTAAAAATGTTGCGCCTAAGCTAAACAACACTGTAATGTAGCGACAAAACTGCTCACATCTGAAAAATCATCCCATGGATCGTTTATTGGGGTATAATCAAACCTTTTCTTCAGTTCTGACACAAGTGTTAAAGTAAAATATCGTTTGTTATTCCCGAAACTACCGTAAAAACGAGCCAACCTTTTAAATGGCAATACAGAACGCACAATAAACAAACAGTTTTGCGGCAACCCATTACCGAACCATAAACAATTTAGTGAGAAAATTTAAAAGAGCTATACTTACGTGAAAAGTTAACAAATCGTTATTCTACTAGCGTTGGACAGTGGGCTAGGAACAATTCTAACTAGTTACCGTTTATATGCCCCGCCTCATTAAAGCCGGCGGCGAGATCAAAGGAGTCCGAAATACGCGTGCCGCAGACCTACGTATATCGTAGAAATGGAATTTTTCATAATAATTTTCTTTGATGACGGAGATTGTGCGGTGAAAGAATTAATTTGATGAAAATTAGATGTGCTCGCTCAAATATGATATTAGGATGCGTCTAAATATATTATGTGGATAATTTGTGAAGTGTGAAAGGAATTAATACATAACTGCGATTGTTACATATTAGTATAATACTGAAGATTAGTTGAAACTAATAAAAATATTTAAAAAGAGAGGTAGGGAATTGTGGGAGTAATTCCACTTAAATTGGAGCTACCCGACTAGGGAATTAGGTTCCTCCGCCTTGCAGAAAATTAAGTGAAATACACAGCTTTGAGCTGTGTTGTGTTCCTAACGGTGAGGAAGGTTGCCAGTGCTTCGTGATGAAAAGTGGTTTTGGCAGTGCGGGGACTTTGACCGTTAAACTGCCAACCCAACTATTCCTCTTTCATTTTACAGTAACGCAAGTGATACCCCTGGTGTTGCTAGGTTACCATCAGGTCGACCTTATATTTGTTCGCCACCTTAATGGTATAAAAAAAAACTATTATTTTAGTACAAATATTCTTCTCGAATATAATGATTCAAATATTAATCAAATTATTGAATCTAAAAAGTTCAGCAAATAAAAAAGTCTTACAACACTAACTGTAATATCAAATTCAGAATATTTTGGTGTGACGTCAACAAGCCGTAGGGTTGGCACAAAAAAAAATGTCCCGTGTTAAAACAATGTAAACAAAAATCGCTTTTTTTTGTGCTGGCGCAGACTAACGGAATAGAAAATACGAATGAGTCTATCCATCACTTTTTTAATCTAACAACCTTTTTCAATATTCATTTGATGATTTGACACTTCCGTTTAAAAAAAAAAGTTTATTCAAATGTAAATACTATAGAGATGCGTACTATTTTTGTTTATCACTCTGCTTTTTAGTGATCCGCACTTCAAAAGGAAAATACGGAACCAGTATAAGATTATTGGTCCTTCGTCCTTGTGTCTATGTGCTCAAGTGTCCGTCTGTCCGAACAGTCAAGACCTTTAAGTATCTCAGGAGCGGGTAGAGGCATGTGGAAATTTATTAATTCTGAAGTCTATGGTTCCTCGGAGGTGTAAAAAAAGTAATATTCTAAGTCAACAGAAATCTATATACTCCAAAAAAATCTATTCTATACTTCCTGTTAAAATTTCGCAAGGAGAATGACCCCTCCCAGTAATTAACTGGCTATTTCAGTAGGTATTTACATTTATTTATTTTCTAAATTATGTTAATCGGATTAATGGTTATAGTAATCCTGAAGGTAATAAATAATACTTACTTAAAAAATTTAATAAGTTTTTTGCCGGTTGAATTTTCTATGATGACCACATCTATGCGTTCCTAAGTCAAACGCGCCAGAAAACAGTACGGTCGTGAAAGAAGAGATTTATACCGGGTGTCGACGCGCGCGCACCTCGTGTTTTATTATCATATTGCCATTTTGGGGTGGGCAGTGTGCTCGGAATTCAATGTATCGATGGACTTTCGATTTCAAATGAAAAAATATGTATCGCAAATGAATAGGTTGATAGTTTATTTTGCAAATGTAACGTAAACAATTACGGATAATAATCATTTTGAACGCACCTCTGTATTTTCTCACCTCTCTCTTTTCGAATTCATGTGCGTATTAATAATTAATTATCACTCGATAAAACGGTGAAGGAAAACATCGTGAGGAAACCTGCATACCTTAGAGATTTTCTCGACGGTTTGTGAAGTCTGCCAACCCACACTAGGCCAGCGTGGTGGACTATAGCCTAATCCCTCTCAATATGAAAGGAGACCCGTGCCCAGCAGTGGGACAGTATATGGGTTTGTAGCGACATCTATCGCTCTACATAGAACTACGAAGGCCTGAATCGCGCAAGCAGCATTCGCAACGAAAAGTTGCATATATTATACAACCGCCCGACATCTACCGTCGGGCCGTGACCCGCTAGGCAAAACACCCGCCTGGTTGGAGGATCCTCCCTTTTCGTCGGAGGGGCAATGCACCTCGCCTCTCCACAGGTTCATAATAATATCTAGAATTTCATAGAACATCCTATAAAATTTGATCCTTGTGAAAATCGAATTCAACAGATCTTTATAATAAATTAAACTTTTTATTTCTATCCAACATTCACAATCAGTAAAAACATAATCATCATTTTCCCATAACCATTAACAGAAAAAAAAATATTAATTTCCCTTATCGATGTAATAAAAAAAGCATTTCCCATTTTATAGCAAGTGGTTCTATTAACTTGTACAACCATAAATTCCTAAGCACTGTCATATATATGAATGGTAATATATGAACTAACAATGTTAATACTGGATTAGGGATTGATTGGACCTAATTGGGTCGTTACGTCGAAGAATAATGGCCAATTAGTAAATTAAGCGAGCAGAGGTCGAAACAAGGCTACAACGATTTTAATTTATTCGGGAGTTTGTAGAATTAGTATCTTATAGTAGTAAACACGACAAAACAGCAAGATTTATTACAAAATCGGCCAAGTGCGAGTCGGAATCGCGCATAAAGGGTTCCGTACCAGACCCCCTCTTAAATATTTAGATTAATAATTTCATTATGTATTCATTTTTAAAATGAATATACAACTAAATATTCTGTGAATATTTCAAGCGTCTACCAGCTGCCGTTTTAAATATCGAGCAAAAAACGCAACTGGCTAGCTATCGCGGTTCATGAGACACAGCCTAGTGACAGACAGACGGACGGACAAAAAGACAGACGGACAGCGGAGTAGTAATAGGTTCCCGTTTTTACCCTTTGGGTACGAAACCATAAAAATCACTCTTATTGCAACGGCATACGGGCAGTCTGTATAATTCCGTGTGTCGTCTTGAGTACTGAAAGATGAGCTCTAAAAGACTTACCTACGAAAATCTGTGTTCTCTACGCCAATCTAGGTATTAGGTTAAAAAAAAATACTGTAAACATATATATTTTGTTTATACAAATAAAAAAAGTAAACTATAACTATAAAAAAGTGGTATTTTTGAAGTGCCATGCCGTCGTTGTCGTCGTGAGCAAATTTTAATTTGACGTCTATAGACGTCCGTGGCGGTCAAAGGGTTAATTCTAAAACTTTTAGCAGCTATTAGTGACATGTAATAACTGTATTGAATAATGGATCTGCAAGGTTAAGCTGCGTTTGCTGCGGTCAGTTGATGGATGAGTATTGTCAGCACAACATTATATGACAGCAGATATTCAGAAGCCCAAAAATCAAGAATGAGGCGCCCCTGACGAGAGCGCTTCGCTCTCTTAACCTTGTAGCAGAGGAGATAGACATTTTTGCTTGTACACTGAGTGAATTCACAAGGATAACATTATATGTAATTAGTTTTAAAAAATAAATTGTTAAGATAGCTTCACTATTGCATTGGGTTGTACCTGTAATAATAGTTGTAAGTATTGATTATATAAATAAATAAATAAATAAATAAATCTTGATAACCAGTTTATCACTCATTTAAGGCCTGCATTCATTAACAGCACGGCAAGGTTTTTAAGGACGTGCCGTGGGTTCAGGCACTGTTGAGCACGGATCTCCAAATGAAATATAGCACCTACATAGTCCACCAAGCCTAGTGAGGATTGGCAGACTTCACACGCTGTCCAGAAAATCTTACTTCTCTTTTCACGATGTTTTCCTTCACCTTTTAATTGGAATTCCATAGTCACTACGCTATAAGAGGATTCCGGCGACTGGGACCGCAATTAACTCGAACCGCGGTCCCAGTCGCCGGATCTATTTAATTTTAATATTTTTCGTCCGGCGACTGGGACCACCAATAAATCAATACTAAAAGCTAACTGCTTACAATAATCAAGTACTTTTAACCAATAAAAATACTAAAATCTCTTTACTGTGGGCACTATCGTGAATAAAATTAATCATCAGTAGTTACTAAGAGAAGCGGCGGGCACCCATCCTGTTTTATGACGGGCCTATAAAACCAGAGAGCTCGTAATCGTGTCTCGTCTGAAACAAGATTGTTCTTCAAAACAATTTTAAATTCAAAGTTTTGCGAACTGGGACGAATTGCTCAATTTTCGTCATTTAATACCCCATAAATCGATACTGTTTGGAAATATAACATAACACTATAATCACGCCTTTGTTTTACGAAGGGTTAGAGTTGTACCAATGTACACCCACAGTTTACCAGTATATTTAGGTCCCATGTTATAGGGGGCGAGCATATTGCTATTAACGGGCACAATATTGAGAATTTCATAGAAAAGCCCAATAATATTGCTCGACCTGAGAATCAAACCCAGGCCCGCTTACTACCATTATGCTGAAGCAATTGGGAAATATAGCAATAATTAATTAAGAACTGCCTTATTCCTCACAAGTGCTAAGTGTGCGGTTCGATTCCCAGGCCGAGGTAAAGTCGGTTTTCCTATGTAATCATCAAATTGGATTATTAGCTCGGAGTAACAGAAAAATAACATCAAAAATGTCCACACCTATTATACAAAGCCAGTTTACTTGAAAATATTTCCAATGGCTTATTAATATTAACTTTTTTTATTATAAACACTGAAGATGAAGAGATAATTCTAGTAGACCAATCAATATGTCTTATCGTTATTTTAATTAGCAGAATATTAAACTTCCAATAACTTAAAAAATACATTATAAAGCTTATTATTGTAGTCATAAAGATGTTTAATATGCTTCTCGTTTCTTAGTAATTTAGTGGATGGATTGAAACTAATACGGTTGGGTTCTGTCCTCACATTTTATTTTTACAAATGGCTTCAGCATCATCTATAATATGTAGGTATATCATTCGTTGGAATTCCGTCGTACTAACCCATTAATTTCTTACTTTGACATTTTTATGCATATTTAAAAATTTGCTTTGAAGAGCCACGGAATAGATTTACGTTTGATACAACACACGGACGCAGCATTTACCCAACGAATTAATTCCACAATTTATTTCATTTAATATACCTAATATTTGACATAAAATTCTCAATAAAATAAAGTCGGATGTCACGAGCATTTGACCGAATCGAAATTCGATTTTTAAATAAAAATCTTGGCATCGTAAAAATATTAAGTTCACAGGAGCGTAATAATTCACTCAAATTGGACGGAAACTAGCTCTTTTTAATTTATATCTACCAACACGACCGTGGATTATATTTAAATATTAAACTACATACAATAGGCACTTCAGTTTTATTATATTGCGATGACTGTTGAATTTTAAACGGAGTAACTTTTGGTCGCTTCATAGACCCACTAATAACTAGTACGTCTTTGGAATATTTCTTAAAACCTGGGTGGCAAATTACGCCTAGACGGAAGTTTAAATCAAGCTAATATAAAAAAAACTAGTATTTCTAGTTGGAGCTGCTGCTACTGTTATACTTAGCTATTTTTAGCACCTATATATTGGGTAAACATAAATGAAACTGTAAAATCAAATAACGTCACTTTTATCTATGTATTAGCATTTAAAAGCTACTTCGAAACTCGTATTATATGTGACTACACAACTTTTTCTTGCTTGATTTACATAAAAAAAAAAAAATGTAAACAGAGGTCAACAATAGTACAGTTTGATAAATTTTGAGCAAGCGTATACTATGCAAGCTATGCTAATTTAACTAAAACTAATTAATGTTTAAAGTAATACCAAAATGTGTAAAAACTATTATTTTGCTAATTGGTCCTTGATATGTTTAACCCTAAAGTGTTATAACGGAGATTACAATTTGAAAGAAGTTAAAACAGAAAAATATTATAAATTATGACTACTTTATAAACTTTTCGTCAGATGAACAAAATGATCGTGTGTCTCAAAGGAAACCCAAATGATTTACTACAATTCCTACACAATTTGGCAATGCTGAGTGAATTGCTTATTTTTACTCTTTCTAATAATCACATTTATTTGAAAGTTATTGTGGGTAGGGCGATAGAAATTGTGATTTATTCAAACATATTTTCTTTGTGACGCTTTTTTTTGTGGCGGCCATTGACGATGATCACTGGGTATCAAATGGACAAGAGTGAATTTAGCTTGATCCAATTAAATTTATAGCTTACCTATTTGTTTTTGACTGTTTCAGTTTATTATTTTATAATTCTTTACATTAGTTCAGCTATACATAAGCGCAATCATATTTTATTGTACAGAGGTCAGCACATCAAGCTTTCACAATCTGTCAAATTTCTTTGATAGATTTTCAACTTAAACACAAAATGGGTTTATATTCAATTGGGAAAATGTTACAGTTTTGGATAGCTTGACCTAATGTATAGGTATTTATCCGCTACCTATTTATTTCTTAATTATTTTCTTTTAATAACCTTGTCCCGTACCTACGTAAAAATCCTTGTTTTACTGGGAAATGACATAATGTTGCATCATTTTCAATAATCGCTTTGAGCTATATCAGTGTCAATTTTGTCAGAATATTATACAATATGGCCGTGCCATATTCTCTAATTCTGGCATAAGACATCTGACTCATTCCGCTCACCTGACCCTTTGTTCCATATATGGTGACCAGGGTCTTGTTACAAACGCACTTCTCAAAACCTTAACTTGATAATGATAGATTTAAGTGATAGCCTAGCCGTTGGGTGACGCATTGGAGATAAATATAACTTACTGTAAACATTAGTACAGTCAGCAACAAAAGTCGCTGAACCTTTTGCAATTTTCAATATGATTTTTAATTTCAAATTACTGTCCTATGAAGGCTGTGCGAAATCATTGCAGAGACAACCATTAAATATTCGTAAGGTAAATATTCATAATAAAAAAATCAATCAAGTTTTGTAGTTGTCATGTTTTCAAAATTTAGCTGTGTTCAGTAACTTTCGTTGCTGACCGTACCATACAACTTAAAATAGAATGTTTGGTAGGTATAAGGTAAAAATCATAATGGAACTAAAGGATTTTATGAGCAGTGCCCATTAAAAGTTAATGGGTTACTGTGACTTTAGGAATAGGCCTTAGGAACTGTAGGAATCGGGTTAAACAACATCATTATGACAAATGACATTTTATTTCTATAAATAGTTCTTTGAATGACACTAACAATGTTTCACATTTTATTTTATTTTTGTTATTTAACGTTTGCTACACTTAAAAGTAATAAATTCACATTATGATTACAAAATAAAAAGAAGCGTTACATTATTTTACAAGCGAACACCACTTGCACTATTAGGCGCTTGCATGAGGCACTGTGTAGCTCGACCATAATTTACCATTGTCAATATTATAGTCTATGTATGTACAACATTATTTTTGTGTTTCCATACATCTTCCTCAACAAAATCGTAGTGTCCTTACCTAACATATTTTGCTTCTGCAAAGCGAAAAGTTCGCCTTGTTATCTTGGCCCAGTCAACCAAGAAATTAGTATCTAAGTCGATATGTCATAGAGGATGCTTATTAGAAAGAGAAAAGCTTGTTGATATTGAAGGGGTCTAGAAAACTATTGGAATAAAATTTGAATAGTGGAGCTTTGTGATAGCTTTTATCCGGGAAGGGAAATTTAGAATGAATGCTGTTTAAAAATGTTCTGTAGTGGAATAATTCGGAGTGATAGATTAAGAAACCGTTTGATAAAACGTTGCAGTTTGAAAGATGTACTGACAAAAATTGAAAAGAATATGTTAAGATAGATGGTTTGGGAACGTTGAAGATGTACACGTTAGTGAGTTTCCATTAGAAAAATGGACCTCAACTTTAACTCGAAATGCGTTAAAATAGCAATCTCTATTTATTTTACTAACGAGTAACACTAGTAAAGCGAGTTGTGTTTACGCTATACAATACGAACGTGACGCAATTTGTAACACCCTGGTGGAGGGTGGGGGGGAGACTTCAAAGGGCTTGCCGACAAAGCGCTAAATAAGATGAAAAAAAAAAATACTTATATACAGAAACGACAATGTACAGGGAAATCGGGCCTTCAGGAATTTTTGCGTTATTCTTTTAGTTTTTTGATAAAACGCGTTTGGTGCACGTACACGTTTGCGTTTCGATTCTTTTGTCGTTGATTTAACTCGTGTTTCGGGAAAACTCGGCCTTTGTTTGAGACCGGTGTTTTGGTAGATGTCATACCAGGGTTGCAGCGCAGCAAAGAGTTTTTATATTAAAGATATGCCTTTATGTTTGACATTTACTTTTTGACATTGGAATAGGGGTGCACAAAAACTAAACGGAATTTACAGGGAAATTGAGCTTTCAAAAAAATACCAATTGAATTGAGAACCTCCTCCTTTTTGAACTCGTTTAAAAATCGAAGCTTACATTTTAAAGCTTTTGTTTCATGCCTCACTCATCTGCCCGATTTTCATATTCCTTTGTAGCTCTAGACTACCAATCTTTTTTTTTGTGTACTCCTGTATTTTGTAGGGTGGCCACCTTGCACTTCCAGTGAAGGATTCTTTAAATCCACTCACTGATTCGTGTTGACTCTGTAGCGTTACCATGACACAAGAACTGTAAATCGAGAGAGGTAGGGCACAGTGGTAGTACCTAATTCCACTCAAATTGGAGCTACCCGATTGGGGAAGTACCTCCGCCTTCTCTCTCATTCTGTTAAAGGGGACCCGTGCCCAGCAGTGGGATAGTAAGTGGGTTGATGATGATGATCTACATAGATCTAAACTAAGTCTCAGCTTGTACTATGGGTACTAGACATAAGTATATTACAATTATGTTAATATCTTTTATACTTATAATAGATAAGAAACGCCCAGACAAATACAAACTAGTTTATATTCATTACATAAATATTTGTGTTCGTCGAATTCACGACCTCGTGACCAGCAGGCCGACACTCGACCCACTACACCACAGACGTCGACAACAGTTAAGTTAGTAGTAGTTTTGTTGTTTATAGTTAATAGTAATATTGAGCTATATTGAAACTATAAAATTAGTTCCCTCGACGCAAAGTACATGTGTTCAATAACTTCGATATGCGCGAGAGTGGCACTCCAAGTCATCGCGAACAGATTACCTGTTATCGCGCTTTATCAGTTAATCCGACGCACCAACAGGCTCATTACAAAACATTACTAACATCACCTGCAGCGCAAAATGAAAAACTGTACTCTATAGTGATGAAACAAGATTAAATTCGTATTTGATGAGACGGTATTCAAAATTATATATTAAGTAAGTAAAATATTAAGTAGGTATTCAAGTCCAGATGTAGTGGTTTAGCTCCCTAAATTATGGTTGAGCTTTACAAAGACCGATGCATGCGTGGCTGGTGGCGACGGTTGGGACTGGTCTACTCAAAGCCGCTATCAATGGCTCTTTCTTCAAAAGGCCATTTCAGACATTGCCCTACATCGGTCACCCAGTCGGTTTAAAAGACACGCTCGTTCAAAACGCAAAATGTAAAAACGGACTTTGTCCTGCGCAGGAGCAAAAACAAGAGCGGCGCGAAAGCTAAGAAAGCGTTAAAAAAATTACGTGTAGTTAACAAAAAATAAAATAAAATCTTTTTTTTATAATCCTCTAACGTAAAGTTAGAATTTTAAAATCAACTCATATTTAGAATGCGTGGTGACTGGTGACAGATATTTACTATTTTTTTTATGTGAATAATATTATGATTTTCGGAAAGCAGCCTTTTCAGCCCTGCAGATTGTTTTCTTTCGTATTTATGACGAATGACTGAAATTAATTAATCGAATTAATTAATTTCAGTTATTCGTGACCTACTTACCAAATTCGAACCATTAATAAACGTACACCTAAATACCTCTGATTACCATACCAGTTTTGTTCCATATTCCACATTCAACACTATTAATAAAAACCAAACTAATAAATTACGTTGGTCGTTTCGAACTCTAACATACAATCTTAGGGTTATCTACCATATTATCTATTCATCTAGTGGCTCCATACATTTTATTGGTCTCCTATGCTAATTATTATGCTTGTAAAATATTATTTATTGACTAAGCTTTCTTAGAATTTACAGGCTGTTCTTGTTTTTTAGGGTTCCGTACCCAAAGGGTAAAACGGGACCCTATTACTAAGGCTCCGCTATCCATCCGTTTATCACTAGGCTAGACTCCGTTTCTATCGCGTTATACAATTAATATTATTAATCCCGACGTTTCGAACCCTTTACAGTGTCCATGTCAGTCTACCCGTGACCACAGACGCTGTAAAGGGTCCGTCACCTCGGGATTAATAATCTATACTTACTAATATTATAAGCTGAAGAGTTTGTTTGTTTAGTTGAACACTTTAATCTCAGGAACTAGTGGTTCGAATTGAATAAATATTTTTGTGTTGGATAGTCATAGTCATTTATTTGCTTTCCATAATGTGTATACAGATGGTAAAATATAATATTTAGTTAGGTGACAATTATGGACCCTGTTAAAGGGCACAACAAAAAATCTGAATTCTATTTATATTATAATGATATTAATTAATTTTTACCTTATCTTATATCATATACATTATTATTTATATTAATAATACAATTATACATTACTATGCTTTATTATTTATATCAATTATATGTTGTCCAATTTATCGATCCAATAGAAGCCGAGCAAAAAGGAAAAAAGGCGATAAAATCCGTAAAAAAATAGTTTCATTTCAATTACTAATTATTAAATTTTATTACAACGACGTCTCAAAATCAAACATGCTATAGATTTAACCACCCAAAAATAGCAAACTTATTAATTATCTAATACGACTAACGTCACACCGAGGAAACAACATAAATCTTCGCAATTATCAAATTCTCGATGCCGTCCTCATCTGCATACACGCACACACACAAAACGGCGTACGCACGCGCGTCGGCAAGATCAAAGAGAACGCGACCCCTTTGTAGGTGCCGCGGTCGCGTGCTGTCTTTTTCCCGGGACCGGTAGGTGGCGTTAGGGTGCGCGGGTGCGAGCGAGACGGTCGTCAGCTGATTACAACGCTTACTACGTGAATATTTCACCTCGTTATCCAGTCTTGTTTGTGTTAGATTTAGGGATGGGACAGCCTCTATCGATGTGATCTTGTGCTACAAGTGATTAATTGTGTTTGTTTTATAATGAATGAGTAATACGCTCATTATGTTTTATAATTCTTGTTATCGTCATTAAAAGTTACCATTAATCTTTATTAAAAAGGTTTCTTTAATTTGGCCTTGTGTTAAGCTACACAAACATAATTCACACGAATAAGTTTAAATAACATTAAGATTATGTTGCCACTTGGCGTTGATGATACATTGGTAATAATAAATTAATATTTTAATCTGTCAACAAGGTGCTAATTAACAAACACAGTAGTAAAATAATTAGGCAGATATATTTTGACAAATATTTGTACAACAATTAAAGTACAATTTTTGAATTGGTTCATTTAACTCATGATTATGACGTTGACGTGTTTTTGATTCGATTAACGAATACATAAAGTAATTAAGATTTATATCTTTAATACTCAGTCCTCTGCTATGACAAAGAATAATCTATAATTTCAATGAATTAAAATTTTCTTAATTTCAATACTCGAATTTGTTTCAATGCATGAAATTATTGTTCCCAACTTGCTTTCCTCTACATTTCAATTTCCAAATAAATAACACTATGTTTTCTTCTCCAACAGTTTATCGACAGCGGGATCGACCGTGTCCCATCACTACAGGTACAGCCCAGCTCCCGAGTAGGCAAGACAGGGATCTGCCGATATCGATGCTTGTAATTAAAATAGACTTACTGCGTCTCTGCAATGTACGGTGCGCCATGCCATCGTGTAGCTCGCTTATGGGAAAATGACGTGGGAAAATCATGAGTCATGGCGGCAAGGTGCCTTGTTGGTTTCAAATGACGGTAGTTAGAGATAAACTGGTAACCGTGAAGGCAGTTCGGCAAATACTTACACCGTAATTTGGGAGACATGATAATTTTAACAGAACTACAAACATAGAAGTAGTTGAAATAAAACTACTTTTTACGGATTTTATCGCGTTATATTGATATATTAATCCCGACGTTTCAGACCCTTTACAACTTCCATGGTCACGGGTATACTGAGGTGGTCTTGATGATATAATTAATAACAGATTCCCCTTCATTTTTATTGATAAATGATATTTATTACTGCCAATAGATCCGTAAAAAGTACTTAGTTTTATTTCAATGTATAATATTCGCGTAAATGTCAGAAATCAATATAGAAGCAGTTATTAAGTTTAGAAAAAAAAATCGGCCAAGTGCGAGTCGGACTAGCGCAATTAAATATTTATTTTATTTTGTTTTTAGTATTTGTTGTTATACAACAGAAATACCTACATAATTTGTGAAAATTTCAACTGTCTAGCTATCACGGTTCATGAGATAAAGCCTGGTGACAGACAGACGGACGGACAGATAGACAGACGGATAGCGGAGTCTTAGTAATAGGGTCCCGTTTTTATCCTTTGGGTACGGAACCTTAAAAACTACGTTTATATGTCAATTTCTTACAGATGTCACATTATGACAGTACACACAAAAGCGATTCTTGAATAGAATTATTTAAGAAACTCTTTACAAATAATCTGTGTAAGCTAAAATCATGAAGAACTTAATCGAATTACATACCATCACGCCTGTATTCCTCGAACAGTTAGTCAGACGTGTACCAATAAACACCCACAGTTCGCCGGTATGTTTAGGGTCCATGTAATAAGGAGCCAGCCTGTAGCCAACCGGGAACAAACCCAAACTCCGAGCTGCTACTGAGAATTTCATCGACCTGGGAATAGGCCTAAACACTTTTAGCGTAGCGGTCGCGCTTAAAACCACTAGACAAACGAGGCAATTAATTGATTTCCGTTTGTTTGTTTTTAAAGATAGCTCCTGCTCGTATTGTTCCAATTTGCGCCACCAAGCCGCCGCACTGGTAGGGCAAAGTAAATGCGTAAAGTTCGCAATGGAATCTGCCGTACTAAATAGATATAAGTGGCGCAGTTTTCAGTAGCTTAAAATTGATGGATTCTGCTCCATCAGGGTCGACACTTGAGAGTTTGTGTAGGTAGGTTCGTAACAACCTAACTTAATCTAATTTCTACTTAAACTAGGTTAGGTGTTTTTTAATATGAGCAAACCGTGGGAGAGCCATGCTTTGGCACGAATGGGCCGGCTCGACCGGACTTGATACCACGGCCTCACAGAAAACCGGCGTGAAATAACGTTTTCGTTGTGTTTCGTCGAGTGAGTGAGGATACCGGATGCCCAAACCCCTTAAAAGGGCGGCAACGCACCTGAAACTCCTCTGGTGTTGCGGGTGTCCATGGGCGGCGGTAATCGCTTACCATCAGGTGATCCGTCTGCTCGTTTGCCCACCCTATCACATAAAAAAAAAAAAAAAAAAAAAAACTAGCGGCAACTGCCCCACTAAAATCTATTAAGCAGGGCAGATTCCAATGCGAACTTTAAGGCATTCCACTTTGGGGCGGCTTGCTGAAGCAAAGTGGAATAATTCTCCTGCTCTATGGATCGAGCCCTGTGTCGTAGGGAAGTATAGAGACGTATAATTAACGGGCACAAAGTACAGCCAGACTCGAAATAAACATCTGTGGAACACACAAAGATTTGTGCTTGGGAATTGAACCCACAACACTCGGCGCAATGGTAGAGACGAGGTGACCACTTAACCGCTACGCCAAACGTGCATTCTAAAAATGATGTGCGAGATTAATTAATACATATAACTTACTAGCTGCCCCCCGCGGTGTCACTCGCCTTTTTTACTTTTTGCTCGGCTCCTATTAGTCGTAGCGTGATATAGCCTATAACCTTTCTCGATAAATAGACTATCCAACACAAACATATTTTTTCAATTCGAACCTGTAGTAGTTTCTGAAATTAAACCAAACAAACTTCAACTTTATAATATTAAATATAGAAAGATTTTTGGTAATACGGAAAGTATTACCTGGAGAAAAAAAATAAAAATACAAAATACCTGCGAATCAAAAAGGCAAGCCTCGTTAAGACGGATAATTCCGTACAATCGTATAGTATAAAGAGAATACCGGTATTAACTGGTATTAACCCTGAAATGACAGGGCGCGGTCCTGACGACCCCACGTTAATATTTTACAGGGAAATGACATCGTCAAGCGACGGCAGTACGCATTACTTTTTCCTTTTGATGTTCGCTCATGTCTGAAGGCAATATAATTTTGTTTATTTCCATTTAAACTGGGTGGTTCTTGGTTCGATTTGACATTTCGCTTGTATTTTTATTTTGGAAATGTTTATTTAATTTTACTTATTATAAAATGACGTAGGTATATATCGGGAATACTTATGCTGTCCCACTGCTGGGCACGGGTCTCCTCTCATATAATGAGAGGGATTAGGTTATAGTCCACCACGCTGGCCTAGTGTGGGTTGGCAGACTTTACACGCCGTCGAGAAAATCTCTGCCATGTAGGTGTCCTCACGATATTTTGCTTCACCGTTTAAGCGAGTGATAATTTATTAATAATACGCACATGGATTCGAATAGTCAGAGATACGTGCCTCGGATTCGAACTCGAGACCTTTGAATTGGCAGTCCAATGGTCATATCACTTGACTATCACTGAAATTAATTCACAATAATAATATTTAATATATTAGTTTGTAACAAACTATCTTTAAAACTAAACACAGTGGCATGGTTTTTTTAAGAATTGATATATTAAAATCTCAACATAACATTCCATCACGCCTGTATTCCCTGAAGGGTAGGCAGAGGTGTACTAATGTATACTCAGAAATCAGTATTTTTCACTGGTTTAGATCTTTAAATTCACTTTTACAAATCAATATTGAATTAATACAAGATGCATTTCTTAGCTGACGACCTCTGAGAAGAAACGCGGAAACAAACTCCGAGAATCATGGTCTCTTTAAAGTCCAGAAAGTAACAATATTCAATGCTTAATGCCGTAATCTTACGAGCACTAGCTAATGAGGTAGTATTAAAATCATTGACTTTTAAATTGTATGGTTCAACTGTCATGCGTGGCCAGGTAGATCAGCCGGGCTGCCTATCAACCTGTCGGTGACGACCGTGTGTTACCATAATGATATATGACATTAATAACTACATGACAGGAGACTATCAAGGTATCATGCTTGTTCCGTTATTAAACCTCATAAGGGGACTCAATCACGATAGGTTAACTACACAGTTTAACTGTTGACCGTACTTTGATAGATAGATAATTTTTATTTGCATAATAATATCTTACAGAAATCGCATGAAATTTTATCACCTTTCGAAGTTAATACCGTTACGAATTTTCCGAAAAATATTTATAGCATTATTTACCTACACATTGGTAAAAGAACATTTAATGCACGGTACTATTCTAACCCCCAGTGTCATGTAAGGGCTGAAAGACCCCGCGGTAAATGTTCACTAAACAATGCATACATTAATATTTCCTTTGAAGTGGCGCCGCGGGCCCGCGTCATCTGCAGGGTTAACTCTCAACCTGTTTATTACACGTGGAAAATTTAATCCGATTCTATAACGTTTTTACAATTTCTAGGTCGTTTTATGGACACAATTATGTAGATATTTAGTTTCTGTTTAGTAGCTAAGTTTGGCGTTGTAGCTTTAATAATTATGATGTTTATTATAAATTATCTATCTTTTAATGAGTAATTCTTCTGTATGTAAAACACAAGGCACAGTCCTAAAACTTTAAAATTTGAATGTTAGCTTATTGCTATCTGAGACAGCTAGATAATCTTCTTTCTTTAGTAAATATTATTTATAGACACACACAAACACACGCACACGCTCAAATAATGCATCATTAAAACAAAATGTAAGTAATGTTCATCTCTCTGCTATTAACTGATAAGTAATATTAATAATTACTTCGTAATTGGCGTATTATTAAGTTTATATATATAACCATTTATAGAACTGTAAGCTGTGTCCTTGTACAAGTAAATAAATAAACAAATATTAACTTACTAAATGAAGCCTGATGTTGATATGAGATAAAAACAAATAATACGTAGCGAATTTCCCAGTTTTCGGATTTTTAGAGTTCACGACCATTGTTTAGGTAACCAAACTGTTTACTCCACAACCATTGCTGTCCTTCACCTTAACGCATCATTTGTTTGTGCCAGTGTAAAGTACTCTAAGCATAGATAAAAACAATTGCTGACATGAAGATTCATCATCATAATCATGTCGACCCAAAAAGGTCCATGGTGAAATACCTTAGTCTTCAACCTCTGAGATCACAAGGGAATCTCTCGGAACGTTTTAATGACAGTTAATACTAGAGGAATTTGTGATTGAAGTATTATGTTGTTGATTTAATGTCAATAGGCTCGCCCCCTATTACATGGGACCTAAACATACTGACGAACTGTGGGTGCATTGGTACAGCTCTGCGTAACCCTTCGGGAGTACAGGCAGAGGTGAGGGTATAGAAAACACTGTCGGTATTCATAATATCTTCTGGTCTTTTTGGACATTTGCTGCAGAAAAGCGTTGGTTAATATTTACCCAAGAATTACAGACTTATTCGTGTAGTCTAATTTCGAGGAAATCATCTACAAATTATTATACTCAATGGGGAAAAAATAATTGACATATCACAGATGTGCTTCTAAAATAATCATATAAATTACTATATCTATAAAAGCAACACTTAAAAATTCAACCCTCCCGTGGCCGGGCCCAATCGACCCTCGTTACAAACGAGCCGACAACCCAGTATTAACCCTTTGACGTGTCGTGTAGTTTAATTGCCCCCTACCCGTGTTTATTAAACGGCGTCTCGGACAACACTATTTGTCATGTTAGGCTGTTCCCATGGCCTTATTCTGGATTTAAAATAAGAAAAAACAATACAATCCTGCTTCGTTTTACATTATTGGTTTCTAATAAAAATATAGGAAGTACTTAGTCGAACTAACTTTATTAGTAAGTTTTGTTATAAATTTAGTTTTAGGCATTAATTATAATACGATAAATAATAGCTAAAAATTCATTAAAACATGATTATTAAAAAACAATGGGCATAGTTGAAAAGCACATTCACATTCAGTTTCCACACAATCACCCCTTTCTCGGTTGCAATAAAAAACGAAACGGTTTATTACTTATTAACATTCTAATTTGTGACCTATGCCCCTAGCAATTATTACCGGTAATTCCGGAGCTGTAGACAATCGGTCGGTAATTTGACGACACTTTTCATAATCATACACGGGCGATTAGAGGTTAACCCCTCAGTACCGATATATTATACCGGTATTAATCATTCCGATAATAGTAGCCGCAAGCATTTTGATATTGCCCACCAATTGTTCCGTGAACGTATTGTAATTTATACGTTTTTCACACTGTAATTGTTGTTGTATGTTTATTTCAGTTCACTTCTGAAAGATGTTCTGTTTTGTAATACGTAATTTAGTAATTGAGAGATTCATAACTTAGTATGTTAGTTAATTAGTGGCAGTTTTTAACAAAATTTTATAGAGAACTTGAGTTATTAATTTGTTATGCACTTAACCTCTGCTTTCAATATATTCTGAAACTGAATTTCAATATTATCTGTACTAATTTCAATATTATCGCTCAATAAACTTATTCATTCAAGTAAAGAGCCTTCCTCACTATAAAATATCTTATGTTACAACAAACAAGATGATTATCCTAAATTCACGCGTGCACCCATAACGGAAATACTCGACATAACTCGTTATTTAGACAGAGACAACCATACACCTTGAAAGTGTGACAAGGACACCTACAGTGTGACCACAATTTTCCTCCAAGTTATAGGATCGTTCCAGTTTGGTTACTTTCGATACGGTCGTACGATTGGACGTGAAATTACTGCATAACTTGTGCGATAAGATTATCATGGAGTAATTTTGAGAAAATTTTGTTCAGTTTTTAAGGAAAATAACTGCCTTGTCATCCTAGTGGTCTCAAGCGCGACTGCTACGCTAGAGGACTAGAGGTCCTGGGTTTGATTCCCAGTTCGAGCAGTGTTGTTAGGTCTTTCTATGAAATCTTAGTAGCAGCTCGGAGCTTGGATTTGTACCCGGTTAACGGCTATAGACTCGCCCCCTATTATATGGAACCTAAACATACCGGCGAACTGTGGGTGTACAATTATTAGATCTTATTTTTTTAAGGAAAATAATGGAAAAAATTTAAAGATTCTTAAATTCTACTAAGAACTTATTTTTGATAATTCGACTGTAAATTGTCTCAATGACGCTTCATAACAATTTGGTGGCCAAGGATACCTACATTCCTTTAAAAAGACACACAGTAACACATTCCCTAAGAGAATAATACGATTAGCAAAAGACAATCGTCGAAACGAATTTAAATTTAAACATCTTAGCTCCCTTCAATTTTATACTTTACCACATGAGATTACGGTTCACATTAATATTTCATAAAATTTCGCGTCATCCCTGGATCGTCATGCGCGCACAGCGAAATGTTTTACATAGTGAAAGCTTGCAGTGAGAGATAAACAAAATACGAATGTGGCACCGTGACCTGTCACCGACATTATTGCCGTTCCGGACCGTTCCGGGCCGTGCCGATCCGTGCCGTCCCGTATATGCCCTTTTGCGCATCGCACGGGTTATATTTAATATAGAGTTGAGAGGTTGATGTGAATGATTCTTGGAGTACTTACAGTTAATGTTGAGATGAGATAGATTTAGTGTTCTAAAATTTAATATTTAGATTAATGGTAAATTTATTTTAAGAAATAAAAGCTTTAAATAAAACTTATAATAATGAACTAGTAGTGGCTGTACTTATGTTTCGATGAAATTCTGAGTAGCAGCTCGGAATATGGATTTTTAGCAATGGCAATAGGCTTGCCCGTATTACATGGGATTTGGGAACGACCTATACACATCTCTACCTAACCCTTAGGGGATATAGGAATGATGGAATGTTTTAGAATTTATCAATGAAATCATGAGCTATTAATCTGATCATGCTGTTGGGTTAAAGGGAAACTAAAACTATATAGAAATTTGTATAGTATGTCTATATTTAGCATGTTTATTGTACAGACGCCAGCAGGTCAAGCTATTCAAAACTGTCAAATTTTCCCAATTGAAAATGAACCTTATTATTTGCAGTAAAGTTGAAAATCTATTAACGTAAATTGACAGATTGTGGTAGCTTGATGTAGATTCTCTGTAAGTACATCAGTTCTTTTAAGTATTTCAGAAATTAATTACTTATGCCGTTTTTTTTTAATATGACAATTAGATATTTATACTACAGTCCCAAATGTATGTCGAAGTACTTACGTAGCTTTAATTTCTTATACAAAAATCAAATACTAACACTTTGTTTTCCATACCGATTTATTACTGTAACTATGAGTCAGTACTCCGTGACTCAGTTAAGTGTCTGCGCTAGCAGATTGAGATTGATGCGCATACGCACGGCTTTTTGCTCTAAATTAAATTATTCATGGAATCGGTGACAAAATGCCCACTTAGTTTCTCTAAGTCGTTTTATTCTGCGATTCTGAATAGCATTAGGTACTTGGAGGGTTGAAGTTATTTGAAAAGGATTTTCGTATTTATTTATTTTCTTATTTACATTATATTTTTATATATCTTTACAAAAAACACTCACATAAAAACATTTAAAAATATATAATAATAGTCACACCGGTATCGGGAACAGGGTCCAAGTTACTGGTGGTTAAGATTCCAGAGAGAGGAACCTCCTCAGAATGCGTGACATGTCGAGGAGTACCGCTTTCTGTATTAAGCCCTTGATTCAGCCCTTGAAAAGGATTTTATTAAGGTTTTATTTTTGTCTGGGTTAAGCTTGTGCCTTGCAATGCCACACACGACTTAAAATATTTAGCTGAAACGGAAAATAGACATACATACATAACAAAACATACCTTTATTTATTTATTAATACCTACACCTGTATTCCCCAAACGGATAGGCAGAGGGGTATTTCTGTACCCACATTTCGCGGTATGTTTAAGTCCTGTATAATAGGGGGCAACCCTATAACCGAACACAAATCGAAACTCCAAGCTGCTGAAAATCGCGACCAGTGAACTAACAAACACGTCATTTTCCCAAAAAAAAAACACTTAAGAAAGAATTTCATAAACACCCCATGTTAAAATCGATGCTGTCTAAAACAAACCAGTGACTTAGAGGTCCCTTGTACATAGAAATATGAAACATAATATAGGTACATAGCTACCCCTTGTAATATTCGTTGGGAAAACAGCGGCTATTTCAATTTCCTAGTGAAAGCCTGCCGCTACGTCAAAAACATAATTGGCATGCCCTTCACTGCCGATGAACACAGAACTATTAGAGCTAGATGTGGCTTGGTCAGCGTAGTTTAGAG
The DNA here is from genome assembly GCA_964056405.1 of Acronicta alni. NCBI lineage: Eukaryota > Metazoa > Arthropoda > Insecta > Lepidoptera > Noctuidae > Acronicta > Acronicta alni. The sequence goes on along the minus strand of OZ043938.1, from coordinate 6,867,041 downwards.
GATTATTTTGTGTTGATACTTTTAATATATGTTCGCTCAAAGATCGAAAACGCTCATTGAGCGAAAAAACAGCTCACAACGTGTTGTGGTCAGTTATATATACAAATTACCTAATTAACCATGACCGATATAAACAGGTAACATAGTACCCGTATAAAATAAATATTGACCAAATGTTTCTTTTTTAAATTCCGCTTTAGTACAAAAAAGATAATATCAATTTCAATTCATTTAATCAATAACAATTTACATTGTGTTTGACATCTAAAAAATATAAAATAAATAATACATCATTTTAATTAATTAACATACCTAATTAGAATAATACCCTAAAAATATAAATAATCAGTTTTATAGACAAACCTAGTAAATCTGCTTTACCTGGGGATTGTAGGTACCTTAAACCTAACGAGGTCTTTCAACCAGTCGAGCTTGCGACCATTAGGCTAGTCAGGCATTATGAGATTTTCTTCATATCGTTGAATAGCTTTTTAGTTTCAAGTACCTATGTAGATTTATATTATTGTGACATGGATGAGACTGGTACAAGAGCGTGGCAATTAGAACTACAAAAGAGAGGGCATTATTGGGAAATTGTCACATCCAGTAAAAATATTTCCCTCAGCCTGAACATAGATTTGCGCTGACGGAAAAGGTCAATAACCCCCAGCCTCCCGAGGTCACCCTCCGATATTCAGATTTGAATATTGCGCCACCCTCTTAAATTTTACCATTAGATTTTCTTGAAAAGAGTCGGTTTTCAAAAGAAATGTTTCGAGAGAAGTTTTGCTAAATTATATGATAAGCATTGTGGTGGTTCGTGGCTAGTGGCTATGTTATAGCTACGCTGATCAACCGATCTGCAAGGTTAAGCTGAGTTGTGGATGGGTGACCATTCTAAACCCATCGAAACCCCTCCGTGCATCGTAGAGAACGTAAAGCTGTCGGTTCCGAACAATTATAAGATCAACACTTATTAAGAACACTTTTTAAGAAGCCCAAAAATCCTGACAACCAGTCTTTCCTCAGTATCGGTAATGTCGTGGCGAATTTCGCGGATCCCATGGCCATGACAATAGAAGTGGAGGCGAGTGCGGGTTTTAGTCGGCACGAGTACGACATACCCTGCCACCTTCCCGGGTGGCGGAGGATCCATGAGGATTTTCCGTACTATAAAAAAAAGGGTACCGGTATTGCTCAGAAATTGGGTTGCGGAGCTCTGACGGCAGTCTCTTCGTGTAAAATACTGATATTCAGCCGCGTCTGAGGGGAGGGTCTACTCCCTATCTCCGTCAACGAAGTTACGAGCCGTTCGAAAGTTCTACGAAACTTCGGAGTCCGATAAAACAAGTGTCAAATTAAATTTTTCGAACGGGTAAAAACACATCAAGAGTAAGGACAACTGTCAAATTGTGTTCTCATTAATTCTTAGTTCGGGCCCCGAACGAATCATCCATCCGTAGGTGATACAGAGTAGGAAACGCCCGTAACTAAGGTCGAAACTACGGACTTCGTGCTTAGGGAGTAGACCCCCTGGTTAGAATGGAAGCCGACGCCAACACAGGAAAAGGCTCGGAGGATGGATTGTGATGGATGAAAGGGAGGTTGTGTCTATAATGCCTTAATTAGTTGTCACTTTCGCGTCTTAAAGTATATCAATCATTTTTACTTTTTCATTGGTGTAATAGTGCATGTGGTCCTTCCTAGCTTCAATTACAAGGTTAAACATGGTGTTATTGAGTTTTTTCATTAGCATACTGGTTTGTAATATAATTAACAAAAATGTAACGTAGCTGTCAGTAATTTTAACATAAAGACATCCAACTGGCCGTATACCTGTGGTCATAGATGCAGTAAAACATCCGAAATTAATTAAAACAGAACATACTATAACGCCTATATTGCCCGAAGATTTTCTACAGTTTGCCCCTAGGTCCCATTATAATAGAGGGCGAGCCTATTGCCATTAACCGGACACAAAACCAAACTCCGAGCTGCTATTCAATATATCATAGAAATACCCAATGTCATTCCTATGGTATTTATGGTATAGAATCCAGAACCTCTAGGGTAGCAGTCGCGTTTACCACTAAGATAAGTCTGACCTCCAGGCTACTGAAAAAAAAAACAATTCAGTCTAAATTATTATTTGTGTCTATTAAGTTTTCTTACATTAACATGCAAACCATTCAAATACACAACTCAAGACTTTAATATTTCTTACAAATAACTAGTAAGGTACATTTTCCAGACATAATGCTTTCATATTTCTATTTCGCATGGAAAAGCTCTTACTTATATCAAATTCCATGGAAAAGTAGATAGATATGTAAATGTGTGTGTATAGTGCAGCCTCCCTCGTTATATGGATCCGCCGGGATCGTATCCGGCTCGAAGGACCAATGCCGGAAATGGATAAGGCATTATGTGAAATCTTCCCTAGAAGGTAGTCTCATTTTCAGCGTTCAAATATAAACACAGATTCTTTATTACCAAGTGATACATTTTTATTGTAAATGTGGGTAGTTTTAATTATGTACATCCTTTGTTCTCTTTTTAATCTCCAGGAAAAAGTTTAACAATACAACATTCGGAGTCCTTTGTTTTAAATAAAAACATTTTTTAGTCTAACATAAGTTATTTGAAAAAAGTTAAAATAGAGGAGATCTAAAACTAGACCAAAACTTCCAAGGTCGGTGCTCGGCGGGACACGCACACAGCAGCGGTGCCACCCCTCACCCACACCGGCACAGGATGCGTGTACGATCACCCCTACACATGGTTGCCATAGCAACACAGCATCCTACTTCCACGCCCACTACCCTGGGGGCGAACTCTCAAGATATTACGCCCTACTTCGTTCGCATTGGTGAACCAAAGGGGTGTAGGTACGCTGCGTCTGTGTGCGTCAGTTAGGTTACCGCTGTGACCTGACGGAATTCGCCAATTCCATTTTAAACCGGGTGACATTTACCTCTTGCTGACAAATTTTTGATGGAAGCACCGAATTAACTAGTAAAACTCGTGTGTATACCAACTCGCTTAGTGAATGCAAACCGAGCACTCAACTTTATTCGCAACATTCACCGTCCGCTCGTTAACAAACCTATTCAAATTTGAAGTATTAGTCGATTGAGGCAACATTTCTCGCGTCCTATCGCCACGAGTTCCAATTAGCGACTGCGGGTTGTCGCTCAAGTGGCGGTGACGTCACGCCGAGCTTTCATGCGGCTTCAATAACTACCCACTCAGCGATTTCTTCAATAGCCGGCCACTCCACCTGGCCTTCATTAGGGACCTTCTCAAAGTACAAGCAAAGCTGAAAAGATGCTTACTAATTTAAAAAAATGTAAGTTTTAACGAGAAAAGTTGTTTAGCTAATAAAGCAGAACGTCTGAGGTATCGCGCTAAGTATTTAATAGCGCTATCTAATTGCACGATATAATTTTGAATTATTACCGTCTGTCAACGAAACAAAGCGCGCTCAACTCTTTTGTTTCTACCGGTCGCGCCATAGACAAATCTTATTATGGAAATATTTTCAAATTAAGAACGCGCTGCTCCCGCATTATGCGTCTCGACTGTCATCATTGTCTATGGTTTCTTTTTGTTCGTTGCTCGCATGTCGAGGTTTTTCGACCACCGTTTCGGTTATTTTTTCTTTTTTAAACTGTCCCGAGCGTGAATGGAGGTCTTTGTTTGCTCGTGTTTTATTATTAATTAGTGGGGCTTCTTTGTTCGTGGTAATTATTGTCTTAATAAGCAGTTCCTGCTCTTCGAATATAGACGAGCGAGAGATTGTCAGCCCTTTTACTTTTAAATTGCTTGTGTTTGGAGTATGTTTTTGGTCAGTGCTACTACGCTCATGTTTGTTTTTTAGTAAACGGTCTTTGCGAACTTGTAAATCTTATATTTTTCTTACGCCAACTAAATTTCAAACTTAGTAATAGAATTTAGCGTATAAGAAACTAAATACTAAGTACATGTCTTGGAGACCAAAGATCACAAAAGGAGTGATAAATTATGTAAGATTAATAATATTCTTTACAAAATCTTCGCATCATCTTATCAACAACCAAGGCTCTACAATAAACACCTCAAAATTAAATAATGTCTACGTGTACTGTCGTTTATATCGCATAATAAAGTGGTGAAAAGAATTCCCAGTTTAATTAGAGGTGAGATACTCTGGCTCGGAAGTGCGACGCGCTTCAATGGCCCTCGTTGGGCGCCATTTTGCATAATTGGGCGACGGCGAGGGTAGAACGAAATTTATACGTTCCAGGCGCCAATTTACTTGCTAATGACGCGTCGTCTTCCCATAGAGTAGATGTCGGGTTTTTGTTGGCTTGGAACTTTGTTTTTTTAGGGTTGTGTGGAAGGCTGTTGGAAGAAAAAAGTCGTATTTTCCTGTGTCTGTAGACACGACGCCGGTACCGTTAGTTATAAAAGTTACAGGATTTCAGGATGAAGTAAAAACTGTAATGATTTTTAAATATGAAAAACTATTTGCTGACAATATTATTTAAATAGTTTTTATACTGGAGTTTTTTATATTGAATAGGCTTACGTTATACAACTATCTCATCAGATCGACGATCGCGCAAGCTTAGATAGCTCAGTTTCTCCGAGTTTAGCCCTCGCATCTATTTCTCTATTATTATTGAAATATGTTCTATAACTCTTTTATAAAAAATTTCCTTCCTATCTTCAACTTCTTTTCTCGCTACCATTTGAATCCAGCATCTGATCTGCCTGTCTTTTTAAGTATTAATGTTCTTTATGTTTGTTACAGACGGGCAAGATGGGTTTACCAGCGGGCGGGAGCTTATCGCTCTTCTGTCCTGGTGGTGAGCTGGGGCAGCCTCCACCAGCCCACATGGGCATCCCTCCGCCGTATCAGCTCGACTCTAAATTAGGTGAGTCTTACAATATTTAAACATCTTATTTTACAGCTATCTGTGTGAAGGGTGACATATTGAAGATATATCCTAGTTCGCTGATTTAGAAATCTGTTTTATAAGAAAACGTGAAAACATTTTTCAGTTTGTTTTTATAAAATACATTAGTATTGTTACATGCCATAAACTTGATTCAAGTATTTTCTAAGTATATTATTAGGTGAGCTTTTTTGTTGTTTCAAATTTTAACACTTGAGCATTCAAATGTTATACTATGAGAGATATAAGATAGATTATCTCACTCCCACCTAAACAACAAAACTAAGCTTCGTCTAGACGAGAACTAACTAGCTACATGTATTGCAGCGGCCGGGCTGGCGCGGACACCCATGTACCCCTTCCCTGGGGGTACCTACCCCTACCCCATGCTCAGTCCGGAGATGTCACAAGTTGCGGCATCATGGTGAGTTACTGTATTCATGTTTATGTATCCTACATATTTTTGGTCCTTTCCTGGGATCGAAGGACCAAATTCTCATTACGAGTATTTTCAATATTACAAATTTTAAAGCATGTAGTTTATTTCTAGAAACTTGATCTATAAAAACGCTAAAATTTTAGTGGATCAGTGACTGCAATCAGTGTTCTTTAACGTAATTTCTTATTTATTTACCTTTTAAGTAACTACTGGTGGAAGAGTCCATTCATATATTAAAAAATACTGAATACATGAATTTAATTCGTGAAAACTAAAGATATTTTCCACAGGCTGATTGATGATGAATATACATTATTTTATATCTATCATTCAAAATACGCATTATTGTGGAGATGCGGAAAACAGTCCGCTACACCACCACGCTAAGCCTCCATATTGTGTCATATTTTGCAGGCATACCCCAAGCATGTACCCCATATCGTCAGCGGCGAGCGGCTTCCGGAGTCCGTACCCCACGTCGTTGCCAATCTCAAGTTCTAGTCTATCGAGGTATGGTATCCCTAGGTACATGCTCATACTTATTATACCACGTACAGGTACGTTACGTAGCTATGGCAACAAAGATTGAAAACTCGGAGGACGAATAAATGGAGTGCTCATGTGATTAAGTTGTAAATATTGTTCATTTGAGGACTTACGCATTTTCACATATTTATAGTATTCTGATAGTTATTTGACGCGGTGGTATATTAGCTTACCTATTAGAAACCTAATCAAAATGTTGTCCAAAAATGTTTTAGAGACTTGACTATTACATTATGTCTTTTCGCAGTGCTCTATATAGGACTGCGATGTGACATTCGTGCATTTTCACTCCATTTCTCATCGATTACTAAACCAAATTTACTGTCAATAAAACGCTTAGAAGATGGTCACAGTCAAAAGTTTGCTTGCCATAGCTATATAATTTATCAGTACGTTTATTATAATCATAATAGTTACTACTTCATTCTTTGCTTTATCCTACCAATACACCCGACTCGCTTGCTGAAGATCGATAATCTTGAATGATAACAAAGTATAATCAACCTTGTAATTTAGCAGACTAATACGAGATTGCAGATTATTGTTATGGGCGCTTGCTGTCTTTCTTGTTTTCACTAAACTGTCTTAGTACCGCGGCGAAAATGCATTTGTTTACCTGACACCTTACAGCAAGCTGGTCATTTTAGGCTGATATTATTATAATCCGAGGTCAGTTCAAGCTGCATCACAGCAACCTCAACTCCCAAAAAATCTCAAAGAACTAATGGAAGAAGTGGTAACTAGCTTTATACAAAGAGTTAATTTACTCATACTATTTCTTTTTCTTCAGTGAATTGTACCGGTTCTCCCCAACGTTGGGCGGAGGGCTGGGCTTGGGCTTAGGGCCTGCGCTCGTGCCCCCTCCTCCTTCCAAATCAGACCTTGACTCGCACCACTCAAGATATGCGAGGTAAGACTATGATATTAATATTGTAATTATTTTCAGAGCTATTGCTGAGGTTGCTGTATTTGACAATCTAGTCCTTTTTGCTGTTAGAGTATGAATAATTTCTCTATATTTTAACATTTATTTAAGCCCTTTTCAATGGTCATTTGGCATTCGTCGAACGTATGCCTTGCGTAGACTTAACATAAAACGTACGCGTAAACGCAGCATATGCTAACGTCAATACGAAGGGAACCTAACTTGCCTACCCTAGACTAAATAATTATACTGCCAAGCCATAGAACTGTCAATTCATAGGTCTAAAGTTCGAATCCAAATCGTGAATTTCCGACTTTCCGAAGCGATTAATAAAATTCATTATCACTCGCTTAAACTGTGAAGAACTATAACTAACTTCTCTCATTTGAGAGGAGACCCGTGCCCAGCAGTGAAACAGTCAATGACAGTTACTTTTTTTTTGTAAATTCATATTAATTTATTGTGGACATGGAAGTATTACATAAAGAGGATACTATAAATCCCTAAATAACTTGTTACTAAAGACCAAAATCCGTATGAAGATAAACTTTACGCCAGCTTATTGTCAATTCAAGTTAATATTGATGGCTGTTGTGTAGAAATGACGATTTATGTTAATACCGCGGATTACAATCATGTTTGTTTCATGGCGTATCACCACAAATTGTTTGTGATATTTATATACAATTTCTCACCAATTTGTCTTATGGTTTATGACCTGTTGTAGTGAATACAGATGGTCAATTGGGCTTAACTTTTTTTGGAGTGGAGCGGCAATTGTTTTTTCGGGGCACTATTGAAATATCATGTTTGTTTTGTAAAGTGTAAATAATATTCTAAGTAATACTTTCGGTGGTAATTTTTTTACATTATATGTATTTCTTTGGGTAATGTTAAGAGTAGTTGTTGATTATATTTTAAATATTCACTTTGATCATTATGTTAGCTTTGAGAGGTTTACAGTCATGTTTAATAGTATGCTTTGTATAAAATATTCCATCATCATCGTATGATATTGGTATCAACTTGGCTGTATCCTCGAAGGGGTTGGCAATGCTGTACTGAATTCGAATATAATTCGCCAGTATGATTCTAGTTTTTATGTAATAGAACGCGTATAGAACTACTGGAAATTTCAAGAAAATTAATAACACTGTTCAAATTAAATTATTTTTTTATTTATTAAAATAGATGCTATATGCGCATTTGTTTCACATAATTTAAATCACATATTTTCACATATTTGTCTGTGGTCTAGCAGTTCGAGCGTCAGACTGCTGATCACGAAGTCGTCGGTTCGATTCCCGCAGAGCAAAAATATTTATATGATGAACATGTTTGTGTTTGTCTGTGTGTTTCTTAAGCATTATAATTATTTATTTACATAAAAAGGTATATAAGTTTTATATCCATTGTCTAGTCCATTGACCTCTATTCCACTAGATCAATGAGGCAGTAAAAATGCTATATTTTTTTGGATCTATAAAAACATTTTTTTAAATTTGTCACGCCCACGCGTCAAAGTATTCCAATCATGTATGTTGAAAATAAAACAATTACAACAACATAACAAAACGTTTCACTCAGCTGCACGCAAGCAACGCTTTTGTCATAGCTCACACCCTTTCTGCTAATCTCCGATCGTATCATAGCATGATGTTATCGCGCCGGCTATTATACGACTAAACTGGCCGCCCCCTTGTTCGTTAGATTGAAGATAACAAGCGTTTAAGGGTGGCACGGACACATGTCCAAAGTTTAGATGTATTATTTCATTTTTGAATGAATTAAGCAAATATCCATCTTTTTTATATGTTTAAGTGTAAGTCAAAAATATATTATTTATTATTTTCTTTGTTGAAACGCAATCATAACCAACTAGAAAACCAACTAGAAGTAAGTCAAAACAGTTTTTCTTTATTTTTACCTGTATGTCTTTAATATAGGCCGCCGAAAGGCCTTGCCCTTTGAAGGGGTCCAGCGAGGGCCTGACCGCAGCCTGTTATCAGTCGTCGCAAATGTCACGGATTTAAAAAAATACCCGCCAGGCGATACACCCGCCTGGTCGCAGGATCTTCCTTTTGAATGGTTCACTACAACCTTGCACAGCTCTAAGACAATGGTTTTAAATTTTTAAACTTTCTACTCTGGTCCTTCCATACGGAATCAAAAGTAAAACCTCTGCATACAATATTCTCAAGGAAAAAAGTCCTAATCAATCATGCTACCTTAAAAAAATGCAACTTTTAAATAAATTGTCAAGAGAATTGACTGATCAGGTAACAAGAAAGCTGAAGTTACCAGGTTCAATACCAACTTTACATCAGTCAAAATACTTTAGAGACGGGGTCACACTGTTCGCGAGCGGTTTTAATGATTTAATGATTTTTAAATTAAGTGGAGCAAAGGACCAAAATGTTTAATATGCGCTTTTGCTTTTTGGCTAACAATTATTACTTTTAATCTAAATATCTATGATATTGCCTGAAATATTTGTTTCTAAAACAAGGGATACTCACTGAACATCCACTGATAGAGACATCAGATCACTTTATGGTCCTCTTCTGAAAACCCATTTTCATAAAGCACTTTGCTTTGGGAAGGACCATTGCTAACTGGTCCTTTATTACATTGAATCCATTTATCCGGAATCAAGTTATGAAATCACAATTTATTTCCTGATTATGTTTAATATCAGATACGCTGCTCACTCACAATGCCACCTTGCCTCACATACATATAAGTCCAGGCACAATCATGTAAATAAGTCTGTGGCGGAGAAATTTAATTAAGATGATATATGAGCAGCCTGGCTAACGGGCTACGTCACAAGGTACGGTCGCCAAAACAAACAAGATTCTTGTTTAAGATAAACTTCATACCAAAACACCATTAAAAATTGCTACTTTACAGAAACACTTGATTTAATTTAACTTAATATCTATCACGCCTGACTTCTACAGATCGCTATAACAGGTCACAAATCCATACTCCGAACTGCTACTGAGAATCTCATAGAAAAACCCAATGACACTGCTCGTATTGATTTCTGGAAATTACGCGAATATTATACATTGAAATGAAACTACTTTTTACGGATTTTATCGCGTTGTAATGATATTATTAATCGCGACGTTTCGGACCCTTTACAGGGTCCGTAAAAGGTAGTTTTATTTCAAGATACTTTGCTCGGCCTAGGAATCGAAATCAAGACCTCTGTATAGCATTCGCGCTTACGACTAGATTAATAAGGCAGATTAAAATAACTTTAAAAAAATTGAAGAAGATTGAAAGAAGGTGATTTATTTTTGAAGTACCTACCTATTATTTTATAGATTATATAAAACTTTAGAAACAACTCAATCACCTAATACGTCACTGAAGTAAGATACGAGGTACCTACTAAAGAAAACAGCCCATGAATTAATGAAAAATGACAAAAAAATGGATAAGATCCTAAAAGGATTACATCATCATCAACCCATATACAGTCCCACTGCTGGGCACGGGTCACATCTCAGAATGAGAGGGATTAGGCTAAAGTCCACCACGGTGGCCTAATGCGAGTTGGCAGACTTCACACACCGTCGAGAAAAATCTCTAGGCGTGCAGGTTTCTTCACGATGTTTTCCTTCACCGTTTTAAAAGTCTGAGTTGCGTGCCTTGGATTCGAACTCGAAACCTTTGACTTGGTAGTCCAATGTTCTAGGTTATCACTGCTATTGTTATAAACAATTACACGAAATCGACAATTTGTATTAAAAACTCATCATGCATAATTGTCAGTTATTATTTTGACGCAGTCTCGTCTCGTCTGCTTGGTCATGGCGAATGTTAGGAATCCCATGGCCTTGACTACAGAGCTAAGGAAGGAAAGTGTGTTTAGTCGGTACTAGCCCGACATATTATCTAGCTTAAAAATTAAATATATTGACTTGTATAAGTGTCTTTAAAATATATATTTGCAGAAATAAATGTAATTTATTATACCCTACCGCCTCGTTAGGTAACAGAATATCCATTAGGTTTTTCGGCATCCGAAAAAAAAAACTACTTTAAGAATTACCTTATCGTACGGAAAATTCTCCTGGATCATGATCTACCGCCGGAGGAGGGGCAGGGTATGTCGGAACTATACGAATCACCAAGAAAATTAATGCCTAAGTTACTTTTGTCTCTTAAAAAATTGCCTCGTTAATTCTAAGAAATATTAATTTTATCGCTTTAATTCCATAAGTAATTAACATAGAGATCTAAACAGTTAATAGTTATTTTATTACTGGGTCTCATTCGTTAACCGTTTGGTATTCAATCTAAGTATACGATCTTGTATAATGATTACATTTTATGTACTTCCGTTTTGATATTAAACAATTTTAGATGTATGTAACAATAAATTGTTGTTAAAAAAAGTTGCAATAGCTCAAGTCCAATTAAATTATCGAAGGTAAAATAACAGTCTAGTATTGATACTATTTTTGTCAATTTTAATCAAAATTGTTTCAGTTTTTCGGTTCTGATGAAGTGAAAAACAATGAACTTCAACATAACATTTGTTAATATTAATTATTGATCCGGGTTCTACCTTTAATAATAGGGAATACTCGAATCCCCTGACTGGTAACTGATCTTGAACTGGATTAGATTCGGGTAATACTCGCTGATGAGGTCAAAGGTTCAATTTACCAAATTTTAAATCAACGAATGGTGCTTTAAACGTAAGAAAATTAAATTTAATTGAAAAAAAAAAGAAAATATTTGACAGAAAAATGCATAAGAAAATTAAATTACGTGTGAAAAAAATCATATCAACACTTTTTAATTAAGTCTTGCTGACTGTACATAACACATAATTACGGCGCGCGCGTCGAATACCTCGTTTGGGTGCGCGTACGCATTGTGCCCAGGTTTTCTCTCTCTTTTTATATCTTTCTCATTTTTAAACCGGCCGTAGGAAGTCATATATTACCAGCTAGTTTGGTTATATCCAGAACTAATTTGGTACATAAAACTTTTATATTGGTTGGACAAACCAACAGTTATATGTCACTGACAATGTATTTTATTAACTCTATTTATATAATTTTAGAATTCCGGACTCAGGAAGTCGTTTTTTAGCTGGATTTGCTTTTCTTTTTAATTTACGAATTGAGAGTTATCATAGACTTATTTAAAATTGTTAAAACGCTGGAATGAAAAGTTGAAACTGTCATAACGTCTGTGTTTAACTAAAACGTTCTCCATATTTTCAATTTATATCGGCAGGAACTTGTTTATAAATATGTACATATCTTACACTTATTTTTTTTGACCTGGCTAGTGGGACTCACGATGGCTTAGTGCTCATAGCATCTGGTGTATTTAACCAGAAGACGCAGGTTCGAATACTGCTCGCGGTTGAATTTTTCTTTCGCTAAAATAAGTAATTTTATTTCAGATAGATAGAGATAGATAAAGATAAATTGATTATGCCAAAACATGACCAGTACAATACAAGCCAAAAAATTTACTGCATGCATGATCTTACGTAAATAATACAACGTAGCTACAATTCCTAATATTCTCGTATAAAAAATCGGTAAAGTCGTTTAATATTCGCATCTAAGCCATGTATCTTCAATACCTGGAACTTACTAACTCAGTCGGATACCTCTAATCTTACCAGAACAGTTAGTTATTTTATCAGTTAGTCATCCGTTTAAAGTTGTGTAGACTATCTCTTAAATTGCTGTCTATTTTTGGATAATCACGAGAAAGGTCATGTGTTCCGCTTAAGAGTCGCTTGTGGTGATATTCGTGACTAATTTGTTAGTATTTCAAGTCGGATTTGTAGAATATGTTTAAGATTAAGTTCCGCACGCATTTTAGCAGAAAATAGGATTATTTTTATAAACTTAACAGTTTAAAAAAATAAGTACTGAGTAGAGGTCGCTACCAGGTGTCAGCATATGACTGGCTGGTTTAAGAAGAAGTAATCATTTGAAATTATCGTAGAATGTTTAGTCAAGTGATTGATGGTTGTCACTGTGAGATTTAACTTGACCTTTGAAGAATAAAGTCCTAAAGTCCCTTTTAACCGAGAGTTTCTTTGATTAGCCTCCTAGGATCCCATAAGGGTCCTATAGTACAATGCCTTACAGAAAAATCAATACCTCACAGTGCCGACATGGTCATGGAGACATAGATGGTCTTTTGAACCTACCTAAGCGTAATTTTCTTTATTGCAATAAAGATTTGAGTATTCAGCTAGATAAATATACAATGGTTTGGTACAGAATAATGTTTTTATGGTACTGAACGCCGCCACCTCAAATACACGACAGCAATTAAAATACAATATTATTGTACTTTATCATTTCAACATTAATCGCAATAACTAAACATAACACGCCTGTAAATTCATTGTAAATCCCTGATGATGGCATGAAAACGTCCTTGATGCATAGTTTAAAGTTCACATTTACCTATAGATATAATTTATCTGACTGCTTGTCTACAGACAAACAGGCAATTACCAGCGATATCTCAGCAAACGTGTTATTTAAAATCAGTATGCCTCAGCCATCATAATGACGTCGCTACTCGTCCACGCTCGCGCAGGGCTCGCCTGCGCTCGCGCCGGAAACGCCGCGTCTATTTCCAACCGGACGCGCACTGTTTATTGTCGTCTGTCTGGATGGGTGTCGTTAACACCTAAACTAGTCATTAACATATTGATCCCACTACAACTGCTGGTGGCTATGGCTTTTTGAATGGGTTGACGTACGGTTAGAAAAATAATATGCTAATTAATTGATGTATCTTTTTTCGAACGTGGAAGGTGGTCTGTCATTTGGGCACGTACCTAAACTCATGTGTCGATTAGCAATTTGTTATGTCGCACATCATATATTTATATTTATAACCTCTTATAGTTCTTGATGTGAACCGAGTCAGCAAGTGTGGCTTAATTCATAATAGTATCATTATAGAACCATATGCGTTGACGGATTACTAAATAAGAATCTCATTGGACTTTAGTACTGACTTAAATATGTATTCTTTTGTATCTGATTACACATGACAACAATCTTATCGCACGGAGTTGACACCTTTGTACTCGTAACTATGTTTTAAAGTGGGCATTTACCGTTATTCTTGACTAACTCATTGACCGCGATCAAACTATAAAAACCTAGTAGTTGATGTTTCTTAGAACCAGTATGCTGTACCTTCCAGGTCACTAGAGAAGGGCAGTAGCAGTTCCTCAAGCGATAAGCCGTCAGACAGCGCAGCTAATGCGAACAACAAAGAACAAAACAAGAAACCACACATAAAGAAGCCCCTAAATGCTTTCATGCTTTACATGAAGGAAATGAGGGCAAAAGTCGTCGCAGAATGCACCCTCAAGGAATCAGCAGCCATCAATCAAATACTTGGCAGACGGGTGAGTTCGAATTTTGACAATCATAAAAAAATGAACGTTATTTCCAATTCGATATTTAAATAATTCGATACTTGGCAATCTAAATTCCAAATTATACATTACATCTAATTCGAATTTTCAAAATATTTCAAACTAGATTTATAGAACAGTAAAAATTCGAAATTATCAAAATGAATTTGTTATTTTTTTTATTGTGTGTGATAGGTTTATGTTGACGTTACCGCGGTCCCAATGTAGAATGCTGTCGAATGGAGTTTAATATCCGTTTTATGGAATTTACTGTGCCACATTTTATAACCAAGTTATGGAAAGTTATTCCTACTGTTATAAATATAAATATTATGACGCTGTATACGTTTATGTTTAACAAAATGACATAGATTGTATATTCATTTTAATTTTAAAACAGTGAAATTCGAACAAATCGTTATTCACATCAGAATCAATAGGAAACAACATCAATACCAAAGATGCTAAATAAAGATTTATTTAACAACAGGGCGTCTTGCATCATATTGACTGTCAATCAATCCTTTAATTAATCAATTGATTAAGTATTTAACCGGTACATTAAATACCAACGTCTATTCAACAGTAGAATACATTGGGATTGCATAAGATTACTTACATGACGTGTTGTAATCGTAATTGACGAAGGTTTAACTAATCAGAGGTTAAATGGATGTCAGCAACCTCCATTTAATTTAGTTAACGTAATGTAAGTAATCTCATATCGATTGTTTCCGTGTTTAATATTAATATTTCTCTCATCATATTGGATTCAGCCTTTGTTAATCTTGTTAGGAATACGGTTCGTCACCGCACGTAGCGCTTAGCTTGCAATACAAGACAATGCGGCCGCCCTATCTACCATCTAATAGATGTATTGAATAATAAGTAGCCGACCGCAACATTACCGAGAAATGAACCCGTTAACTCAAAATAGTTCCCGGAACGCAATCTCATTCCTAACAAGAGTAACAATATCTTTATACAAAAAATAAGTCGAGGCACATGTCGGCGACTGGTAACCCAATATCCTGGTATCATAATACGCAGTGGCATTCGTTGAGTCGCGAGGAACAAGCAAAGTACTATGAGAAAGCGAGACAAGAGAGACAGCTCCATATGCAGCTGTATCCCGGGTGGAGCGCCAGGGACAACTACGGTTACGGCTCCAAAAAGAAAAAGCGGAAAAAGGACCGCAGTCCCGCTGAGCTGGGAGGTATTGGAGCTAGCAGCCGACGTCACGGGGCTCTTGTCACATGGACGCTTCTTGTACACTGCTTACCCTCCCCGAAGAGATCCCGCACCCCCACTAACACAGGAGACTTGCTTGTTGTCCGGTGACCTCACGTGTTAACTGACCGGCTTGTCCCCACACTAACGTCAGCATCCGTAACCCGACCCGTCCCCGTGTGTGTGTGTGCGTGCGTGTGCGCATTTCTGTCCGAGGTAGTGTGTGGCGCCCGCGCCGGCGGTGGCTGTGCTAGAAAAGCGGCTGGGCCGTCCCGTGAGCGGCCGGGCCCGACCCGCCGCCCGCCCGGGCCGGGCCGGGCCCGCCTGCCCACTTACGTGTTACGTGTTCTGTGTACTGTAGTCGTCCAGTGAACGTGTACTGTACACCCTACACCCCCGACCGGAAACTATATTGGTTTGTTATATGTCTAGTCGAGACGCGTGAACCGACCGCAGAATAGGTTCTGTGAGGAACATCACAATTGGCCATTCTCATTCTATAGGAGACAAAATTTTGTGTGTAGCTCCGCCGCTCGCTGCGGCTGTTTTTCTAGCACGTAGGTCGCGGACGTACGGTCGAGTCCACCGTCGAAGTGCATTTTGTCTGTTTTGTTTCCATATTGGGCGCGTTCACGATACAGTGGCATGCGCTCGGCCGCGAGGAGCAAGCCAAGTATTACGAGCTGGCGCGCCGTGAACGCCAGCTGCACATGCAACTCTATCCCGATTGGTCGTCTAGGGCTAATACGCAAAGGGGCAAGAAGAGGAAACGAAAACAGGAGACAACCGATGGAGGTACTGCCTTTCACTCCGTCGACGAGCGTCCCTCCCGTCCCGTCCCCTCCCACCTCCTGACGAAGCCGTGGCCATCAGCTAGGCTGTCGATCATAATGTGGCACGTAAGTCGGTCACGAAGCGAGCACATGTCCCAGAGCGGCCGCCGTCCCATCGTTTGAATGCGATACTCGCATCGGCTCATTAAAAAAATGAGGTCAATTAACGAAGGATTAAACCGGAGACGCTGGTGGCCCCGCTCCCCCGCGCGTATCGTCCCCCCCCCCCCTATCCTCTCCTGCGAGAGTTCAATTGCTTTGAACTCCGCTCAGTACGGACCGAGCTACATAGTAATATTGTCTTGGTTGAAGGGGTACGAGGTTGTAGACATATACAAGTATTTTTGTTTATTTAATATTTATCGCATTTATTTATTTGGTTTAAAACGCTATATTATGAGAGATACCCTCACGCAAGTCCTTCGAAGGTTGTCCCGGTTTTATGCTTTCCGTTTTGCTCCTGTGTGCGAGGGGAGCGTGCATGTTAAAGCAAGTCAATATTTGAATACTTGAGTAATTGCTTTGCAGGGAGAGTAGTTTGATGTCGGAAAAGGCGGGACAGCCTTCTCTTGGTACATAAGTGCTGCGGCGTAGTGAGCCGTGCCCAGGCGAGCACGGGCCCGAGCGGGCGCGGCGAACACCTACACTTACACACCTGCTGAGGCTTATTGTGTCTGCGGTGCAATGATACTGGCCAAATAAAGTCACAAATATTTATTTTGATTCCGGAGAACCTATTCTGCTTAAATTTGCTTATAGTCGTCATGTTTATTTGTTATTTTTTCCGACAATAGCGTAGTTATAGCATTTATTTTGTTCAAAGTTTATGCGTGTAGTGTTATTTTTTAAAACCAATGTTTTTTCCGTTGTTCCCGTTCATTTGTCCCATCCCGACCTGCATGGAACTAACAGTAAGGGGTTTGCATGCGTGCCTTGGTAGTTATTAGTGTTAGCTAATATGTTTTGAGATGCTTTAAATATGATTTCCGGTAAATTACTCATTATATTATAATTTACACATCTAATGACTATGCTATATTCCTTTTTATTTGATCAACAGCAAACGAATTTACTCGACATCATATTTTTTTTGGAGTATTTGCCTTAAAAGTAATTGATTTGCAAAAATTTTGGATTAGTTTCTATGTTTGAGTGAAAACGATTAGTGAAAATGAAGGATGTATTCTAAAACAGTTATGTGAAACTTTCAGGAAATAATTTGAAGAAATGTCGAGCGAGATACGGTCTCGACCAACAGAACCAATGGTGCAAGCCTTGCAGGTAGGTCAACACATTATATTTTTTATTTTCTTTTCGCTTGTGCAAAATTTACCCTTGATTAATCGTTGGTATATCGAATACCGACAGTTAATACCTATATTGTTTCTATGTGGAAAGACTTGGCTGTCATATTTGACACACCAAGAGTAGCCCGGTCACTGTTTACTCTGGCATTTATTATTTTAAGAAAATCTATACAAAAACGTATGTAGTTGTTTCTTTATTTTATGTTTTATATTACAATATTATAGTAACTTAAGGATATACGGCGAAGGAGCTAATTCAGAAAATGTGTCTTTTCACAAAGAAATAAAACTAGTATTTCTACTACAACGAATAGATTTTTTTGAAAGTAGCCGAAGGTTTTGGTAGATATAGGAGGGTAGTGGTGAGGCAAGATAGAGAAAGGGCAATCATTGGTCGAAAGCTTTCAAAAAAATCTGGACACATTTTCTGAATTGGTTCGCTTGCTTGTTGTGTTGTTGTCAACATTCATGTTTACTTATACAAATGTTTTTTCCACTCATGATTGCCGCTTCTCGTGGACCCCGGAACTGCTGGCACTATTGGTGACTCGTTTCTGATCATTATTACGTTATTTTTCTTTTATTATGTTTGATTTCTTTCGCCACACGCCACTTGACTCGATATTAATTATTTTTTATTTTTATTTTTGATTTCCCCATTATAACACCTAATCTTTCTTATACTAAAACACATTTTTCGTATTGTTTTCCAATTTCCTATATTCAATTAAAACTACTACAAAACTTATGCATTTATTTTGATGTGTATTTATTATCTCCATCTCTACACCATCCTATGATCACTTTCCATCATTACCGGGCGCAGCCCAGAGTCAAGTAGCGTGATGGTGTCGGGAGGGCTGGGCCTCCTCCGGCCGGAGCCGGCGACGTCGCTGGCGGCCTCCAGCCTCGTCGGCCCACAAGAGCCCACCTACGTAAACCTCTAGTGCCGGCGCGCCCCCGCCGACGGCCACTCAACGGTTGGTGATGACAGACGAGAATGACGTGTGACGTAGAACGTTTAGATGTTTTTTGATTTGTCGCAATTATTTTTCCAATTTGAGAGGATGGCTGTGTGATATTTATTGGCTCAACAAATTTAAAGAAATTACTAGTCTTTTCTATTTATTACTGACAACAATTAGATTGTTTAATTTCTCGTTAGATAATAGATAGATTGCATAATTAATTTATTTAATTTTTGAGAGGAAGCCTGATTGTTATTGTTTTGTATACAAAGGAATGGCGTTATATGTTGTCGTAGGTAGAAGTTTGCTTATTTACGTTCGATAATACATGAAATGATTTAACACAATTGTTTTTCAGCATGAGTGTTCCGTGTCTTCGCGTGTTTTTTTTTATTTTGTTTAACACGTTTTAAGCATGTTAACGTTAACATTATGATTTATGTGTTATATGTCAAGTAGGATAGATTAGCTTTTATTGTGTTACGAACTGTTTCGTATTTGGGTATTTTTAGTATTACTAGATCTTGAAACTTTTGAAAATTATTGCATAATACATTGTTTCTCTAGCTGTGGGTCTCGTTCAGTATTTTAGGGGGTCCTGTAGAAAGTATATCCTTTCCTTTTATGTACTTAACTGATAATAAAAATATTCGGTATAAACCATGATATTGATTATTACCCTTCCTTTTTCGTAGTCGGGTACAAAATAACGAACCGGTTGCCATCTTAACAAGCCGACGATGTAAACTTAGTCAGAATTGAAATAAAGATACTTTTTCAGACCCTTTACAGCGACCATGGTCATAGATAAACTCACCACCATGGGTACTGTAAAGGGTCCTAATGTCCAATTTTCGCGTAAATGTCAGGAATTAAACAGGAATAAAACTTAGCCACAATTTTAACTGTTTGCCCTAATATCTAAAAAAGTTTAGAAACAATGACACAATATGTTTATATAATTTGCAACAACAGATACGAAACAGTTCTCTAGTTTGACAGATTTTTATTGAAAATTGACTAAGATATATCGTGTTATAGGCGGAAGAAGAAGTGCGTACGCTACATGGAAGCCCTCGCGGCCGCGTCGGGGAGCATGCCGCTGCCGATGGTGACGCCGCAGTCGCCCTGCTCTGAGGAGGACGTCAAGCTGGAGGAGATGTCGGACGCGTCCAGCGACGGCGACGCCGACACGCCGCTGAACTCAGCGTCCAGCCCGGGCGGGCTCAGCGCGCTGTCGTCGCTGGCGTCGCCCGCGTCCGAGCCGGCCGCCCCGCCCCGCCACCCCGTGGGCACCAACCCGCGCGACGCCAACAACCCGCTATCCGTGGGACAGCTCACGTCACAGTCGTGGCCGAGAGCCGCGCCGCGCCCCCCGCACGAGGTCATCTCTGTCTCATAGTGACGCCGCACGACCCCTCGACCCGCGCCGCCAGCGCCCCCCGCGCCCCCAGTGCCCCCAGCGCCCCCCGCCCCGCTCCTGACCCCCGCCCCACACGCGCCACACGCGGTCTGCTCTGCCAACATTATAACTCGATGGACGTTCCGCGATACCGAGGTACAATATTTACAGAGCTACACCGTGATACTGATAGTGCGATGCAAACTATCCGTTCCCTTGTTCGCCGGAGGCTCTTCGAACGTTTGACCCGGCGAATTCTAGAGCGTGTAGTTTACATAAGACGTGTGACGACATCTGTCGGACAGTGAGTGACGTTCACCGGCGCCATCTAGCGGCCGCGTCGAGAAACGAGTCGTGTCGGTTGTGATATAAACATTATGCTAGGTACCGATTGTTACTGCTGTTCTCAAAAATAATGTTGTTTCGACGAAACCGTAGTGACTAACCTACCTCTGTTCGGCTTTTTGACGAGTGTTGGCTCTTAGGAATACCGGCACTTTTGTGAACTACTTATTTAATTCGCTAATTATATAGCGAAGTAAGAATATTTAAAAATAAATCTAAAAATACCGTTTTTTCATGTAATAAAGTAAGAGGGCCTAATGTTTAACTAATTATATTGAACTGCACACCAAGTGCCCGGTGTTCCTAGGACTCAAGTCGTTCAACTAGAGAGTGGCTACATTATTTCCAACTTAATTTTACAGTAACGATACTTTATGTAGTCCATTCTTCAGTCGAAGTGATCTCAAAATTGTGAGCCCGCATCGAGTCATTTAAAGTGCATTTTTATAACAAGCCCTTATTTTCAGTTCCCAAATATGATCATCGTTCATAATACTAGTCACATAATTATGTGCCATGTTTCATAATGATATTCTTATTTCAATAACTTTCCGATACTTTTTAATAGCTCAGTTTGTTACTCTTTTATTATCTTCTAAAGCTGGTTCGCCACTTTAGGAAAATTGTCTATTTTACTTCGGTGGAGACACATCTTTATAATTTCTAATCTACCCACTACTTAAACTGAACGAAAGTAAGAAATTAAATGCATATCGATGCATTCCTACAGTCAAAACAATTCAGTCATTAATTTATTGATCGATAAACAATTAATTTAATACTTTCTGAAACTAGAAGCAACTTAATTCTTTCTGTAAAAACACCTTAAGAGTATTCAATTCTACTAAATCTTGGATGATCATATTTGGGTATATAAATAAAATTTGGATCTTTTACCACCCGTATCTTGATTAGTCAGCGATATTTTTAACCGTTTTAATATTAATCACCATTGAATTTCAATCATGAATTGTTGATTTTGCAAGTTTCAATATTTACTGTTTGTTTTTTTAAATCAAATTGACAAGTTGTATTTGATACATCGAAAGAGAAACGCATGAAGATTTTAACAGTAAAATTTTACGATATTGTGACGAACAATTTTCACCTCTATTGCTCTCTCTTGACACGGACATTTTTGTTTATAACAGGTCTCTCTTGCTTGACGTCTAAGCATTCGCCTAAATATTATAATTAATGACGAAATACTTGATTCAATAACCGGCCGAATTTTCTATGAAGAATGCAGAAATATAATCAGCATAGGTCACGCCATGACATCAAACACGATATTTTAAATACATTTTGTATTGAAAAACACTTTCTTAAGTATCTTAAAACCTCAGCCAAGTTTATATGACTGTTAGACAGTGTTTATTAATATAAAAAGTAGGAATATACTTATATAAATATAATCTTTTAATATTACTATTGCCTTCGATTTTACTTGTGTGAATTTCGAATTTGAGGCAAGGTTTTTCACCTTGCTGTTTCACAATCATTTCAATATCAAAATCCTTAACGAAATGACTGTATTTATTTGTTAGTTCTAACTTTAGTACTATCACATTATCTCGTGTGATTGTCTGACATAACAGTTCCCACTACGTCTTCACGTTTTGTGGCAAACATTTTTGTCAATAGTTGTAGTAGTGAGAACTGTCACAAAATCCGAAATTAATACAAGAAAAGTCTTACACATTAAGTTTAAATCAAAAGCTGTTTATATTACTGCGTCAACTACAATGTACAATGCTTTTTCGTCACTTGCGACTAAGGCCTGATGTTCTTAAATTTTCCTATTACGGCCTGCACCAGATAAAGGTTCCATGTAGCGTTATAGATTTTGAATTTAGTTATTAAAATGTTTTCCCTTCGCGGTATGCGTGTATAAAGTTATTGTTAAGGCGAACGGAGGGAAAAATGATTTTCCGTTGTACGGAACTTGTTAGACTGTCGTAGATTAGACTAGGCACGTTGTATGAGTGAAGTTTATCGTAAGGTGTTGTGCCGAATGCCCTTTGTACAATCAAGTTAAAGAAGCAACACTATATTGCAAAGAGTGGAATCGAAAAGACACGTCATCGTTATATTATAACACAAGCTAATGTGTCTGTTGGTAAAATTGGTATTAATTTTATTGAATTGTTAAATAATGGAATGATGTCTTTACAATAGTAAAGATTGCATGTTGAATGTATTGATATAATTCTCTTTTATGATTTTATTTTGTTCAAACGAATTCCACTTTGATTGTGATTTTTTAAAAACACGCCATCTATATTTTTTTCGTGTAAACATGTATGATTATAGTTCCAATTATGTTCGCAAGATGGCCCACTATTGAATGTTTGAATGGCATGTCGGGACAACATCACGCTGTATATGTGTAAGTACATACATGATGTAAAAATATAGCTATAATCTAACTGTGTCATATTAGTATATAAGTGTACTATGCTACTTACATATGTATACATTATTATTATATAAAAAAAGAAGTTTAAAAGAAAAAATATTAGTTAAATACTGACTCGAAACTGAAAATGTTTGGTACATACGAAGACACAAGATATTTTATAATTGGCAAACCGATAGGAGTCAAATTTGTAAATAAATTTGTAATTCACAAATATATAGGACATATTTGGTATAAAAAAATATTGCATTTATATTATTATATTAAAAATTAAAAAGAAACGATTAGTGCCCTCGGAATGTTCTCGGATGGTTTGTTTTGTCCAACAAATGATTTTTGTTAATTACTTTTTATTGTTATTATTAAGAATTTTAACGTTGTTACTTGAAATACCAACCCCGTATTGATTTATAAATTACGCTCAAGGTGATTGAAAATTGAATTTACCTAAATCTGATATTTCAATAGACGAAAGAAATGCAACTTGTATTAAGTGACAAATTTTACAATCGACATCAGTTTGTTTACAAAATGACCTCATTATAAACGTTGAAATAATTATATTGATCATTCGTATGATTTTGCATGAAATCCGAATTTGTGCAATACTAAATAAAAAATGGGTACTGTATAGTTTTCTAAATATTAAATTAGATTTTCTTAAAATTAATTAATAAGGTCTATTTTTGAGTTTTATAGAGAAATGATGGATTTGATTTTTTTTTCAAAATGAATAGTTTTATTTTAATAATGATTTTTATACCGTGCCAAAACCATCTAGAACTCGGATTGCCAGGGATGATCATATCGTCTGTGCCAAATTGATGTATGCAACTGCAGGTATTGAGTTAATACCTTTACTTGTCTTTTATGTTGATAGATTTTATAGGTTGTTTTTTATTGTTAAGAGGGTAAAGACAGATGGCTCTTATGTTGGGCCAGTTATTATTATTTTTTGTAGAGAAAAATTGACAAATTAGTAAACTCAGTTATTAGGTCTGGCCCCATGTCTTGTGTTCAGTTGAACGAATATTATTATAATAAACAACTCAAAAATTGTATTTGTCACGTTTTATTTGGTTGTTAAAAGGTTTACAATGCAGTGTTCATCATTTGCTGTATATAATTATGATCATAACCCTATATTCGTCCACTGTTGGCCCATTGGCTGTGTGGCGATGGAAGCCTATGTCCAGCAGTGTCTATAATTATACAAACTCTGTAAAAAAACAAACCTATGGGTTAGCTGTTTAACATAAAGTATATTTAAATTCATGGCGCTTTGGTAGTACACCAAGCAAGTAATAGTTTTTTAATCCACTTCTATTTTAAACTAATAATAATTATGAAGAATTCATTTTTCAAGAAAAAAGCGGTACTGGAGGTCGACTGACTGTAGACAAAAGTTTTAAAGAAAGCCTACAATGATACCATGGAAGAGAGGCAGGTACAATGGAGAAAGGTAGGCCATAGTGGGAACGGGGGGGGGACGTTGACCTGCCAACCCAACCCAATTTCTTGTTCGTTTTACAGGGTCGGCAACGCGCAAGTGATACCCCTGATGTTCGCGTCTGTAGGTTACGGTAGCCGCTAACCATCAGGTGGGCCGTAGGTATGCTTGTTTACCACCTCATAAAAAAAAATAAAAAAAATGCGACCATCTGATGAAAAAACAGACTAACTAATGAGTATCTACCTAGAAAGAGATCCTGTTATGGGGTTCAGAAAATCCTCATGCATCGTGTGTGGCCTGGCAGCAGGGTATGTAGGAAGGACTCTTACCTAATACAAGAAGAATTCAAAGACTTCTTTGTTAAAATTCTAGTAAATTGTATTATTTTTCGGTCGTCTTTTTTTTTATTTTGTCAGCCATATGATCTAATTAAAAAAAATATTAGCCTTTCCCTTCGTACTGTAAAGACGAATCAATCGACACCTCATTTCTCATAATCTGGTCTGTAGATATGAACGAACATCCTACACCATCAGTTTAATGTGTTGTGTAGAATGTTTTTTATATAATAAAATCTTACGTCCCTTGTCATCTATCAACTATAAAATATTATACCTACCACCTGGCCGCTAACTTTTGTATCCAATACCGTCGTATTAATTGTCTGTTACTTCATTCGCTTGCAAATAGTACTAGGAGCGCATAAACATCACAAGATAAATCAATGATTCGCTGGAGTGAAAGAGAACCTCCACAAGATCGGTCATCTCGCTCATATACTACAAAGCGCACGTACGTGTGAAAATACTATCTATCTCAGTCTGTGTACGGCTTTCTACTGCGTAAGAGCAAGCCAGCAATATAACCAACGCATAGAGTTCTACATACACTGGACGGAAAGCTTTTTTGTACGAAAACATCGATCGCCGCCACTTTAATAAGACCTCCACTGTAAGTATGCGTGTGCGCACTTTGCATGTTTGCGTGATACAAAATGACAATATCGGAACCGCTTGCTTTCTGCACGCCTAATACCCTCGATCGAACATTAGTGCATCTGGGTGAAAATCGTTAGTTATTATTATTAAAAGAAACTATATACAATCTTTGTGTTTTAAGTATTTATAGCCATACCTCCATCAAAAATCTGATGCCCTGGTACTTTTCAATAGAAAATATTGGAAATTTGCAGTGACAGAAAGACAACTAAGATGCAACTCATTCTTACTTATTTATGATACATATAATTTTATTATTACTGTATGTATTTAATTATGTTCATATTTACATTATATTTTTAAATATTTTTACAAAAAAAGCAAAAACATTTAAAAATATAAAAAAATAGACCACCGATATCGGGAACAGAGTCCAAGCTACCGGTGGTTAAGGCTCCAGAGAGAGGAACCTCCTCACAATGCGTGCCGTCTTAAGGAGTACTGCTTTCTGTATCAAGCCCTTGATCCAGCCGTCTAACGAGAGCCTCCTTAGATGTCCATCGAGGCTCTTCGCTATTTAAACCATTGGCTGTAACAAATATCGGCACAATAATTGCCGAATCCACATCCCACATGTCGACATCCTCACGCACGCCCCGCCCGTGCGTGCTACTTGCCTTCACGGCCGTAAATTACGAGACAGGTTTTTTGTAGTAAGGTACTAAAATATAATGAATCCTACCTACGTCATGTCTCATCTACCAACGCTATTAATTATAATATAGACATCTCTAATCTATTTGGCAGCCGACTTTTGTATCCAAATACCGTCGTGTAAATCGTCTGTTACTTCATTCGGTTGCAAATAGTACTAGGAGCGCATAAACATCAGAAGATAAATCGATGATTCACTGGAGTGAAAGAGAGCCTCAATAAAATCGGTTATCTCGCTCATATACTACAAAGCGTACGTACGTGTGAAAATACTATCTATCTCAGTCTGTGTACGGCTCGCTGCTGGCGTGAGAGCAAGCCAGCAATATAACCAACGCATAGAGTTCTACATACACTGGACGGAAAGCTTTTTTGTACGTAATCATCGATCGTCGCCACTTTAACAAGACCTCAGTAAATGTGCGTGTGCGCAAATTCCATGTGTGAGATAATATACAAAATGACAATGACAGAATTGAACCCACAGAGTACATATTATATTGAGCCGCTTTGAAAGACAAAAGCTTTTAATTACTACCTACCCTCATATTATAAAATATTGTATAAACTACGTAAATTGTAACGTTAGAGTTTTTTCTTTCAAATACCAATTGATATTCGAATGAAAATAAGAAATCTGATATTATAAGCACACAGCGTGTTCTCTTTCTTGACCGCAAACTAAAAAGAGATGCTGTAGCTCACCTTACTTCCGGTTGCATTTGCAAATGACTAGACCTGGGATCATTTCCTAAGCATAATTTGGTATCTGAACTAACACAGACACCGGAATTAGGAATCATCTGGTGTTGCCTCTTTGGTAAGAAACCTACCATTAGGTATTTTATATTGTAATAATCCGCCTAATGGGAAGCGGCAGCCGCAGTCTATAGACCCAGCAACACCTGTAGTATCATAAATCATTCATTTTTAATCTTCGGACTATGCTCCACTTACTGAAGTGCCCAAAATGCCCGTACACCTATACCTTTGAGGATCTAAAGAACGCCACTGATGCCACCTGTGGGCTCAAGTAATATAAATAACATATTTACCGTTGACATAGAAAGTAAAACATAAATCATTTAGTACTTTATCATCTTGACACCTCTCTCAGTTGTTAAGTAATTCTATGCCCAGTAATTTTACTGGTTATATTGTCCTTCACAATAATATGTTAACACTTGTTGGTAGGATAATTAGCAATGCGGTGGGACCACCTCCAACACCAGATGAGCAGTACGGTCAGCAACGACAGTCGCTGAACATGTTGCAATCTTCAATATGATTTTTAAATAAGTATGAAGTTACTGACCTGTGAAGGTTATGCGTAATAAATGCATAGATGATCATTAAATATGTAAAACCACTTAACAAGTTCTGGAGCTGTGTTGTTTTTAAAATTTTGCAATGAAAGTAGTTGAGACTTTTGTTGCTGACCGTCCCTACTACCTAGATTGTGATCAAGGAATAAATAAAAACAAAACCAATGAGATTACATTGTTTATTCGTGACAATGCATAATAGAGAATATACATTTAGTAATTATGTAAAACGCTATAAAAATTGTGACGCACGTTGCAAGACTAGTTCTATACGGAAAGATGAAGGAATTAATTTAAGATTTTTTGTACTGCGATCTTAAGATATTTTGGCCCCGAGATTGACCAATTCCATCCCAGTTTTATTATGAAGCTAAACGTTATGAAGACGAAAATGTATCAGCATTTTTTAAACGATTTAAAATACTATGACGCCTGCATACCCTAATGGGTAGGCAGAAATAGAAGTACACCCATAGTTTTTGTTAGGTACCATGTAAGCGGGGGGGGGGATATTGCAATTAAAACTACAATCTGCTACTGAAAGTATGATAGATAAAACTCGATAAAATTTTGCTCGGTCTGGGAATCAAATCGGAGACTTAGCAGCCCCGCCATTGAGAGAGAAGTTAACATGCCAATTTAGAAAATCCTAAATAAAAACACAGTGAATTATACAATTGTAATAACAATAATTATTATAAAGTCACATATTTCAATCTATCCATATTATATAGATGAAAATAGTAAGGCATTCTCCCAGTAATATCCCAAACATTCCGATAGAAATGAGTCATTTATTAAGTTTGCTTGGGTCACTATTTCTTGGATATTACAATATTCTGCAATTTCATAATAAATGTCCAAATAGAGATAGAGTTACTAAGTTATTTTTCGAAGCCTTTTTATAATTTTTAGAAGCCATCCCAGATTTCGGAGGCCAAAATAATCTAAGGTGGCTTTGACCCACCCCCCTCAACGCTCAGAATATTAAAAAAAATATAACTTACGATAGAAAAAATAACCACAAAGTATTTTTTTCATAATACAGTGTTTTTTAAATGGTTTTTAAAACAACTTTTGATTGCGCAAGATACATTTTCGATTTCAGAACGCATGAGAGATAGAAGACAGTACACAGGTGAGAGGTTTTTTATAAGTGTTTAAAAAAAAAAACAATAAAACCCTATCCTTAACTTATGATATACAGACATCACATAAGCAGAACATACAGCTTCGGTCATCGCCTCACTTACTACCTATAAATGACAGTGATGATAGAATTATTTTAATTTTAAAAAGTCTAGTGCTAATGAATACTTAATTAAATATGGATGCGGTGAAAGTTATGAAAAATGCTAATACGCAATGTTTTCTTTTAATAAATCAATGATTTTTAGTGTCAATGAGTCTGTATTGAAAATTAATTCAATACCGTTATAAGAAATTTTAATGCAAATGATATAATAATTAAATTATAAATGCATTTTGTGTAACACAAAATTTTGGCCCATTTTAGCAACAGGAGAATTGGAAGTCACAACTATTGGTGTTCTATTCGGTTTTGTATTCTAGAAAGGTTTCGTTAATGTAGAAACTATAATAACATTATAATTATAACCAGTCAACATCGAAAATGTAAATTATTAATACGAGCTATAATTATTTACCTGAATAAACAATAAAACTATAAGTATTTTAAATTTATAGTCAACTTCGACAAATTTTAATAGGTTAAATAAAGTCCTTTAAATTTTTTTATCGTGATGTACTTTGTGCTCAATTACAAAGAAGAGTCACATAATCAATCAATTACTTAATTTATTTTTTCTAAAAAATCAAAAGTATTTTTTTTTTAAGTAACTCTTTTATCACCACTCATCGTATTCAACTACAATCTTTGTCCTAAACTCTCATAATGGTTTCAGCTAACATTATTTTTAAACAGACAATAATTGCCGAAAGAACCAATAACCTAATAATATTATATAGTTTAAAAAGACTCCATGCCATTAAGCAGTAAATGTTCGTGAAAATTTTCGAGTATTAATGTATTTTAAATGAGAGATTAGTGCGATTCTAATTCGTCCCTGAACTCTGAGCAGTTAAGCTCGCTACCAATCTGCTAATTATTAGGTACTTATTTACTTACGGCATGAAGTACTTATGTTGCTGAGGCAGGCCCCGATCTAGGGAGGCTAGAATTTGAGGGTGTTCAGTTATAAAAACCAGTTTCTATTCTACGTCGAACCAGAGCGGCTGAGTGGCCACTCTTGTAGAAACCTGGTATGAGCTATAGCCGAAAGGAGTGGTCTCATAGCCGACACGGTTAACTTTGATGGAGAGATAGGCACCGATTTGGACTACTATCAATAATTAATGTCTATTATAATGACATGTAGGCTGAAACCGCTAGTTCAATTAAAACAAGTTACATTGATATATTCAGGGAAACAAATTATCAATTAAAATTATAATACAAGCATAATCATCAATAAATTTAACATTAAGCAATATTGTCAACACAAGTAATGATTGCTAAACAATACGCCTGGTTCAACTCAGTCTACTTAACTGAATAAATAACATAATTTATAACTGTTATTATGTCATGTCCTAGTTAACAATCTAACGTAACTAATGCTTAAGCTTTGGGTTATAAACGAGAAGCTAACCTTAGCTGCTCACAAGACTGTAGACACTCTTACTTGTGAAAAGTGTTCATATATACCTAATATTAGGTATTATTTAACATTTTAAAAATTCAAAATCAACACCTATTTTCAACCAATATGTTACAAATGAGAAAGGAGGTCATCAAAAGACCATACAACTCAGCCCAAATTTGTACCAGAGGTACACGACAGCTGTCAAGTTGACAGTTTTTACTATGATTTCACTATGAAACTGTTAATATTGTGCCAAAATGGCGTGCGTTTGACATTGCAAACTGACACTGACAGGAGATAGCTATCAAGTTGATCATTTTTACTATAAAAACACAATGAAACTGACACAAGTGTGTTACAATGGCGTGGCGTTTTTTCAAATTTAAAGTTATTTTGCTCATCCCCTAGTGAACATAAAATAAAAGTATGAGTAGAGTTTTAACCAGCGTAATACAGGGTATTTTTACCAATAAGTGTACCCTCAGTACATCATTTGGGCAGATTTGGTGACATCCTTTGCAAAACAGCAAAAATTTCACCTATCGAGACTGATTCCTTCTCTAAGCATTTTCCCAGTTGTGGGACTACCTGTAAATCATATGAATAACTTAATACCTAGCTAAACATTCATACCGATTACAAAAAAAATACCACAATTCTTCACAAGTATCAGTATCAAGTTGATGTCGCAAGCTAATCGGTATTGGAACCGGTAGGTTAGTGTTACCGGTAATGATAACCGATTTACCAAAGGCCCGAAGATTTCCCGCCAGGGGGGTTCCTCACGCGGACTGAAGTCTTCGTGTCCAGACCCTCGACCTCTTCTGCAAATTACAACAAGGTATTTTAGATTTATGATGTTTGCTAATATTCTATGTCTGGACTTAAAAGAGACTATGATTCTCTGATTTTGTTTCAGTGTTTCTTCTCAGAGGTCTTCAGTTAAGAAATGCCGGATTCTAGCTTCAAAAAAATGTAAAGCATTGACTTGTAAAAGATCTATTCACAGAAATAAATATCATTTTATCATTTATATATAAAAATTTAATGCTGTTCGTCGGTAAGCAGAGAGGCTCTCAGCTGAGTAATAACTAAGCTGAACAACCGATCCGTAAAGTTAAGCTGCGTTTGCCACGGTCAGTGTGGGGGATGGGATTCTTAATAGACTCCTCCGTCCCGGAATGGCTCCAATGTTAATCCGTCGGTCCCAGTGACAACCGTTAGATGTAGTCAAAAGCAAGACAGTATCCTAAAAAAATCCCATGTAGGTATGATTAAAAGCCATTATTTTTGCTCCAGTCACGTTTAAGAGAGATAGGGCATAGTAGGAGTAATTCCACTCAAATTGGAGCTAGTAAGTACCTCCGCCTTACAGAAAATCAAAGTGAAACAACACTGCTTTGACTGTGTTGTGTTCCTTACGGTGAGTAAGGTTGCCAGTTCTCCACGAGGAAACGTTGTGTTGGCAGGGGGACTTTGACCCTTATACTGCCAACCCAACTATTCCTTTCGTTTTACAGGGTCGGCAACGCGCAAGTGATACCCCTGGTGTTACAAGCGTCTATAGGCTACGGTGACCACTTACCATCAGGTGGGCCGGATGCTTGTTTGCCACCTTAGTCGTTTAAAAAAAATACATACACCAGTTGAGAGTGCACCAGACACTTTTGAAGGACAGATAGTAATATTTAACCTTTTGACCGCTACGTCAATAACGAAAATCCGTGTTCTCTACGCTAAGTGACAAATTCTAGTATCTAAGAATAGGTAAAAAAACAACAAATCTTTGTATAGGTTTTTAAAGTGGTATTTTTGACGTGCCATGCCGTCGTTGGAGTCGTGAGCAAGTTTTCATTTGTCGTCTATACACGTCCGTGGCGGTCAACTTTGACCCTTAAACTGACAACCCAACTATTCCTCTTTCATTTTACAGGGTCGGCAACACGCAAGTGATACCCCTGGTGTTGCAAGTGTCTATAGGCTACGGTACATACCATCTTTTTGTATTTTTTGGCATTTTCCATGCTAAGATTTTAAAGTTTATTAAGCAAAGGAAAAATTCGACCAAACGACGAATCGATTCGATGAATTGACGTCACCATAAAGACGTAAATTCAAAATGTGAAGGCAAAATTCGACATGGCGGGTAGGTATCGCGGTGGCTTAGTGGTCATAGCGTCTGGTGTACCTAACCAGAAGACGCAGGTTCGAATGAATTTAATAACTTTAAAATATATAACAGTTGAGAGCCAGCACCAGATACTTTTGAAGGACAGATAGTAATATTTAATGATAAGCAACTCACTGCTGATAGAGAAAGTAGAAGTTTGCAGGTTCCTTTGTCCGGGCTCGCGCATCTTGCGTCCGGTGGGCGTGCTGCAGCCGGACACCGACAGACTCTCCACGCTCTTGTTCATTATATTAAGATCTGGAATAGAACGTAAATTATTAACTTAGGGATTTTGTTTCTAGATGGTTTAAGAAGCAAGTACTTACACGTCATCATCAACCCATATATAGTCCCACTGCTGGGCACGGGTCTTCTATCACAGAATGAGAGGGCTTAGACTATAGTCCACCACGCTGGCCTAGTGCGGGTTGGCAGACTTCACACACCATCGAGAAAATTTCTCAGGCATATAGGTTTCCTTACGATGTTTTCCTTCACCGTTTAAGCGAGTGATAATTATTTATTAATACGCACATAATTTCGAAAAGTCAGAGGTGCCTTGGATTTGAGCTCGAGACCTTCGACTTGGCAGTCCAATGATCATGACCACTAGTCTATCACTGACGAAGCAAGTACACGTTTTCTCTTCATTCCAATGATAACATTTTTGTGAAGTTATTACAATAGTACAAACGGCAGCAGGTCAAGCTATACAAAACCGACAAATAATGAATATGAACCTTATTAATATGTATTAAAGTTGAAAATCTATTAAAGAAATTTTACAGATTGGGGTAGCTTGATGTGCTAGCTTCTGTACCTAATAACTTCACAAAAAATGTTGTGTCTAATAGGACTGGACCATAGCCTAAACACTCTCAATCTGAGAGGAGACCCGTGTCCAGCAGTGAGACAGTATATGGGTTGATGCTGATAATAGGTACTATTCGTTTAGACAGCACTCTGTGTTTCAGAAGACTTCACAAACATAATTATATGGATACGAAATACATAGACTCGAATACTTGTCTTGGGTGGGAATCGAACAGCTGACAGCTGTATCCCAGAACAAACAATTAAAAACTATATAAAAATTCTATTGAATACTCACTACGTTTAATTTGCGTCGTCAATATAATTTTATATACCGTTTTTTTTTATATTGATTTCTGACATTTACGCGAATATTATACATTGAAATAAAACTACTTTACAGCGTCCATGGTCACGGGTCACGGGTCACGGGTGGTCGGGTCTACCAGTTACCATGGACGCTGTAAAGGGTCCGAAACGTCGGGATTAATAATATCAATATACGCGATAAAATCCGTAAAAAGTAGTTTTATTTTTATGTTCAATTTATATTTTTTTGAACATGTTAACCTTTTGACTGCCACGTCAATAACGAAAATCCGTGTTCTCCACGCCAAGCGACAAATTCTAGTATCTTAACAAAAGGCAAAAAAAACAACAAATCTTTGTATAGATATTTGTTTAAAATAATGGTATTTTTGACGTGCCATGCCGTCGTTGGCGCCGTGAGCAAGTTTTCATTTGACGTCTATACACGTCCGTGGCGGTCAAAAGGTTAAATAATCTAGTATTCCGGTAATAAAATACATTTTCTTCAATTTGATTTTTTCACGTGATGTAAGTACGAATATATATAATTTTTTTTTTGTTTTAAATTAGTTAAGTTGTTTTCTAACAAAATGCATTTCTGGAACAAGTTGACTTAAGAATGGCTATTCCTCAACAACATTTTTCAACCACAATTTCACATGTTTACATAATTGAAAATAACGAGTATTTATAAGTACGGCAGCCGACCTGTTGGTCGTCTTGTTGGTTCCCAGGTCGGACAGCAAGAATACATGACTTTTTCTGTAAGAGAAATACTCAGTTATAGGAGTGGAATCATGCCGTATACTGGCGATAAGCTGGTAGCCTTGTTTCCAAACTGTAGCTTATAATAGCGACAAGCTAGCTGAACCTTTAAATAGGTACTTATAGATAAAAAAAAACTGAGTAAGTATATATATACTTTTTCCATATGCTGAAGATGGGGTTCACTAAAAGAGGCCTGCGACCAAAAATAGACGAATACACGCTGATTACGATACGAATTAAGTAATATTTATATAATTATATGTACAGACGCCAGCAGGTCAAGCTATCCAAAACTGTCAAATTTTCCCAATTGAATATGAACCTTATTGTTTTGTATTAAAGTTGAAAATCAATCAAAGGAATTTGACAGATTGTGGTAGCTTGATGTGCTGGCCTTTGTACATTCCCGTTGGCTACATTGTCTTAGCTCCATTGCCAGAGGCAGAGTAACACCTATTGAGAAGCAAGTTTTTGCTTCTCAACCGACATAACTTTATACTTTACAGTAAGGTGGCATCGTTCGATATCGAACTAACTGACGTCACCATAAAGACGTAAATTCAGAATGTGAAGGCAAATTTCGACCTGGTCGGTGAGATTCGCGATGGCTTAATGGTCATAGCGTCTGGTGTACCTAACCAGAAGACGCAGGTTCGAAACATGCCCGCAGTCGAATTTTTCCGTCGCTAAAATAACAAACACTTAATTTTCATCACATAAATATTTGTGTCCTGTGGGAATCGAACCCACGACTTCGTGATCAGCAGTCCGATACCCGGACCACTAGACCACAGACGTCGTCGGAAGGTGTAAGCTATTAGGTGTTATTCTACCATGGTCCTCAGTATATACCAATAGACTGCGCGTTTTGCTGCCCGGCCACATGTCTTAAACTTTTGACCGCCACGTCAATAATGAATATCTGTGTTCTCTACGCCAAGCACTATAAAAAAGTGATATTTTTGACGTGCCATGTCGTCGTGTGGCGTCGTGAGCAAGTTTTAATTTGACGTCTATAGACGTCCGTGGCGGTCAAATGGTTAATGACTATTTCATTTTCAAAACAGAATTATTGTCTATTACAATAAGTTATAGCCTAGCTTAGCGCAGTGTTTATATACTTCTACTAGCGCAAGCTAGCGTGCATACGTTGTTTGTAGACAGCATCAAAGGATAGCATTCTATGTATATATATGTATATGTATATTCAAATTTTTATAATTAAAATAGCTTTCTCTTGAGACTTCACTCGCATCCCACAGGATTTTTAAAACAAAATGTAGCCTATCTTGTTCTCATATCAAAATTCATCAAAAATTGTTTCAGCGGTTTACGCGTGAAAACGTAACTTTCGCATTTATAATATTAGTATTAGATTCGTTATATAAAAAATATAGATTCGTATTTTCTATATTTAAATTTATATATATATATTTTTTTATACCACTAAGGTGGCAAACAAGCATACGGCCCACCTGATGGTAAGCGGTTACCGTAGCCTATAGACGCTTGCAACACCAGAGGTATCACTTGCGCGTTGCCGACCCAGTAAAAATCTTTTCACACCCTTCTTGAAGAACCCCATGCTATAGTCTCTGGGGAAAACCTGAACCGGGAGCTGTTTCCACAACCTAAGCGTGCGTGGGAGAAAATGCCTCTGGAATCGCACGGTATGAGACCAAAGTGGTTCAAGGGTATGTGGATATGAATTCCTCTAGAAAGACCCACTCACTAGGTAAATCACATCATCATCAGCCCATACACTGTCCCACTGCTGGGCACTGAGGCTATAGTCCACCACGGCCTAGTGCATCTTGGTAGACAATACACCGTTAGGAAAAACCTCGAATGCATGCAGGTTTCCTCACGAAGTTTGCCTTCACTGTTTAAGCGAGTGATAATTCGCACATGAATTTGAAAAGTCAGAGTTGTGTGCCTTGGATTGGAGACTTTTGACTTGGCAGTCCAATGGTCATAATTTAATGGTCATTAAGCCATCACTGTTTTTAATACACCACTGTTAATATATCAATGTTTTCATTGCTGAAGGTCTAACAACAAATAACTTTATGTTATCGGATGTTGTTGTGGCAGCGCGTGCGTCCTGCGCGTGCGCCGCATCGCATCTTACTGGCGTTCCGCAATATGCGACCTATATTTATAACTTCGGTGCGAAACATCAGCTGCGACCTGCGAGTAAACTCCTCGCCATTGGTCACTATTAAATGCATAATAAGTCCTAACTATAATCCTTTGTGTTGTTATTTTTTGTACTTAATAGGCTTAAAACTAAATAAAATATATCATATATTATTCTAAATGGTGTTTCGATTGTAAAGTCATAACGAAAGCTAGTTCCTCAAGCGCTAAATTGCTATCACTTGGAAATGTTGCTCCACAAAAATTAACTGCGGTGTGGATGC
The DNA here is from genome assembly GCA_964056405.1 of Acronicta alni. Taxonomy (NCBI): domain Eukaryota; kingdom Metazoa; phylum Arthropoda; class Insecta; order Lepidoptera; family Noctuidae; genus Acronicta; species Acronicta alni. Next base: position 6,830,673 of record OZ043938.1, on the reverse strand, counting down.
ACCATTATGATGTTTTAATAGCTGACCTGGTGCACGAGGTGATCAGTTCCTAAGATAGATACTGTTTCCAAGTTTTCTCATCACTTTACTAGAATATCACAAATAATAGTATTAAAAGTATGCTACACTTTGATGCTGATTGTACAGTCAACAAAAGAGATTGGTACACAGGTAGCGAACGAAATCTGCATCTTTACACTGATTGTGATTTAAATAATTACCCGTCCAAGAGTTTGATGTGTAGCAGCTTAAAATACCTACGTTTTGACACATATTACGTGATACATTATTACACAATCTTTAACAAAACACAGATGTATAATTAGCGGCCTGTATACTTAACTTTTTTGTCGACCGTACTCTATAAATGAAGCGTAAAACATAATAATATGTCGTTTTCCCCCACAAGCTAGCGTGCATGCATGCATGCGAGCATAGTGCGTGCAAGTGTTAGAACACCCACTGACACTGTCACCGTGGTGACGAGCTGGTGGTGGTGGTGGTGGTGGTGGTGGTGGTGGAGACTCACCCGGGGACTGGTTGCCGTTGGTGGCGTGCGAGGGGGTGTCGAGGAACTCCGGCCGGTGGGGGGCCTCCTCCCGAGCCTCGCCGTAAGCCAGCGGGGAGTCCACTGGGGTCTTCAAGAATTTTCCGAAGCCTGTGGGTACAATGATCGTAGTAAAACATTATTTTACTGATCTCACTTGTTGCTATAACTAAAAAATATTTAAAACTGATACTCAATTTTATAATCAATATATAATATACACATCTATATAATAGAATAGCTTTATTTCTCAGTATATGGTACATTGAGGTCTTACATTTAGCATTGATTCACATATACTACCATTGCTGGTGTAGAAATATTAAATAAACTATGCATGCAAATCATAATCACTTACATTATAAAAACAGATTACAATGTTATTAATTTATTATACTAAAATTGAGCACTAGATTATTTATGATTGCAATAAAATAATAAAATAACAATATAATATATTCTCCGAAGGTGTACTATGGGCGGTAACAAACCCTAGTATGTTTATAAGTTCCATGAAATGGGAGGTGAACCACCAATTACGAATAGCCGACCATAAACTCTGCTCAACCCTCCGGTGAATACAGACGTGATGGTATGTTATTGTACAAAATTGATATTACCTTCAACAACACGCAGTTGTCCATCATCAAGGCAAACGCGGCCGTTCACAATCACGTACTGTGGACTGCCGACCACATTCTGACCCTGGAAATCAAAAACAGATTTATGATATGTAATATTTTTAAAATAGTTACTACAGTCCCGAGCATAAATCTATATATATATACATCACACACACCACACCATCACGCCTGTAGGTATTCCCCGAAGGGTTAGGCAGAGGTGTACTAATGTACACCCACATTTCGCCGGTATGTTTTAGGTCCCATGTAATAGGGGGCGAGCCTATTGCCATTAACCGGGCACAAATCCAGACTCCGAGCTGCTACTGAGAATTTCATAGAAAACCCCAATAACACTTTGCTCGACCTGGGGATCGAAACCAGGACCTCTAGCGTAGCAGTCGCGCTTAGGACCACTAGACTAATGAGGCAGTCATTAGACTAGTGACTGCTAGACTAATGACAGCTAGTGTCATTATAGATATATATATATATATATATCAATGTATATATATACATTGAAACATTAAAAAACTATTCTCTGTTACAATATTGAATGAAATAATGGTTATATATCCAGTGACATCACTGGGCAAATGAGACTTCACAATTGAGGTTTTAAGATGTCAACGTGTGAATGATACCGCTGGCATGCTACTTACCATCAGGCGGTATGCTCGTTCGCCACATAATTACATGTACTTAGATAAATCACTTTTGTATATATAAGGTTTAGATTATTATCATATTAGTATATAAGCACGTTTTGTACATAGATCAAACATATCTATGTACAGGCTTGACAAAACGTTGGCAAACTCGTTTATCTTTTATTAATTACAATAAAAAAATAACTTACTTCAAAGATGTTAAAGTTAACAGCCTGCTTATGTGTAGCGGCGGAGATAGTCCTCTCGAGCTTGGGGTCCCATACCACAATGTCAGCATCGCTGTTGACGGCGACGCGGCCTTTCTGAGGCCAGATGTTGAAGATCTTGGCCGCGTTGGAACTCGTTACGGCCACGAAGCGGCATGGGTCCATGATGCCTTAGGGAAATAATTTGGTTTTGTGAATAAATTCGGTATGACATTAATCCCAGAAATCAGGGAAACCCAAATAGGCTTGTCTTCTATGACATTCCTAGATTAACAAAATATAATAATAATAATTCTTTATTGGACATAAACATCAGTTACAATTAGAAATGATTTCCCTAACTCCTGCACTAGTAAGAACTGTGTTGCAGAAGCTAGTGTCGATATAATAATAGTTGTTTAATTATGTGTGTAATGACGAATATACATTAAAATACCTAGCGAATATAAAGAATTAAACATAACATTAATTAAGAATAAATTGTATGCGAAAGAAGTATGCAAGAATCGTAGCAAGTGGCGTTCTTTAGTTTCTGCCTACCCCTATGGGAAAAAGGCGTGAGTGTATGTATGTATGTATGTATTGTATGCATCGCTAAATAATATTTTTTATTCTTAAAATAAACTTTCATGACCTGATCTTGTATGCTTTAATGTAATTAGCAAAAAATAATTGATCAAAATAATTATAACTTTGTAACAGCTTCATATTAGCTTCAGCTTCGCCTTAGGTACATACCCTGAATAATGTTGCTGACAAAATTGATGTCTTTTCGTGCTATTTGAGTGAATTCACAAAATCTTGTGTGTATGTGCTATGCTACTGTAATTAAGAATATATTATAATTAAGAAAAATTGACATTCGAAACCACACTACCACATTGGGGTTAACCTGTTATGTATGATAGTTGTGTTGCGATAAGTAAATAAATATACCATGTTTTATGCAACTTGAATTTGAATGAAAAAAGAGTACTTACGTTTAAAATAAATTATATTGTATCCGAAGTACATAATAAATTAATAATGCAATGGAGTTAGAAATGCTATCTTATTATTTTATTATTTAATTTTAAGCAATTTAATTAGTACCTACTTGCATGACCGTCCAAACAGATGTTTGTCATTATAATTATGTGGAGGAAAATTGACTCCTAAAATACAGAATTCTGGCTTAGTTTACGAGCCTTTCAAAATTTAAATTGACACCTCCGTACAATATGTCTAAATCTCACTGTGTACAAAGGCCAGCACATGAAGCTAATCTGTCGAATTTCTTTGATTGATTTTCAACTTTAACACATAACAATAAGGTTCATATTCAATTGGGAAAATTTGACCGTTATGGATAGCTTGACTTGCTGGCTGTACATATGTTTGTGTTACTATTAAAACTACAAATAAAGATTTTATTATTATTAAGAAGCTACATACCACTGTTGACGGCCTTGTGCCACAATATGGCCATGCGGTCCTCGACGCCGTTGACTCCGTTGGGGATCTTGGAGAAGTTGTCCTTGCCCAACTCCTTGTCAGTCTCGTGGAACGTACAGTTGTCGCTGCCGATCAGCTGCAGGTGGTCACTGAGAAAACATAATAATTGCTGAGGGATCTTGAATTGCCTACGTCTTCAAAAATCCTTCAAAAATGGAAAATTATATCTTGTGTGATCTTATAAAAAAAATTTTTTTTAGTTAAATGTTGCTGGCATTTATCTTAATATTAACTTAATTAACATCTTAAGGTTAAATAAACAATCTTGGAGTATGTATTTATTTCAGGATTTTGCCAATATTATTCAGAATCCAATAGCGCTCAGATTTACCACCTCAATATTTCCAAATGGTATTTATATTCAATTGGGAAAATTTGACAGTTTTGGATAGCTTGACCTGTTGGCGTCTGTACATTATTCATTATTTGCATTCCACAATGTCATATTAGATGGTTTACATATTTGTTTAAAAGCTAGAAATGATTATGGACCCTGTAGGGCACAGCAATTTTTTTTATTATTATAAATATAATACAATAAATGTCATATGGTCGTTAAATTATTTTATAGTATTCTGTAATTATTTCAACAATGTTATAAATTATTATATCATCATCATCAACCCATATATACTGTCCCACTGCTGGGCACGGGTCTGCTCTCATATTGAGAGAGATTAGGCTATAGTCCACCACGCTCGCCTAGTGCGGGTTGGTAGACTTCACAAACCGTCGAGAAAAACCTCTAAGGTATGCAGGTTTCCTCACGATGTTTTCCTTCACCGTTTAAGCGAGTGATAATTAATGATTAAAACGCACATGAATTCGAAAAGTCAGCGGTGCGTGCCTTGGGTTCGAATTCGAGACCTTCGACTTGGCAGTCCAATGGTCATACCACTAGGCTATCACTGCTATATTATTAACAATATTCTAACATAATTATCAACAATAAATATTGTAAAATAAGTGAAGATTAGTCTTTAATTTTCGTTTAAGCTATTAATTGTTTATTATATATTCATTTATTGTGTAATAGGCTTTTTTGTGAAGACGTATTTGTTTAAGTTTATTTATAAAGGAGGTTATCAAAAGTCCAAACAACTCAGCCCAAATTTGTACCTGAGGTACATGACAGCTGTCAAGTTGACAATGATGAAACTGTAATGTGCCAAAATGGCGTGCGTTTGACATTACAAAACTGACACTGACAGCAGATAGCTATCAAGTTGACAGTTTTAACTATAAAAATACTATGAAACTGATACTGATGTATTAAAATGGCGTGCGTTTTTTCAAATTTAAAGTTATTTTTTCTCATCCCCTAGTGAGCATAAAAAATAACTATGACTAGAGTTTTAACCAGCGTAATATGGGGTATTTTTAATAAGTGTACCTTCAGTACATCATTTGGGCAGATTTTGGTGACATCCTTATTATCGCTTGTTTAGTTTTTTATATGTAGTTAGACTCACTCTGCCAGAGCTTCGCACATGGCCTGCGGGGTGGCGGGGTCGGGGCGCAGCGGGGGCGACAGTACGTGCGCCGCCGCGTGACGGAAGCAAGAGTTCCTGTAGTGGGAACCTGCAAACAACAACATATCTACTTAAACTGTCAAACATAAACAGTTTATTTATTTAGTCATTTATTTCAGTCATCCGTGGCCTATAGATAAATTATACCGGTGGCATGGTCCACGCTCCCCGCTCCTACTCCGCGCCTCAAGCCTCACCCCGTGCGTCGCCATAAATACATTTGCGATGCGCGGGCCTCTTTCTCCCCCTCCCTCGAAGCCTTTGCCGAACCCGCTCTGAGCTTAACTCACCCTACTCTTGCCTTAACGTATTTTAAATTGTAACCCTAGTGTCAATAAATTTGTATATGTTGTGTTCCGAGTGTAATTTATCTCCACTAAATAGTTCCCATTACGTCACATCTCCATGAAACGCCCGCGCGTCGTCTGCAAATGTATTTATGGCGACGCGCGGGGTGAGGCTTGAGGAGCGGAGAAGGAGCGGGGAGCGCGGGTCGTGCCACATACCTTACAAACTAACATATATGTATACAATTATTAGCAATAGTTGGGATACAGAGAGCCAATTACAGATTTTCACAGATAGAAAACTGTTTAGTTAACTTTGGTGATATACACTTTACTAGACAAGGTAACTTATTTATAAAATAGTTGTAATATATGTGGGATATAGGCAAGAAATTAAAGACATACACTATCAACTTTAACCGTTTTTTGTTTTATTTTCACTTCCTAACAAGATCACATTACACCGACCCTCGCTATTCCTCTTTCTTCCATAAATGTCAATTGAATTTGACATTTCCTAGCATTCCCTCTCACTCACACATCTTCGCTCTCTTTCCTTCACTTAACGTTCCGTTCCCACATATATTCATATTAACTTGAAGAATATTGTGAAGATAAGGATGTATAATTATTATACTATGTTAAGTTTCAGATTGACGTTTTGATGCGCTTCGAGTATGCGCTAATATGAATAGACCTTAAGTAGTGTTGGTGCATACCGTCAGTGCCCACGGTGGCGGCCAGCGTCTCCCCGAACAGTGCGTGCCGCTGTCGGGCGCGGGCCAGCTGCAGCGCCCGCACCGCGCTCCTCGACATCATGTGCACGATGTACAGCGGGCTGCTGGCCTACACCCACAACCGACAACACATTACAACTTACATTAATACAACGTGTTACAAAATACCCCGTAAAAATATAAGTAAGCCTAGTAAGCTGTCATTTCAGGGAACCAGATTATTTAACAGAAAGGCCTACGTACCTATTTTACCTAATAATTGTCTACTTTAATAGTTTTTCTATTTTTCATTCATAAATGTTGTTGGTTTCCTTTTTTTGGGGTATGTTATACAGCGTTACTACGGTTCTTAAATATTGTGAATGGAGTCGTTATAAGGCCCCATTTAACCTCCTTTCGGCTTTACGGGTAGTTTTGTAACACCCTGTATCTTATCCTGTACTAGCTAACCCACCAAACGTTGTGTTGCCATATAATATCACTATTAAAAAATAAGGGTTGATGATAGAAGGGTGAAAGGGTTGTATGTATTTTTTAATGCCACGTCTCATCATCAATTAAAAAAAATTGTTTGGAGTGGACCACCCTTATCACTTAGGGAGAAATAGATTACAACCGATTCTCAGACCTATCGAATATACATATATAATTTCATAAAAATCGGTCAAGCCGTTTCTGAGGAGTATGGCAACTAACACTGTAACACGAGAATTTTATAGAGATAATGGTATTTACGAAAAGTCCATTGTATAGTACCTTCCAGAAACACTGGATGGAGCTGGGAATGGGCGGGCATAATTAAAATTAATTAAATAAACTACCTAGGTACTAACAATACTAATATAGAACATAAGCACAATATGTTACTAACACATCACTAACAACCTATGGACTGTAATGTCTGACAATAAAGTATATTATTATTATTATATAGTACCCATAAATAAATAAATATTTGGGTGATTTCATATTATTATTATAAAAACATAAAAATGCCGCTCCCTCCTGCATGTTTTATATATTGGTTGACCTACATGCCTACGCGCCCCGAGAAAAATAATACATGTGTTTAAAGTACTGGGCATCCGTCTCAGTGCGTTGCAAAGTTGCGTTGATGATGAGTGATGACGCGTGTATTCCTCTGCCAAGAAGCCGGGGCATGGGCCCTGCTTGCCCCACCCCCCTCTCCTATAACCGGCGCTGAGTTGCAGACACTGACCTGGTTGGCGATGACACAGGCCCTGTTGACGGCCTCAGCCTCCACCTCCTCGTCACGTGACATCGCGTGCCCCACTGGTCCGGTCACCCCCTTAGCCAACAGCTTTTCAGTATTGCGAGCGATTATGTTTCCGTTTTCGGCGTGCACCTGAAAATGAGTAGGTAATTATCTTTTTGTATTTTTTTTGGTATTTTCCATGCTAAGATTTTAAAGTTATTAAGCAAAGGATAGTTAGTAGGTAAGGTGGCATCGTTCGACATTGAACTAACTGTAAAGTAAGTAGTGTCGATTGAGGAGCAAAATACTTGCTTTTCAATAGGTGTCACTGACGTCACTATAAAGACGTAAATTCAGAAAGCGAAGGCAAAATTCGACATGGCGGGTAGGTATCGCGGTGGCTTAGTGGTCATAGCGTCTGGTGTACCTAACACATTATGTACACAGTTTTAAGCAATTTTAAGCATTATTAACAGTTTTAAGCATTATGTTAAACACATTATGTACACAGTTTTAAGCAATAAATATCATTGATTTTTGACTTTTGATCAGAAGACGCGGGGTCGAATCCAGCCCGCGGTCGAATTTTTCCTTTGCTTAATAACTATGAGTAGGTAATGTTAGCTTTTAACATTTTTTACTATTGCATCTGGTTTCACCTGCATACCAAAACGCTTTTTGATACATTAGGTAGGTAAAGCTTGATGTTTGATGGGGTCGAGCGGGTGCTGGACCACAGCCTGTCATGGTCGTGGGGAATTTCACAGATCCCAAAATTAATTATATTAACTCTAATTGAAGATGAACATTATTGTATTATATTAAAGTTGAAAATCAATGTGGTAGCTGGTGTGCTGACCTCTGTACGATGACAAAGGACAATGTCACATGACGTCATAGGACAGCTACGTATTTAGACAGTAATTTATCACAAATTAAGTCATCCAGCCAGTAGATGGGTATCAGACCATAATATTATGGTGTAGCCCATTGTATTAAGCATTAGGATGCCGCTCACGACACTTATGTTATCCGTGATCTTATCCATAAAGTGAAGCAATGGACCATCTTAGACTTACTCATAAAATTTTGTACAGATTTCAAATCTTACGCGAATATTATACATTGAACTAAAAACTCGAGTTCGAATCCAAGGCATGTACGGTCGGGGTCCTAAGTCCAGTAGCAGTTTCATAAATCTATCGCATCAAAACAAATCGCACTTACGAAAAATTGTAAATCCAAAGATCGCTGGTATGTTGGGTTCCATGTAATAGAGAGCCTATTGCCTTTAAAAAGACCTACATCCAAACTCCGAGCTTACGGAGAATTCGCCGAAAAACCTGATAACACTGCTCAATCTGGACTATACAAATGAGACAATGGAGGTGTTCTAAGGCCACAGATAGATCAAATGTTTTTCAACTGACCTGGGGCAAGGCCCTGAGTTCGGCACAGGTCTCCATGGCACAGTACAGGTCATAATCATCCAACATCCACGCGTCCTTATATGCCATGAACATCTTGAAGGAGTTGACTCCATACTGCTCTGTGGTGAGCTGCTGCATCTCCTTCTTCACGGCGGGAGACCACCAGGTCACTCCTACGTGGAGACCGTAGTCGCAGCATACCTTGGGAAAATAGAAGACAGAATTTTATTTTTTGTATTGTATTTAATACGTGTTTACGGAATGCCCGATGATAAGCGGTAACCACAACCTATAGACGATAGTACACACTTTGGTAGCACGTATGCGTTTTCATATTGAGACCTCAGTTGTTAAGTCTCAGTGAGGTTAATAGATGCTCTGCTCATGCTGCTGAGTTTGTTTGGGGCGGTATCACAGCAATGCCAAAAATGTACTTGCTAACGTACTTGTGTGCGGGTTTAAAGAGCAATGTACCTAGTTAGTGAAATTACTGGACATATTGAGAGCGGTTTCGCACTACCTCCGATCCGGTTTCGCTCTACGTCCGTCCCGGTTTCTTTTAGACAAGTTTATTAACTAATAAATAAATAAATAATAATAAAAAATAAAATAATTTATTTTCAGACCAGGTCCATAGATTTAGATTAAGATTAATGTATTATTATTATTAAATAATACAATAACTTTACTAATCTGTTACTAGTTCAGTATATAGTCCAGGGTTAAAAGATGCTCTTAGTAGAAGTCTTACCTTGTTATCAGCTTTCTCCCTCCAGTTGGCGTAAGCCTCCAGCAGGGACTGGCCTTTCTGCGGCAGTACGAAGTCGACTGGAAATTTTATGTAGATATTATTTTTTATTCAGACTAGTGCGGAGATGTGCGGCATGGTACGGAGGAACTATGTGATGAGATGGTGTCTGATAGGGACTTTTGGTAGAAAACAAAGATTTATATCGTTAGATATCCTCCCGTATTTATTAGATATCCGCCCTCACCGTACTTATACCGCTCGAAAACGTGTCCATATAGAGATGAGTGCATGCACACATTCCATGTAGAGACCGAGAACGACAGTGTGCAATATTTAGTTAGAGTGAACGATTCGATACTTCCGATGTCAACCAGTTTACTTACGGAAACGTGACCATTATTTGACGCGATTTAAATCTTTGGTAGAAAAGATGTACTGAGCTGACCCCAAGTTGGAATAAAGATAGGAGAATCGTTATAAAGGCAGCAATCACTGCCTCATTTATATAGTGGCCTGTGTCCGCATGCTTGACTGCTGATCGTGACGTTTTACGTTCGATTCCCAAGTCCGGAAAAGCTTTATTGGGTCTCTTCGTCAGGAAATCCTCAGTAGCTGTCCTGAGTTATTTGTACCCGGTAAATTACATAGCCTCATTTTACATATTCCCACAACCTCGACACAGTTCAGCTCTGCTTAACTTCTTGGAGAATATAGGTGGGCTACTACAAATATTCGTAGCAATAAGTGTAAAGAACTGGGAAAGTTATCCCTACTATTATTATAAATGCGTAAGTAACTCTATCCGCTGTACGGATTTTGATGAAATTTGGTAGAGGAATAAAATTAGACTGAAAAAGGATATAGGCTACCTTTTATCTCAAAAAGCCCTTTGGAATGCGGGTAAATCCGCGGGCAATAGCTAGTATGGAATAAATAAAGGAAATTTTATTCGGAAACAACAAACAGACACACGACGACCCTTCAACCTTGCTTCAGTAGTTTACACTTTGGACCTTGTTTCGTCGCAATTGCGGTGACTTTTGTAACTCAACTGTATAGCTTGACGTGCAGTCGAATGTACGTCTATGTATGCTGGGTTGGGTTGCTTATGAAGCCAGACAAATGCATATCTTATCTCATCTTTAATCAACTGATAGTTTTGAGAGCCATTATCTTGAGTGGCAAGTGCATATCTCCCGCCATCTTGGCGCTTATAGGATGAAAAGACAGCAGCACCGCTCATTGATTTAAATATACATTTATCCAATAATCTTCTTCCAGAAGATAAACAATAAATGTGCTTTTATTGTCCAGCTTCTAGAAGTGGTAAGAAGATCATCATTATCATCTCAATCAAAAGAGGTTTGCTGCAGCACGGCCAAAGGTAAAAAGTCAAGTCTGTCAGCGCTGAGAAGAGAATTCGAATATCACGAATTCCATGGCCGTGACTGTGTAGTATGGGAAGGTAAATGCAGTTTTAAGTCGGTATGAGTCCGTCATACCCTGCCCAAAGAAGCAGACGATCAGACAAGGGCGTAGCGAGGTAGGGAAAGTACCTAGAAGATGCAGGAATGAAACCGTAAAGTAATATTACGTTGGTAGTCTATTAGTAATGGTGGAATCTAGGATCGTTTTTCATTATAAACGCAACCTATCCCATTGCTCATGCAGCATTTACCTTAGATATATTATTGGTATGCAGTGATAGCCTAGTGGTATGACCATTGGACTGCCAAGTCGAAGGTCTCGAGTTCGAACCCAAGGCCCGCACCTCTGACTTTTCGAATTCATGTGCGTATTAATAGTTAATTATCACTCGCTTAAACGGTGAAGGAAAACATCGTGAGGAAACCTGCATACCTTAGAGATTTTCTCGACGGTATGTGAAGTCTGCCAACCCGCAGTAGGCTAGCGTGGTGGACTATAGCCTAATCCCTCTCAATATGAGAGGAGACCCGTGCCCAGCAGTGGGACAGTATATGGGTTGATGATGATATTATTGGTTTGTTTACGCCTGCCCCATCCTAACAATATCCCTTGCGATCGGATCGATAAATGTTATATCAGTATTTCACACGAAGCTAACTGCCATCAGAATTCCTATGTCCAATTTCTCAGGAATACCGACAAACTTTTCGGGATTATGTGTTCGTATGATACGTTGACAACTGGGTCCCATTGTGATTTTCAAGACACGGAGGGGGTCTTAATGTCCTCACTATGGTTAACCATGTCAGACGGGCTACCACAGCTTAAAGTTGCATGTCAATTCTAAGCTTTGGGCCTTCATTTGCAAAAAGAAACTTACTGATACATGTGGTTCCTCCAGCAATAGCTGCCCTGGTACCCTTGTAGAAGTCATCAGCAGACTTGGCCGACATCATCTCCAGTTCGAAGTGGGTGTGGGGGTCGATGCCGCCGGGCATCACCAGCTTGCCGGTAGCATCGATGGTCCTGGTACCTCCAGGGATGATGAGATTGCGGCCGATCTGCCTGGAAAGACGAAATGTGGATTAAATAATAATAACAATTGATTTTCCTAAAATATGGTAGTCTTGTAAAGATATTGATTTCTGACATTTACGCGAATATTATAGAGCGTCCATGGTCACAGGTAGACTGTAAAGAGTCCGTAACGTCGGGATTAATAATATCAATATACGCGATAAAATCCGTAAAAAGTAGTTTTATTTCAGTTTACAAGATCTTAAAATAATAACAATATGTTATTCATATTCTGCTAGACTTCAGCATGCATTAAAAGTAAATTTGTAAATAAATATATGAACATAATAGCGACTTTAACTTTTTTAACCCCTTTTCTGTAATACGGAAAAACCTTATGAATACTCCGCCACCCGGGAAGGTGGCAGGACCCCCTCCCTTCTGATGATACGTTGTGAGGTTTTAGGCTTCCCCATCCCAAAATCACGTGTATTGTTTCAGTTAGTTTGGGACTAGATGATACTGTGTAAGTTGTCCCAAGTATTTATTTATTTAATTAGAAAGAAGGCGTTACAGAAATCTATCGAATATTTCGTGATTAATGCTACCTCAGGTATAAGTTATTTTTTGTCTTACAACGTGATACAGATGGGATGATGTTGATGTTGAATGAAAAGAAATAGCAAAATATTATGGATACAATATACGTCAACAAAAGATGCTATCAGGGATGTATCTCGCTGACTCATTCACCATTTAACAGTGATTTAACAGTTTAACTCCATATATTAGAAGCACAAGGCAATCTAATTTAGACAGTTAACAATATTGTGTTAAATATTGAGGTTAAGAATCTATTGACCCGATGTTTTTAAATTGATGCGGGAACTATTTCGATAGGAATGTTTTTATTAGTTTTAATTTAATATATTGATGGTAGGCGTCGTCGATGCCAGAAAGAGTTCGAAGCGGCACAAGTAAAAAGTATACTGTGTTACTAATATAGGATTATGCTTTATTTACTAATCCAATGCTGGTGTGCGGTCTCCACTCCGTCGTTTAGTTGATATATACAACAAACAATCTAGCGCAGTTGATATTTTATTCCTTAATAAATATACATTTAAAAATAATGTAATTAAAATTCTTAAAGATCAGCAGCAGTCATCATAAGTATCACCTATGTACTATTTTATTATCTCTTTTCAGTAATCTTAGTGGCTATTTAATTTGCCCAGCTTACATTTTTACGTCTGCTAACAGTTTTGTATATTGAATATGGTAATCTTTGGAAAATGTAGTGGGTAGTATATTTGTTAAGTTTAATGTTAAGATGTCTCTGTTTACATATAATATGCTACTGTTTGTTTTCCCTTATGAAATAAAATAAAATAAAAAATAAAAACATTTTTGTATTTAGGGCAAACCTTGGTTAATCGGTGATAACTAGGTTTATCACTACATAGTATAAAACAAAGTCGCTTTCTCTGTCCCTATATCCCTATGTATGCTTAAATCTTTAAAACTATGCAACAGATTTTGATGCGGTTTTTTTTAATAGATAGAATGATTGAAGAGGAAGGTTTATATGTATAATACATGTATTTTATTAGTACATTGCACCCGTGCGAAGCGGGGGCGGGACAATATAATATCGATGGCTTAGTTTAAAATTGCACTAACTACAAAATTGACAATTAGGAGGAGAGCGTTTTAAAGTTTTTTTAAACTATCTTTTTGTATATTTTTGGCATTTTCCATGCTAAGATTTTAAAGTTATTTAGAAAAGGAAAAATTGGACCGCGGGCAGGATTCAAACCTGCGTCTTCTGGTTAGGTACACCAGACGCTATGACTTCTGGTGTACCTAACCAGAAGACGCAGGTTCGAATCCTGCCCGCGGTCCAATTTTTCCTTTTCTAAATAACTTTAAAAGTTTTTTTAAAGTTTAGACGTGAAAAGTACGAAAACGAATAAGTATTTAATAAAAATATTCACAAGACTAGTGCTTAGACTCGCAACATTTCTCAAAATCCAGGATTTCCTTTCCTTGGCTTCTTCATACTACATTCACATATTGAAATCATCACGCACTCACATCCGAAAAATAAATTTGTCATTGTTAGTGAACTAGTTAGTTGCAGTGGGAGGACTTTAACCCTTATACTGCCAACCCAACTATTCCTCTTTTGTTTTACAAGGTCGGCAACGCGCAAGTGATACCCCTGGTGTTACAAGTTACAAACGTCTATAGGCTACGGTAGCCGCTTACCATCATGTGGGTCGTACGCTTGTTTGCCACCTTAGTGGATAAAAAAAAAACTTCATACCTACAGTTTAAAAGAGTCTTCCTATCTTCTATGTAAATAAACCATTCATAGATATGTAAATATACTTTGTTATGTAACAAATTGAGATAGCACTCGCCACCCAATATGGTGGTGTCGCGGATGTCGGCTCGTTACCGTATTAGTTGCTTCCGGCGTGCGCACACGCATCTGAATGTAGTCAACGGAACGCGTCTGCGTTCGCAATTCAAACGTTCGAATTTGACACTTCCCTAACGGCTTTCAACAGTTTTTGTTGAGACGGTAGTAGTTGATTCCATATTTGACCGTTGAAACTGTCAGTGTTGATCTTGTAATGGTTTGTCTTGATGCTTTTTTGCATTGATTTTTAAAGGATTTCCAATTTATTATTTATTTGTTTATTATCATCATCACTAAGCAAAGGCCTACTCAATATCTGTGGATGTATCCACTGTTCGCCAGTAGGTATGTTTTAAATCTAAATTTCGAGCCAATATGAATTTAATAGAAATCAAGAAGGGGGTTGTTATTGTGTAAGGGACCTCACTCCTTGAATTCCCATGACCACCTGGGATTATAGTCATCTATAGAACAAGTAAAGGCAATTTTTTAGTCGGTACGAGTATGACATACCCTGCCGCCTCCTCAGATGGCAGAAGATCCAGAGGATTCTCCGTGGGTAGTGAAGACAAAGTCAATCCTGAGAGATGGAAGGGTCACTCCTTATTAAACCATTGAGACCATTAACATAATACATGTTCCAATGGACCATGGACGAGGAATTGCTATCTGGCAGCGTTTCAGCATGCTACTGAACCCAATTCAATTTCACGGACCATTAATCACGATCTTATTTAAACTAGCCTCAACTTTAGATAAACTTTTTGGGAGCAAAAAAGTGTTTAACTATTCTGACAATCTTTTTCTGAAGATAGGACGTTGACCACAAGGAGTGATAAAACAATTTATACGTTGCCTGTGATATCTCGTTTTTCTTAGTACCGTGGGCATTTACCCTCATCCCATCTTTGCACTCACCTCTTTTTTGGAACGAAGTTTCTTATCGCGCGTTGTGAAAGGGGGCTAGACGGAAAAAAATCTTACGAAAAGTTGTCACGACACTTTTTGCTTGTCAACAATATTTGAATTTCGAATTATTGAGTGAATGACAATATTTGAATTTCGCGCGTTGTGAATTGTTGAGTGTATACAGGTTTTTTTATTTTTTATTATTAAATTTTAATGAAAGGAACTTCGTTCCATCCGGGTGTCCCTTGACACCTCTCAAGTTTTTTTTTTGGATAATGGAGAAAGAAACCTTTTAAAAGAAGACCGATCTACGAGGATTAGACCGGGGAGTGTCGAATTCTTACCCACTAAAAACACCACAGTGGCGACATAATAATTCTTATAGCCTTATATGTAGATCTTACAACCGCTTGAAGATTATGAAAAATCATGAAACAAAGTAGTTATAAAACCATCATATAACAAGAAATAATTCCTTTTTATTGTAACGCATAATACCCTAATAGATACTCACTTTTAAATTTATAAGAATACTAGCTGACTCGGCAAACGATATTTTGCCATATAAAAATCTCCACGTCCGATTCTCAGACCTACCGAATATACATACATATAAAATTTCATAAAAATTGGTCAAGCCGTTTCCGAGGAGTATGGCAACTAACATTGTGACATGAGAATAACTCCAAAATAATTTAAAAGATACCCGTGATTTTTGTTGATTTTCTTCACGTTGACGTCGCATTTATTATTATTTAATTATAAAAATACAACAAGTTCATAGGTACATATAATATTTATCTTTTCTGTCAAGATTTTTGTTGTGTATGTTTTCGTACTGATTACATGCACCGATTTAACCACTCACATCTCAATACTTTTTATAGAACAGCAATATTCTGCACACAATGAACCCTCATTAACGTCACCGGAATGAAAAACGGATTTCACCTTCAAAACGATTATCCATTTTTATGAACTAAAAATATAAACTTCTCACGGGAATGTTGCTATATTTTTTATATTATCATCGCAATTAAAACACTTTCATTCCTATTGTTATGACACGTAATGGTATCGTGAAACGCTACTGTATTTTGAAGCTTACGTTATCAAGAATAAGGTGTGAAATTGAATGTTGTTTCAAATGTAGTGTGTAAAGAAAATAATGGCCTGAAAATGCACGAAGATCGTTGGTGAGATGAAATAGCTGGAAGGTATTTGTTTGAGATAACGTAACCACTGGCACAGTTTCATATTTACAAACATTGCAGACTGTGACGTAACGATGTGCCACTTGTGATCTGTGAAGTCTGGCCTGTGCGTCATATTTTTGACGGAGAAATTGAGGTGTAAACAAAAGTATTTGTAAAGGTGGAATGCATTGCGGAAACCAGTAATGTACCTATTCAAAGGTTTAGCTTATGAATTCCTATTGCACATGGCTCCGATGATGTACATCTTTTGAACTCTGCTTCTTTGTGTTTTTTTTTACTTGGGTAGATCGTGCGATATCCAACATTGCGAAATTCCATCCTCTATATACTTAGTAAACTATCTTTCAAGTTGAACATCGATCTATAATTTTAAGTCCTCGGAACTTAACATTAATTCTCCGGCCCTTATTCCAAACTTACATCGGTACTGGTATTTTTGCCATACGTCTCTCTTCTTCCATCAGCCGTCATCTCATCACATATTTCCTTCCGTACCATAAATCTTCTTTCAATCAATCCATCTACCTCTTCTTTGGTCTTCCTTTTTTCTTAAATCCATCCACATTTTGCTTAAAACCGTTCTGGTAACATGTCCTCATCAGCGCATCACATGTCCATACCACGACAAGTCCTATGAACTATTTTATTATTCCTGTGTCGTTTTATGTACGCCAGGCTATAGGCTATAAAATCTTCAAACAGCTTCTTCGTCTTATCACGACAAAGATTTTCTATACCACTAAGGTGGCAACGAAGCATAGGTACCGTAGCCTATAGACGCTTGTGACACTAGGGGTATCACTTGCGCGTTGCCCTCCCTGTGAAACGAAAGAAGAATAGTTAGGTTGGAAAGTCCCCCCACTGCCAACACAACGTTTCCTCGCGGAGCACTGGTAACCTTGCTCGCCATAAGGAACACAACACAGCTCAAAGCAGTGTTATTTCACTGCGGTTATCGTATCAATAGTCTCCAGTTTCGCATCTGTCACGTCTTTCTACTGGTTGGGTTTCTGCCTAACGGCCGCATTATAGAGATGTGGCTCACCCAAATGAGGAAATTCATGGCTAGTTTTGATACAAATTTAAATATTCATACAACGAAGTTTTGCACCATAATGGACTGTGAATGACTATATTGACAAATATATATATTTGTCAGTGGATGTAGTACTCCGGATAAAAGCAATTCAACCAATGAATTATTTAAACTACAGTAGGGTCTCCCCGTAAACTACGCAAATTGGGTTCAACACCCAGGGGGTTTGATGTTAGTAACGCTTGTGGAGGGCAGGATGCTATTGAACATACTACAGGCTTAAACCTTACTATTATACGCTGAAGCACTTCTAAGAACTAGTTAGAATCTTACACTAGGAAGTCTTTTTAATTCCCAGGTCAAGCAGTGTTATTGGGTTTTTCTATGAAATTCTCAGTAGCAGCTCTGTGTTATTTATACGTTGTTGGTTGGAGCTCTTTGGGGGAGGCCTACGTTCAGCAGTGGACGCTAATAGGCTGATATGATGATGATGAATAGCAATAGGCTCGTCGCTTTTACATGGGACCTAAACATACCGACGAACTGTGGGTAGGTATGGGGTACACCTCTGCCTTACCCTTCCGGGATTACGGGTGTGATGGATGGTAAATATGTAGAAACTTACAGTAATGACATGAGAGAAGTGGTTAAGAAGTAGTAATTATGGGTCTAGGGCCAACTGTTGTGTACAGAAGGATTTAGGTATAACAGTTCTATATTGCATCAGATAAATCAATCTATTTTTGTAGGCACTTCATGTAGCGTAATGAGTCCAAAATATATTAGTTTTTGGCTAATATTACGGTTAAATAACGTTAACACTGCCACAATTATGTCAGGAATGTGATGTAGAATGATGTCGCCAATACGGGAATCCCACCCGCCACCCGCTCTGAATGTAAGGGATTAAAAATCGATTCGCGTCCCTTTTGTGTAATATCCGAGAATACAATTCTAGCATTTTATTGTTCTTGAGGTTTCTATTACTACCATGGTTGAGAGGACATAAAAGATCTTAGGTTTAGAGGTCTTACAGTTTAAAAATGCACCCTCGTCACCCCTCCACTCAACGTGATTATTTGAATGTGTGGATAAACACCATACTTAATTAATTATGTAAAATAACTACCTAATTAGGCTAGCGGTTGTAAGCGCGACTGCTATGCTTGAGATTTTGGGTTCAATCCCCAGGTTGAGCTAAGTGTTATTGGGTCATCATAATCATCCTTCACAGCTTTTGACTCACTGCAGGGCTAAGGCTCCTCCCTTTTGCGCCAATCTTATCCAGGGTCTTTCCAAAACACTTCTCTATATCATTCCCCTGGCCTTGGCCTTATTGGGTGTTTCTATTAAATTCTCAATAGCAGCTCGGAGTTTGGATTTTTGCCTAGTTAAAGAAATGACAATAGGCGCAACCACGGACCCATGGACCGAAACATACCGGTGAATTGTGGGTGTAAATTCGTCCACCTCTGCATAATCTTTCAGGGCATACAGGCGTGTTAAGTTGTGTAAACTGCGCAATGGCGTCGCTCTATTATTAAAAGTTGACGAAATGTAACCGACATAATTATGCAGGGATGGAGGGGTAGAGGAAGGCCAAAGAAAAGGTGGAAGGAAAAAAGAGAGTGACTGATGATGTGACGGCTGACAGAGATGAATGGAAAAAAAGGACATACTGCGCCGACCCCAAATAAATTGGGACAAGGGCAGGAGATGATGATATGCGCAGTGGATGTTTGCGTAAAAAGCTTTTCAGTATCGTTTTTGATGTGCAGTCTTAGAGTTAAAGATCTATTTACTGCAATGCCACTTAAGTTCTTTCGAATCCAGTAGTAAGTCTTTGTTTTTGTTTACTTGCCAGTTGGAAATTACCGATCTGGTAATGCCAAATATGTAAATACCAAGGGCATGCACGTTACAATACATTAAATATTAATGATTAAATACCTTATTAGATAATTAGCTGACCCGGCAGATGTTGTCTTGTCCAAATTATAATAAACTAGTTTTCCGCTCGCGGCTTCGCCCGCGTCGAGTTCGGTTATATCGCGTTTCCAAGAGAACTCTTCAAAAGTCCGAGATAAAAACTATCCTATGTTCTTTCTCAAGGTCAACTCTATCTCTGTACCAAATTTCATTAAAATCAGTTCAGTGATTTAGACGTGAAAGCGTAACAGACAGACAGAGTTACTTTCGCATTTATAATATTAGTAGGGATTCGCATTTATAATATTAGTAGGGATTTATACCCGCACTGGCTTTTACGTTTTGCTCGGTACTAGCGTGATCTTGCGCGGCCGTTTGTAATTATACTGATTCACAGAGGTACAGTTATGTTACGTAGATTACATATTAATATTTATTATATACTTATATTAGAAATACCCAGACTAACACAAATTTAGTTTTTTTTTGTATTTTTTGGCATTTTTAATGGTTTTCAATAGGCGTTACTGACATCACCATAAAGACGTAAATTCAGAATATGAAGGCAAATTTCGACCTGGCGGGTGGGACTCGCGGTGGCTTAGTGGTCATAGCGTCTGGTGTACAGTCAGCAATGGAAGTAGCTGATCTTCAATATGATTTTTAATAAGTATGAAGTTATGACCTGTGAAGGTTATACGAAATATTTGCATAGAAGAACATTAAATATTTAGGTTACCTTAATAGAAAATACCTCTGACAAGTTTTGGAGCTGTAATGTTTTCAAAATTTTACCGTTTTCAGCGACTTTCGTTGCTAACCGTACCTAACCAGAAGACGCAGGTTCAAATCCTGTCCACAGTCGAATTTTTCCTTCACTAAAATAACTTTAGTTGTTATTTAATTATTGTCCAAAGATAGTTCACCGACTGATACCCTAAAACACGAACATTTACCATTTACCTTATTAACTCCAATAGTTAATCAGGTAAATGGTAAATTTGTGTGATTGCCATTGCCTAGCCCATTAAATTCACACAGCGCTGTTAGCCTAACCCAATTGGTAGTAATGTAATTAGTTAAATTAATATGAACACGTGTTTAGATGGTATTCCCAACATGCTTTTTTTCCATACTATCACGCCTGTATTCCCCGGAGGATTAGGCAGAAGTGTACTAAAGTATACCCACAAATTCGTCTATGTTTCCCATAGCCTAAACTCCTAAGTAATAGGGGGTGAGCCTTTGGCATTGGTCGGGTAAAGAGTCATACTCCGAGCTACTCAGAATTGCATAGAAAAGACAAAATATAGCACTGCGCGATCTGCGAATAGGCCTCTAGCATTCAAGCGTAGCAATCGCGTTTAAAAACAAAATTTTGTACGATCGACAAAAGAGTCAAGTATACAGGCAGCTAATTAACATCTATGTTTTCATAAAGATTGTGTTATAATGTAACAAGCAATATGTGTCAAAACGTAGGTATTGTAAGCTACTACACATCAAACCCTTTGACGGGTAATTATTTAAATCACAATCTGTGTAGAGAGGCAGATTTCGTTCGCTACCTGTATACCAATCTCTTTTGTTGACTGTACCTGTTAGGCTGGGGTCTGTCATGGCGAATTTCACTGATCCCAGACTATGACTATAGGTCAAATGTAGGCAAGTGCTATTTTTAGTCGGTACAATTAACATAACCTGCCGCCTCCCCAGGTGGCGGATGATTCCGTAATAAGTATAAAAAAATATCAAAATAAGAAGGATAAAGGCAATGAAATATTATTGTAAGCGAATTCTGAACCACTTCTATAATAAATGTGACCTAACCGCTATTGCTATGGG
Source organism: Acronicta alni (assembly GCA_964056405.1). NCBI lineage: Eukaryota > Metazoa > Arthropoda > Insecta > Lepidoptera > Noctuidae > Acronicta > Acronicta alni. The sequence continues at coordinate 6,809,370 of OZ043938.1, read as the reverse complement.
GTGTGAGATGACGTCATTCAGACGAGTGTAACAATATTCACCCTCACTGTATTAGTCATATTTATATTAATAGAAGTTACCACAAAAATGTTAATAAAACAAAATTAACAATTTTGTTGGTATTTTAATGCTGGAACAACCGAATATTTAAATCGTTACCACGTCAAATAATGGTCACGTTTCCGTAAGTAAACTGGTTGACATCGGAAGTATGGAATCTATTATTGTCTCGTTCACTCTTACTGAAGATTGCTCACTGTCGTTCTCTGTCTCTATTACGGAATGTGTGCATTCACTCATCTCTATAAGGACACGTTTTCGAGCGGTATAAGTACGGTGAGGGCAACAAAAAAATAAGAAGGACCCACTCATTAGTATAGTGGTCGTAAGCGCGACTGCTACGCTTGAGGTACTGGGTTCGATTCCCAGGTACCGCAGGATATGTTTAGGTCCCAAGTAATAGGGGATGAGCCTGGCGCCATTAACCGGGTACATAGTCAAATTCCGAGATGCTATTTATAAAAATCCAATTACACTGTTGGACCTGTGAAATAAACCCAGGACTTCAGTATAGCAGTCGCATTTACGACGACAATGCTAATGAGGAAGTTTGTAGGTATAATGGATTTCAAACAGTAAACGGTATTCAGTATTAGGAAGTGATAATTCTAGATGTTCACTATGCTCACTAAAAAGTTAGTGAATAATTTCGAAATCTAGACAATAGTGCTTAAATCAGCTTTTTAAATCTATGTAGAGAATAAGGAAGTACTAATAATGTATATAGGTAATTTACAAAACAATGGAAACTCTTCGTTATGGTGTCTCCCTCTTATAGACACCATAACGAACCAGTAGCTTTTTACAGCTCAGCTCAGCTCGTTCATGACTACTATAACTTTTTAGGAAAAGAAAACCTACTTCAAGCATTGTGTACAAAAAAATCGGTCGGGTTGAACTAATAAATATACAGTGGGGTACGTAGACCAAAATCCAGCACAGTCGTTGGGCCCCATCAAGAGGCGAGGTTTTGCCAAATTTGATTTCAAGATAAAAACATTTCAATGATGATGAACAGCTGTCACTTTAAAAATATAATAACAAGCCATCATTTACCGACAAATGACGCTTCATCAACAAACATTCAAGTCAATCGTTAGTCAGCCATATACGGCGTTGATGAATGACGTAACCATAACATTTTCAATGACGGATGCGCACCCGCATCTGTCCTGATCTATTAACGTACTCAATAGACGTGCGTTCATTTCATGCAGCACGTTCGTCTTAGTCAGCCGATTATTGATGACAATAATTTTGTTGTAAGTAAATATGAATAAAATATCAAATGATATCCATCAACGTCGAGATTAAATTATTTTGGCTGATTCTCTAGTCACACTGTCCGTGAGCTTCACAAGAAACGACTTTTCATGCGGTGATTTGCAAGATGATAGGCGCGGCCAAATAAAGTCTTGGTGTGGACCACGCATAGGACAGCGTAGCGTAAGACGGCCCCCGACTAGGTGGACGGAGGACGGATGACGATGGTGGATGTGGTCTGCACAAGACCGATTTTTGTGGCGATCTTTAGGGAAGGTCTACGCCTGTTGCTGATAGATAGATATATATATAGTTTAGGGTGCGCTGCAAGCTCATTGATATAGCTGATATAAATTTATGTAATAATAATAATTGATATAAATTTATTTCTAATAAATAAATTTATATCAGACAGATTTATATTTATAACAGCAGTGATACCCTAGCGGTATGACCATTGGACTGCCAAGTCGAAGGTCTCGAGTTCGATCCCAAGGCCCCTCTGACTTTTCAAATTCACGTGCGTATTAATAGTTAATTATCACTCGCTTAAACGGTGAAGGAAAACATCGTGAGGAAACCTGCATACCTTTGAATTTTTCTCGACGGTTTGTGAAGTCTGCCAACCCGCACTAGGCCAGCGTGGTGGACTATAGCCTAATCCCTCTCAATATGAGAGGAGACCCGTGCCCAGCAGTGGGACAGTATATGGGTTGATGATGATATAAATTTATTTCCAACATCTGTAATATAGTGTTATCTGTTTGCATCAAGATGGGAGAATGTGTCGTGAATGTTTGAGATTCTATGAGTAAAATGAAAAAACGTTAATTTTATTGTTCTACTTTTACTTTTTTAGAGAGGCTTGTGGCTGAGTAATAACTAAGCTTAGTTATTACTCAGCCACAAGCCCCAAGCCACAAGGCACTGGCAGATCAGTTGATCAGCTGATCAACTGATCTGCCAGTGCCAGGTTAAGCTGCTCTTGTCGCGGTCAGTCTGTGGATGGGTGACCATTCTTAACACATCGAATCTCCTCCATGCCTCGGAGATCACGTAAAGCCGTCGGTCCCGGTTGTCCTACGAACACCTATGACAATCGTTAGTGGTAGTCAGAAGCCAAAATGGCTGACAACTAGTCTATCGTCAGGGTATCGGTATTGCCCAACAATTGGTTTGCGGAGGTTTGATGGCAGTGGCTTCGTGTAAAATTCAGCCGGTCAGACTGGAAGCCGACCCCAACATAGTTGGGAAAAGGCTCGTAGAAAGAATAACTTTTTCTTTTTTAGTATCATTGTATTTTCATGTTCTTAAGAGGTTTTTTAAAACAATAATCTCCACGGTTGCCTCTTCATCTTAGCTACGTGAAGACTAAAGTTTCGCACCGTAGATCCACCGGATGTAATTAACAATTACGACCACTTGGTCGTTGGGCTATATTGCCTCTATATAAATCTGCGTAGTTTACTTCAGATTAATCATCATCGTACATAATAAATATTGGCTATCCATAGCTGAGTCATTTGTAAAGAATTTGCAGATTTATTGATTATTTTTCCGTTGAGACCCAGTTTTTATCTTAGTTTGTGCAAATGCCAACCTTTTGATAATATGCAATGTCATTAACATCTTTACTTACATAGTATAAAACGTTGCTTTCGCTATGTTAGCTGCATATGTCCCTCTGTACGCTGAGATGTTTAAAGCTACACAACGGATTTTTCACTACATATAATTTAGATATTTTTTCTGGAAGGTTTATTTTATGTATAATATGTGCATGCATGTTCTCTCTCTCTCTCACACACAAACACACACACACGCACACACACACATACACACACACACACACACACACACACACACATACACACACAAACACACCACACGCGATTTAGTTTGTAATCCAATGTCTTTTATGACATAATTATAGTGTATTTTGAAAGGCGAAGACACACTGGTCCCTGAAATACAGTTTGCACTAGTTTAGGGACCAGAGGTTTCATATGTATTTATGTCAATAAAGAATTTATTATTATTATTATTATTACATACCTATGTATATTTTTTATGTGTTATTCTTTAAGGCTTTTTAACTAAAAGGAAAATAGTTCAATATCTCGTGATCGGTCAGTGAGTTCTATTTAGCTTTTATAATAGTTTTATGAACTATAAAAAACTCAGGACTGTTAAACGACAACTATTTTTAGTTTTACCGCAAGAACTTCACACATATATTGCAAAGTTTACTCATTTCAGACTGACATTTCCACATTGGTACTATTACGTAAGTTCGAGGACGTTTTCTAGTGAAAACTTTCTCTGCAGACTATACAAGGGTGAGGAGGGGGGGCCCACTGCAGAATTCAGTATTTGCAGTACATTTTGCAATGACTATTGTACTCTATCTACATGCTAAAAACAATATTAAGTACCTGTAATACAGGTTGTTGTACAAGCCTACATCAGGCACCAATCTCTCACAAAGTTAGCTTCTTGCAATACTTTTATAACATAGCATATTTATAAAAGAACATTTGTGATGAGAGAATTAAGTTTTCAACTGTCTCTTTAGTCTAGTGGCCTCAAAGTGACTGTTACGCTTGACGTCTTTGATTCGATTCCCAGGTCTAGAAAAGTGTTATTGGGTTTTTCTATGAAACTGTCAGCAGCTCGAAGTTTGGATTTGTGGCCGGTAAATGGCAATAGGCTCGCCTCCTATTACGTGGGTCATACCGGTGAGCGGTTTATATTGGTACATCTCTGCCGTACCCTTCGGGGAATACAGGTGTAATGGTAAAGTTCCAGTTGTGAGGTATTCGGCTAAATCTTATTTTGGCTTACAAGGCGAGATCGAGGTAAAAAATCGATTCTGTTTACTGCAGACATGCTGTATAACGCAGTTGGGCTGCATAAGAGGAAATGTTATCAGAAATCATTAAGTTTTCCAAGCTGACTGCTTAGAGCAGAATAAATTCACTAATATAAAGAATTGGCAACACTACTGCCAGAACTTTTTAGTGGGTACGTTGTATAAATTTTGTATTGACGGAGTACATTAACCTCGTGCTAAAAATACACGCTGTATCTGTTTTATTTTTTTCCGAGAATTTTAACTTTCTCAACACAATGATCGTTGCATGATGTGAACATTTTTTTTAAATTATAGTACTAATGCTAATTGCTTTAAAGACAAGCTCCATCTTTTTTCCTGATATTACTCAGAAATTAAAACTAAGTATAGTATTGTTTCTATTTAGAAGGGTACAGCACATCAAGCTACCCAAATCTGTCGAATTTCTTTGATAGATTTTCAACTTTAGCACAAAATAATAAGGTTCATATTCAATTAGGAAAATTTGTCAGTTTTGGATAGATTGACCTGCTGGTGTACCTAAACAAGATTAAGACAAATAAATCCCATGCGTTTGGTCTCTAGAATGTCACAAAGGAACAAACATACAGACATACATAGGTTGATATAAACAATACCCTCCTCTGCGTCGCGCAGTCGGTTTAAAAAGATCCTGTAGGTACAGACACCAGCAGGTCAAGCAATCCAAAACGGTCAAATTTTCCCAATTGAATATGAATCTTATTGTTTTGCATTAAAATTGAAAATAAATCAAAAGAATTTGACAGATTGTAATAACCACGATCACCCATGGATCGGTATTGTCCAGAAATTGGTTTTCAGAGGTCTAATGGTAGTAGCTTCGAGTAGAATACTGAAATTCAGCAATCTGTCTGTTACGCTTTCACGTCTAAACTGCTGAACCGATTTTGATAAAATTTGCTACACAGACAGATTACACTTTGGAGACGGACATAAGCTACATTTTCTTTCAGAAAATATTTTGGGATGTGAGTGAAATTGCAGGCAACAGCTTCCATAACATAAGGAAACAGCGACGTTCTATGTGGGCGAAGCTAGCAGTAAACCCATTAAAAATCAAAGGCGATTCCGTAATATATGCATCATGGTGCACGCGTGTGTCACAGACTTATTTATATCTTGTTTACACTACATTAACATTTTGTTTGTTTGTTTTTTATTAGTAGGCGTTTATTGATTGTGGTTTGCCTACCGGGAGCATTAATCAGGCATCACTCAATCCTATCCTACTAATATAAATATTATAAATGTAACAGTTTGTGAGGATGGATCGATGTTTATTAATTACTCTTTCACGCAAAAACTACGGAACCGATTTCGATTAAACTTTATAGCATTTTGATTTCTGACATTTACGCGAATATTATACATTGAAATAAAACTACTTTTTACGGATTTTATCGCGTATATTGATATTATTAATCCCGACGTTTCGGACCCTTTACAGCGTCCATGGTCACGGGTAGACTGAGCTGGTGGGCGTCTTGATGATATAATTACTGACAGCTACCCTACATTTTTAATTGTTACATGATCAATGACATTTATTACTAATTATTAATTAAAACTAGATGGAGCCGGCATTTCCTAGCTGACGACCTCTGAGAAGAAACGCCGAAACAAACTCAGAGAATCATGGTCTCTTTTAAAGTAACAATATTCAATGATCATGTTTTAGTTGTTAATTATTGGTTGTTAGTTTTTTTTAATAAACTTTTTTAATTTATACATCACTAGCTTGCCGCTCACGGCTTCGCCCGCTTGGTTTCTTGGCTTTTCTGTACTATATTATATTAAGAACCGCTCGACCGAATTTGTGCAAACTTCACATAAACCATCTACTAAATAGTCCGAACAAAGCCTAAACATTTGGTTTGGATAGGTGAGCCCGTTCTTGAGTTATAAAATTACAACGAAAAGTGGCATTGATTTTTATACATATACATTTATATTGATGCAGAATATCACCCAGAACGTGGTTGTCAGGGTTTTTGGGAAACTATCTAACAATGGTCAGATGAGTGACTTATAATTTATTATACTATATTAATATCATCCCAAGTCTGTCTGTTTGTTAGGTTGTCATGCTTAAACTGCTTAATCAATTTTGATGATTTTTGGTATCGAGATAAATTTTACCTTGGAGAAGGAAGGTTATCTTTTGTCACAAAAGTCTTTTGGGATGCGACAGAAACCACGTGCAACAACTAGTGATACAATGAATGCGCCCACTACCCACTTCTATGAGTTTTGCAACACAATGACATCATTTCGCACGCAAACCATTTTGACGTTATGAAGGTAAATGTATTTTCAATTTTATTGCGGATATGTAAGTATGTGTACTTCAATCTAGACAGCGTATGGTATGAAATACTATCATAGCTTTTTTTCATGAAACCATTTACTGTCCTACTGCTGGGCACAGGTATCTTGTAAATTTTTTGTGCTACGATATAACATACACACATAGACTGTTGAACATAAACATTACCCTACACAATCGAATTGACAACATCCTTTTTTTGTGGTCGGTCAAAAATAGAATTCGAAATTCGAACATCAATTACACAGTAGTCCGAATTGCAATACAGACAGGATACCTACAAATAGATTAGAAACGTGACACAAGTTAATGTGAATATTTTTTTGGCGGGAAAAATGGGATGAATGTACCTAAGTTAGTGTTGGGACATGCAGTGAATTTTATTCGATTTTTACGAAACTTCAAATTTCGTATAAACAGTTTTGGAAATATATTTAAGTAGAACTTTATACACTATTAAAAGACTTGAATTTTACTGAAGATGAAGGAAAACCATTAGAAAAATCAATATACTTTTGTTTAGTGCTTATCTTGCTTGTTATTTGACAATAGTTAACATTAATAGTGACTTTTTTTTATTGAGATAAGATGACAACCTAGCATACGGGCTGGCGGATGGTAAGTAGCACCCGCAGCCTATGCCAGTAACACCAGTGGTATCACTAGCGTGTTGCCATCTTGAGACCTCATTTGTTAAGTGTCACTGGCTAGTAATTACTCTTCAAATCGAAACACGTTAGCAGATTTTTGCTTAGCAATGCAATGCGGTGTACCATCCAAGATGAACTCAGCAGCATAAGCAGAGAAGGAAATCAGTAGGAATCAATTATGGACCGGTCGCCACTGCTGTTATTAATGTGTAGAAAATCATTTAAGAGAGGTAGGGCATGGTGGGAGTAATTCCACTCAAATTGAAGCTGCGCGACTGGGGAAGTAGCTCCGCCTTGCAGAAAATCAAAATGAAATAACACTGCTTTGAGCTGTGTTGTGTTGCTTACGGCGAACAAGGTTGCCAGTACTCCACGAGGAAACGTGTTGGCAGGGGACTTTGACCCTTATACTGCCAGCCCAACTATTCCTCATTCGTTTTACAGGGTTGGCAACGCGCAAGTGATACCCCTGGTGTTACAAGCGTCTATAGGCTACGGTAACCGCTAACCATCAGGTGGGCCGTATGCTTGTTTGACTCCTTAGTGGTATAAAAATAAAACCAACTAAATCGCACGAAACAGCTAAAGTAATATTCTATGTAATAGGGAAAAGTCGGTACACCGCTTTTAACTTAAGCTTATCGCGCTACGGTCTCCAACTTAACCTTCAAGTTCGACTTCCACTGAAAGTCTATGTCGTGTCCATCAAATTGTGCGTGCGCATATTTTCTTAAATTGACGTAATAATAAATAGCGAATGTCACGCAACGTTTGGTCACGATACGCCTTCGGTAAAACTGATACGCTCCAAAAAACGATCAAAGTGCCCTGCTATGGTATTGAGGCAATCGGATATTTATAATTTTATGAACCAAGCGGGTTTATAGATGTAGGTCACAGTGGAACATCGGTTATTTGTAAGAATGGAAAGTGGGATGCATTCTATGTTGGAATTTATAGTTGTTATGTGCTCATCTATGCGCAACTAAGCAAATTATCCCAATTTGCCGCCTCAGTAATCACAATGAACCATTAATATGATATAATCTTTACATCAAATAAACTGCTTTACACATAATCAGGTGACGTCAACACCCACGATTATTCTATCAAAACAAAGAAATCAAATTAACACATAATTAAAACAGAAAATTCAAAAAGAGAACAATAAAAATATAACGGCGCATCAAAACTCGTTTTTAATGCAGTTGCGCTGCGTTGGTATAAAGACCTTAGTAACCTTACTAATTGGAGCGCTCAGGTGTTTGACCCAGCACTATTGTGTTACGTCAGTCGTCAGTGAGAATTATCGCGAGTGCATGAAGCAATGACAATGTGTTTTGCAGCCAGTGCGTTTTCTAATACAAAAAATTCACGCGACCATTTTTATTGTAATTACTGTTTTGCTAGTGATGCGTTCTTCATGTTTTATTATGTTTAATGGAATAGATAGGTATCTTTTCTCATGATTGTTTACGATTATAGCGTGTAAGATTTTTTCGCAGCAAGTATTGTCGGCTTTGATAATATCTTATGCCTACATTTGGAGTTTCGTTCAACTCTCGTCATGATGAAAGTTGAAGAAAATGAGACCTTTACATCAGCCAAAAGGTTATTTCGTAGGATATAATATCATATTTGGACCTGGGATTGATTCCCAGGTCGAGCTGTCAAATTTTTTCTATGACATTCAGTATTCAGTAGCAGCTCAATGTTTGGAGTAGTGCCCGATTAATGGCGATGGGTGTACAATAGTACACTTCTGTTATGTTCATGTTGTTTTATTAATTGAGTGACAACGTACAGCTTAAAACATTCAATCTAGAAGCATGAAATTTTGCACAGGAGTTCCTCATTATGTATATTAAAAAGGTGAGCACTAAGACGGTAATTTGAGAAATTTCCAGAGATTTAAGATAAACGAGATCAGCGTACACAGTGAGTTAAGAAAAAAAACAATGCCTTAGCTGGATAAAAACTAGGCCAAAACAGCATCTTCTGGCCTATATAGATAGATGATCTCAGCGCTTCGATAGACCTCGTGTTAATACCACTTAACCCACAAAGCACCGTGCCCAAGGGTTTAAGAACTAGTTAAATAAAAATCTACTGGAGAAAATCCTAGTGCGAGAGTAGCGAAAATACGAAAGCACAGAAATATTGACTGAATATCAATATTTTAGCAATACAGATATCCTGAGCATAGACTGTTTGTCAGATTTTTTGGTCTTCTGAGTGCCTATAACGATTCTATTGGTGTTCCTATGACAACCGGGACCGACGGCTTTATTTTTTTTTATTACATAGGAACAACAAACAGCTACACTACAAAATATTAATAATAGGGTACATAGTTGTAATTAATAATAATGTAGCCCACAGCGCTGTTCACAGATTACCATTTCAATATCAAATAAAAGGACGCTAGAAAAGTCAGTTATTCATGCATGATTTATTACAACAAAGAACTAAAGAATGAAAAAGAAAATGAATAGATATGGAGTATTGTATGAAGTATCTCAATAAAATTCTCAATAAAAAAAATTAAAAAAAAAATGTGATCTAAGTTTCTCATATACAAGTCTACGAAATCTTGTCAAAGTGCATATAAACTTATATTTACGTGATTTCCGAGGCACGGGTCTCAATGTGTTTCGAAATCATGTGCGTATTAATAATTAATTATCACACTCTCTTTAACGGTGAAGGAAAACATCGTGAGGAAACCTGCATGCATTAGAGATTTTCTTGGCGGTGTGTGAAGTCTGCCAATTCGCTCCAGGCTAGCATGGTGAACTATAGCCTAATCCCTCTCATTCTGTGAGAGGAGACCCGTGCCCAGCAGTGGGACTATATATGGGTCGATGACGCTTTTATCAACGAAACCATTCATACATCTGCACCTCACTTTTTATCCCAGTAGGAATCAAACCCGTATGCTCAGTGCGACAATTTTTTTTTATCCACTAGTTCGCCTGATGTTAAGCGACACTGCGATCTACGGTGGAGCGTGCTTGCCTAGAAGAAACCGATTCACTCGAGATTTAAAGACACACATTATAGTTATTGGGGAAGACCCACTCAGGAAGCTCATGCCACATTTCAGCGGTACGCAAGATGAAACTTGATTTAAAGCGTTTCGTTCATAAATAGCCTCTCCGATGCACATCTGTGCCGTGGTAAACCATTGTTTAACTGTAGCACATAATATCTAATAGTAATACGACCGTAGCTAACTTGTAAGTGGTATATTGTATAACTGTAGGTGACCTGGTTTACGACCATGTTTTATTCTGTGGGTGGCAAGTGACACGCGATGTGTGAACTACCAGCCTACGTAACAAGACGTATCCCGTACTACGATTATATGTATACAGGTGTTACAAAACTAAAACCGAAAGGAGGTTAAATGGGGCCTTATAACGAGTTCATTCACAATATTTAAGAAACAATCACTAAATATTAAGTGAAGCTTACCACAATATATTAGTGAAAACCACATCTAAATCGGATAAGCTGTTTCTGAGATTAGCGTGCACAAACGCACAGACAAACAGATAGACAAAAATTCTAACAATCATTTTTCTCATATATCTTCCATGTACAGAGAGCGATCCGTTACATATTTATTATATTGATGATGATAAAAAGAAAAATTAAAAGTGTCTATAGAAATATGCAAGAATCGTAGCAAGTTGCGTTCTTTAGTGTCTGCTTACCCCCCATGGGAAAAAAGAGTGAGTGTATGTATGTATGCCTATGACCAGTTTGATGTTGTTTCCCCCTGCTAACTTAACCTTTTTTTTTTACTCTTCCAAATTCAAATATGAATTGAGCAAAAACACTGTTCGAGTTTCATGGGAAGGCTCAGGGAGGGTTATTCTCAAAGCGGCCTCCTTTGGGCCGCACGCCATATGCAGGACCGCCGCTTGCCTTGAAGAGTGCGTGCAAATGAAATACATTGCCATTAATGCATAAACAATACGAGATAAAAAAAAAACATTGGCGTAATTACGGGTTATCACCCCATCGTTTAGTACATGCGCCCGCGCAGAACGACAATAACAGTCAACGCACGTAATGTTGTGTACTAGTGTTCGTGCCAGTGTAAGTATAATAATACTAGTTGTCCACAGCGGTGTTTTTTTTTTTTTTTTTCCTTTTTGCTCGGCTCCTATTGGTCATAACGTGATCGATAAAGTTATATAGGCTATAACCTGCCTCGACAAATTTACTATTATACACAAAAAGAATTTACCAATTTCGAACCAGTGATTCCTGAGATAAGCGCGTTCAACCAAACTCTTCAGAAAGAAAGAGAAGAAATATTTTTTGACTCTTCCCAGAAAAATGTTATTGGATTTTTCTATGAAATTTCATTTGCATCTTAGGCATGTTATGTTTATGGGAAATAGGGCTGGTGATAGATGAGAAGCGGTATATAATCGAAAACCTTTCGTTTCTTCCATGTGTAAAGAAAAAGTGCGTAGGTATCAAACTGTTTATACAGTCTATTTTTAAAACCTAACCATTATAGATGGAGGTTGTCGTCAATAAATAAAAGGATAATTATCTTCATCGAGCATTTGAACGACCCCGACCTCGTGAATGTCATGTGGTCAAGGTTCTCTCATGCTATTGTCCTACATTGCCCTTTCACGTCGAGGCTCCATTAAAACATTGGTACTAACAGTTCAGCAAGTCTTTTTTTGATCCTATTGCCATTTTCTGAGTAATTCCGTATTTCTGCCAACGAGTATATTTTCCAAAATATTGTACCAGTTATCGCTGATTGAATTCACTAATGGATTTTCTTATCGGATTCTTCCATCCAAATATTTGCAACCTTACAACGACTCTTAACGATTCATGAATTTTTGTAAAATCTTTTGCCAAAAAGATTTTACAAAATTTCATTCTCTTAATTATGGTTGAACTACACACTACTATGTCTGGACTTTAAAAGAGACTATGATTATCTGAGTTTGTTGCGGTGTTTCTTCTCAGAGGTCGTCAGTTAGGAAATCTGCGGGAAGCCATCTAGTTTAAAAAAAAGTAAAGCTTTGACTATTAAAAGTGTCTTTCAAATATCTATTTACAGAAATAAATATCATTTCGCCTATGACTAATCAAATAGTACTGCTTCATTGTGTCAGTGGTTATACAAGCGGTTGTGGAGGTCCCCGTGGTCCCGTCCCGTGAGGTCTTGTGTTCGATTCGAGGTCGAGCAGTATTGTTGATAATTTTAATTTACCTATCAATAAAAAGACACATTGAGAATTTAAGTCTTCAGAAGAACCTTCTGTTTGGTGTCGGTTAAGAATACTATTTCGTGAACATAAACTTATTTCAATTCAATCGACTCGGAACACGTTTGCGTGAGTAAACAAGTTCACCGTCGATATGAGGAAAGTGAAAAATAATATGATCGTGATTACGAACGCCGCTTTTACTTTATACTAGACGTCGCCTGTTACAACATTTGCATACGTGATTATTGTTAACAGTATTTCATTGATAAATTGTGACTGCACGTTTAATGTAGCACACGAAAGGTTTTTTCTAAGGTGACCAACAAGCACGGCCCACCTGAAGCGGTTACTGTAGCCTATAGACGCTTGTAAAACCAGGGGTATCACTTGCGCGTTGCCGACCCTGTAAAACTAAAGATAATAAATAAATATTTGGGACATTTCACACAGCACGATCTAGTCCCAAACTAATCAGAGCTTGTACTATGGGCACAAGACAATGGATGTAATACTTACATGCTTTAAATACATACTTAAGAAACACCCAGACAGACACAAACACTTTTCATCACATGTAACATTTAAGGAACTTCCAATTAATCGTTTTAAAACAGCCTTATTTAAATGGCTTATCGATAAATCCTTTTATTCCGTAGACGAGTATCTTAAACTTAAATAAATAATATCTGCCATCTCAGTATTGGGCTTTCCTTAAAATGAATAACTGTAAAAATAATCTAAATTTGTATGCTATATTTAGCGAATTGTCCTAGTGCTTACTTAATTTGAACCAACTGTAATTTACTACAATTCTTACAAATAATAAATTTCATTTCATTTCATAAATATTTGTATCTTGTGGGAATCTATTATCTTGTGGATATTTTTTTATTGTAATAATAATTGTATCATGACAATAAAAAATACAATGTAGAACTTACAACGCGAACATTATACATAGATATAAACCAGTGCACGTCTACTCGAGATGGAGCAGCCCACAGATCGATAGAACCGCGACGCACTATGTAGGGGGAGGGAGGGTTACGCGGGTATAATCACTCCGCTTGCGAGTCGTATTCAGTTCCGTAATCTATGATATCACTCAAGATATAGAAAGAAAGAAAGAAAATCACATTTATTCGGAAAAGGTCCGTACAACACACAGTTAAAATAATGTAACAACATAATTATATAAAAGACCACAAGGATCACTGTATAATGTGCTGTCGGCATGCTTGTCCCGAATGGGTTGCCAGCTCAGCATTATGCTGGGCGTATATGTCATACATACTACTAAGTTCACACAAACTGCCGCTACCTGATATTTCTTGTTCGAAAAATGGTTTTGTTAGTAGTCGCCTTGCCGCGTTTACACTAGTGCAGAATAAATCAATGTTTAGTTCTTTAGAAACTTCATTAAAATGACGTGCCGTTCTTAGGCATTGCGTCTATAATTGGTAGTTGCGAAGGGTATATGGAGAAGTGGTCGCTGTCGAAATCCCATTTGATTAGTGCGTAATCCAATTTTTGTTAGAAGTTCAGGACAGTCGACGGTGCCATTGGCAACGTTGAGTAAAAAACATATATCACTAATTTGTCGTCTAGTACATAAAGGGAGAAAATGATATCTTTTACAGCGATGGATGTAGTCATTTGAGTATTGTTTTGCCTTGAAATCAAGATATTTTAAAAAATTCTTCTGAATACCTTCGATACGAGACTTATAAATCTCGTATTGAGGGTTCCAGACCTGTGATGCGTATTCCAGATGGAATAACTAATTAATTCTTAACTAACTAGCCTGCCCTATTCAATGTAAACTTATCGCACTGAAATCTAAAGTATTTACTATTTACTGCACTCTTTTATAAGTAGCAAAATGAAAGTACTTACTTGATGACGCCATCTTCAATGTAGACATCGAGGTCTTCCATGCCATCATCGTTGACGACCCGCCCATTCTTGATCAGCAGACGGTTCTGCGAGCTCTGGAAGATCGAGAAAAAAATTATAAGGTTTTTACTAAAGAAGGTTTCATGCAACGATTCAATGACTTAGGAGTTGTTTGTGAATAAATGGGACAGGAAAAGGCTTATTATCTTCTTACCCATGATAATGAAGCAAGTACATAATTAATAGAAATTATGAAATGGCATGAAATTATATTTATTTTCTGTTTTATACATCTTTTAAAGACACTTTTACAAGTCAAAGTTTTGATTTTATTATGCTAGAAGGCGCCGGGCATTTATAGTATTAACAAATAAATAGACAACGCAAAAGGCAGCTGTAGCAATTGAAAATTTAAATAGCCCCGTCAATTTAATTATGTAACCCCCTAAAGGAGCTAACAGTCCGCCGTGCGATCGCAATATAACCGAGACAATGATACTGAAACCGAATACACAAGATATGACCTAAGCAATGTTTTGATTGTTGTTGCACTAGCTGTGCCCTGACTTTTTCCTTTTTGCTCGGTCCCTAAGGCTTGTAGCGTGATGTTATTATAGTCTTTAACATTCCTCGATAAATGAAAGAAAGCAAATTTTAAGATAAAATACCAACCACAAAACAATAGGTAGATTCAAGACTTAAACATGAATGGACTATCCAACCCAAAGAATTTTTCAGTTCTACTGGTTCGAATTGAAAAATTCTAAAAATTCCTGAGATTAGTGCGTTCAAATAAACAAACTCTTCAGCTTTATAATATTAAGTATAAATATATTGCAAAGATAATGTGTAATGTTCGATCACATATTTACCAGACAAAATGAGAAATTATTTCTTAATTGAAGGAAATGTTATTGATCGTCGTGTTAAAGTCCGAATTGCTTTTGCAATTTCGCAAAAGCAAATTAATGTTTAAAGTACTGCAGTGTTTTAAATTGCAAATTAATGTTTAAAGTAGATAGTACTGCATTGGTGCTATGCAGTAACAGATACCCAACTTACTTCCATATAGAAAACCGAGATCTTTTTTAATTTATTTAGTCATTTATTTCAGGCATCCATGGCCCATAGAAAAATACCTTACAAACTAACATATACCTACAGTAAATAAAAAAATATGTTAATAATGTAAAACTTAAACCTATATTATATATTTATATAGGATATTTTTATTGATATTTTTATAGGTAGTAGACTCTGCTGCTAATTGATCTGGGTTAGTACTACTTCATTTAACTGTATGTTTGTTATTCATTTCATTTAAAAAAAAAACATGATTCTCTTACCTAAGGAGCTGTTCAATAATATTTCATCATCTACTTAAGATTGTAAAGAAAAACCCACTGTAATATTCAGTTCTGTAGTTCGTGTTGTTATCTTTCGCAAATAGAATTAATCTGTTTAGATTCTTACAAGGCAAGCTGTGTGTCTTGCTACAAGTATTTGCTAAAGGTTGTCGTACTTGAAAGAAATAAGATAAAAGAAACACTAGGTAATGTCTCTTCTATAAATGGCATGAAAAAGAATTAAATATCTAGAGCGTTGCAAAGTCCATACATAACAAAGGAATCAGATGTAAAGGACCAAGAAATGTTAAGCCACATTTATGCATAGAGAAATAACGGGATAATATGCAGCGTCATCCAAAAGGAACCTCATTTCGTATTCCAGTCCGAATAACTTTACGTCCTTTAAATATCACACCCAAGACAGTCAAGCCAACATTTAAAATAAAAACCGGACAAGGATATGCGCAAATTCTTAAAACAATTTAAAAATGGAACTCACTTTTATATTGATTCCAGAAACCGAAGTGGCAGTACAATCAACCGTCATTTTTCAAATTATGATTCCAAAACTGACCAATAACAAAGCAGAAACGGTTATAATTCGCGTTACGATTTATTACGCCGGGAATGGCGACCGGCGCGCCGTACGCGAGACCGACTGAAACTGAAAATGTGATACCGAAAATAGAAGGTGGTCGTCCCCTCGGTGTAAACGTTGCGTATGTATATATATATGTATATGTTTTTACATCAAATAGAAAGTGATAAAAGATGTGCAGGTAATATAGTCGACTATGCTGAAGCAGTTAGCACGATAGATTGAAAATGTGTAAACGTGACAAATGATTTTGTGGATTGCTTGAAATTCTACGGGTAGTTTAGTAACGTTACCAAAATATTATGGTTCGAATGGATTTGTGTATCGTTTGTAGTCTAAACAAGGACGGAGATTAGGATAATTGATTTTTCGACGGGAAGTATTTGTGAATCGGGTTCAAACTAGTATTTATGGCATAGAATATAATAATTAGTTTTCCTTGGATAGACTTATTGCGTTCCAGAGACAGTCTGTTTAATGAGAATGCTTTCAAGGAAAAAATCGGCTGTTAAATAAATGGGAGAGGTCGTTAAAATCATAATAACATTTTTGGAATAGCTATGCTGGTTAAAATAACAACTCCATTGGTATTTCGGGATGAGCCCGCTACTGGAAAATGGTTTATTTATTAATAAGCCGTTGACCAGCTGTGGGACGACACATAATGTCAAACTTAATAATAAATTGAGATCAATCGAGATGGGAGTAACCATTAGCCGTAAAGGAAAATCTAAGCAATTCATCACTTTCTATGTCAAACTGAACATTTTATGGATTAAAATGTTCAGTTTGACATAGAAAGTAATAAAAGTATCAATTTAAAAACAATACGGACATAAAAACTCTTTCCCATTACTATAACAGAATAAAAGCCAGAAGAACCGGGTCGCGGGAAAAGCGCGCGAAACTGAGACGGCCATCTTGAAACAACTTTCCCAGTCGATAAAACAGTTTCTTTCTATTGAGTGATATTGAGCTGTTACACTTTTAATCATCATTGTAATTGTTAATTACATAATTGTTTTGTTTAATTTTGTAGTTACTTTAGTAAATTGCTGTATTTGCATATGGGTTTTTGTAGCTTTAGAAAAAACTTATAACATGCGGTGAACATATGGTAGTTATAAAGTACTATGAAGAAATCATGGTCTTGTGTATCTTGTGAAACCATAATATGTATGTTCCAAGTAATAAAATAACACGGTCCGTTTTGGAATTGGACAGCTTTTTGAACATTTTATTTTATTAAGGAATGACAGTTACAGTTACATATTGATTACAAAGTAATGTAGGAGGTGAATATTAACAAATGACTAATGAACAATACATCCACAGTTTACTAAATTATGTATTTTATTTTTAATTAATCGATCCCTGAGCTGAGCAGGGAATTGAGTGGAGTTAAACATTGGACCAATCGCACCTAAAGGGTCGCCAAAAACTGGAGACGTTTACAAAAGTTCTGTAACAATTAGGTCAGTCTATTTACAAAAAGTAATCGACCTAAAATATACATACAACATAGCATCAATTTAATCAGCGTTTCTTTCATTGCATTGTATTGTACGTACAAATATAAAACCTACAATGAAACAGAAACATTGTTACCGTTACTATAAAAAAAAACCGCTATAGCAACCCATAACCATGGCGTGACGTAATTGAGTGACGTAAGCAGTTAAAAAAATTAATTAATGATGCTAATGCTCAGTGAACTCAATTAAGGTGGGGTAAATAGAAGGTAAATAAGCTTTTTAATGTAAGCATTTTTAATCTTTGGCATGAAATTCAACTTTCATAAGTTGGTTTGTTTATATTTATAAAATAAAGGGATTAATGACTACCTCATTAGCTTAGTGGTCTTGCGCTACTGCTACGCTAGATGTCCTGCGTTCGATTCTCAGATCGAGCATTGTTGAAATCTTAGTAGCAGTTTCGAGATTCGATTTGTGCCCGGTTATTGCATGGTACCTAAACATACCGGAGATCTATTGGTGTACTTACCTACATAGTGTTATTGGCGTTTGTAGGCTGCGGTTGCTGTTTACCATTAAGCGTCCCGTAAACTTATTTGCCGTCTTATCACAATAAAAAAGTGACTATTAAATAGCCAAAAAATATTTTTCGGAGTACCTATCTAATAATAATTTTTAACAATTTTACACAGCACCATCTAGTCCCAAACCAAGCAGAGCTTATACTAGGTACTAAACAATGGATACAATACTTATTTACTTAACTTATTTTTTTGTAAATACATACTTATAATACATAATAAACCTACCTAACTAGACACACACAAACGCACATCACAGGACACAAATATTTATTATTTGTGTCCTCTGGTAATCGAACCCACGACCTTGTGATCAGCAGTGCGACACTCGAACCACAAGACCACAGACGTCTTCAAACTAATACATACGTCTGTTTTATCAAGTTTAATAATCTGTGGTTTAATTTTAACTCGAATCCGCATGTTAGATAAAGGTTATCAATTCTCAAAACATAATAAACTGAAGTGTGTACGGTTATCAAGAATCGTTTACAAGAATATAATCAGTCTTTAACTCGGCAATTAATTTGTAACTAACAATCGTACACACGTGGATTCGTGTGTCGCCATTTTATATTAGTTGGATAAAACAGGGAACGAATTTTAGTTGACAATGTAGTAATTTCTCATTCTGAGAGGAGACTCGTGTCAAGCAGGGTTTTTTTTATACTTACTACTAAGGTGGCAAACAAGCATACGGCCCACCTGATGGTAAGCGGTTACCGTAGCCTATAGACGCTTGCAACACCAGGGGTGTCACGATGACGATTCAGTATAGTTACAACTGGCAAAAATAATGAACGTTGATTATTAATATTACACGGAGAAATCGATGTTATCAGCATTTAATATGTCCTTTATTACGTGATAAAATATTTGCTATGATAATTACTTCGTTAGTCTAGTGGCCCTGCACTGCTACGCCAGAGGTCCCGAGTTCGATTCCCAGGTCGAGCAAAATGTTATCGGGATTTTCTATAAAATTCTCAGCAGCAGCTCGGAGCTTGGATTTGCGCGTGGTTAATGGCAATAGACTCGCCCCCTATTACGTGGGACTTAAACATACCGGGGACATTAGTAGACCTCTGCATAACCCTTCGGGAATACCGGCGTGATGGTATGTTTACTCTGTTAAAAGGAAAACCCCTCAGATATCGTGTTACTCGAGTTTATTGATCACTTTCACCACTAAGTAGCTATACATATATGGGAATCCAATCGTAGGATTGGAAAAAAAAATGGCGTCTAGGCAGCTTGTCATTTCCTGCACATAACCGCTCAACTCAAGGACAAGCATGAATGCAAATTTTATAATATTCGTTAAAACTTCATCTTTTAACATTACAATGACATAATTATGATGAATTAATAATAATAATTACATAAAAGTGGAAATTGAGTACGTTAATGAGTACCCTTATCTAGGTCAAATAGTCTCTTTCCAGGCAAGACAGAATAAAGAAGTTGCACGACGCACAGAAAATGCCTGGAAGAGCTATTGGACCATGAAAGATCTTATGAAGGGTGATCTGAAGCGGAGACTCATGGACGTATGCATTCTTCCCATTCTTACATACGGTTCTCAAACATGGTCTTTGACAGATCAGCTGAGGTCCATGCTCGCGGTTTGTCAGAGATCAATGGAACGGAGTATTCTGGGTATAAAACTTGTTGACCGGGTTAGGAATACAGCCATCCGTTCCAAGACTAAAATAACAGACGTCATTCGGAAAGCTGCCACACTGAAATGGAACTGGGCTGGACACATCTGTCAACTCAATGGGTCCCACTAAATGGTAGACGCCAACGCGGCAGGCCCAGACGGAGATGGCAGGACGAGCTGGACTCATTCAAGAAGGATTGGTCCCTGGTAGCAACGCACAGAGAGAGGTGGAAGAAGAGTGGGGAGGCCTTTGCCCTGCAGTGGGACACGACAGGCTTTTAATAATAATAATTACATATCATTATTATAATTGTATAATTACATGTTGCCTTTTTATATATTTTATGTGTAGTAAAACCTAAAATACAAAAGATTTGTTGAACAACCTCGTCTATGACTATTGGTTTTTCGTCTTTGACCTATTAATTTTTAATTTATTTTATCGGTCTAAGTAATCGGAAGTATTGCCGCCTTCTATGTATACAAATAAACACAATACATAATATGGATTGTGTTTATTTATAAGTCTTTTAAAAACTAGAGCTATGAATTTTATTATATCGAGACCAAAAAAGTACAGACGCCAGCACGTCAAGCTATCCAAAACTGTCAAATTTTCCCAATTGAATATGAACCTCATAGTTTCGTTTTAAAGTTGAAAATCAATTAAAGAAATTTGACAGATTGTGGTAGCTTGATATGCTGGCCTCTGTACTATATATTATTTTTCATATGTCTCTATTTTTATTTACTTAATTCCTCATAAAGAGGAATCATCCTCCGCCCTTATGTGATGTGCGTGCGGATTGAGATTGAAAAAAAAGTAAGTAAGTATTGATTTGTTTCTTTCGATATTAAAGTTCCACGATAGGTAATTTTTTTTATAGACTTATTACGCAGTGGTGTATAATTATACCTACTGCAACACGGTTAAATAAAAATTATACAATAAAATCGCTACAACGAACAATCATGATTCAGCGTAACTGAAAACATTACAAGTTTGAAAAACTCCGTGAATAGGAAATTAATTCAGCGTCGTATGCCACGCAAAATAGTACTCAGCGAAGGTCAGTTACCACAATGCAGGTCGGCCTATTATGCTGGACTTTAGTGTGCACTACACTATGAATAGTGAACTGGTACAATGGGGCAGTTTGTACGGCTATGATTAATGTATATATATGTATAGTATGGGTCATCCTTGAGAATATTACATCAAAACAGGCAACTAAAAAGGTGAAAAAAAGATTTTCAATAGCTCTGAAAATGTCATTATCAATCTTTTTGTATATTTTTGGCATTTTCCATGCTAAGATTTTAAAGTTATTTAGAAAAGGAAAAATACGACCGCGGGCAGGATTCTTTACTAAATAACTTTAAAATCTTAGCATGGAAAATGCCAAAAATATACAAAAAGATAGTTATAAGGTAAGGTGGCATCGTTCGGCATTTAACTAACTGTAAAGTAAGTTGTGTCGGTTGAAAAGCAAAAACTTGCATTTCAATAGGTGTTACTGACGTCACCATAAAGACGTAAATTCAATATGTGAAGGAAAAAAAAATTCGACGTGACGGGTAGGTATCGCGGTGGCTTAGTGGTCATAGCGTCTGGTGTACCTAACCAGAAGACGCAGGTTCGAATCCTGCCCGCGGTCGTATTTTTCCTTTTCTAAATAACTTTAATGTCATTATCAATCCATATACCGTCCCACGGCTGGGCATGGGTCTCATCTCACATAATGAGAGGGATTAGGCTAAGTATAGTCCACCACGTTGGCCTAAAGCAGGTTGGCAGAAAATCTCTAAGGTATGCAGGTTTCCTCACGATGTTTTCTTTCACCGTTTAAGCGAGTGATAATTATTAATACGCATAATGATTTCGAAAAGTCAGAGGTGCGTGCCTTGTATTCGAACTCGAGACCTTCGACTTGGCAGTCCAATGGTCATACCATTAGGCCATCACTGCTTTTATCACCAATAAGCTATGCTGCTGAAAATGTAATTGCTCTCAAATCGCTATTTCTACGATTTCAAATTAACTGTACAAAGGATATATCTAAAAACTATCATATAGGTTTCCTTTTAGCTAAACCTAGTCGCTAGACATCGTAAAACGTTTACAGACATTAAACCAACTTTCTGCATTTGACAGCAAAGATATTGCAAACCAAAAATATCTCTGAGCGAAACCATTTATATTGTAGATTGTTATTTAATATGATACTAAGTATTTCTTAACATAACTGAGAGTACAAATACTTGGATAGTAGTTAAAAGAATCACTGTACGGTTCGGGCAGCTAACAATACCCGTTCTTATAATATAACTAGATCCGCCCGCGACTTCGTCCGCGTGGAAAAGTTACTTTTAATTATCGTTGTAATTTGGCTAATTATCTCAAAATCGTTACAAATTATAGCCTATATGTTATACTGATGTATAAATAATAATACTGTAAAGTTTCATCAAAATCTGTTCAGTAGTTTTAGCGTGAAAGAGGAACAAACATGCATCCATCCATCCTCACAAACTTTCACATTTATAATATTATTATTATAGTAGGATGTAGGATAGTAGGAAGTATTAGTAGGGATAGGATAGCAATTACTGGGCATATGATTTGTGACATTTTCCAACAACATGACAGGTTGTGGTCGAGTTGCAGGACCTTCAAGGGCCCAAGCATTGCCTAGCACAAACTCATCCTAATCTAAAGCTCGCGCCTGACATGACCTGTGACCTAACCGGTACGCGCTTGATTGATAAATCTTTCCTTTGCGCCAAAATAACACTTCTGGGCACATAGTTCAATGACAGATTAACTACAAAATATATATTTTTAAATATTAGGAATCATTATCATCTTCCTACTCTTATCTCAAATTACTTGGGGTCTTAGGGTCTATGCAGTATGTATTTTTCTTCCATTGGATACATCTTTTTTTGCCTTCATCGCATCATTAACTTCCTTTATAGCATATAATATCATCTCTCACACAGTCCATCCATCTTTTCTTCGGTCTCCCTCTTCCCTTATATCCATCCACATTCATGCAAAACCTTCCTGGTAACACGCTCTTCACTTCTACGCATCATGTCTACCACTACCAGCGCAGCACAGCTTTTCTGTAATGGATACCACTTTCAAACTGCTCTTATACACACGATGATGATGATTAGAAATTTAAAAAATATACGCATCGACTTGAGAGCCTCCTCCGTTTTTTTTCGTCCGTTAAAGCACGGAATATACAGTGTAAAATAAGAAAAATCTCACCATTTCTGCGTTCCGTATCACAGTGAATTCACTACTGAGTACGTTCGACTGAGTACATTCGACTGAACCGAACACAAATATCACTGTAAGTATACCTATACAAAGATATTAATGCGATAACACGACCGTATTCTTGTGTTCGTAGGCATAGCTGTAAAGATGAATTGTAGGTACCTACTTCGATTTTATTTTTTATTGCAAAGAATAAAAGGCTACAAAAATCAGTCAGATAAATAATGGATAACAGTTAGCAGCGGGTAGGTACATCAGTACAGATGCCAGGTCAAGCTATCCAAAACTGTAAAATTTACCCGATTGAAAATTAACCTTATTGTTGTGTTTTAAAGTTGAAAATCTATCAAAGAAATTTGACAGATTGGGGTAGCTTGATGTGCTAGCCTCTGATTTCGGCGGTACTTTTTTAGGTCCCCCGTAAAAGGGAGGGTACCTATATTGTCATTGACCAGGCACAGATCCAAAATCCGAACTGCTACTGAGAACGTCTTCATAAGTATTTTTTTAGGAAAAGAAAACAGAATTCAAACATTGTGTGTAAAATAATCGCGGACAAACATACATACATACGAGTCAAACTGAGAACCTCCTTTTTTTGAAGTCGGCTAAAATACCAAAGCCTTCTCCTAAGTGTACCAAATACTTTTCTGAAAACCGCATCAAAATCGGATCAGTCAAACGCGAGATAATCGCGAGCAAACATAGAACCTCCTTTTTTTAAGTCGGTTAATAAACGAACACTGCGTGGATTGGGCACAGAACGTAGGATTTTATGCTCAGCATGCTTGTCGTTGAATATTTTTCTCTTATCCAATTAGTAAACAAGTGTGTTTTTAGTGTAAACATCGTTAGTCGTCGCATTCAATGTAACAATAACGCTAACTAGATTATATTTAAACTTGAACAGATTTGTTTAGTTACCTGTTGAGTTTAGAGGTTAGTAATGCTCTTCACTTTTTTTTATGAAGGTTATACTATACAGGATGATTAGTTGGCTAAAAAAGGCTAATAATATTAATTTATATTTATTTCTGACACTTACGCGAATAGACTGAAACAGAACAACTCTTTACAGTGTCCATTATACAGTCTGCCCGTGACTATGGACAATTTAAGGGTCCCTTCATCGTCAACCCACTGCTGGGCAGGGGTCTTATCTCAGATTGAGAAGGATTAGGCTATAGTCCACCACTCTGGCCCGCGGGTTGGCAGACTTCACACACCGCCGAGAAAAATCTTTAAGGCATGCAGGTTTCCTTACGATGTTTTCCCTCACCGTTTAAGCGAGTGATAAATATTTAAATTATTAATGTGCACATGAATTCGAAATGTCAGAGGTGCGTGTCTTGGATCCGAACTCGAGACCTTTGACTTAGAAGTTCAATTTCCCTCAGATCAGTGACATTTAAACTCTTAAATCAACACAAATACAAAACTAGAAATGACGCAATATCCCAATCCCACACTTCTGTGGAATCAATTAACAGTGTCCAAACGTAAACATTGGTTACGAACGGATTGCATAATCGTTTAAACCGACAGTTCTAAAGATACGCAGAACATTGTGTCATGTAACCGACTGACCCATTTCTCACCACATTCAGATAATCTAAAGTTGGTTTTAGATAAGATTATCTTGGCTCTTGTTTTGCCGCAGACGCAATGATGATTCAGACATCTTAAATGTTTTAAGACGTTATCCAGCATGGCGATATAATCCTTCTAACCAGAGTTGAGTTG
The DNA here is from genome assembly GCA_964056405.1 of Acronicta alni. Lineage (NCBI taxonomy): Eukaryota > Metazoa > Arthropoda > Insecta > Lepidoptera > Noctuidae > Acronicta > Acronicta alni. The sequence goes on along the minus strand of OZ043938.1, from coordinate 6,784,326 downwards.
AGTCTAAGTTGAGGTCGGCTTCGATTTTAACCAGTTTTTTTTGTCTTTATACTACTAAGGTCGCAAACAAGTATACGGCCCACCTGATGGTAAGTGGTTACCGTAGCCTATAGCTTGTAACACCAGGGGTATCACTTGCACGTTGCCGACCCTGTAAAACAAAAGTTAGTAGTTGGTTTGGCAGTATAAGGGTCAAAGTCCCCCCACTGCCAACACAACGTTTCCTTGTGGACTGGCAACCTTGCTCACCCTAAAAACACAACACAGCTCAAAGCAGTGTTATTTAGATTTTTACTTCGATTTTCTGGAAGGCGGAGGTACTTCCCCAGTCGGGCAGCTCTGATTTGAGTGGAATTACTCCCACTATGCCCATGCAGCTGAATAGAATACATATTTAAAACAAACAGTACAACCTAATAGTAAATGTCGATAACATAAGGCTAAACGGGTTCTCAGACTTTCGGGGCTTCTGATTACCACACCAATTGTTGTCACAGGTGCTCAACTGTTGAAGATCAAGAGCAAGTAGTAGTGTGGAGTGGCGAGGTGTGTTGCCCCTCCAACCAGGCGGGTGTTGTGCCTGGCGGGCCACGGCCCGACGGTTGATGTCGGGCGGTTGTATATATGCAACTTTCGTTGCGAATGTTGCTTGCGCGATTCAGAACTTCGTAGTTCTATGTAGCGCGGTAGATGTCGCTACAGTAGTATTATAGTTTTTCTGTATGTAACATTATATCGTAGACATCAATCTTCAGATCAAGTTTCTATTTAATTTCTATTAACTTGTCTGACAACTTAGTTCGAGAACCGATATAGTTTCTTGCTTATATATTGGACTGAAAATCGATCAGGAATTCCACCGGTTGATTCGAATTTACACTTTTAAATATGGAAAAGAAACTATATAAAATACAATTGGGAATTGTCAGTCGGTTTAAACATGACCATGCCTAAACAGTATGGCAAAAAAAAAATGTGACTGTATAGCTACTTTCTTTTTTTGTCTAACTCGACATGCCAAAGGAGATAAGTAAGTAATTAAAAGAATATGCGAACTAAAGGGATCCCAGGTGATACCACTGACAATCCATCAGACCATATTTGAGTTCCATTTCTAACGTCGAAGTCTGAGAAACAATTAAGAAATTCAAACACATTCACAACACTCTCTTAAGATATAGGTATAGGTTATCTTAGATTAGAGGCACCATAATTTTGTACAAATTTTGCAATATTTACTATATTGCTAACACTAGTTCTAATTCTGATTCCGCCTATCTCTCAATTATGATATTAACTCTAAAGGAACAGTAAGTAACCTTATTAGTAAACAGGCAATCCTCAATACCATTGAACCGTAACGTTTAACATTATATGACATGCTAAAATTAATTGCTTTTTAGGGTTCCTCTACCGTACCTCAAAGGAAAAAACGGTACCCTATTAGGAGCACTTTATTGTTTGTCCGTCCGTCTGTCAAGACCCTTTTTCTCAGGAACGCGTGGAGGTATCAAGCTAAAATTTATATCAAATACTCAGGTCTACTGTCCCTTGGAGCTGTGAAAAAATCAAACTTCTATGTCAACGCAATCAAAAGTATACCTACAGGTTTATGAACGGAACTCTCGGTGCGCGAGTCTGACTCGCACTTGGCCGGTTTTTTCACACCCTTCATGAAACATCTCATTAACTCTCCCCTTATTCTATTTGTTTCTTATTTATATATTTTTTTTTATATTTTTGGGACATTTTACACAACACCATCTAGTCCCAAACTAAGCAGAGCTTGTACTATGGGTACTAGACAATGGATATAATACATATATACTTTTTTTTTGTAAATACATACTTAGCAAATATGCACACTTATACAAAATAGCACTTTTGAAAAGTCAAACTAGTTGCACGGTTCCAGAAAGTGGGTCTTATGGAGAAGAACCGGCAAGAAACTCCATAGACACTCTTTTCAACAATAAAAAACATGATTACAGTGTTCAGTATTAAAATTATTATTCTGAAAACTTAATATAAGATTCAAAGCCATTTACAAGTTCTCACATGTAAACATTCAATTAAAATTTGAAAAGAGGTCAATAAACTAATGAAATTTAGATTTTACAGTAATGTTTGTTCCTCGTAAAGAAACGTTAATTATCAACAGATCCTAAGCTGAGAAACACTGCCATTAAAATATATCCAAATCGTGTAATAATTTCTATGAGTTTTGTCTATATGAGCACCTAGCTGAGGAGACATACAGTAAGCTAGACTTTATACAAATCATTAATTTTGTACCGAAGAACGTAGAATTGCTTTTAAGAATACTTCGTTAATGAACAACGATAATCGAAAGACCCCTTGCACATTTTTTTGTACTGCGGAAAATGCTTGTGTATCCTCTGCTACCTAGGGAGGCAGCAGGGTAACGTGGACTCACTCCGAGTAATAACCGCATTTGCTTTCCCTTACCCTATAGTCCCAGCTATTGGATTCGGGCCGTTCGTCACGGGCCAAAAGACCTTGCCCTACAGAATAGGTTACTACTATTAATCTACACTTCGACGACTATATGACTCCAATAGAAAGATTTTATTATTAATGAAAGTACCTCAATAAAACTTCTCCACTCAACGTAAGTGCCACGATGTAGTTCATTTGTTTTCCCTAAATGTTGTGGGTTTTCCCAGCCTGATCGTGCGTGTGTATAAGTTATCGAGGGTGAATTTGGGGGTTCTTTAATAATTTATGCAATTGTACTTTTCCGACCGTTACAATAGAGTCCAAAATAGTTTTTTTAACGATAACTACTAAAAGCAAGGGCTACATATTATTCCTTTAGACTACCGTGTACGTATGAATGGCTAGGTAGTGACGACTTAAAAATTTCCTATTCGTCTTTATTGAATATTATCAAGAAAAACTTCTTTTCATTTCGAATATTACTAAGTTAGAGCACTTTTTGCACTCACATAAATATGCACCAAAGATTTATGATCCCATTTCCACAATGGCCGGAGTTACACTTCAACATCTTATTATTTCATCAAGCTCCGATTTCGAAGCTGATGAAAATGAGAAACCCAATAACACTGTTCGACATAGTTTCTTTCCAATTCTTCTCCATAGGATCAACTTTGCAACCTTGCACTTAAATTTATTAACGTTTCTGCGCGTATTTGAAATAAAAAATACTTTGAACTTGTAATCTAACCTAGGATATAACGCTTAGCAGCCATGTTAATGACAACTACACTAATGATGGAGTTACTGGAACAATATTGACTTCAATCCCAGAAAGAGAAGATACTCATAATGACTCCCAAACCAAAAACTCCCAAAGAGGTTCATAATTAACAGGCAAGACACTGTTGTCACCAATCGGAGGTACAAAGGCCAGCACATCAAGCTACCCCAATCTGTCAAATTTCTTTGATAGATTTTCAACATTAACACAAAGAAATAAGGTTCATTTTCAATTGTGAAAGTTTGTCAGTTTTGTATAGCTTGACCTGCTGGCGTCTGTACTTTAATAACGTGCAGGATAAACCACTCAAAGTATTATCGAGGCGCGCTGATAGCTTCATGAGCCATGACAGCTCTCCATTATAACACCACCCCACTTCACTTGTGACGCACAGACAATCGCATCCGTTGATGTATTGATTTTTGCTGGACATAACATCTATGTTATTACTGTTTTGTCCGTAGGAGGAAGATTTATGATACAAAACTTTCTCTCCGTACGCAGGGAAGAAACGCGTGGTGTAAAAGTCAATGGAACCTTGCATGTATGGTGACAGAATCTAGTGTTCCCGTGGATAACTACCACGTTCATCATCATCAACCTATATACTGTCCCACTGCTGGACACGGGCCTCCTCTCAGAATGAGAGTGATTAGTCTGGCCTAGTGCGGGTGAAGTGTACTAGGTCAGTGAAAAAAATCTCCACACACCGTCGAAAAAAATCTCTTAGGCATGCAGGTTTTATCACGATGTTTTTCTTAACCGTTTAAGCGAGTGATAATTAATTATAAAGACGTAACATTATGTAAGACCAGCTTAATAGCATATTATGCTTTGTTGAATACAGCATAGGTAAGTTATTTAGCCGGTCGTGTCACCCAAAAACTGGATGTCTTTTTGGGCTTCTGACTACTTCTAACGATTACCGGGACCTACGGCTTTACATGTTCGCTGAAGCATGGAGGGGTCTCGATGTGTTAAGAATGGTCTCCCATCCACACACTGACCGCGGCAAGCGCAGCATCGCCTTGTAGATCGGGTGATCAGCATAGTTATACCTTAGCCACGAGCCCAAAGGGTTTATTTGAATTATATTGTTACGAGCTGGGGTTCGGGATAAATTAAATGTCGCCAATTTAACCGATAAACAATCAAAACTTTAATTATTCACACGAATACAAAACACAAATCACCAGTATGTCGCTATACTAGTTCACTTCACAATTCACTATCGCACTGTAGTCGCTTCGTAATTCGCTTCGATCTTCACTTGTCCGTGTCCACAATCGAACTGCCTTGCCGGCCCCTTAGGACCGGTATTTATATGGCTCAGAAAGTTCCAGAATCGAATAATCCCGAAAATGCTACAAAAAAATACCAGTAGGTACTCGCGCGCCTATTGTTTCGCGGGCGTTGACCTCGGCCTATTGTCGCGAGCCGCGTGTCCTTGAGGTATTGTTATAGGCACTTATAGATATAAGTACCTACCTATACCTACGCGAGTGTCGAGATTAAACTTCCACGCGTTTCTAGAACCTTCGTGAGCCATCTCAGTCGTTCTCTTACGTATCCGGCGTAACACTGCCCCCTCCTAAGACATGCTCGTCCCGAGCATTATTAGATCCGTGATATCGTGCCAGGCGATCCACATGAACGATCTTCGCAGCACCTCTTTGTCCCTTTTGTATTCGGTAGGTGACATCGTTGATCTTAGTCACGACTCGATAGGGACCGTCCCATTTTGGCTGTAACTTAGGTGACTTTCCTTTGCTGCGCACTGGGTTATGTAGCCACACTAGTGAACCCTCGTTGAAGCCTTTGTTGTTCATTTTGCGGTCGTAGCGGGTCTTCGTTCTCTCGGACGTTTGTTTGCCTGATTCCCTGACATGCTCATATATGTCATTCATTCTAGTCCGTAAGTCGTTCGCATAATCAGTTACACAGCGGGGAGTGTCAGGGGGGATACCAGTGATGAGATCTGCAGGCAACCGTAGTTCTCTTCCGAAGTTCGCGAAGGCTGGCGTTACCGTCGTACTTTCGTGAACTGCACTCCGATATGATAAAAGGAACGGCTGGATGTGCTTGTCCCAGTCTCTCTGCCTGTTTCCCACAACTTTCGCCAAATATCTCTCCAACGTCTGATTGAACCGTTCAACCATTCCATCAGACTGTGGGTGGTACGAGGTGGTTCTAGTTTTATGAGTACCCATGACTCGACACGTCTCCTGGAATATTTGAGATTCAAAATTCCTTCCTTGATCACTGTGAATCTCTAAAGGTACTCCAAATCGACAGAAGACCTCATGGACCAACTTATCGGCAACCGTCGAAGCTTCTTGGTTCGGGATTGCGAACACTTCCGGCCATTTTGTGAAGTAATCCATCACAACCATAAAATACTTGTTCCCACTTTCACTTTCCGGGAATGGTCCCGCAACGTCTAGAGCTATTCGTTCCCAGGGTGCACCAACGTTGTAGACCTTTAATGCACCTCTGCTGCGTGTGTGAGGCCCTTTGACCGCTGCACAACTCGTGCATTTACGACACCAGTCTTCAACGTCGTTTCGACAGTGGATCCAGTAGAAGCGCTCTCGAATCTTTAACAAAGTTCTTTTTACTCCTAGATGACCTCCTGAACACCCATCATGATAAAGTTGTAGTATATCTGGGACCTTAGCTTTGGGGACTACTATCTGCAGATGGCTCTTGTCCCCTTTAGCGTTTTCCCATTTACGGCACAAGACACCGTTCTGTAACAACAGACTGTCCCACTGCGCCCAATAACTCTTTGTAACTGTGCTCAATGCTGCAACGTCACTCCATGTCGGTTTAGAGGCACCAGCTTTCATCCACTCGAGGATTGGCTTGACATCTGTGTCATTTTCTTGAGCCTGCTGTAAAGTTCCCTTCCATTCGTCACTAAGGTCTGTTTTCAGCATCCTTACCGGAACTGCTTCCTTAGTCTCCTGCCTGACACAGTGCTTGCATGTTTCCGGACAAGGTCTTCTTGACAACGCATCTGCGTTACCGTGAGATCTGCCACTACGGTGTTCAATTATGAAATCGAACTCCTGCAGAAGCTCAATCCACCTTGCTACCTGTCCTTCCGGGTTTTTAAACTGTAATAGCCACTTCAGTGCAGCATGATCCGTTCGCAAGTGGAACTTCCGCCCCAATAAATATTTGCTGAAGTGCTGTAGTGTCTTAACTATGGCCAGCAATTCCCTCCTCGTGACGCAATAGTTCCTTTCAGGCTTTGACAGTGATTTACTGAAGTAACCTATCACAACCTCCTGATCTCCTTTTCGTTGTGACAAAACACCGCCAATACCAGTATTACTTGCGTCTGTGTCCACTATGAATTCATTTTCATTGTCAGGGTAGCCCAAAATAGGTGTATTGCACAGACGTTTCTTTAACTCTTGGAAAGCACTTTCGCAACTCGTGTCCCAGCAAAACTGTGACTTTTCCTCCGTCAGTTTGTGTAGAGGCTTCGCTACATCCGAAAAGTTCTTCACAAACCGTCGATAGTAGGAGCACAAGCCCAAGAATGCTCTGACTTGGGTCTTATCTTTTGGAACTGGCCAATCCTTAACAGCAACTATCTTCTCTGGATCGGTTTCAACACCTTTTTCAGAAACGACGTGTCCCAAAAAGCTTACTTGATGTTTAAAAAATGAGCACTTTTTCGGACTCAACTTTAGGTTGGCCCCTCGGATTTTTGAAAGGACACGTTCCAGGTTTTGAAGGTGTTCATCAAACGAACGGCCCACTATGATGATGTCATCTAGATAGACCAGGCAGGCGTCTCCAATTAGGCCAGTGAGCACTAGTTCCATAAGCCTCTCGAATGTGGCAGGTGCATTGCACAGTCCAAACGGCATGACTTTAAACTGCCACAGACCCTTTCCTGTAGAAAATGCTGTTTTCTCTTTATCTTTTGGGTCTATCTCCACTTGCCAGTAACCACTTTTTAGGTCTAATGTCGTAAACCATTTCATTCCCGTCAGCGTATCCAGTGTGTCATCAATCCTTGGCAATGGATAGCTGTCTTTCTTCGTGACATCATTCAATCGTCGATAGTCTACGCAGAAGCGCATACTACCGTCTTTCTTTTTAACCAGCACCACAGGAGAGCACCATGGACTAGATGAAGGCTCTATTACACCATCCTTCACCATTCCCTCAATCATGGTCTCCATTTCCTTTTCTCTTGCAACTGGCAGCCTTCTGGGTCTTTGACGAATTGGTGGCTCATTGCCAGTATTTATCTTGTGCTGAACCAGACCAGTCTTTCCTATGTCAGCATCATTTGATGAGAAAATATCAGCGTATTGAAGCAACAACTTTTTAGCCTTGTTCTTTTCTTCTTCAGACAGATGATTTTGACAATCTTTCAGGAGCGTCGCAACGTTAAACTTAACGTTTTGTACCTTATTACCAGCACGTTGATCTTGGCACTGTCGCATCCAGACTACTTCTTCACAAGTACCCATCAATGTGCCCTTCTTGATTATTTGCTCCTTATCGCTTGGATTCAATATGCGTACTGCTGATACATTGGTAGCCTTCACCAACGTTCGTGCCATCTTCCATGAAAAGTCATCGTCCAACCTTTCTATGAGGACACATCGATTTTTCTGTCCAGCATTTTGTGGAAGAGTGACTGGAACGATTGTTTCTGACTTAGGGGGAAGAACAATCTTCCTTAAGCAGAACACATTCCCAGTAGATGCTCCTTCCATAAAAATTTCTTCTGAACCACACTTCAATACTCCTTGGTTAACATCGATCTCACAAAAATGCTTTCGCATAAAGTCCAGTCCCAATATGCAGTCATCTACTATATCAGCTATGATGACATTATGCCGATATATTCTGTTACCAAGTTTTAATTCCACCTCCTTCTCGCCTCGGACGGCTATGTGCTGACCAGTAGCTGTTACTAGTTGTATAAGATCACGGTCACCGGTGTAATCCCCAAGAACCCGACGTGCTAACTGAAAATTCACGACCGTGCGAGAAGCTCCAGTATCTAGTGTCAGCTTACATGGTGTTCTGTTGACTTCGCCTTTGATGATCAGGCTGTTTCCATCATGGGCTTGTGAGATGGAAATCCTTGGGGCTCCTTTCACACCAGCCAGCACCCGCCCCGCAGTCCTGGCTTTTACTCGTTTCCCTGTTGTTCCTTGGTGGTGGAACTAACCGCCTTTACTTCCATGCTTTGCCCCTTTTCTCGCCACGAAGTTCCTTTGGGGCAATTTGCTCGCAGGTGGCCCTTCTCACCACAAATGTAGCATCGAGGTGATCCTACACCTTCCCTTCGTCCCTCGTTACGCTTTGGACAACCCGCCTGGTAGTGACCCTTTTCCCCACAGAGGTGACAGTTTGGCAACACGACTTCCCGAACTCTATGTGCCCGATGGTCCTGCCTAACTGCCTCCACTTCTAAGGCATGGGCCAAGGCATCTTTAAGGGTTTTGTGGTGTCCAAGATTCACAGCAGCTCTGACTTCTAGGTCACGAATCCCATCGACGAACGCCTGGACCAGATTTCCGTCGATATATGCAGGTGTCGACTGGTTGGCTTTCCGGACCAGCTTTTCAATTTCCACAGCCCACTGCTGTAGTGACTCGGTGCTACGCTGTACGCGGTCCTTCAGCTGGGCACGGAACACGTATTCCAGGTGTGCGTCGCCGTATCTAGAGTCCAGCGCCTCAAGCAGCTGATCGTAGGTCCTGTCGTTGCCGAGGGCCTCCAGTACTGTTAAAGCCTGGTCGCGGAGACATAATGTGAGTGCCGTCATGGCCTGACTTTTGTCCCATCCATTCGACTTCATGACGGCTTCAAACTGTATTTTGTAAGCCGACCAAGAGGAGGTCCCGTCAAATGGCGGTACTTTGAATCCACGAAGTGAAGGCATCGTGGAACCACCAACTACAGGAGCCACAATTCCGTTTCCTGCCTTGAGATCACCTAAAGTCTTCTTTATATCAGATATTTCCACTTTGGTTTCGGAAATCCAACTGTCGTGTTGTTTAACTTGCTCTTTCACCTCCTTGAGCTCTTTGCCAAATGTCGCTTGAACATCCTTCAAAAAGTGCATTTGGTCGTCTTTACCACGCTGTAATTGCTCCTGCAATTGACGCGTCTGTTCCTCCTTGTCCTTTTGCAGCTGCTCCCGCAGTAGGCGGGCCTGCTCTTCTTGCTGACGGGCCTGCTCCTCCTGCTTACGGGCCTGCTCCTCCTTGTCCTTTTGCAGCTGCTCCCGCAGTAGGCGGGCCTGCTCCTCCTTGTCCTTTTGCAGCTGCTCCCGCAGTAGGCGGGTCTGATCCTGCATCAGCGCCATCAAGGCCGACAAGTCGACCGCAGGTGCTGGAAGGGCTCCAGATGGACCAGCGATCGGATCTAACGTCGGCTGCCGAGGGCCCGAAGGTTGTGACGGAGAATCTCCAAACCGTCTCTGGTCCATCTCTTGCTGCCGCTGACTCCTGGTACGAATACCGTCCGTATCTTCCTTCGGTAGAACTGGCATAATTTATCCCACTTCTGACACCAATTGTTACGAGCTGGGGTTCGGGATAAATTAAATGTCGCCAATTTAACCGATAAACAATCAAAACTTTAATTATTCACACGAATACAAAACACAAATCACCAGTATGTCGCTATACTAGTTCACTTCACAATTCACTATCGCACTGTAGTCGCTTCGTAATTCGCTTCGATCTTCACTTGTCCGTGTCCACAATCGAACTGCCTTGCCGGCCCCTTAGGACCGGTATTTATATGGCTCAGAAAGTTCCAGAATCGAATAATCCCGAAAATGCTACAAAAAAATACGAGTAGGTACTCGCGCGCCTATTGTTTCGCGGGCGTTGACCTCGGCCTATTGTCGCGAGCCGCGTGTCCTTGAGGTATTGTTATAGGCACTTATAGATATAAGTACCTACCTATACCTACGCGAGTGTCGAGATTAAACTTCCACGCGTTTCTAGAACCTTCGTGAGCCATCTCAGTCGTTCTCTTACGTATCCGGCGTAACAATATGCTCCATATTACTCTGGTTTCGTGAAGAAGCAGAAAAAATCCTGTTTCTGAGCATTTCATTAGGCAAACCAGGGTTTAGACCCTAAACTAGGGTCAAACGCACTCAAACCAATCATAAAAAAATAGGTAACGGTGGAGAATTCCCGTAAAAGTTACAAAGACATAAATTTCCGGAGTTCTGTTCTTGTTATTTCCCTTGTGTTTTTACGAGATTACTTTTGGAGAATAGGTTTAAGTTCCAAGAAGGATTTTTAGAAAGATATATGGCCTTGTTGGATAGGTCCTCTAAAAAGGCCAGATGTGTAGCAGTTTGTATGCACGTGAAAGAAACAAAAGAAGAATCTAGCGAGTGGACGACGGCATTTAGAATTCATACATACACTATCGGCATGATATCGTGGACTGCAAAGAACAGCGGATGAATTAAATGAGTGTCCAATCATCAATATTTTTGGTGTTTAAATTGGTAAATGATGAATTGATGATCATTATGGAGTTATGTTTTTCTGTTGATACGTGTTATACAATTTTAAATAATTCTAGTTTGTTATTATCGGTCTTCATACGATGTCGTCAAGAATAGAAAGTAGGTGTTAAGCCATGGTAAAAGTCAATACGTTGAATAAATAAAAAGTTTCGGTGGAACACGATTTAATAATGCAAGTATGCACTAGATATTGATCCCACACCTTTTAGAATAGAAAATACAATACGTACTCAATGTAAGAACGATATTTAATATCCACACATCCAGCTTCATCCACAGGGTTATAGGCATTTGGTGCCATCCAGTCCTGTGCCATTTGTATTCAGGTAGATAATCTTCGCAACTTGGACTACATTGTCGACCGAATTCGTTGACGCTGCTTCTTTACCGATCCTCGCTACTGCATTTGTAAATGTTTTAATATAATAAACACATTAGCCTTCTATGCGCCGCGCAATTGAGTAAAACACGCCTGTATCCTTAAGATCTTGCCTTTATAAAGAATTGCAATCAGACGCAAGCTTTCTTTCCCTACTCTGTTGGGGTCGACTTCCAGTCTAACCAGATGTGGCTGAATATCAGTATTTAACACAAAGCGACTGCCAACCGCAATCCAATTTCTGGGCAATACTGATATCCTGAGGGTAGTCTGGTTGTTAAGCTTTTTGGGCTTCTGACTATTACTAACGATAGAAATGTTCAATCAGGCACAGTTATATACACTATAATAACAACAAAAGTCGTAAATTTAGCCACCTGTAACCAAACATCGGTAGTGATTCCCCTACACATTATCAAATAGTTTTTTTTTCTTGACATTGGCTATTTGTGTCCTCAGGAAAAGAGGTCACTAAACTCTCAAACGGGAGCAATCGTTTTAAATTCAATAATGTCTTTCCTATAGAAATCGACGTGGTGATGAAATTCTAGGAGGCGAAAGGATCCTTTGGCAGTCCAGCAATTGAAGAGAGTAAGAAAAAACATTCATTTCTCATAGGTAAAATATGTATGGTAAAAAATGGGTTATTTTAAAATTAACAATGGCAGCTAGGTTAATAGCAGTAAGCTCGCATTTAAATAAGGTTTATAGGCTCCTATTACATGGGTCCTAGTATACTGGCGAGCTGTAGATGTACAACAATGCCCAACCTAACGTAACCCTTCTTCTCAGTTACACACATCAAAATTACATGTTACAAATCAGCATGAGCTACATAATCTTAGAACCGTTTTGCATGACATTTTGACAGACTGTAATTTATCATCACTCACAGAGACTTTTATACTGGAAATTAATATTAAGGAAACCATAACCCTCCAGGGGGTCGAAAGAAAATGTCTGCTAAATTGCTCCTTGATAGGTTAAGTCACTAGTGCTTAACCCTTTACATTTCCTATGTATTGTCCTGGAACTGTTCACTTCCTCATTTCCCCCTTGAGACTCTTAACTGAATAATATATTATGTCATAAAAGTTACGCTGCATGTAACTACCCACCAACGTGCAAAAATGCCTGCGTGTCTACCAGTACTAGACTCATTAAGCCACGCATAAAACACTTGACATTACCGTTTTCAATACATTTCCTGACGTTTAAAGTTGAAGTGAAAACGCGTTTACAATACTGCATGCGCAAACGCATATTGTTGGACATTGTTGCTAGAAATGTACTTAACACTTTCAACTAAGTTTCAGTTAATTCTTGAAGTAGTTAATACTAAGTGTGTGGAAACATAAAAGTGGTTAATGGATTATTTCTTGTTATTTGTATGTTAGAGTTGAGTTTATGGTACAGTACAGGATGCAAGGGATTAGTAAGAAGGAAGTGGCTACATGAAATGGATGGCGTTACATTTATTTGTAACTCTGTCTGCGACTTCGTCCGCGTGGAAAAGTTACTTTTAATTATCGTTGTAATTTGGCTAATTAACTCAAATTCGTTATAAATTATAAGCCTATAGGTATCTGACATTTACGCGAATATTATACATTGAAATAAAACTACTTTTTACGGATTTTATCACGTTATATTGATATTTTTAATCCCGACGTTTCGGACCATTTACAGCGTCCATGGTCACGTGTAGACTCTCGAAACGTCGGGATTAATAATATCAATATAACGCTATTATAAATATATAAATATTTCAAAGCCTATAGGTATGTTATTCTGATGTATAATAATCCATAGGTCGCTGGTTCATATCCGGCTCGAAGGACCAAAATATGTCGGGGTACTTAGCGAGGTGTCGGTAATGTTTAGAAAGAAATAAATGTTAATGTTTATCACTATTTATTAGTTCTCTGTAAAATGTTCTTAAATGTAAAAATGGTACAAAAATGTTAATGGAATGTATGAATACACCCGGCTAACTCGGTAGTCAAAAGTGCACTAAACTCAATTATAAATTAAAGTCTTAAAAGTAATAACATCATTTAGGTCAACGCGTCAGGTAAATATTGCAAACTAAGGTGTTCGGTTTTAAAACACCGAACAAATACTGTAAAGTTTCATCAAAATCCGTTCAGTAGTTTTAGCGTGAAAGAGTAACAAACATCCAACCGGATGGATGGATATCCATTCTCACAAACTTTCACATTTATAATATTAAGTAATAGTATAGGATTCTAGTAAGGAAGCGAAATATTATTTATTATCCTTATTTATATTAACGAGGGTATGGTAATAACGACTTGTATAACCTGACGAGCCACAGAGCCGCTTGCCATAGGCAACCAGCCATTCGAATACTTACCTCTCGCGTATCTTCAGTCTAAACAACATCTTACACGATACAAAGAGCCAGGTTTTCCTACAAAAATCCTTGACCATTGCCGTCTAATTGCGGCACACCAAACTAGATCAATCTTGGTCTAATGAAACCAGTCAAATTAAATGGCCAAACAGTGATTGAATCATTTTTATTTTCATGCTTGAGTATTATTAATGATACCGACGACCTCATAGGCCTCAAAATTATTCGCTTTTGTTATATAATTGATGTACATGACATAAGAAACATATTTAGGCTCTATTCTTCATACTCAATAGATCTATCTTTAGTGAGCGCTATGTAGGCTAGTTTAAACGTTTTCTGACATAAGCAAGTCCTGCTGTGTGATACCTCTGGTGTTACAAGCGTTTATAGGCTACGGTAACCGCTTACCATCAGGTGGGCCGTACGCTTGTTTGCCATCTTAGCGATATATTAAAAAAAAATGATTTGACCATAAATGACGCTAAAACGTATTAATTAACTTCTGTGTAAAGACTGACATCGGTGAATATTTAACGAGCGTCAAAACCACTACCGTTCTACCAAAAATCGATCGTTAAATAAGCTGCAGATTAATATTGCAGACAACGAAACCTTACGATGTGTTTGATTGAATTAAATACAGTATGCTAAGCAGGTTTGATGTGCCATTGTAATGCAGAAGGGATATCTTACCACGTACGGCTTATGGTAAACTGTTGTGTTCAGCCCCAAATAATTACGTCAGCTTTTTTGTGTAGCTATACTACAATTAATCATTTGAGAGGGGTTTCGTGTCAAGGGCAAGGTTAGGTACGTTATCCTGTTATACAAAACATGAAAGAAAATTATCCAAATCTTGAACATTCCCACGTAAATACCCGACAGTTTGCGTGTAAATTCAAGCCATATTTTCCATAAAGATTATAAACTCTCTTAACTATTTCGCCGAACGACATTATGGATTTTCTTTGAACAATTTTATGCCCCGCCATGCTCTAACCACACGTTTTAAAATAAGGCACAAGTTTAACGCATGCGTAAATCATTCGTTTATGACCCTTTGTATGGGAAAGGGGAGGATCCCCTATACCAAGGCAAGAATAGCTCTCTTGTAGTAAAGAACCCAACGGTAACATTTATTGAATTTTCAACTCTATTTTTTGTAGCTTAAGTTGATAATCATGCGCAAGATCATATCGGAAACTGTCTTGCAGTTGAAAATGAATGTACCGGACGTTGACGCCGTTAATTTTGCTAACTGTACTAGTTGGTTCGTTTTGAATATTTACATGTTAATTAGGTAACGTTGGATGCTTTGAAACGGGAATAAACCTTGTCGGAAATGCAATGCGATACTGGCTTGGTTAATGTCAAGGTAAAATCTATGATGCATTTAATTTATTTGGCTAACATTTTCGTTGGTGGATTTTACCGCATTCAGGTACATTCAGGAGTGTGTGTATATTTATATCTTCGATAGATGTCGCTGAGATCACCTATAAGACGTAGAATGAGGAAGAGAAATTCGACATCACTGGCCATAGTCTCGGTACCTTAGTTTGCTAAAGCGACGTTTGGAGTCGGTTTCCAGTCTAACCTGACTGCTGAGCGTAAGCGATCGATCCCCGCGTGAACCACATCCCAGCGATTGTGCTGAAACAAAACCTATCGAGTTCGTAGCAAATTTTCGATAGACAATGATGATTTAAAAAAAAAGGTTCTCCTCCATGGAGTTTCCATACAGCTCTCGAATTTTTAAAAGTATCGGTTATCATGCCCTATTAGGAATAAAAATTCTTTTTTTTTTCGAGTTTTATGTAGATGTATAATTTCAAAACCAGACTTATCGCGAAAATTAAGTGTTTCTTAATGGTATTATGATAAGGAGTGCATATTGGCGAGTGGCGATTCATAGCATTGTTCTCAAGAGAATGTGCAAATAATAATATTTATCGGTGAGTAACTGCAAATATGAGAGATGTCTGCTTTAGATTTATATTGATTATGGTAATATTATTGATTGTACGTTCGCGCTTTGTAAATATTCCGCGGGGAAACGTTATTGGCAGTGGGGGGACTTTGACCCTTACACTGCCAACCCAACTATTCCTCTTTCGTCTTTACAGGGTCGGCAATGCGCAAGTGATACTCCTGGTGTTACAGGCGTCTATAAGCTACTGTAACTGCTTACCATCAGGTAGGCCGTATGCTTGTTTACCACCTTAGAGGTATATAATGTATATTGTGAACTTAGTCTGCGTGTATATATTTGTTAACAATAACGTATGTTTTTTGACAGATTAAAAGCATACTTTCTTCGCAATGGCTTTATTCCGTGTGCAGTACACCGATGCGTGAAAAGAACTAAGATAATTTATAATGATGCTTTGAAATGAGAGGCTAGAAAACCTATTAGTTATACTTAGTGATAGTTATAGAACATAGCTTCTTCACATTTATCTAATGTTTTAGCGAGATGGTCTATTAATTCTGATGAATTAGTAAAAATATATTGAGGATAAGTAGTCTATATTCTTGAGTACGATATTTGATTTAATTCACTGAGTATTGCGGTTTGAGATAATAAAACCCTTTTTTCATATTGATTTCTGACATTTACACGAATATTATACATTGAAATAAAACTACTTTTTATGGATTTTATCGCGTTATATCGATATTATTATGTCCATGGTCACGGGTAGACTGAGGTCTACCAGTGACCATGGACGCTGTAAGGGGTCCGAAACGTCGGGATTAATAATATCAATATAACGCGATAAAATCCGTAAAAAGTAGTCTCATTTCAACCTTTTTTCATGTATTGTGTTTCGTAATTAACTTATTTTATGTCGATATGTTTCAGACCATAGATCCCTACCTGTTTGATATTCCACATATTCGCACACAGAGCTATAAATCATCTTTTGTAATGCGCCAAGGAGTGGAACTCCCTTCCTACGTCTGTATTTCCGAGTACGTAGGTACAACCCGTATCTATTTAAAAGTAGGGTGAACAGGCATCTTCTGGGTGTGCTCGCTCCACCGTCGACCTTGTTTCTGCTCCGGAGGTAAGATTGAAGTCAAGAGCAAGCCATTTTTAGTAAAAAAAATGTATATTTTCGATTGGAATTTCGATAATGTACTTATTCTTTTGTTTAGTGCTTGTCTAAAGACTAGTATTAACTAAATCCCAATAACAAAAGACGACATATGCTAAGTTTAAGTTAAACTTAGCTTAAATCGTCTTTTGTCTAAAAATGTATAATATTCATTCATTCTCTTTTTTATAAATGATTATAGGTTTAATGTGTTAAATGATAGAGTTAGGTTTTCTTAGACTTTCGTTAGAAAATAACACCATGAGCTTTTTAACTTATTATTTAGCATTTTAAACTCATTTCATTTCGAGAGATCACGGAGAAATTTAAACACGTTACGACCATAACATCATTTAAATCGTCTTAGAAACTACTAAAACTTAATGACATGTTAATTAATTTATTACTTAAGAGCAGTCCGGTTCTCGATGTCCATTTAGAGATGTGCTTCAGAATAACAAACGTTAACGAAATTAACCTTGAATTTTAATAGTAACATTGTTATGCTATTACGGTTTTTGTTGGTTTCTTGAATCGTGTGAACAATGAGGTCTATGACTAATTGTAATATTGAATTGAAAAACGTAAACCGTTCTGTCAAAGTAGCAAAAGTATAATACATAATGTATTAAGTATGTAAGAACAGGGTATATTAAAATAATGTAACTGTTAAATTTATATATTGTATTATGTATAACTTGGCAGTCCGATGGTCATACCACTAGGCTATCATCGCTTTATCACTGCTTAGTAGAAGGTCTCGAGTTCGAATCCAAGGCACGCACCACTGACTTTTCGAATTCATGTGCGTATTAATAATTGATTATCACTCGCTTAAACGGTGAAGGAAAACATCGTGAGGAAACCTGCATACCTTAGAGATTTTTCTCGACGGTTTGTGAAGTCTGCCAACCCGCACTAGGCCAGCGTGGTGGACTATAGCCTTATCCCTCTCAATATGAGAGGAGACCCGTGCCCAGCAGTGGGACAGTAAATGGGTTGATGATGATGATTATGTATAACATCTTTGTGTTGGTGTGGATTTTACTTCATTTACTGGGGAGAGTTAACCTTTTGACCGCCACGGACGTGTAAAGACGTCAAATGAAAACTTGCTCACGACGCCAACGACGGCATGGCACGTCAAACATAACAGTTTTTTTTAGTTCATAATAAATACCAATACAATTTTTGGAACGAAGTTCCTTATCGCGCGTTGTGAAAGGGGGCTAGACGGAAAAAAATCTTACGAAAAGTTGTCACGACACTTTTTGCTTGTCAACAATATTTGAATTTCGAATTATTGAGTGAATGACAATATTTTTTTTTCATTATTAAATTTTAATGAAAGGAATTTCGTTCGATCCGGGTGTCCCTTGACACCTCTCAAGTTTTTTTTTACGTATTATTAGATACTAGAATTTGTCGCTTGGCGTAGAGAACACGGATTTTCGTTATTGACGTGGCGGTCAAAAAGTTAAAAAACGCAGGTGGGTGAAGTCTGCCAACCAGCACTAGGCCAGCGTGGTAGACTAGTCCATCTCATTCTGAGAGGAGACTCGTCCCAGCAATGGGACAGTATATGGGTTAATGATGATTGGGAGTACCTACATAAAAAACCTACCTATTCTGTGACACTTGTAAGCATCAAAAAAGTTTAAAAAAGACACGAAATTTACAGAGCCAGGCCAGTGTTACTTTTTGCAAATTTAGGTCTAGACATCTAAAAAACGCCGGTAATAGGCCGAGCCGTCACGAAGGAGCCAATTTTGTTGTCAATAACCTTACCTGTCCATGACTTTTGACATAGGCCCACAATACGCTTTTCAAACAATAGCAGAGTAGGTAGATTCGCACGTTTCATTAAGCACTTCATGACTGGTGGTATAGATAAGTACCTAATACCTATTTATAGGCTCGTGGCTAAGTAATAAACAAGCTGCTTAACCGATCTGCAAGGTTAAGCTACGCTAGCCACGGTCAGTCTGGGGATGGGTGACCATTTTTAACACATCAACCCCTCCGTGCTCCGTCGGTCCCGATTGTCATACGAACACTTATGACAGTCGTTAGTGGTAGTCAGAAGCCCAAAAAGCCAGACTAGTCTATCCATCCTCAGGATATCGGTGTTACCCATAAACTGGGTTGCTGAGGTCTGATGGTAGTCGCTTCGTGTAAAATACTGATATTCAGCCGCTTTTGGTTAGACTGTAAGCCGACAATAACGTTTTTGGGAAAAGGTTCGGAGGGAGAAGTGGTGGTAGGTACCTATACCTAGGTAGGTAGTAGGTACGATTATACCTAGGTAGTTAGTTAACTTTTTATTGATTTACGGACAAATAAGATGATAGGTAGGCAGTGCGGTATTCTCAATAGGTAAGGCAATTAATCAATTACCTACCTATTAGTTATTTTTTTACTTCGGCGTGTAGGTACTTATATGGCTTTATCTTCAGTAAGTGTAATTTAATAACAATTATTATAATATACTTACCTACCTAAAATCTATTACTTACGATAAGACAAGTAAGTAGTTCAAGCTATTCAAAACTGCAAAATTTTCCCAATTGAATAGGTATTGCAGAAAAGTTGAAAAAAATCGATAGAGATGAGGGGAGCTTGATATGCTGGCCACTGTACCTACCTACCCCATTTGTCACACGAATCAACTTAGTATGTTAGTAGGTAGTTACCTATCGGATTAAAACGGTCTGAATAGGGATGTAAATCTAAAGGGTTTTCGGACTCAAGACCATTGAACAAGGTATGAAATATTGTCACTATTATTATTAAAAAAAAAACTATCCAATATTCGCTGCGTCCGGTCCTAGTTAGTCAAATAAATTAAACATCCCCATTCGAGTTTCCTCATGCCTTTCGCCTCTTTATCTCAAATCCCGTCGCCACTGCGCATGTCACGTTCCTGCCAATTGCCAACCGAACGGCAAACTGGCAAAGGTCTCTACTCCCTAGAAACTCGGCCGAGGGCTCCACAAATGGGGTCATTCACCGGGACCAAGGCTACAATATAAAAATGTTATGCCATTTTTTTAAGATTGCGTGACTGGGAATTTATTACCGTGTTTATTGTATGTAATATTATCTCTTTATGTTATCTACCACTAGGTAGTGACCTGGAATACGCTTAATTGGATGATTCCTTCGTTCTAATTTAAAACTAAGGTGACTCTTGGACCTATGTTTGTCTTTGATGCATGCTTTTCGCCAAATGACACTTACCTACCTGCACACGAAATCAATACAATCTCGATTTTGTGACAATAAGCTGATTTCTATGCATTACCAATTTATGTTCTTAGACACTGTTATGTATACATATAAATTTCTAATAAAATTACAGATTGAATAAGCAGTACTTACATTCCTTCTTTCGCATTTGATATTGTTCTTAGGTACCTACTTGTTATCGCTGCGATAAAGTTACTATAAAACCGAATCGTAGAAAAAATAACTTCTACCTACTTCGTGAATAAAAATTTGTGTATGACTATTTTTCCAATTGTTTATAAATCAAATATCACTTCATCATTCCTTTTGCCAGTGAGTGCCATATTTGTGAACGACTTCCCAATGACCGGCAAGGCGGCAACCTGTATTTTACCGAAAATTAGGTCAGACTATTTCAATGCGTAGAATTTGGCAAAAGAATAAATGTACACGCTACGGTAAATTGTACATAGAAGCTAGAACAGAGTACATCACAATTTATTCACATAAAACTGTTTGAATTTCTTTTTTATCGCGAATTTAATCGAAAACAACAGGTGTGAGGCGAAATTTCTTACCTGCAAATGTATCGGGACTTTTTTAACTGGTGCGGTGGACATTTTCACAAAATCCAGACACTATGCACTAACACAAAGTTTATTTATAACCCGGTGTAGGCGGTGCCGCGATTATAAATTTTCGCAAAATCTCAGCGGTTATCCCGACAACGAACTAACTATCGACAAATGCCTACTGATTAATTTCATTGAATGAAGTTTACTACACTCCCCTCCATTGCGCACGCGTAAATTTCGCCCTTCGTTGTGGTTGGTTGATACGAATTTAGTCAAAGCATTTACCAAGCTTTGTGGTAGTCTGTTACGCGAATCAAAGATGGCGCTAAGAAATGTTATCCTTAGTCTTTACTTATTAATTGGACTTTAAAACGACATAAATAACTATATTCGTAAAAGAGTATAGTATTAATAAAATTAATATAAAGTTTTCAAATTTTTATTTCTAACATTTTTAAGAGCATTATTAGGACACTCAATTTATTTTGTTTTGAAAGGAACTCCATTGCTTGCCAATAGATGCCGCTGTCACCAAAAATTGAAAACCCGATCATTACATGGAGTCCCCGTCTGCAGATCGCAACCAAAACATTCTATCGAACCATGAGTCGGGCGCTAGTAATATTTCGCGCCTGAAATATTCGCGATTATTAAAATAAATAATAATTTATCATTAACACTAAATGTGGAGTGGAGTGATTTTTTAAGTGATAATTTTTGGACCCATGCCCTCGCTACACCTGAAGCCTGGAATCACGGTAAAAATTTTCACGCTTTCCCGAATATTACGGCATATTTTTAAGCTTTGCTATATAAATAGCCATGAATTGGAGTTCAGTTAAAAATATACCGCGTGAGATGTTGTTATTCTTTGCTTTGCCATACCTAAATTCAAGACATCATTATTTTTTTTGCAGTAAAGCATCGTAACATCGGCCCCTAAATCTTTTCATGATAGGTACATGGGCAACCAACGGTAGGTTGATAAAAATCTTCGGGATTCTTCTGTACATAGGTTTTCCTACTGGATTTTTTTTCTATCTAAAGCGGTTCAAGCTTTTTTGTATCGATTTTCGGTAAAAGTTTAGAGGCTTCATAAATAAACTGACATAAATCAATGCTAAAATAATTAGAAAGAAATACATTGACATTCGTTGTACCACCTTATAAAATAAAATTTCCCAAAACACATTGTGTGAAAACTGTAAAAAAAAACACAGCGCTGTTTATTTAGATCAAAATTTCCGGTGGTCATAAATGGTCTAACAGGTCCATTTGCTTTATGCTACAAATATCCAGACAATATTTTACCTATTAAGTAGACAGCTGGCTTTACATCTTCTAAAAAGATAAAAGATTTTTTATTTTGCTAATATTGGTAC